>JAGPOW010002742.1:44748139-44801753 GCA_030014935.1 Caiman crocodilus
GATGTGGAACCAGCTTCCTAGGGAAGTTGTTCTTGCTCCTACCTTGAGCACCTTCAAGAGTAGATTAGATAGGTACTTGGCTGGGGTTCTGTGACCCTGACACTCTTTCCTGCCATTGGCAGGGGGGTCAGACTAGATGGCCTGCTCTAGGCCCCTTAGGACCCTAGATACTATGATACTATATTTTCTACTCACTTAACACACGGGGGCCCTGAAACACTAATGTAAAAATAGAAATATTTTCAATTACAGGACCTTTCCTTAGGCCATGCTGTAAGTGGCAAAGATACAACTGACATCGCTATTAGGAAAAAAAATCATGATCTCCTACCTCATATATTTGTCTCTACAAGTCTCTAGAAACTTCTCTAGTTGTGTTGGGGTAATTCGATCCAATTGGTATAAGACACGTGGCTAAAGAAACAACAAAACAGGAATGCAGTGAGTTTGAAGCCCAAGAGATTATTGAACTTAATACAAGATTTCTGTTACTCTTGGAAAGTCTGTTACCTCTGTTGTGCCGTTGTCATTAATACCGTACTTGTCCCTGGTTTTCTTGATCTTTTCAGAAATACTTTTGAGGAATTTTTTAATCTCCTGAAAGTTGAGAGAGAGAGAGAGAGAGAGAGAAAAAGGAGCAATATAATCTGTTTTGTATCACAGCCTGACCACAAGAAAATCTACGCAATTAGATCTTGTGTTACTTTTACAGAAGTAAATTGGCAAGGTATGAAAGAAAAACCTCCAAACCTCATGGGTACAGCAAATCAAGTTCAGCTTTGGTGTAAATGCATATCAGGTGGAATAAATCAGGAATTGGGACCAAGATGCACAAGTCATCCTTCATCAGTAAATTTCTTGAAAGTCAAGTTGACTTAGCCCTTCTCTTGCCACCATCACCTCCTCATTAAAAACTTTTACTGTCCCACTTAATATATGTTCACAATGTTTTTTTTTTTAATAAGGATTATGCCCAAATGTCTTGATCTCCATAGTTTTCTGGATTCATGAATCTTTGCTGCCTGCCAGGACAAATGCTTTACTATATTATTCCTCCTTCAGTCAATGTTTAAAGACATACAACTTAAGTTACAAGCAGTACGTGGCAGATGACATGGGAGTGGGAGGGATGTGATAAGGACACCTGTTTTTTTGGATTCAAAATGTTAGTTATGGATGTTTAAAACTCATAATTAAATAGAAGTCAGCAATCTCTGCCTAGCCCTTGTCAACTGGCAACTTATGCACTACTCTGCTCATACAATTGGTCTTTTTCTGCAAGCTGTGTAAAGCAGAAGCCAAAGCAGATCTTTAAAATGATGTATGTGACATAACAAAACTGAAAAAGCCCAGTGCAAGCCAATCATGCAAAACCAGTCTGATGCGGTGTTCTTAAAATAAACATTATTTCAAAATTTAATTAACCAAGTGACTAAGGTAAATATTTCTTTCTTTAAAAAACTGCCACTCTGAAACTAACCTTTTTGATATATTTCTATATTTTAAAAGTCAGTGAAGCTGAAATGGCCAAGAAATGGGTTTACATTTCATTTTTGTGAAGATGTTAAACAATGCCCAATATTACAATGCAAACTGGTTGAGGAGCAAATGCATAATTTAAAAACATCAAAAATGATCCAAGGGAACCAGTTTTGAAATACAAAAGACAGTTCATTTTTCGCAGTTCATTCAAATTCTTTATCTGTTTACAGAAACTGCTAATTGAACTAGAAATTTATGTAGACGCTTATCCACTAGATACTGGACTGATTCCACACATTTCATCCAAACCGTTCTGAGTGTGAAAACTCTTCAGTACTCTATGTAATCTCTATTGTAGTTGGGAATATAATATTATTCCATCTATTGAGTAAATACTAGAAGTAGCTGCCTTTTTTAATAGATTTATTTTTATTTTTCCTGCAAGTAACACAACTAGTGTTAGTGGTGTTTGCGACAGAAGAGTCTGCAGGGTCCCAATATGTTGGTGTTCTCTGCTCATCATTCAAGGCATTTTCAGATATTGTCTATTACTGTAAATCTGAGTTGGAACACACAGGAACAAAATAGAAGAGGAGAAACAGAAGGGTGTTTTTTTAGCTTATGCCCATTTAGAAGCCTTAATATATTCATATTCTTCTTATTTTTTGTTTGTAATATCCTGTTTTCTAAATCATGCATCCCAAGTACTACACCCCTCAGCACTGCTACAGAACCTTTCCATCAGAAGAACTCAAAGTGCATCAGTTCCTCTTGCATCATTTAAGCTTAAAAACAGTAGGGTAGCAAAACCTTTGTCTCTCTACTACAAAACAGGGGTAAAGAAAAGACAGAGATTGCACAATTTCTGTAAGAAGTCTGCAAGATATCAAAAAATCATGAAGTGTTAAAAAGCAATCATTTTGAGAATTGTTTTACCCATATCTCCAACCTTTTTCTCCACAGCTAGGAGAAATATCTAGATATCAATATAGATATAGCTATATTTTTTTAAGCAAAGATGTTTCACCTAATCACATGCCTCCAGGAAGTTGGGATTTTACAAAAACTAAACCATATACCAAGATCCTTGCAATAAAAATATATCACAAGAAATAGCAACCTGAAAGTTTGTGACAGAGCCAGGACTTGGACTCAGATAATTCAGTTTCCAACCAGATGCTTTTGTAACTCATTCTTCAAATGTATCCTTCTCCTTCAATTGTACCTGTATGCCTGGGCATTTTTCAATACAAACTATCAGAGTTCCCTTTTATACAGACTCCTAGCCAGAAATGTTAGGTGATCAACTTAAATGCTTTTTTCATATATCAGAAAAAAGAAATGAAGTTGTGGAATAAAAGGCAGAGTTCCATAGTTATTCTTTATTCTCAAGAGTTTTCTGCATGCAAAGGAGCAGGAATGGAGGGGGAAATAAATAACTAAGATTTTTAAAGTTCACAGGAACTCTTAAGAGTTTCCCCATTTCAATGAGAAATGAAGAATAAAGAAGCATCCTCTAGTTCCTGTACTGAAGCACAGAGTTTTAAAAGGTTAGTAGATTTGAGTTTATAACTTTACCTATTGAAAAGGACAGAGTTTAGAGAAGGTAGGGAGAGGAGGAGGAGAAGGGAAAATAGCGTGCTAAAATAAAGCCTCAAGCAACTAGTTCTTAACATTCAGATGGAAGGGACTCTCTCATCATGCCTCAGTTTTGACCTCAAAAATGGGGACTCAAGGTTACTTAAGAAAAATCTTGATTAGAATTTGCAACACAGTAATGCCAGTTTGTTTCCTTAAGCTCTTGCACAAACACCTTTAGTTATATAGCACTAACATTAAGGCTCACACAGTGCACACACATATACAGTTACCTCATTATACTTTTCATAACCTGTCTCAGTTAAGGCCTTCAAGGATCAATAAAAGGAAATGGAAAAAAAAAGGAATAATATTGGAATTTACAAATCAGAGAGAAATCTGGATGCTGTTAAAATAATGCAACTATATCTAGGAATCTTAACTTGAATTTTGTTATTAGAATTATAATTTAGTTTTTTTTGATGTGCACATCTGAAATGAAGAGACTTACTATGAACTTTATTACACTAATGTGTCATAATGTTTTGCTGGAAACCATGTACAAATTTGTTCCAGGCAGCACAATGAATGATTTGTATACATTAGTACTATGCTATCCCCGATATCCTTCCAACATAGATAATTACTATAAATTCATTTTGCAGAGAGCCAAAATTATGTCTAATACATTCCAAGACATGAGATGCAAGTGTCTCAGCCCCTGCTCAGAGACATTTCCTCTTTTCTTTAAATATTTTTTCAATTATAAAATTCATAGAGGAACACAAAAGTAGTAAATGATTTGCATCAAATTGCTGGGGTTAAACATTCATGAACAAGGTATCAAGAAATATCTTACAAGACTGATTAGTATAGAAGCTGTTGCTGCAAATTGCCCTCTTAAAAAATTAATAAAGAGCTCTGGATCAATCCTAAGAAAGTTTTATTATTCCAAATTCCTGAGAGGGGGATTTACTAAAGATGTAGTAAACAGAGAAAGATGAAGACATTACCTGTAAAAAACTGTCTTGGCAGCAGACGAATTCATTCTTTTTCATGATGGACTCGGCAGTTAATACCAATTCATTTTTACTAAGAGCTGGTTCACTCTGACATGGATGAACTGCCTTAAGCAAAAACAACACAAGTTTTACTTCTATGTATACAGATACACAAGGGCATTCAATAGTTTAGAAATACCTTTATTCTTCTTGAGTTCTATAAACCAAGTGGATTAGAAAGATGTACAATGCTTGGCTGAAGAGCATTATAGATTTATGTAACTAGAAATTTATCATGCCATGCATTTCTAGTTACACAAATCACCATGCCTCAGCCACTGAAGTCTGAAAGTCTTTTTCCATGAAAACCAATCCTTTGTCTTAGCCAAGAGTAAAACATGAATACTGCAACAATGAAGTGATATTAACTACATTTTTATTTAAACATGACACAAAATGACATGCTATGCCTACCTAGACAGGTCTTGAGAGTTGAGAAATCCAGCAGTCCCAATAAGTTATTGTATCAAATAATTTATGCTAAAAGCATCCAATCCAACGCCCAATTAATCTGAATAAGAGTTAAGCACCGACTTTAATGAGCTTTGGACCAAGCCATAAGAGGATGTCTAATCTTTTTTAAATACCCAAAATATCCTTCATAGTCTAGTTACTCATATTTAAATCAAAATTAGACAGACCTCTTACAGACACACGTACATTAATAGACTCTGATCCGGCAAATAATTAAAACAAACTTTTAAAGAAATCCTTAAAGTGATTCATCATATTGATTTTTTTCTCCTGGATGTTCAAGCACTGCTCCATATCACTAAAAGCTAAAAACCCTAAATATTAAAGCTTACTCTGATATTGTCCAGAACCCGTTTGAACTCCAAGGGTTCATCCTTCCCTTCCATGGCTGCTGGATCTAAACCATCTCCTCCGTAAATGAACTGAACAATGTCACCAGTAGAACTTCTAACAGTCAGGTCATATTGAGAGCAAAGATCTTCAAGTGATTTCACCAGCCGCCTCTAAGAAAAAGAAAGGAAGATGCTTCCTGGGAATAGCCATACATTTGCATAACAAAAAACCTATACAAATGTAGACAAAGGAAATAATTGGGTAAGAGCCAGAAGCAAGTAACCTGATCCGCCTAGTTCACACACAACCTGCAATATTTAATTCTATACATTTTTTTGCAGGGGGGGGAAGAAGGGGAAGCATTGACAAGACACAAAACACAGCAATGATAAGAAAAAGGTCAAAGTAGTAAAACTTTGCATGCTTCTCCTCTGCCACCTCATCTTTTTAAATGCAGAAATGAAGAGCTACTACCTTCAGAACTTGATGCAGCATTTATCTAAATCAAAAAAAGTTTTACAGTCTTTTCAAATTACATATGTTTTTTAAAATAGCTTTGATGATTTCTGACCTTTTTCTTAAAATGCATAAGTGAGCCTTAACAGATATATCATTCTCTTGTTGTGGAGAGGGAAAAGAAAACATGCATAGTCACAACTAGGTTACCTCACTTCCAAATTTGTTTTTTTAAACAATAGTCTAATAATTTATGGAGTTAGATTCAAGGTTGTTTGGGAGTATTTCATTAGCATTAGTTTATGTAATTCCAAGTTAGAAGCAACATTTTTTATTGGCACACCACACAGGTAATTATACTACCTTCACTTGTAGATATTAAAAAACATTAGTACTTAGGCCCATTCTACTTGAAAGACAGACCCTGTAGTTCATATTTTGGAATGAGAAGTAATGCAAAAATATTATTTTAAGAAATGAATCACTATATTCCAGACTCTAAAATACATCTATGCAGGCCATAGCATGACTTGAATTGATGTTTCCTGCTATTTTTCCTTATCTATTATCTAACTGCAAGATTTAAGACAGAGTATGATCCTATGAAGTAAGAACACCTGGAATTCCAAATAAATGCAAAGAAATGGTCAATACTTTGCAACACTTGCAGACTACTCCTATTTCAAAACCCAGTAGGTCACAAATTTTTAAGTCACAGAAAATAGAATCTAGGTAATTTAGTCCAAAATCCCCATAAAGTGTTCCATGGAAGTGCCCTGAATTACTTTATATGTCACAATTTGTGTGTCTGATCCTTCAAGACCTCTGTAAAGGGAATTCCACTGGGACTTATGTGGTTTATTCCTAGACACCACATTATTTTTCTTTTTGTGATGTACTAGCATCAGAGACAACTGTAGCAGGGTGCGGGGCCCAAGGCAAATCAGCCTGTGGCAATAAGGGAAGTGGCGAGCAGCTGGACATGAAGCAAGTCCAGCTCTGCGGGGCCCCCTGAAGTGCGGGCTGTGAGGCAGTTGCTCCAATTCGCACCCCACTAGGGAGGCCCTGACCAGCACTCGATAATATTAGGAGGAATAGACACTATGCCAAGAACCATAGAACCTTGCTGCCAGAGAAAAAGGAACGTGGAAGGTATAAGAAGGAGTCTAACACTTAAAAAGAGTTTTCGGAAGAGCCTCTGAGTGTTAAATTTTGATTCTGACTGAATTTTATATTTCCTGAAAGATAAAAGGAAAAATGCAACTTCCTTACTTGTTGCATCATATAGGCATTTGCACAAGTCTTTCAAGGAGACATGGGGAGAAAAAAAGACGAGAGCAGCAACATTAAATGTCTTATTATCTTTTATAATAAGTAACTACATTTCAAGTCATCATACAAAATATATGGAAGAATCCCCTCCCATTAAGAATTGCATACTAGCTTATGGATTTCAACCTTTCAGTTTCATCAGCGTAAGGACCAGTCCACAACACTGCTCCCATTTATGTTAGTGGTGGAATTCCTTTTTATTTAAGGAAGTAGATTTAATTTTGGCTTTTTCTGGGGGCAGGGAAAAACTAATTCTGAATAAGAGTCCAAATACTGCATGCCTAACCTGAGTAGTTTCATGGAGATACATGAGGCTAGGCTGTTCATGGGAGCAGAGCAAACTACTTTGTTTCAGAAAAGTTTGTGTTATATGACAGCTGCTACCTTGGTTGACGTACCACAGGAGTGAACCAGGAATATACACAGCCAAAAGCTAGTACATTTCAGAGTAAAAAGCCAAGTTATTACAACTTGAATCCTCTGAGGGGGACTTGTAACAAAAGTTACATTTTCATCTAGATAAGCAATGGTCATTCAATTAAACGTCAGAACAAGGTTTACAGTACCACTAACATCTTCTTTGTTTCTTACTGAACTAATAGCTAAGTTAGTTACTATACTGGATCAATGTTCCACACCCTCATGTCTCTACTGGTTTCAACAGAATTTCTGGGCATGCACCACTTTAATAGAGGCACTCAATTAGATCAGGACTCTCAGACATACTCCACCGATAAATAAAAAAAAGTGTATGAGCATATGATAAGTAACATTTAGTAAAAAGCCCAGGTTAGAAGCCTCCATTATTGTACTTTCACACACCAAACATTAGATAAATATGTCATTTTACTTCAAGGTATAACTGACAATCATAATCCCCCTAGTTAGAAGGAGACTGTATCCATGCCTACATAATTGTCAGTTACCTGCATATATCCAGTTTCGGCTGTTTTTACAGCTGTATCAACAAGACCTTCCCGACCAGCCATGGTGTGGAAGAAAAACTCAGTAGGAGTCAGCCCAGAATAGAAACTATTGGCAACAAAACCTTTTGCTGCTGGAAGCTATAGACAAGTGAGAGAAAAAATAAAACTTGAGACAAGGTGCATTTTTATACATCCATGACACAAAGACATTTATTGTATATAACCAATATTAAGTCCATGAGCACTCTGTGTACATTCCAATCTGCAACACAGTTGAAGGACAGTAAGAGCACTCATTTGGCTAAGTATATGCAAGAAAATACAGTAGTTTCTTTGCTACAGCCTGTACCTTTTAAACCAAAAGGAGCTGGTGAAAATCAGATACAAGAAAACTGGATTCCCCCAAATCCTGAATTTTGGTGGCAAGGAAGCAACAGAATGGTTAACTGCCATAGTTCTGGGCTTGGGCATCTTCCACATGCACTAGAATTCTTGAAATACACTACTGAACAGGATAGTTAAGAAACCTTACAGCAATATTCCACTTTGTAAAAAGCCAGTTTGTAAAAAAATTGAATGGATTAATGAATTGTCGTAAGAAATAAGAATGATGAATATTCTTATTCCCAGATTTATTTTACTATACAAGTATTTCAGTGAAAGGACCATTTCTGAGAAAACAGAAAACAAATAAAAACCTGAGTTGTTAAAGTTCAGGTTAATGAAGCTTCTTCAAAAACTAGTCCAGGCACAAAATTGTATATAAAATGTTTTATCTGATTATTTATTCTTAGAAGTGGCCTTTTTAGAAGCATACTGGTGAAAGACTCCAGTGGCAACTCAATTGAGCTCATTTCCACTACATATATTTCATTATAATTTTAGTGAATGTAAGGCTACTCACCTTGGAATGCTTCTCAAAGTGAGGTAGAGACCGATTTTCAAATCCATCAGGCACTCGTGACCCACTGATAGCCTGCTGCCCTACACAGGCAATCATCTGGGATATATTAATAAAGGAACCTTTAAAGGTAAAACAAACAACCCAATCAACAATACGCATTGCATATTCAAAACAGAAACAGATCACACTACTTCCTCAGTATCTTTTTTCTTCTTCTTTTAAATGGGCATTAGTTAACTGAACAGTTCTGTTACTTTTTCAATTCAATCACATCCCACACACAAGCCAGTTATCCATTAGGGTTGTGTGGAGCTTCAGTCCCTGATTTGATTCAGTGGAGATTCAGTCCGATTTGGCTGAAACTCCAAATTTGAATGGAATCAGGAGACCCTTTAATCTCTCCGAATCAAATCGGAAAGATTTGGCAATTCAGATATAGACATAGCTTTAAAACATTTTTTCTACATACCTAAAATGTACCAGGCGGCTTGTGAATGCTGCGATGCTGGGGCACATGGAGTGTCCCACAGGAGCGGAGGGGGCTCCCCAGCATGCTTGGCAGCAGACCTGGAAGTGGACCAGAAACACTTCTGGTCCACTTCTGGGTCCATCAGGGAGCATACCTGGGGTGGGGAAGGGGCCAAGGAAGGAGCCTCCGCACTGCCCTGGCTTGGCGACTGGTGCCTCCTGAGTGGGGGGTGGGGGGCACCCCCCCATGGCTGATCACCGAGCCAGGAGGGTGTGGGGACCCCCTGCATGCTCATGGTGGACCCAGAAGTGGACGGGAAGTACTTCTGATCCACTTCTGGGTTCGCCACCGAGCATGCGGGGGGCCGCTCTGCACTCCTGTGGGGCACTCCATCTGCCCCACCTTCACAGTGTTTGCAAGCTGTGCCTGGTACCTGGAGGGGAAAAATAAGCTGCCTATGCCTGAATTATCAACTCTTCAGATTCGGATTCAGGCGAATCAAGTCAGGGACAGTGATCTGAATCAACAAATCAAATCACTGTTCTGGATTCGTGCCAAATCCGAATCGAGTATGGCCTGGTTCTGCACATCCCTATTATCCATACAATTCAAGTACCTTCTATTATTATGTTTTTCTGTGATACTATTTTCTTCCTTGATTACAGATCTTAGGTTAGCTGGCCTTGCATTATTCATTATTGTACAGATTGTGATCTAGTTCTAAGTGCAATTTGTTTTGTTTACCACTGAAATTGTAATATTTTGCTGGTGACAAGTACGATACAAACTGCCTTAAACCACAGGGCACTAAGAGTCATTACCTCAACAGTTTTCTTTGATTATTTCATCCTGAAGAGACAGCCAGAAAAAACAAACAAACAAACAAACCCATACCTGCTACACCTTTCTTGTCAAGATCTCAAAGTCTTTTACAAATCTAAATAGAATACAGCTCGCCCAATGATGAATTACTAAACTTTGTTAGCAGATTCAGAAATGGATCCAGATGGTGTGCGAAAGAGAAGAATAATTTTATCCAACTGATTTTGCAGAACAGTAATGACTAGTAAGATGGATTACCACAACAGCTTGATATGGGGACATATGGACTTCAGTTGGACTTCTTTAAAAAGGGATTTTATTTATTTATTGAAATTTTTTTTCCATAGGTTACTTGATCCTGTTGATACTATTAGATCTTTTTCATGGTGTATTTCTGTAAACATCTCAAAGGCAACAAAGCTGGAAGGAAAGTCTTATCTTATGGTAGCAAAAATCTAAACATGAATAGTTACATTAAGTCTTGTGCTTAGCGTTAGTCAACTTAAACATATGTAGCTAACATCTTTTTACTGCAGCATGCTACAAACCTTTTTACACAACTGCATAGTTTGAGGGGTGGGGTAACAAGTAGTCATTTCACTTATGCTGACCACTGATTTTAAAGAGCACTGATGTAGGCAGCAGCTTCACTGTATTTCAGATCTTAACTAATCTTACCTTTAGAACCACAGAGAGCCATGATAAGGGGACTGTTACTCTTGTCCAATTCTCTGAGACAGGCACTGCCAGCGTGGTCTCTGATAACAGAGAGCTCTTTAAGAATTAAAGCCTAGGATCAGAGAATTTATACACAATTTAATAAATACAGAAATACAGTATGCTATGACCAAAAGCTTCACAAGTACACAGGGAGAAGGCAGGATAGGGTGGGACCTTAAAACTAACTAAGCTATTATATAAAGGCACCAAAATGGTCCACTGAAGCGTCCGAGCTATACAAACAGCGGGGAGCCAGGTCAAACTACTGTGCTTCCTCTTCCAGTAAAGCACTGTATGTCCCATCCTCCCCCTCCCCACTTCACATGTCAGTAACCTATATGACAATAAATAGTCTACAAACACCTAGCCTTGGGACAGGGAAATGCAATGAAGGACATGTCAAAGCCACTTCCAGCCCTGTTTCCTTTGACTGATTCTGTGAATAAAACAACTATGACTTTATAAAAAGGTAGTATGTTATTTATCTGAGCCCAAGACAACTTTACATTTAATACAACCTCCCCAATAATTAGATCCTAGACATGGAAAATTGATACATTTATTCCAAGTCTATAACAAACTAGAGGATAATCTTACAATTCATACTCCCATCACTGCTGCAAGTTGGGAAAGGAGTAGCAAGGAGGTAAGCAGTGGCAAGAGGGCAGGCCGTGAGAGAGTCAAATGATCTGACCCATGCCCCTTGCTCTTCTGCATCTTGCCCTCTGCCACCTGTTGAACGAGGAAAAAACCTCATCTTGGATTTGAGGTAATACAATAGAATTTAGGTAACAGAGACAACAATGCAAGACCCACTGATGACTGGGAAATTTGACCATAAAAAAATATTTTTGAAGTTCTACAAACAGACCTATGTAGTTAAATTAAAAACAAACAAATAAACCACTTTTCACAGCTGGGCCTATGAACTTCACTTCAGCCTCCTAAGTACAGAAACTCATGGGCTCAATGTAGAAATTGGAATTCTGACACTACAATCTGCTGGACATCTGACACCCCAGGTATCTCTCCACTTTTGCCTGCTGCATCCCCTTTCTCCCTCCACCCCAGCCTGTCCCTCACTCTGACACCTCCATTTCCGTTTCCAATGATCGTTTTTTTTTACCTGCATTGCATGCCAGCCTCTGGCTGCTTTACTATTCCCATTCCATCAAAGAATAGCACAAACACACACACCACAACTGCAGGTGCTTCCTCAGCCTGATGGAGGGTTTTTCAACCCAAAAGCTTGCTAAGATATTTTTCTTTAACTATTCAGTTGGTCTGCTAAAGATACCAGATTGACCTAAATAACAGTCTGCCAGTGCCATATCCTTAGACCAACACCCCTACCACCTGTCCCCAGTCAGCTGACTGGAAGAAGGCAGGGTCCTGGGTACATCTTTACTCCCAGGGCTGGCAGGGAGAGTTCTCTGGAGAAGCTGCTCCTGCAGGAAAGGAAAGAAAGGTTCTGTGACAGTTTGGCTGCCTGAGATGCTAATGCTACTGTGCTGAAGTGCACTGTAGTGCTTACCTGTTGTTATTTAAAGTGTTCTATGGGAAATGAATGCAGAGTTGGCTCAGGCACACTTGCTTTCCCCTGTAGTTCAACATCTTCATTAATGATGTGAACGTTGGAGTCAGAAGCAAACTGGCCAAGTTTACCTATGACACCGAACTCTGGGGTAAAGCATCCACACCTGAGGACAGGAGGGCAATCCAGGCTGACCTTGACAGGCTCAGGAAAAGGACGGATGAGAACCTATGGTGTTTAATGCTGAAAAATGCAAGGTTCTTCACCTTGGAAGGAAAAACCTGCAGCATCCTTATAGGCTCGGCAGTGGTACGCTGGCTAGCACTATGGATGAAAGGGACTTGGGGATCATGATTGACCGTAAGATGAACATGAGCCTTCAGTGTGATGCTGTGGCTAGTAAGGTGAGCAAAACGCTGGCTTGCACCATTAGATGCTTCTCAAGTAAATCTCGGGACGTCATTCTCCTGCTGTACTCCGCTTTAGTGAGGCCACAGCTGGAGTACTACATCCAGTTTTAGGCTCCACAATTCAAAAAGGATGTGGAGGAGCTTGAAAGTCCAGAAAAGAGCCATGCACATGATAAGAGGTCAGGGAAACAGACCTTATGATGACAGGCTGAGAGCTATAGGGCTCTTTAGCCTGGAAAAGTGCAGGCTCAGGGGCGATCTGGTGGCCACCTATAAGTTTATCAGGGGTGTTCACCAGGATCTGGGGGAACAATTGTTCATCACAGTGCTCCAATGGATGACAAGGTCAAACGGTTATAAACCCCAGCAAGACTGTTTCAAGCTGGACATAAGGAAGAATTTCTTTACTGTCTGAGCCCCCGAGGTCTAGAATAGCCTGTCACTGGAGATAGTTCAAGCACTATGCATTGAATGCCTTCAAGAGAAATTTGGATGCTTATCTTGCTGGGATCCTATGACCCCAGCTGACTTCCTGCCCCTTTGGCAGGAGGCTGGACTCGATGATCTTTTGAAGTCCCTTCCAGCCCTAATGTCCATGAAATCTATGTACAGACACACACTGAAGCCTGTATCTGAATACTACTGAGTTTAAGCACATGCTTAGTTATCAGGATCTACTCTACAGTCTTCAAATACCAACAGAATGTAGGAGTCTTTTACAAGAATCTGTTCACGGCTAACTCTCAGGAACCATCTCTGCATTAAAGATTAAAGCATAACTCTTACCTCTAAGGTTTCTTCTGCAGTACAGCCAGGCTGCTGCTGCAGTTTGCCAGTGTTCAAAGCTTCAATGTATTCATCACATTTCTTATAGCCAGCATTCAGAAGTTCATACTTGGCTTTTAGCAGTCCCTGGCCTGGGGTTACATCACCAATACCAATTGAGAATCCACGATTAGCTACAGTAAATTACAGAGAAAGTGAGAGAGAGATTGTTGTGCAAGAGTTCAGCTCAGAGTCCTATGCAGAACACCTTGTAAGAAAACTTTATCATTATATGGAAACTGCAAATTCATTACATTAATCTCATTGAGTTCTATTTTCTCAGCTGGCATTTTCAATAAAAACTCAGCTGTGTTATGCTGTATATTTTGTTCTAAAAGGGATGTTTAAGAACAAGCAGCACTTTTCAAATTACTTACAGAGATAGACAGGTGCAAGCCTTGCTAATCGTGACATAGCATCTGCAGCTTCTACCTGACCCCAGTCCCTCAGCAAAATGTAAAAGATATTGTTCTTGGATCCAGATCCTAAAGTTCCTTTGTCCATGCTGCCACTCATCAGCTCACTATTGTGGATTGTAACATCTGGAAACACAAATTAAAAAACTGAAAGTCTGATACTTAACACCTCTATAACTTCAAATGTTGGCTTAACAGTAATTTAGTAGCGTTTCACCTATGTTGATGACAAAAAAAACAGAATCAAATATTTGCCATGCTCATAAACATAAACGCCATCAATAATCAGTGTTATCCAATATGATCCCTCTGCCATAACTATCATATATATATATTTAAGTTAGCATAATGCCTCTCTTCCCTCAGTTAGATGCTTTTTTACATTCTCTTTTAAAATAATAGTAGCATCCTGCAACTAAGAAGCAACTTTAATCATCAATAGAATTTCAAAACTTGCAATAAAGAAGTATTATTACACGATAGCAACTGTAAATGTTCTGAGACTTTTATTTAGTCATTTTTACTACCAATCTAAAATTCTCTAGCGCCTATTAGAGCAAGGCACTGGAGGCACTGGTGAGTCACTTAAGCTTAGATAAAAATTTGAGAGAGACTCTATTGCACAAAGAATTAGAAAACAAACTGCTCTTTTTTTCCTTGTAATAACTAAAAATAAATAAATAAAATCAGGCATTGACTGAACTAGAGAAATCCAGTCCCTGAGTTTGGGAATTAAGAATTATAATTCCTCCTGTTTCACTCTACCACAGTTTTTGAAATGCAATTATAATGCATGTATTAAGAGAGCCATCTCTAATTAAGACATGCTGGGCTACAATCTCCAAGTAAAAAAAAAAAAAAAAAAATGTTTAAGACATTCTTCATCTTTGTATGGTGCACTTATTCAGGTGACTTGTTTTTGCTTCAACAGGAAACACTCTTACTGCAGCTACTACATAGTGCTTGTGAACTTTTCCCTTCAGACAGGGACTGTGACTTCTGAACATGATCTTCAACCAAATTTTACCAAATGTTGAAGGCAACATTCTGGCCATGGTCCCAAAGGCTCCAAACACCACTGGAGCTGCATCACTGGAAGATACAGCCAACCAGCTGTCCTAAGCATGTTGCTGTTTGAATAACCCTACACTGCCTCAAGTTCTGAAGATAGCCCACAGCTACCTCCTGACTCACAGTGCAAGGCAGCATAATGCTCTGTCCTCTCTGCAGATGCACTAAGACTAGATTTAATTTTAGGGATCCATGCACAGGTTTGGTACTAGGCAACTATTTTTTTCCCCAATTAGACAGCAAGAGGAACAGCAAATTCTGCAGATTGCAGCTAACTAGTTTCACAGATGCTAATGCACCAGGGATCCCCATGCATCTTGGAGTCCCATGCCATTTCCTGGTTTGTAAACACTAAGTCTGACTGAGCAGCTCTAGGATAAGTTTGTTTCTGCAAGTTCTTGGGGACAGAGATGGTTCCTAAAAAAAGGATCCAGGATAGCTAGCTCATCTACTTATTTCAACAACTTCAGTATTTTCCCTGAAGGAAAAAAAAAAGAAAAAAAAAAGGTTGGTAAACAGATAGGCCTTAGCTTATTATCTCTCTGTAGAACACTTCCTGCTCAAATAGTATATCATATTCTAGTTAAAAATACTAAATATAGCACATCTGTTTGATGAATCACAAATCAAAGCTGTTGAGGTTCGTTAATTACTGCATACAAATAGAGTGATGATAGCATTTCATGAGTCTTTACAGAAAGTAACCATATTTTTTAGAAAGACAGTGTAACAGTCAACTACTTAGAATTCCTTAGTGCTCTCATTTTCCAATTCAAACCATGAAAAAAGCATTTAATTGTATTTTCTTCATCATGTTTCTTTGCTGCTATATGAATAGCAATGAACAAGTAGGAGAACAGAACTGAAGGCAAAGATATCAGAGTAACTCACACGAATCATTAGTACACAAGTCTTCCCCTCTGCCACAATACTGTTTGCCCTTGGTCCGGAGGTTGGCTTTTACAGGACAGTCATCACTAGGTTTGAGAATGAGGCTGAAGACCTGCTTTCCTGTCCAGAGGGTTACAGGCTGAAGAACAAAAAAGAGAAACAGGGAAAACATTGTTATTCATACAGTAATAAAGCAAGTTCTTCTATACACATACAGGCATTCAGTTTCTGTTGGAAGTCACTGCAGAGAGCACAACACACCTCCTTCATAATTCTTGCATTGTGCAGCAAAGTCCCCCTCTACATGTTATAGCAGGGGTTGTCAACTGGGAATACGCGTACCCCTAGGGCAGGGATGGGCAAAATACAGCCCGTGGGCCAGATGTGGTCTGCAAGACCATTTTATCAAGCCCACGGGCCCCCTAAAAAAAAAAAAAAGAGAAAATTAATATTATCCCCTGACTGCCTGTCATGCAACCCTTGATGGCTCGCCAAAACTCAGTAAGTGGCTTTCCGCCCGAAATAATTGCCTACCCCTGTCCTAGGGGTACGTGGAAAGGTCATAAGGAGGTACACGTGCAGGTGGGTGGGGACAGCGTGTCCCCTGGGGCATGGTGGCATCTCCCCTGGCAGGTTCCCACACATTGCCTCTTACTCGGGGAGGAGGAAAGGCTGTGCTAGGCACTGCCAGCCCTGTGTGGCACACTGCAGTGCTTCCCTGCCCCCCACCCCAGCTTGCTCTCTCAATTGGCCACCAGACCGCCACCCTCAGCCAATAGCCAAGGGAGAGGAGGCAGCCCTCTGCAGATGGATGTGGGATAGTGCTGGCACCATCCACCATCTTGCACTACAACCTTCCAGGAGCAGGGCCAGGGGTGGGGAGGGCGAGGGCAGTGGTACCTGTCTGCAGGCCACAGGTACCACCCAGCTGGCTGGATGCAGTGGGGAGGTGCCCCTACATCCAGCTGCTGCCACCGGAAGGGGTACACTTGTTAAAAAAGGTTGAAAATCCCCATTTTACAGGTATTACACAATTAACTGGTACAAAGTAGTTATCACACAACAAAAAGCTCTAACCTGCTATAAAGGCAGATTGTGAAAACATGCACTAACTATATATCTGATTATTACTGAGCTTTAATTTGCACATGCAGTAGGGTTGTCCCTGCAGCTAGGAGCCTCATCAGCTGACACGGCTTCCAGCTACAGAGGTGCATCTTGCCAACATGAAACCCCCAAGCCCTTGGGATCATAGCTACTGTGACCCCAAGGCTCAGGGGTGCATGAAACCACCAGCTCACATGGGGTTCTTGGCCCTAGCTGCACCTTGCACACAGCTGAAGTTGAGAAACCCTGAAATTGGGGTTCATGGCCCTGGCTGCTCCTCATTAGGTATGGGACTTTGCCCTAGCTGTGTGTGGCCCCCGTGGCTGGGAGCCCCCTCAGCAGAGACAGTTCCCAGCCATGGGAGCCCACCTCTTGTAAATGCTGGGGCCCTGAACTGGCAATAAAACATGATGGGATCTAATATGCGATCCCACAATCATGCCTCCTACCATGCACGTCCAGCATGGCAGGAGATGTGATTCTGTGGATCATGCATTAGATCCAATCATGCCTTTACCTACATGTGCAGAAGGGGCCTGAGGAGGACACAGGCAGACTCTGAACAGTCTGGGTCAGTATCTGCACACCCTGACTGGCTATCTGTCTTCGTACAGACCAAGGGAACCTGCAGAACTAACCAACATGCGTGCACAAGGGCTCCCTGAATGTGTAGCATCAGCACTGTAAGTTCTCTGCTCTTGGGGCCCATCGTGCAAAATGTCTGTTCAGCCATCTCCAGGTAAGTTTTAATAGGAGAACAAGCCCGTGCATGCTCTGGAGCACCAGTCCAGTCCTGCATGCTGAATGTGGAACAACCTTATGTATTGGCATGATCCAGTGCCTGAGGCTAGATCGTTTAGCTTTCACAGCTTTCCAAGGCTGCATATGACACAGAACTACACAATGCTTCTCTCCCTCATCACTATGTGAAACATTTATAACAAGAAAACTGCATTAATAACAGTATCACTAAAATTCAGTCTCATGCAGCTACAAAAATATGTCAAGACTACACAGCATATAAAGAAAGCCAATTGTGACAGTTAAAAAGAGTATGACACACCTTTAGGATTGCAGGGGGTGGAAGGCGAACTTTAATCTTCTCATCCTTGCCAACCAGGATAGAAGCAATAATCTGACAGGCTTTGGCTCTGTCAAAAAAGGTGTCTTTTAGTGTAAGCAGATAGGCACCTAAAATGAAAAAAAAGAAAATTAATCTGACAGACTGAAGTAGTATTAAATTTTAAAAAGTTATTGCACATTAAGTATAACTGATACTAGTTACCCATTTAATGCATGAGATGACAGCAATGCAGATATAGCTTAGAGTTAACAATGTTTCTCAGCATTTTCATTTTTCTGAAAAGGACTTTTTTTCCAGAAATTCCTAATACCAGAATGAATGTTCCCCTACAATACTTTAAAGATGAAGGCTGCTTACAGAAAAGAAAACAAAAAACCAAGAATATCCGACCCAAAAAACCCCAGTGCTGTACTTTCAACTTGGTGCAGCATCTGCTTAAAAAAAGGCATCACATCAATTTGACCTGACTCACCCAACGTCTGTATAGACCATGTGCTTCAGCAGGGTTTTTTGGTACTAGTCAGATATTAGAGAAAAGCACCAAAAACACCACTTAAATGTGTGATCTATAAAGACATAGGCTAAGTCAGGTCTAACTGATGTGATGCCTCTTCTGGTAAAGTGCTGGGTTTCCTCCCCCCACCATGTCTGTCAGCAGCCAAAAGAAGAATATCCAAGGATTAGCATTTAGTAGTCCCTTCTGAAAAAGACTGCTGATCTACTAATATACTCAATAAGCATATCCTTAACAGATACTTAAATGTGTAACTTCTAGGGTTGGTGATGTTTGTTAACCAATTTTTATTACAATTCACCCCAATCACCCAAGATTATGGAGTGGAAGATTAGAAAAACATTTTGTATTCCATTTATTTGCTTAACGCATTTGACAGTCTAGTCTGTTTCATTTCTTCGCAGTCAGAGAGACAGTTTTGTATGTTTACATGGCAGACTGGCTGTATCCTAAAACATTACAGGTATCATCTTACACAGGAAGGCAAAAAAAATGAAACAAAAGAAGCACTTCACATACAGACCTGTAAGAAAATCTTGTATAGCAGCAATGAGAGGCTCTCCATTTCTTGGAGTTACTAAGTTTGCTTTGGTCTGTATAGAGCAAGGACAGAAAAAAGGTGAAGTTTATAAAGATTCTGAAGATAAAAATGACTTCAAGTCCATTACCCAATTTGTTTGAGCATTGAAGCATTAAGCATAGCTTACTCAAGTGTGCAGGATAAATCTTGAAGATGGAGGAAGATTAGCACATGAGAACTATCATAACTAATGTCTGAGTTAGAACTAAAACTAACACTTGTAAACCATGTGCCTTCTGAACCAGAAGAGTATTCTCTCCACATTTTTTCATACAAGAAAACAGCCAAACCTGATGCATTTTGGAGGTTACTTTCCCAACACACTTTTGCCAATGTGGGGCAAAGAGAGTGGAAGGAGAACCAAATAAATGATTCAAAGGTGCTCCTTTACCTGAGTGTGAATAGGAAGCAAGAGCCCAATTGTCATATTGTCAATTGCTTTCCAAAACTTGTCAATAGGCTCCCTTCTTACTCTCTCTCAACCATCCCCATCATCTCTTTCTGTTCATCCATTTAATTTATCCCTTCCTTCTTGTATACCTTGTCCATTTTCTTGTATTACTGTTCCTACTTTATTGCCTCTTTCAACTGTTGTGGTAAGTGACCAGAAAGAGACAAATCCCTCACTGTACAGAAAAGGGTCCCTTATTTCTGAAGCATTTAACTAATCAAAGGTTGTCAGCCAGATCCCAAAGACATGGGAACAAACTAACCTTAATTTTCGAGGCTATTAAGTAATAAGCAACTTTTTGATGCCTTAACAGCTTTCTTGTTAAAGTTTGCCATATAATCATCGTAGACTTTCCAGTTAGCTAAGGACTTTAGCTCTACTGTCTATCAGTATAAGAACCCCTTGTTGATCAATGCACATCTTAAATTCAATATGAAATAAAGACCTTTGTCATATGGAAATATAGGAGTACTGAAGAATACCCACTACCCAAGAATAAGACGAACCACTTACCCCCATCAGAACAAGTGCTTCTGCTTTGGCCTCTTCTGTTTGGGGAAGATGAAGGTTCATCTCATCTCCATCAAAATCTGCATTGTATGGTGTACAGACACATTCATTAAACCTGAAAGTCCTGTGTGGTTTTACTCTAGCCTGCAAAAAAAAGCAAGGGGTGGGAGAAGAAGGGGAAAATATAGAAGTGATGCAGCATACAGAATTATGGAAAGCTTAAAAAGGCTCCCAAGTTTTGTTCTTCTAGATTATAAGCTCCTACCTCATAAATAAAAAAAATTGAGTCTCACTTAATTACTTGCTTAATTTGAACATCAGCCAGCAGAAGCTTAGCAAGGTACAATAAAGGTAAGTTAATTTATTTACTAATTAATTTTTTTAATTTACTTGCAAAAAACATTAGATGCAGCCCACACCAGGTGTCCCACTAACAGAAACAAAATACCAAGAGACCTAAACCAAAGGCACCTGAAAATTGTGGCATGCAGTAGTACTATCTGAACAAGAGACTTGGGTTATGTTTCCCCATTCTCTCGCAGAAGCATTATATGCTTGTCTGGTTAATTCCCAATGCTGTTAACATTTTAGATAGAAATAGATATGGTTTGAGTGAAATATTAAGCAAATTAACTGAAAACCACTGAAGTTAAGGTTGCTGACTTGTGACCCCTGTACTAGGCTGAGCATGTACTTACTATGTGGGCCATAATGCTCAGCTTGTGGAGAGAGGGCTGTCGGTTGAACAATACTATATCCCCATCTATAAGATGTCGTTCCACAATGTCCCCAAATTTCAGCTCCTGAGCCATCTTCTCTCGGTTGCCATATTTCAAAAACCTTGAAATAAAAAAAAAAAACCCCAAAAAGCTTGAGTCAAAATCCTAGAGGATCAGATATGCAGAGAATACAATAAATAAACATCACGTCTTTATTTGTATTAGTTTCTTGAAAAGTGTGCTGGGACAGCCATTTTGCAACATACTTTTTGAAAATGTAATAATCTTCCAGGAAAGAAACTATTTTATTCACCGAGTGAAACTACACCTGGAAGTCACTTGCAAAAATGAGTGATGTCAGTTTAACATCATAGACTACTAGAGTGATGTTTTTAATTAACAGATATATTATGCTCTGACTGGCTTGTTATCCTTAGAAAACAGCATACCCATGGAAATCATGTTTATGAAAAAGAGAAGTAGAACCAATTTGTTTTGTAAAGTAACAGGGGTCTATCATCTATATGTAGGGATCACCAAAACTGAATCTGTGCTAACTTCACAACAGGTCTGCAGAAAGGATCCATTAGTGTTTAGGTTTGCTTGTACGATTTACTTTTAGGTCACATAAGATTTTAGATGTTACACTTTTTAGGAAAGGTATCTATATAGATATATATAGATAATATATAATATATCTATATAGATATATATATAAATAGATATATATTTATATAGATATATTATATCTATATTAGATCTATATCTATTTATATATATATATCTATATAGATACAGTCAGAAAGTCTTTATCTACAGCATAAGTGACCAAATTCACTTAAGAAGATAAAAATACAATGCAAATGGGAAGTGAACCATTACAGAGAAATGTGATACCTTTTCATCTGGGTGTGCCTTTGCTGAATGAAGTTGGCTCCAGGGTGAACCTCAGGACCATTGCGAACAAGTTTCCTCAAGAAATCTATGTTTGCTTTGTTCACCTTTAACATAATGTTATTGTTTAGAAACATGTATTAAGCCCCACCAAGAAGTAACAAGTCATTTTAGATTCTTAGGCTCAATTGCCAGCTTCAAAGTTGGTTGCCTCAAACTATTTTGATCTGCTGGAGGGACTGGAAGAAATAGAAAAAACAAGAAAATCTAACCCACCTTGATCTTTTGGAGAAAGACAGGTGGCCGAGTTAATTAATGGCTTGTTGATCAAACTGACACACAGGAAGAAACTTGAAAAGCATCTCAAGACATGAGGATCAACATTAAAATGTTAAAAATGTAACAAACAAGTTAAGCTAAGATCAGAATTTGGAAAAGGAAATATGGATCCTGTAAGCAAAAACTGACCACACCTCTTTACTCATCTTGTATGTATTTTAGGGCATGCAATTAGCTAGCAAAATTACTACAGAAAGGCTTGCAGAATGATAAATATGTGAAATGTGTAGTTTTTAAACACTTGTGAGTTGTTTACTGTGACAGCTAACAACTAATGACCATAGAAAAATATTATTACTGGGCCAGTCTGGGTTCAAAGTTGCCACTGTAAAGCGGACTTGCTTCCTCAGAGCCAACAACAGATAACCAACCTATGCCACTAAGACTCTCTCATGCCACTGATAGCAGGCATAGAGCCCCAGGACTGACATACTATTGTTCTTCACTGACTGCATTCACATCTTACTTACTTCCTTATTTCATCCAGTGATCAGAATACTACAGACAACAGATAATAGGAAATACATGTTTCTGATGAAAAAAAATGCACACAAAGATAGCTTGGGTTTATAATACTTACTTTTTCAGGAAATGTTAATATTTTGGCAACATGAACAGGTACTGCCACCTCGTCTATTCTTAAGTTAGGATCAGGGGAGATAACTGTTCTGCCTGAGAAGTCAACTCGCTTTCCAGACAGGTTGCCTCTAAACCGACCTAAAAGAATGAGCCAGTTAAAACCCAGTTTAGACCAGGGGAATGGTTTTGAGACTGGCATTTATGGAACAATACAGGATTGTCAATACAAGCCCATTTTCTAGAGAAGTAGTTCTCAATCTCTTTAGACTCAAGGCAGCCCTCTCACAAAATGCCACCTCTTCATTTTTGCTCATTTTTTGATCACACAAAATTACTAGAGTAATTCTTTTGTTGGAAAGAAGAGAGAAACCACAACAGATTAGAATGATCTTAATACTGCAGAGTCCTATTTCTGACCTCCCGGTTTATCTTGTGAATCTTTTTTACATACATAACAGCTTTAACAGTGCATGACAACCCACAGCACCCCTGAAATAATCTTAAGGATCCCAATCCTAGGCTGCCATTGCACTCTGATTGAGAGTTACTCACCTAACATAGGGTGCTCAGTGCCTGGTCCATGGATCAAATCTAGCCCATGAAGCCATGACATCCAGCCTACCAGGTTCCCCAAAGGTTGGAAAATTTGGCAGCAGAGGAATGGTGGCAATTAATACCAACAACATTCCTCCTCCACTGCCAAAATTCCCAAGCCCCATGTGACCAGCCTGGCCCCTCTTTCCCACCACAAACATAACTGGATCATGCTCAGGCCAAAGCCCCACAGGCCCAATCCATACCACAGGGCAAAAAAGGCCAGGCACCACTGATCTAGAGTAAACAATGCCCAACTGACCCAGTAATAACCAATGACCGTGTAAATTATTAAATATGTTGGCTCAAAATCTAATGACGCAACTCATTTTCTAAGTGTAAAAATCTGTCATACCCTGCTTCCCCTTCAGCCTCTGAACAAATCCTCTGGTCCATTTCTTAGGTGCCATGTTAAGGGGAATTCCAGAGAGCTCGCTGTTAATGTAGAGAGCACACTGCAGCTGCAGGAAGTCCCAGTCTTCCATTATCATCTGTGTTTTGGCTCCCGATATCCTATGCTAACAAAGATAATTACCCAGTTCAGAAAATAAATGGGACAGACAAAATTCACAAGGAACATGTTTTTTCAAGAACTTCCTAAGTGCATGAAGAAAAGCTTGATGCTCCTGAAGAAACATTCCAAACAACTTCATATCACTTTAAATTGTAAAGGAAGCAAGGCACTGGAACCTTCACCATAACTAAACCTATACTACAAGCTCTTCATGCACAAGCCCACCAGGCATGTAACCATACAATCATTTTCTTTTTGGCAAGATCAGCTTTTGCTAGTGGCAAAAGTGAAAGATATACATGTTCATCTGAAAACAGCCCTTGCATATATAATATAGGAAGGCTCCAAACTGATCTAATAAAACCAGACAGTTAAAACTAGTTTAGAGAAGGGCACTATTTTGAAAATGAGACTTGTAAGAAAAATATATTTCCAAAACAGTACACTTAATACACGTACAACACTGATAGTCAATACTATCATACTGGCCTAGTAACACCTGGAGAAAAATTTTATTAGTTTTGATGAATTTCCCATACTTGTTGGATACAATTTTGACTATACTTATCCCTTTCCTGGCTAAAGAACATCACATATGGCAAGGGCTGTCAACTTGATAACCACATTGAGGTGGCAAGGGAGGCCAACTGTAAGTGGCACAGGCAGCTTGTACGTCATGCAAACGATCAAGGAAGGGACAGGCAGCATGTCAGCAGATAGGGCACAAAGCAAAGCAGCAGATCAGGCAGGTAGGCCAGGGCAGGGAGAAGAAAGCACAACAACTGATCAGGCAGGAAAAGAGGATTGGAGTGGCATTTGGGGAGGGTGTGGGACTAATTGTTAGTGCAATTGTTAGACTAAGAGGTGTAGCATGCACCTCTTGTGGCAGAACTAAAAGGAAACAAAGCCCAAAGAATAATGCATACAGGCTATGCAACATCTTTCAGAGAATCAAGTTATAACCCCAAAGCTAGTTTTGACAATCTCACAACCTGCTTCCGTCTCAGTCTCCAGAGGGCTGAGACAAGGGCTCTAATGTATGAAGTGCTTCAATCACTTTAAAGTATGCTCAGTCATCTGCACTGATTTGACTACACTGATTTTAGAAAGTTGCTTGTTTCTGTTCAGGTTCCTGACCAATTTAAATTAAACCAAAGCAAGCCTGGTTAAACCTAAAATAAGAATTGCTACAACTCTTCCCACCTGTTTAATTTCAAAACAGCATTTAAAACAACCCCCCCCACAATTATTTTTAACAAACCCCAAGCAGCTGCATGTCTTACATAATCCTTCACAGAGCTGAAAAGAAATTCTAAGATGCTATCATTTTTTTTCTTTTTTTCCAAAAAGAGATGAGTTTCATGGAGTCTGGAAAGCACTGACATATGGCAAAAAGTTGATATATACAGCTCCTTCCCTTCCAGAGGAGGGACAGGATGTGGTAGAGTAAGAGGAAAGGAAAGCTTGAGCAATAAAGTATTAAAAGAAAAAAAAGAGAGACTATGTACAAGTGTCATCTTTCTACCGGGGAGTTGCAACTCGCCTGCTAGAAACACCAAGCATACCAACATTCAAGCCATTTCTCCCAGACCAAAAATGGCAGTTACAAAAGGAAAATAACACAACTCCAATCAGGTAGAAGTTACTCTTGGGAGTTTCTCTCAGGAGAACAAATGTGTGTACACTTCCAACAGTAGCTGAAACAGAGGGAAAGGCTCATGTGTCTTCCAGAGAATGGGGTCACTCCAGTCAAAACAAGGCCTGGGGGACATCTACTCCTATCCCTCCTGTAGACTGAAAGGGGAGAGGAGAAACAGCCACCAGCTACATCTTCCTGGCTTCTCACTCAGAGTCCTCAGTGTGAGAGGCAGGCATGGGCTTTTACATGCTGCTCCATCCACTCAGCTCTTGCAAACCCCCTTCCAGTGCTCAGAAGCTGAGTGGACAAAACAGTGCTGCAAGGCTCCTGCCTACTCCTCACACTGGGGACTCCAGTGTGAGGAGCAGGCAGTGGCTTTGATTTGCTGTTCCAGTCTCCCTCAATGGAAACAAGCACACAGGAGCAGTTGTCAATCCCCATGCTTCCCCAGACCAGGATCACTCCTGTCTCAGGAAGGTACAAGGAGCACAGGAAAGGTGTAAGGTTTCAGGATGAATGCCTGTATTGCTCTCTCTCCTGGAAACATTTATAGCAATGGAAAATTCACTGCTAGAATGAAGGCCTATAAACAGCTAGGGTGTTGGAGAAGGCCCAGAAGTGAGGATATCCTATTGTCACAGGAGTCGAGTGTATATATTTCTATTATCTGAACCACAGGTGCATCCTGAAATCATCCATCAAGTTGGGGAGTAACCAAAAAATGTGATGGCTAGACTGGATTTTGGATTGAAATTCATACATACAATCAATCCAGCACATTTAACAGCTCTTGGAATTTTACCAGTATGTCACTAATAGCCAAGCAAAAAGCACCACTTGAAACAGCCTTTGCCATTTCAAAGGGTTGGATCAAAAAATTGTCTCTCATATTAAACTTCATAACAGTCACATCAACTGACTACTAGACTGGGCCCAAAAGAGAAAAAATAAAGCCATTTACAATCTCCAATTCAACTCAAACCATATAATAATGACAGTAATGGCAACTACATAAAGAACAGCTCACCTTTTTTATTACATCATTAAGGAAAATAATTTCTGTCAGTTTCATTGTCAAGTCATCTTCATTGGTTCCAGACTTCAAGTCACTCACTACAGATGGCCGAATACATAAGGGAGGCACCAAAAGTCGTGTCAGGAGCAAATCTGAAGGCTTTCCTGTCTCTGGGTTCATCAGAAGCAGAGGGATATCTTCTGCCGGTATCCTTTTAAAGTGGTTCAGCACTATTAAAGGGTTCAAGTTCTCCTGCAGAATTCAAAAAAGAACAATCACAAAATAACCTTCAAGATCATCTTTTTTTGGACAAACTGTAACGTTTTCTGCTCTTCTACCCTACATGTAACTGGAAAAAAGTTTTAAATATGAGCAAAAGCACCTGGAAAAAAGCTTGCAATTAAAGAATTTTTTCTCTAAAAAACTTGTTGGTCTAATAGAAGATATCATTTCTACTAAAGCTCCGATTAGTTTTTCTTCTAAACCAATATGACTACATCCTGGATACCCGACACATGGACTAAACTGAATTTCAGCTGATTTTTAAAAATGAAACCATGAAATGAAAATCATATTTTCTCAATGAGGAAGCAACTCTGACCATCTGAAACCTGAGATACTGTTCTTGCCTTTATCTCAAGATAATTTGCACCATCACAGAACCTCACAAGCGGTGAGAGATTCCATACCAGCTATGAACTCCTTTGTCCAGAGTTTCCCCATCTACTGACTCCTCTGTGAAATCCTATGAAACATGAACTTTCATTTCTACCCAAGAGATCTTTTACAATCTTTTCTCCAATGCCTGATGAAGAGTGTTTGTGCCCGAAAGCTTGCAATTAAAGGAAGTTTTTTGCAAAAATCTTGTTGGTCAAATAAAAGACCCGTCACCAATCATCTCTACTACAAGCCCCCATAGCAAAATGAAAGCTACTGATATACAAGAAAACAAGCATGTTTTTCCGATCTCTCTCATTTAAAATAAGCCAACTGAGAGCCTCCAATTTCAACTTGGGAATGGACACAAATAACAACTGAATGGCTATCAAAATTATATCAATATAAATTGTTAGGATAAATCTGTAGTGCTACAGGAGTAGCTTAAGCTCAGGACTTAGGGCTATTTACCTAAATTATATTACCACAGGATTACACAGATGTAAACTATAGAGCATGCATCAGCTCTTGCAGTTTACCATGATTCCTCCTACCCTTTTCAATTCGATAAATGGTACATTTTCCATACTAATTACTGATCCTTACCTTTTCAGGTCTCCTTTTGTATGAATTTTCTCTCCCCCTCCACTACTTGTCTATTTCCAAAATTATTCAACTATTTCATTGCTACTTGCCAAAGCAATACAACCAATTTTTAACAATATGCTTGAAGGTAGGTATAATTGCTACTAATGTTGATTACTACTGTTTGTGAATTACTGAGCCATTACCTGATTTAATGCAATTCAGCACTACTGCCTGACTTAATGCAATTCATTTTAGGAAGCTTTACAGTGGCATTGTTGTGTAAGGAGAATATTGTACACATTTTCTATCCACTAATTATACTAACTCCCCCATCCCCCAAATTGCAATTCGAGAGAGCGATTCACCATTTTTTTTACTGCTGTTTTTATTCTCTATTATTTAGATATCTTAGGCTATAAAAACCTGGAGGGAGGGGAAAAACCCCTTGTATAAAAGTGTCAAACTGGTTTAATACACAAAAACTTACATATTGGCATAGAATACTCTGGTCAGTGCAACCTGTCCAGTTGTCAGATTATTTCTACAGGCTGGGTTTCTGAAAAAGAGTATTATGCAAGACTCAAGGTACCTATCCACAGAAGATAAACCTACATTATCTCTCCCCTTTCCGTAATAACAGCACCACATTCTGTCATAACACACTCCAGTAAGACTCACTCCCTGCAGAACATAGAACACTGATAGTCCTGTGGTAGCGCAGCATCCCTGAGTTTTGTACACTGCCATCCCGTGCTTCTCTGGTAACTTCACTGGTTGGAATAAGGCCCTGCTCTTTGCAGAGACCATGTTTCCCTCTCTATATAGCAAGGAAACATTGAAGCATGATCTTTTCCACTGCTCCACACAAATTCCTGTCCTGTTAGTCTGAACCAGTACAAGACCAAACTTACCTCCTACACTAGCTGCTTCAGAAAATTCAAAACTGTATACATCAAAACTAGCAGACATTTCAATCCTTCATTATAGAAAACCCCCTTGCTCACCTGAGCTCTCCCCAGCAAGGATTCTATTTCTTTGTTATTTTCTATAGCAGCTTCAAAAGACTGAAGGAAATTGGATACAACTGGATCCACCACTTTCTTATTGGTCTTGTACTTCTCATGGATTATCTTCAGTAAACCACATTTCTTCACAGTACCTATAAAGAGAATTTTGCTAGAAATGAGACTACGATATTTACTTCTTTATTTTGCAACAAAACAATTCTGAGTGGACTAGTGGCTTCCCAGGTGTACAACATATATATTTTTACAGGAGAAAATGCAAGTTTGCCATTGCTGTTGCCTTTTAAATATTATCTTTCCAGTTCACTTCAGTTACAACTCTGACTCCTTTTAAGGATGGAAGAGGGTGTATCAGTTCCCCTGCTGATTCAACCCTCTTCTTTATTTGACAGGAATTTTGTGATGAGTTTCTTAGTTGAAGAAGCACCACAATTAACACAGATTATCTAAACAGAGACTTCTGATCTGTTCTGAATTCAAAAACAAGGTTTAAAGAGTTGGGCCTTGATTACCTGTTCCTTGAGCAACCCAGTTCCCTCAAATATATGCAATTCAAATAAAGATAAACTGACCTTCAAAATCAAAACAGAACAAAACCCTGCTAATTCATAGTTATGTTATACCTTGGCTTAGATGCACAAAAAGAACAAGCAGAAGATTAAATATCAATTTTTATTTCTAATTAGTTTTAACATTTGGCTCTAGAAGGGAAAAGATATTGCCCCAAGCCCAAAGCTGACATCTCCAGAGGTTTGCAATGCAGTATAGTTTAGTTATTTATTTTAGCATTTACAATAGACTGAGATTGTTAGATAAGGAGAGTTTAGTCTTTATAGAATCCATCACTGTATAGATGTATAAAAACAATAGCTACTGGGAGGCAAACAGCAGTTTGTTCCACTCTAGATTACATTAATTTTTTAAAGGAGTTTGGAGGGGTTTTAGTTGCTGAAGCTTGATATTGCCCTCACAAAGAGCATATAACGGCAAGCATAGTTCAAATAATTTTTAGGGCTAAATAAATCTCAGAAATATAGTTCTTACTATACATATTTGTGGTCTGTGCACTTGGCTGCTGAAAGAAATGGTCAGTAGTTTAGTATTCCTTAAAAGACTAATTAAGTACCATTACAACAGTAATGAAAAAAATACAATAGCACAAGGAATCAGATTAGTTCCATTTTAGGATGATGATCACCATGGAGAGAGTGGCAGCATCAATAGTTTCCTAACCCACTCTAGAGAGAGAGGATTTGTTTTTTAGTTTTTGTTTTTTGCAAGCATCTTTTTCAGGTAATGACCTGTAGTTAATACCATGATGGACAGATCTGTTCTATTCTGGCAATTTCTACACATTGCATGTAGATGATCTCATCACTTGGCATGAAATTGAATCCAGTGAATTCAGGGGCAGACCTAGGATTTTGAAAAGGGAGTGTATAGTTAAGATCCAGCCAAACTCTGGAACAGGAGCCAATCAGCTGAGAGACCTGATTCTGAGCCGCCTGACCCCTCTTTACAAGATGCTCCCTGCCTGCACCATCATGCCTACCTAACATCCCCAGGGCTCCCTGCTTTCTGCCTCCTGATGCATGGGTGTCAACACCCACCTCACTCAATCCAAGCTGGCCTTCCCTCCCACACCCCCAAGTCCTGCTTCATTCAGAAAACCCTCACCTTGGCCTCATGAAAATGTGCACTTGATTGGCTATATAGAGTGTCACTCAACCCAGGCAGGAAAAAAAATCGCAAGAGGCAGGGAGAGACTTCACATAATATTACCCAGCATACTCCAGACCAATGTGACCAAGGGTTGCTGATGCCACCTCCCCTAAATGTGCACTCAGGGCTGGTGCCACTATTCACATATTCTTAGTTAAGTATCCCACACATTAGGAAGGGGGTGCAACTCCACCACTGTACCCATTCCCCCTTGATTTGCCTCTCAGTTAATTGTATGATGCCTTAAGAAAAGCCATGATTACAGAATAAGATGTCATTCTGATATTGAATGACCTTCATGGGTTTTAGTGCAAATATCTTTACAACGAATAAGTCATCACCACGTACTAGCATTCACACTCACCATTAAAAGCCCCACAGTAAGGACAGATACTTTTCTTCCTGCACTTTTCAGAGACTTTCTTTTTCAGTCCTCGTTTCTGGAGGTATGTCAAGCCAGGTCTCTTCAAATAATCCAAAAACTGTTTTTTTTCCTCTGAGGTTAGCATAATGCGGCAACAGGTTTTGCAAATCATCTTAAAATGGTAAGCACAAGAAAGCAGAGATTACACAACTGTAACTAGAACAAACTATTAGGGCCTCCAGATGAAGGGAGCTGCTACAGTCCTTTACCACCTGTTATACATGGCATTTCACAAATGAAATGCCACTACCTATATGCAGGAATCCAATCAGTATGCAGCACACAGTCCAAACAATGAATGCAAGGAAATCTTGTTTATGAGGACAAATTGATGTTTTTGCAAAACTACTTAAGAGCAAGAATTTCAGTGCAAGTCAGAGGCATCTTATACATACTGGCCTCACACAAAAAACTTTGTACCATGCAATTTAATCTGATTCTCTCAAAAGGATGAAGGATTAAGTCAAATAGGCAGACTCCATGTGCATCATAAGCTTTCTGTTAGGAAAATGAAACCTTCTGTTTTAATAGGTTAACTTTTTTCAATACTTAAAACAACAAACATTGAAGAAAATAGGTTGCATACACTACCACCAAATGTTTTGTAATCTCCCATCAAATAAACCAAATAACCATCTTCTCCCTTTCTCTAAGGTATTCATGATCACTCACTGCGTTAAAAAACAACAGGACTCTTTTTACCTGTAAGATACCTATCACAGCTTTAAAGTAGCCAACATGGAAACATGGCAGTTCCAAGTCAATGTAGCCATAATGCCCCAAACAGTCAGCAAGATTCTTCCCACATGTTTCACATGGACGGTCCTTTTCACTGGTACCCTTTGGAAAAAGCATACAGGATTTTTTTTAGTTGTGGCTGAACTAAGAGGACAAAACATAAGAGCTGCCATATTAAAGACCTCTGAGAAGTTATTTTGACTCTGAAGAACTCTCCAGCCAGCAGTAGGAAGCACTCCTACACAACTGCCTTGATGCCCAAACTGCATATAAGAAGTATTACACTTATGTCCTTTCCAGCTTGAAAAGCTATAGCAGTGACATGGCATTTGTGAAGGGTTGTTCTTATCTACTGCTTCAAGAGATGTTTGCCTAAGCCAGGGGTCGGCAACCCCTGGCACACATGCGGAGCATGGCATGCAGGGCCATTTTCCTTGGCATGTGTTGGGGCCGGGGCAGCGAGGCAGCAGCTGTTTCCAGCCTCCTGACTGCATCTGGCCCTGGCTCTGGGTAGCTGCTGCCAGCTGAGAGCCCTGCTTGGAGCAGCCCGAGCTCTGTGGCTATCAGCAGCTACCCAGAGCCAGGGCCAGCTGCAGCTGAGGGTCTGCAAACAGTTGCTGCCTCCCCACCCCAGCTCCATCTCCAAAGGGCATAGGGTTGGCACCTGCTGCCTTGCCGGGCCAAGGCCTGCACTCCTGGCCCTGCTGCCCTCTCCTGGGCCCTCCAGAGCACAGCGTGTGACCCAGAGTGGCAGTGCAGAGGGGCCATACAGGGAAGCTCCATACTGCCAGGTCACACTTCCCCTGTGTTCATGGGAGCAGCACAGGCAGCACACAGGGTTTTACCCCTTGCTGCTGCCCCTGCCTGCAGGGGAAGTGTGGCCAGGGCAGCGGGGAGCTAGGAGTAGCAGGCAGCTACCATTCCAGGTTCTAGTGCTGCTCTGCAGAAGCAGTGGTGAGGGCAGCACAGAAGGGAAGATTGCCAGCACCTGCTGCCTCCTGGGAGCCCAGGGCTGAGAGGCAGCCAGGGCCAGGGAGGCAGCACCTGGCCCAGGTTCTAGGTAGCTGCTGAGAGCCAGAGACGACAAGCAGGGCTGGAGGGGGTGCACAAGCAGGGCATCCTTCCATATACCCCCGCCCTTGTTTTGTTTTTCTGGCATGCCGGCACTCCGGCACCTTCCAAGGTAGACATTGTGGGTTTTTTCGGCGCTCTGGCCAAAAAACATTGCCTATGCCTAAACTATTTAATGTCCATCAAGTTGACAGTATGCATCAATTTTCAAGGGATGAAGTATTTACAACATGATGAGGCTCAGCAACTCACTAACTCAGAGATACTGAGGAGATGGAATTAGTTCCTTCCAGCACCAGCAACATAGAGACACTTGCATAAAACACCTGCTCTGTGGCTGTGTGGCAAAGTTCAGTTTCCATTTCAATATGGTGCATAAATTATTCAACAACGGGTGCTAGGTAGAAGCAAACAAGCATCAGAAGTTCTTACCATGCGGTGGTCCAGAACACCATACTGTAGTGGGGCATGGTGGTTGTCCTGGCTGTACAAGTTCTTGCTAACCACCTGGATGTGGGCCTGCTGGCGCATCTCCTCGGGAGACTTCATCCCAAAGCAGATGTGGCTTCTAGAATGGGAGAAGCCATCACAAACCTTTATTTTAGAGCAGATGGACAGAGGCAGCTGGAGCAACAACATGGGCACAGCAAGTTCCACCCCCACACTCCTAGACATTGGCTGTGATCAAGCCTTTTGTTTGCCAAGCCAAAAAGCTACGGCTCTCTGCCTTGGGTTCTGCAAGCGGGTAGCCTAGAAGCACAGGCTATGAACAGGCAACCAACAGTGGCTTTTCCCGCCTGCAGTTGCCCCAGGCAGGGCTCAAACCCCAAAGAGGCCGTCAGAGATGCAAGAACACCCCGGGCCGGTCACTGAGGGGCCAGCAGAGATGTGCAGCTCTCGGGCATGGGGGCTCCGAAGTGAAGCGATAGGGACCAAACCGCGCAGCTCTTCCACCCGCAGGGATGGGAAGGAACTCCCGGGCAACCGGACGTGCCCCTGGCACCGCCACGCTGGGGCAGGGACGCGCGTGGGACACGACACACGCGCCCCGCTCTGGGTCACTCACATCTTCTTGGCCACATCCGTCTCCCTGAACTGCTCCTTCACCATGGTGGCTGCGGGGGGGAGAGAACGAAGGAGGCGAAGCGAGACCAGATGGGTAGTACTAAAGCGGAACACGGAGTACAACACCGACTCTAACCCCACCTCTTCCGCCTCAGACGAGCTCAGACCGGCGGCTGAAGAAGGAGCCCAAGTGCGGCACCGCCGGCTCCCGCCGCAGCGACACCTGCCGGCCGCGAGGGGCAGCGCGCAGCCCGGCTAGGGCGCGGGGAGCGGCGGGGCCAGCCCGGCTCGGGTCCGGGCAGCGCGCTCCTGGGTCAGCCTGCCGGCAGGGAGCAGCCCTTCTGCCCTCAGCGCCAGGCACCCCGGCTGCTGCTGGGTCGGGGCAGGGGCAGGGGCAGGGGCAGGGGCGGATTTGCACTTTATAGATTAACTCAAACGAGAGAGGTTTGGGTATCGATATCTATACTTCTATATTTCTCCCTATACCTATTTCTCTACAGAGTGGAAGGGTTTGTGAGCCGACGCACACTTCCTCGGCAGCCATGCCCCTTTGAATTGCCCGCGGTGCGCAGGCCGAGGCCACGTGGAGGGGAACGCTGGACCGTAGACCGGGAACTGCAGCTCACGTCTTTACCAGCCCGCCTGCTGTACCGGGGCAGACCAGCTGCCCATCTAGCCCGGTAGCCCGTCTGGGACAGTGGCAGAAGTGGATGCTATAGAGCAGCGGTTCTCAACCGTTTTTGTACCAGACCTATTTGCAAACCCCGATGGCCAGCCTGCGAGGGAAAAGCCACCGTTTCCCAGTTTTCTCCTTTACCGAAGAATCTGGTAAAGTTTGTTGATCCATCTTTTTAGTTTCATCACAATCCTGTCATATATATTCGCAACCCACAGATTGAGAAACGTTGCTATAGAGGGAGTGACCGAACCAGATATGTCCCCGACACCGTACACTGTACCCTCCCCGCAGCCACTGTGCCTCGGGTTAGAGGTGCCACATTGCTCCATAGCCACTGGCAGGTCTCACATGGGAATCAATGCAGTCCCTTTCTGAACCTGGATGTGATCCCTGCCTCCAGCCCCTCCTGTAGCAACGAATCCCACCAGTCAAGTGTGTGTTGCAAAATAAAAGTACTTGCTCCTGTTAGTTTTACACCTGCCACCTACTCCTGTCAGCAGGTGCTCCAGCTCTAGTGCTCTGGGACTTGGGGACCAGCAATTCCCTGGTCCCTTAGTCGAGACCCTTCAGGATTTCAGAGCCCCCTCGCTCCCAAGCTGAAGAGCCCTTTTAGTCTCTTCTGGTCCGTCTGGCAATTGCTGTTCGTTTTGGCTGCCCTTGTCTTGTGCCTTTTCTAATTCCACGACACCCTCTTGGGGACCAGACCTGCCCACGTATTGAAGCTGTGGATGTCTTTTGAAGTGAAATCTTAATGTGCCCAGACTCTGGACCATCAAGAAGAGATGTTTCTATTTTATTGTTTAATGTTCTGTGTTCCAAGCCAAATGAGCCAAACAAATCCCAAATCCAAGAGTCAGTCCAGACCCATAAGTGGCCTTGCTACTGGCAAATATCCTCCATCTCCACCCCCACCCGGGGCTTCAGATGTTTCCAGAACGTTTGGCGGGTGTCCTACTTCCAGGCCCAAGCCAAGAACTAGAGATTTGCGGAGCAGCCCCTTCATGCCTGGCCTGAGCACAGCTCCCCCTGCTCGCCAGCGTCCTGCACTGGTTCGGCCTCTCCCTGCTGGAGAGGATTAATGTTGTCTAAAGGGCAATGAGAAGCCTCACGACAAGGGGGACAGGACTGTAATAGAGACAAACACCAAGGACACCCCCACCTCCCCCTCTGCCCTCTCTCACGCCAAGGAAAGCGCAAACACCAACAGCACCTCCACCTCCCTCTCTGCTCCCAATCCCAGTATTTTCAGTCAGGCACTACCACCACCGCCTCAATGCGGTGCTTTCACTCAGGCAGTGCAGTGGATGCCCCGGGCGAGGCCCGGCCTCGCAAAGCCCCACGCGCCGGCTTATGATTGGCTGCGCCGCAGCCCTTCCTTCTTTCTCAGCTGCCAGGAGTGGAGGCTGCCGCGATGGTGAGTGCTGGCGAGGCCGCGGCTCCATCCGCCCCGGGCCGGCGCCATCCCGCCCCCACCCGCGGCCCAGCTCGCGCATTGGGTCCGCGCCCGGCCCGCAGGGGCCGCCTGCCTAGGCATTGGGGAGACCGCCCCGGGCCTGGCCCAGCTTGTGCCGCCGTTTCCCGGGCGCTTCCCCTGGGTCGGGCCGGGAGCCCGCGCTGTGCGGCGCGGCTTCGGCCGCCCCGCTCGGGCAGAACTTGAGGGACGGGGGACGGGCTTGGGAATCATCGCGTTCAAGCCTGACTGCGAAGGCAGGGCTTGCCTTAAATCCCCAGCGACTTCTGTGGTGTAGAAGCAAATGAGTCGCTAAGCTGCCTCTAACAAACCTCGTTTGGGCCTTGGTTTCCCAAGATAGGGGTCAAGTTTGTTTCCATTGTTCTAGCTATGCAAAAAAGTCAGGGCTCTCTTTCTTTCCTTCTGACTGGGGTGGGTAATGCTTTGTTTGGTTGTGATTGTAGAGCCAACTTGTAGTTTCTGCAGCTTGGCTCCTGAGTTTATTCAAAATGGCATATGAAATCTTGGGCACGTTAAGCCTGCTTTATGACTTGCAGGCTAATGTGCATTAATGTGTGTGCTTTGCACTTCCATAGAACGACACAGTGACCATTAGAACCAGGAAGTTCATGACGAACAGACTGCTTCAGCGTAAGCAGATGGTAAGGATATATTGAAATGCAGTTGCTGCCTTGCTTCATCTGCTTTTTAAATGCTGAATTACTTATTTTATGATTGTCATTGTTCATGTAGTGGAGTCGCATCATACGCACCCTTAACTTAGACAAATTCAACTATATGCCTGGTGGGAGTGGGGGCGGAGCTTCAGTTTGCATCTGGTGCTGCTGCTTACCTGGAAGCCCATTATGGTGGCGATGGCCACTGTCTCCAAAACCTGCTGTCGCCATGGAGATGTCCCTGGAGCTGTGTGGCTGACTGCCGGGTGGCAGCGGCAGCGTGGTGGTGGCTGGGCGGCATGCAGCCATTCCCCCCACCACCACCCTGCACTGCACTGCTGCTGCCAGCCTCACAGCTGTAAGCACAGCTCTACGGTGGTGGCGGGAGGGTTTGGAGGCAGGGGCAGTCGCTGCTGGCACGGTAATTTTGACTCTATGCGATTTTTCACCGTATGTGCTGACTTTAGGACCTAACCCCCGCGTAAGAGGCGACCCCACTGTACAACTTTTGCTCAGTTGAAAAGTTGTCACCTTTTAGAATGGCTGAAGGCAGGAAAGCTAGGGATAAGATCCATCAATCTGCTTGGCTAACATGTAGAGTAGCTTTCTTCTTATTTGCTGCAGCATTAATTTTGAAAGTTTTTTTTTTTTTTATCTTGATTCTTAGCAGTTGGTTGTTATTAAAAAGAGTATCTTAAAGACCAGTCGGTCCTAATCTCAGGTGTATGCACACTTCCTGTGAGCAGATACCTACTAATCCTTTGTACTTTGAGGTGGGCGGATGCCACCAGTGATGTGGAAAGAAAACCTGGAGGGGTGTTTGTGTGAGCGCTTGGGGAAGGAAAGAACACTCATTGTTCTTACTGGAGTAGATGATGCTTGAGTTTTTGAGTCTCTAAGAGGGCTCAAAAAGATAATGGCACTTTGCTACATACTTAAAGTATTTGTCCACTAAGCCATTTCTTTAGGAATACTGAAACTTGATCTAGGCGCTTGCATGGTAGCCAGGAAGGTTATTGCTCCTGAAAGTTCACAAACTCTTGACCATAAGATCAATTAACTTCTCAGGAACAGATTTCAACATGGTATTAATACCTTTATTAATGGATGTATCCAAAGTTGAAATGAATTGGGTTCTGCCTCCTCAGTTAAAGTTGGTGGTATCTTATTTTTAAATAGGTTTCCATTAGATGCTTTTGAAGTTTTATAGCTGTTTTAGTGATGTAAGACTTGAGGTAAAAGGTACAATTGGATCTCTTGAATATAGTTTTAACGAACTACTTCTCTCATGAACAGGACACTAACAGTGCCTTCATCCTCTGCCTTTTCTGTGGCAAGTTAAAGGCTGTGTTTTTTTTAATATTTTTGGGCACTATATCTCATGGATATGTCTGAGGGCTGTTCCTGGAGTATTTAGGAATATATTAAACATTGTTCAGGGTGGCTTAGATAAGTGGGAGCCACTCTTTTTGGCAGGCATGGCCACAGATGAATCCTGCACTTACTTCCAAGTAACACTCCCCATCTGCTGCCCACTCTTCTATTCTCATTTCTGTTTCCTGCCATATATTTGACTGTGTTGCTTCTCCCCTCCATGATCTGCCACATGCCACACATTTCCCCTACCACGTGCTGAAAAGCCCTGTTTTAAATGGAGATGTCATGTAGTCCAAATACCTGCTCAAGGTAGGGTCATCTTGAGGTCCCTTCCAGCCATTCTCTTCTATGATTGAAATCGGATAGAACAACGTTTCTATTCAAGAGCTTTTCTTTTAAGCTATGAGACAGAAGCCTTTCTGAAAACTTTGTTAAAACTGTTGGCTTCCAACTATGGTACATTAAATACAATGATTCTTCTCTAAAATCTGACAAAATCATTCTGGTTAAGATAAGTTTGTGATGTTTTTAGTATCTGAAAACTATTTAATACAATTTTCCCTTAGGTTATTGATGTTCTTCATCCTGGGAAGGCTACTGTCCCCAAAACAGAAATCAGGGAGAAGCTGGCAAAAATGTATAAGACGACCCCAGATGTAATATTTGTCTTCGGCTTCAGAACACATTTTGGTGGTGGCAAGACAACAGGCTTTGGCATGATCTATGATTCCCTGGACTATGCAAAGAAGAATGAACCAAAACACAGACTGGCCAGGGTAGGTTTCCTGGGGTTTTTTGTTTTGTGTGGTTTGTTTTTTTTGTTTGTTTGTTTTGTGTGTGTTAGAATACATAGTACTGTGACACTTGCTCTTTACATTTTAAGCAGCTTGTGTGCGCAATTATAACCCAAGATTTAAGTTATGTGGGTCTTTTTAACATTCTGTCAACAGTTAAAATGCAGGTACAGGGTGTACAGAGGTCTTAATGTCCTGTCACTGAGCAATGCATTTTAGTAGTAACTGATCATTTTGGTGCATATTTTAACGGCAATAATAATAATATATTTGATTTGAGTAATTTGGCTCAAAGCCAGAATTTTTTTTTCCTTTAGTCCCTCAAGTTTTCACTTCAGGTAGCAATTTTTTGATAGGGAACTTAGAACTTACAAAATTTAAAGTTTAAGTAATATTATATAAATATATTAGGTCCAGGAATTTATAAATGGCTCTAAAAGTACTTAAAAATTATTCAAGCGTACTTGATATTATTAATTCTTTTACTAGCATGGCTTGTATGAAAAGAAGAAGACTTCCAGGAAACAGCGAAAGGAGCGTAAAAACAGAATGAAGAAAGTCAGGGGCACAGCCAAAGCGAATGTTGGTGCTGGCAAGAAGGTAGGGTGAAAGTTTTTTTTCTAGGGACCAGAGTGGCTTTAAAATTTGTTGTTTGAAGTCTCTTTGTCTAAGTAATCTTTTCTTTTATCTCTTACCTTTTTCAACTGGATAATAGAAGGTAATACATAAGGTGCTGTGTAGTTTTTTAGCTCTGCAGTAGTGTAGTTTGTTCACCTTTGACTGCTCCTTTATATAGTATGAAGTGACATTTTTAACTGACAGCATGTTCAGTTTTGCTTCAGTTTCTCATTCTATGGATTTTGAAAATTTTAAAACTGCTTTTTGTTTTTGCTGCAATCCAGAGCAACTGAGGTGCCATTTTGCATCACTGAAATTCTTGGTTAACTAGAGCATGACCTTGGTTCTCCTTGCAACTTCAAACTTGTTCTTTATACCTTCTGAATGGTCACAAACTACAGTTTTTGGAATTTGTAATTCCAGACTTGGAATTAGGGTGCCACGGTGTAGTGCACTTTAAAACTGAATGCTGAAGGAAGGCAAGATGTTTCCTTGCTGTTGAGTGAAAGAAGTGATAGTACAGTTCAACAAGAATAGGGTTAACTCCTCAGATGGAAAGCAAGTCAGATGTCAAACCTGGAAGGGGGGCTGGGACAGTCTCAGGAACAAAGAAAAGCTCTGTTCTTCCTTAAATTATATATCTTAAAAAATCAAATGCCATGGTTAAGGGATTTTTTTTTTATTTTTTTTTTTTTTTATTTTTGGAGGTCCAAAAGAGATAAACAATTCTTCAGCACTGCTTAGTTCTGTGGGTTATGTGCAAGTGTTCCAGTTTAACAGCTTTGTAGTTGCTTATGTCTTAAATGATCTAATATCTCTTGAATCCTGTTAACCTTTACTTTCACCTTTTTTCTTTCCTACTTTCTTGGGATTCTTCATCAGAAATGAAGTATCTAGCAGGTACTGAGAATGAGCATGAATATGGTGACTATGAGCTATGCATCAATTAAACGCTGGAGATGCTTTTAATAGAAACACTGCTGCTCTGCATGCCTCTGTTCTTGCTCTGAACTTGCTCTTTGCCACTTGATTGTACCATATTCTGCTACATGTACAAAACTGTTCCATGAAACCTGAGGGAGGCTATGATTTAAATTTTGCTCTGAAGTAAGATCTGGGTTCTCTTTATCATAAATGCAAGTCTTATGTAGATCCACATGCTAAATTGTTATGTAGAAATAAAATAACCAGTGTGAAAGAGGTCATGACTTCTTAAAATTGCACTCTTTTTTGGAACTATGAGTTCAAAAGTAGGGGCCCAAAATGCAGTTGCATGTGTAACTTGTGTTTTGTTATGAGCATATTGTGTCTTCAGGAAAACTCAAATAATGGTTTTATGCATATGACATGGACCTGGAATAACAGGATACTGACACAAAATAATCCTTAACTTTTTATCCTGTAGAATCCTAAAATACAACTTATGTTGTGTAAGCCTTGTCAAGGTTAAGCAGAAGACACCTTTTTTTGTTCCACTGCCAACAGCTTCATCATATAAACCGTTTATTTTCCATGAGTGGAGGCAATTAACCAAAAACAATACTACGTATTTGATGCTTCCATTTTAAAGCTAAGCTTTTTTTTTTTTTTTTTTTTTTTTTTTTTTTGCATCTTCTCTTACTCGTCATTATAAATATTTGGATATTTTTAATATTACTGCGTAATTTTCTTTTTAAAAAATGAGGCGGGTATTTTACTTGCACTTTGAGAGATCTCAGTTTAAATGGGATGGAAACACTGTACAAGGGAGGGATTTTTTGACAGTTGACCAGGTATACTATCCTAGCCTTAACTATAAGCAATATAATTTTGAAAGGGAAACAAGTATTCTCTTGACTCTTATCCATCTGATGTTGATTAGAGTTTTTAAAAACTACTGTTGGCAGTGCTTGAAAACTTCTCTGGTTTCTTGGAACAGTGAAAATCTACACAGATTGCTGTTAAAATAAATGCACAACTTTTTGGTGTTGTTTATGGTATGTAATGACCTGATCCCAGTCTCTGCTGTCATTATGTACCCACTATGGGAGGAGAGATTTCTGTCTAAAGTACATGATGCATGCTGATGCTTTTACTTGTTTCTTTCAGTTAGGTTACTGCTATTTACTTATCAAGTCTGAACTAAAAACTTCTGTTTGAAATGGGTGCCTGGGAGTATTTATTAGTTGCTTACACCTGGGAGGTTATGATTCAAAGAATAACTTTGAACAAACTTTGTTGCATAGGTAGCGGGGGTGACTTTTTTTGGGGGGGGGGGGGGAGTTGATAGCTTGGAATAGGAAGAGGCAAATCGGATTGCTTTCCTACAAAAACTGAATCTAGGGTGTACTGTCAACGAAGAAAAACTACCTTGGATTTAAATTTTGGTTACCATTAATACCTGACAGTCAACTAAGTTCCTTCACTTTCTGCATGCATTTTTTGCTTTAATGCTAAAAGAATTGAAGTTCATTTATCCTGAAATGTGTTCTATTGGAGATTTAAAATTTAAGGCACCTGAAATTATTTACCTTCCCTAAATGCCTAGTTCTGTGGTCTGTACTATTTTGTTTTACCATCAGTTGCTCGAAATGTGAACAAGAGGTTGACTTTATTTTTAGTCACTGTAATGCTTTGTATTCACTTGGAATGTGTATATTAGACTAATGTTTCCTATAGCTGAGCTGGTGTAGACTCCAACGAGTGCGTATACGAGCAGTGCTTATTCTTTTAACTGGTGCACGCTGAATCCTTGCTCTTGCTGTAGTGAATCTAGAGAAGGTTAATATTCATGTTATTGTCCAAGGTGGCATTCCATGGTGCTTTTTGCCTTGCATACCTTTCTGACCAAATTGGTCTGATGGAGTGGATTGTTGCTTATGAATGCCTAAGATGTGTTGATAGTTGGTCAGTGATGGATATAGTTAGTTTGCTTAGGACAACCTTCTCTTTGAGTCTGCTTCCCACGTAATCTGAGGGTGTGTTTAGAAAGTAAGCTTGAAAATGAATTCATTTCATATGCAAAGATAATTTTACTTACTGGACCACTTACCCATTGTTTATGGCTATATAGAGAAGCTATGTTGCATAGGGCCTCCATTAGTGTTCCTTACTGCTGTTTGTCACTGCACAAAACGGCTTTATTTTAAAGTCGTTAGTTTTGTACAAATGTTACAGTCACTTTGCGGGCTTACTTCCCTTGTGAAAGTTTGTCAACTGTTCAGGGTTATACAGTTGAAGTGTTCTAGCTTTTTTTTTTTTTTACAAAGGGCAAAGCTTTTTCTAATCGGCTGTGCAAGCCCACTTCCATGGTTCATTTGACTGGAGAAGCGGTGACCTTTTGAAGCAGAAGTTGCAACAAACAGCTGATCTGCTTGTTTGTGTTTATTTCAGCAAGGCACTGAACTAAGTGGATAGCTACAGTTTCTGAAGAACCAGAGTTATACTGTACTGAACTGACTGTTCATGGATGTTTTCTATTAAGCCAAAGTGGTAATAGCATCTATTCATGGAACAGTGTTCCATGAGTACTCTTTTGCTTTAGGTATATACCTATGTCTCTGCCAAAATTAAATTTTAAATACAGCTACACCCAAAGCTTGAGTCTGAGAGCAAATTTTGTGCATTTGAAAAATGCCTGGATTTTATTTTTATAATTACATGTGCAAATAGGCCTCTGGCAGCACCCAACTGTGCATGTCAGGGGTGCTCAAACTGTGCTTATGACCACCCCTTCCCCCCCAAGGGCTGCACCTCAGCTTAAAAGGGGACTGCAGACTTCCCAGGGGGTACTGCAGTGGTGCAGGGCAGCAGTGGCATGGAGTGGTGGATGGTGACGGCTGCTGTGTGTGAGCTCACCATCCAGCACTCAGGGTTTCAGTAGCCCAAAGTTTGAGAAACCTGGTGTATGTGTTTTATAGTAATTCACTTGTAGAAATTCATAGATAACAAAGGATCAAAAGCCTTGTTAATTGCTGCAGATTTCTTAAGAAGCTTGTAGTTAGCTTTAAGCTTCCAGGCAAACAGTCTTGTTCCTTTATAAGAGAACTATTTAAACGAGTATGAAGCCCAGCAGTACCCTTTACAGTGGATGAGTCCTCAGAATTCTGACTGATTTCATTATTTATTTAGCAAATACAAATCCATGCAGATTTTATAGGGCATCATGACTGAAAAATTTTGCTCAAGTCTATCATTTAAAAGATTACTAACATTTTTTTTCATTTCCTCCTCTGTTTCAGTGAGCTGATAAATAGATCTTGCAGGTAATGTTTTGTTTGTTTATCTGTTTGTTTGTTATATTTGGCCATGCTGAATATCTGGTGTTCTGAGTGCATGTTTGTCATGAACTTTCTAATGCTTTATACTCTGGCTAATTATGCTGTCTGCTGTGTTCTACATTGGTACAAGTTATGGCTTAAACTTTACACCATGATGCTAATAAACTGCACCTCAGTTTTTACATGGAGGATAGGTCCTCTGTTGCTTATCCAGTATAAAGTGTGAATGACTATATCCTGTTTCTTGGATAACTTTTGGGACTGACTTGTTTTGTTTTCTCTTTCTACAGAGAGACTAAATTATTCTGGGAAGACCTGGGTGGAAATGGTGCTCATCTGGCTCAAACCTGTCTAATAAACTACATAGAAAATGAAGCATTCTTTCTTGTTTTTTCATACAGTTCAACATCTGCTATTCGATATCATAAGCAAACAGAGAGATGCAGAATTGCTGCAGTGTTTGTACTGCATTAAAATGTTTTTATAACTAAATGGTTGGGTATGAGCCTTTCTTTTGGTGTTTTATTTTCATACTCTTAAGTTCTTGATTTTCTTACTCTATGAAATTGAATGCAAGGGCCACTGAACTGCTTTATATTTGTGACAGTTGCTCATTTGAAGCTTACTAGAAAACTTCCTATACAGTATTCAGGCATTCTGTGTGCAGTAAAATTCTGTAAGTTAACTTACCCAATAGAAATCAAATAAGGCTTAGAACTGTTAAACTTGAGCACTCTGACAACTGGCCACTTCACTTACCACTATTGATTTGGCTTTGACAGTGGACCATGTCCTGTTCTAACTATGTAGATTTCTGAATGTAACCTCTTCCACATATTGCCCGAGGAGAGTAAGTTGAAACTCCCGGTAAATGTGATGACAAATGATGTAGGGAAGACCATGGTCTGTAGTGACTAGCAGAATAATTCGCTACCCAGCTACATTTTGACTATCCTTTTAATGCTTAGGGTACACTATGCACATCAAAAAATGGAGTTTGAGGAAGATACTTAGAATGAAATTTTAAACTTCTTGAAGTACCAAAAAATAGGGTTCTTCTGTCTTTTAAAAAAAGACAATACCTTAGAAACATCAAAATGAAGACTAAGCCCTGGGGCTTGAGGAAATCTCAGTGAGAAGGGGCTTGAAGTCCAAGTTCTTGCTTGTACCATATTTACCCAATCCAAGATGACTTTTTGAACTTAAGATGACACCTTTTTCTCTGAAATGCATAGAATAGTAAGTACTGTGGGGGGATTTTAAATTGTCCTGCTACTGATGTGACACACAAAGTGGGTTGGGTGGGGGAGATGTTAAATCCCAGGTGCCAGACTCCCTCATTCCCTTGCACTGTTTTTTCCACTGCCCCCTTCCCCTCTTGAAGTCTGCTCTTACCTGTACTTGGCCAGGGAGAGTGGGGGCAGGGTGGAGTGGTGAGTGTAGAGATTAAGGGTTATGGGGGGAAAGGGGAACAAGCTGTGAAGTTATGGGTTGTTTTTTCCCCACACACCCCACCAAGCTACAAGCCACAGTCCCTGCCCCACTAAATGAGCCATTCTGGCCCAAGGCAGGCAGTGGCTTAGCTCCAGCTTCAACCCTAAACCTGGGACTGAAGCCAGATCTGAGCTGCTGCCTATTCCAGACTAGTAAGTGATGCGTGGGGTTGCTTTTCTTGGGGCGGGGGGGAGGGGGCAAGGTTGGGAGTTGTTTAATCCTGTTTTGTGACGGTGGGGGGGAGGGGTGTGGATTATTCAAGTACCTGTGGTAATATCAAATGGGGTGTGGTACTAAGTTCTTAAATCTCCATAGTTTTAACTAGCTACTGAATTTTAGTTGATTGTTTCCCACCTCATGAGGGTTTGGTTTTTGCTTTTTTTTTTTTTTTTTTTTTAAGTGAAACATACAAAACTGTAACAGATAAATACAATACTTTAAAACACTGAAGGATAGGTATAAGCCCATCATCACTTGTGAATGCTAAGATAGTGGTCTTCAAGTGTGGCTTTTACTGTGTTTTTATATGGCAGTGAAGTTTTTCTGTGAATTTAGTATTTGAGATCCAACACCACTGCAGAGAGGTTCATGGGTTATTTTCCCATACCTTCATAATAGATTTATTTCCAGCTCAAATTTTAAATTCCACCCCACCCCATCCAAATTAATCTTATACTAGGCAAGCAGATCAGGGCTGAGGAATCCCTGATGAAAGAGCACATGCCAAATGCAGAGTCTTCCTTAGCCTGACAGTTTTTAAACCTGAAAGCTTGCTACGGTTTCCCACCTCTCCTCCCTCCCAACTATTTAAGTTGGTCTAATAAAAGATACCAGATTTGCCCAAAGAACCTTGCTTGAAAAGACTCACTGATTTATTTTGACCTTGAATTGGGCCTTAAATGTGATTCCTAAGATGCCAGACTCTTAAGTCTCCCAATATATACTGTTTAGTACTACTAATCAGAAAGCAGCTTTGTTATTAAATGTTGTAAAACAATCGCTAGAGGGTAGTGTGCACACAGCAATACAGATACCTGAATGTGTGCTATTGAAGCCTTCCTCTTAACTTTCAGGTCTCTCTTTTTTTTTTTTTTTTTTTTCTTTTCCTTTGGATGGAAACAAAAGCAAACAAAAATAACTTCATCTGTTTATAAATTTCAGGAGAAAAAAAAATATTAAATGACTTGAACATTTGGATTTTTTAAACAGTATATATTTGATTTTTATCTGCAACGAAATATCCACATGCTTTTCCTGTTTTGGAATCTTATTTTAACGGTTAGTGAGAGAAGATTTTTTGAAAAACGTGCTTTTATAATTTAAAAACCTTCTTGTCCTGGCATAACTGTCACCCAACCCCTCTCGCTGCAGCCTTATCCAAAGAGCAAAATTTGAAGAGAGAGGTGTATCTATAGTTCAATAGAGAATTAATTTCCAGAGTGTTACTGGGCCTCTCTTACTACACTGGCAGATTTTGAATTTTATGTATATTTAGAGAGATGAGTTTATCAAATAGAGATGAGATGGTAAAATGTTGACCTTTTTTGTAAAGCAAAATACTGAGAATATACACACGAATACTCTTCCATCCTTGCTACACCCTCCATAATTTCTTCAGCTTCTGTGATATTCCACTATGATTTATTCTGTGTTTGTAAATTAACAGGCAATTGAGCATCTGGAAGGAAAAATAAAATTTAACTTAATTTGTGAACTACATCCCTCTTGCTTGCTATTTTGTTGCTCAAGCTAGAAATTACTGGCCTTAATTTTGTGATGCTGGGTGAATTTAGTAGGTCATTCTGAAGTGGTTTGAAATTTGACATTAGCTGAATGCTCTACATATTGTCTCCTGAATCTATTGTCAACGTTTTGGAGTGTACTTTAAAAGTGTGTATTCCCTGCCCATGGCCTGGAAAGTGGTTGGTAATAGTTAACCTGCATTCTGCAAAGAGCTCTCTTCCTTTTCTCAGCAAAATGTTTTTTGTGGTACCTTTTACATGCTAAACTTGAGTTACAGAACAATGAATTTCTTGCTGTAGAGAGGGTGTGTATAACACCTTGTCCTGTGGGAGGTAAAACAATTGGGTAGAAGGCTTAGACCAGAAAAATCTTTTTATTGAAGATGCTTATATGTCTCCTGCTGATCTTGGTGTATTCTATCACTTTTAGTAGTAGTGACTTGCTGCTAGATTCTTATTTGACCTGGCCTTGATATTATCTGCTTAATTTCTTAAAGCTATGAGATTTTCTTTAACAAACCATCTTCAACCAGCATTTATTCTCTCTCTCTTTCTCTTTCTCTTTCTCTTTCTCTTTCCCCTCCCTCACCCATGCCCTCCCTGGAGCCCAAATTGGAACCAGTCAGGGATTTGTGGGATAGAGACTTCTAATTTACACTATCAGCTGGTCAAGAACCCTTGCTAAAGCTACATGGTAAGCGCTTCATTAACCCTTTGCTGCCACTTTAAAGCCAAACCCTGCTTTCTGTCAAAAATAGGATTTATCAGATTCATGATGACATAACATTGAGGGTATTAGAAAAGTATAAATGTTTTTTTTCACAAAGCATGTTTATCTTTTTAGGAGAGTTTGGGGAGGGATACAACTTTACTAATATAATAAAATGGAACTAAGGAAAGTTCCTAGAAATAGCTTTCTAAGGGCTATGAGGAAGCCTCAGGGTTGAATCTGACTAAATTGGATAAACAAATTGAGCACCATTAACGTAAGAGGGATGAGATACAGGTACTGGTTGTCTCTACCTTAGGGAGCTGGTTGTCAACAAGTAGAGCAGAACTGGAAATGCAGAAAGAAGTTTCCTTTTTATACTTAACCCCCTCCTACATGCCAAGGAAGTAAAATACTTATGGGTCTTGTGGGGAAAAATCAGTCTCAAGGGGTGCTGTTACTGCACAGCAATAAATTCTGGTGCATGTTGTGCCAGAGTCTATTGCTGCTGGGTGCCATGTTTACATGTGCCCAGGACTGCAGCATACCAAGTTGGCTTTAGCCTTGGCTGGCAGCAGGTCTGAGGCAGGGTCGTCCTGCCACCCTGGTGCTGTTCCTACCCAGCTCAACATGCTGCATGCAGAGGGCCTGGCTGGGGCATTTGGGTTCTCCAATGAAGGGCTAGCTGACAGCAATTCCCCCATGTGTCTTGCTGCAAAGTTTAAAAAAAAACAAACTGCTGCAGGACAGTACTTGTGTTTACAATTAAGCTTCAGTGGAGTTAACTAGTTTAGCCTGTTTTAATAGCACTGCACATATAAATGCTGAGATATTTATGCAGAGCTAGTTGAGACTTTTACCACAAAGTTGCCTATGTAAACATGCCCAAGGTAGCTGAATGAAGGCAGGGTAGGATTCTGGTCAGTTGGGACTACAGTCTGCCTAGGAAGCAGTATGGAAACCAGTATCAAGGCAGAAATGAGGGTGGGAAATGAAGGCACCTCTAAATTTGGCCTTCAAGTGAAAATGCAATAGGAAGTATGCCACAGGGAACAACCCTGAGTGGGAGATGAGGGACAAAATAGTCCCTTTCTTTACAAATTTGTAATCCATGAGCAAAACTAACAGGGATACACTCCAGTCCACATCATTTGCGTCTGCTGTTTGCTCTGGATTTCTCCTAATAGACATACAGTATTCATCTGAAGAGCACTAATAGAGTTTTAAAAGGGGTGGAATACAGAACTTCATGCTATAAAAGCTGTTGATGTGTACAGTTCATATTGGAGAGAGAGAGAGAATGAAAATTCAGGTTTTGAACTTGAGACCCATTCCAGATTGGGTTTCAGTAGCTAACGAGCTCAAGCTGCATGAATGCCATGAAGATGCATTTTTCTTTAAAAGGAAAGAGCCTGAAATTCACATTTCCCTGTAGATTTTTATCTTCATTTGGAAGTCAATAAGTTCCCTTTTAATTTTAGCCTTCACTCTCTGTAAGGGATGTGGCTAATGAAACAGCTACATGAGTGGCTAAAAGGCATCCTGAGCCCTGGAACATAATTGTATTTTTCCAAGAGTTGGCCATCGGCAACAAGTACTATAATAAGAAGAAAACACAGTCTTCCTTCTCAGTTATTGCTATTCATGCACACAGAGATCATAAGTAGAGTCAAGTAGTGAGTAAGGCAGAAGTACATTGTTCACATCTGTGATTTGTCTTAACATGGTAGATATTGTACATTCTGGGGGGATATGTAATGCTTGACCAGGGGCAGATGAGCAACATTTATACTTGTGATCATTGGGTTATGATGCAGCTTGTTATCTAATGAGGCTTCCTAGATTTTAAACTGGCCTGAGTTGAGAGAGAGGTGCTTCACTGCCCTTCAAGATTATCTGATTTAATTGTATTGGACCTCTTACCCTGATATCATTTTCTGTCAATTTTTTGTTATCTTGTTTGAGTTGGGCCCAAGCACCATTTTGTTGATCTGATAATGGGCTATAATAGCCAATAATGTAACTCTCTTTCAATAAGTGACCATAAAACTGTGGCTTCTGCATAGTGTTACCTGCCGGTAAAACATGGATGTGCACAGTTTCTTACTCTACCATTTGCTGATTGGCTTAACTGTCAATGTAATAAGGCTCAGATAAAGTATTATAATACATGGCAGGGAAGGGGGAGGGGAGGGAATGACTGGATGGGTGTGTTAATTTGACCACACTTTCTAGGAAGTTGCCATCACTGTTTTCTCTGTAGCTTGTGGGGCATGTCTATATAGCAGAAGAAGAGAGAACAGTATTCTTAAAGACTGGGAACATGATGTCCTAATGTTATTATCTTGGGCAGGTACAGTTGCTCAAACTACTAATTACCTATTTCACTTGATTAGATCTTGGCTTGGCTGTCTGTCTGTCTGAATATTAGATAAAGAGTCTGATCTATGCCCAGGTTCAAAATTAAAAAAACAAACAAACACTATTTTTCAAAAAACCAGGAACATGGCACTAGAAGTGAATTCCTAGGTCAGAGTGAACAATTATTTTGGCTGGAGGGCCACTTAATGAGTTTTGATGAGCTGTTGAGGGCTGCAATGGTAGCCCCACCCCCTGGCATGTACTCCACCCCCGGTCACCATCTTGGGACCAGAAATCCCATCCCTTAACCCCTGCCCTTCACAAAGTCCCTCCCCTTGCTCCCAGAAATACTCTGGGTGGGGGAGGGGAGGAGAATTGCTATCTTGGAACTGCCCTGGGCCCCGCATCCTGCTTGGATCATCTCTGGGTACAGGGTATGCTGTGGGGTGTGGGTGTGTGTGGGGCTTGTATGATGTGGGGTAGAGTGTAGTAGGAAGAAAGCAGAGCTAGGTTGGCCTACCCTCTATTGGATAGGGCTCACTTGCAGCTTCTGGCACTCATACCACCGGGGGAAGCCCCACTTGATGGAGTGTGTAGAGGATGTGTGTGTGTTTGGTGGAGGATGGGAGTGCAGCACATTGGCTGGGTAGGGTACAATTAATTGGTGGGCACCCATGGGCCATGTGAAATCATCTGGTGGGCTGCATCTGGCCCTTGGGCCATATTTTCCCCACTGCTGTCCTAAATCAAGTCTAGTTTCCTACATTTACAGGCAACCAATTCACATAATCCCTCTCATAAACTGATCTGTTTCAAAACTAGAAATTTATAAAACTTTTTTCATTTCCTCTTCTTTTCCTTTCACTTCATTTCATGGCATGGATGGTCAGCATAAGTACCAATCATTCACAACAGCATCTGACCCTATACTTGGGCAACCAGGATTTAACTGGCTATGCCATTACTGGGCAATTCTAAACCATTATTGGGCAATTCTCAACCATTTTCGAATTGTACTGAGTCACTGTCTCAAACCTATACAAATAGGACCTTTGCAATGATAGCAGATGCCCTTGTGGGCAAGTTCAATATCCCACATTGTTGACAATATCCCTCATTCATTTACTATGCTACCTCGTGGCCTTTAAGCTCTTCACACTGGTGATAACATCACCTTATGGCTGAAACAAATATGTTGAAATTGCATACGCTAAATAAATTTTCTCTAATAAAGATGAAGGTTTTGTCCAGCATAAAATATTCCATGCTTGTACTTGTTTTCCACAGCTCTGCGGCACTACACTAGTACATGAGAAGCAAGAAAATAAACACTGTAAAAAGGGAAACTTATAGTGGAATTAGATTGTTCAACCTGATTGTTGTCAAAGCCATAATAATGTGCTCACTGCTATATGGAACCAGTTAAAACAGTGTTGATTCGGAAAAACTTTAAAATATATGCTGATGATCTCTACTGTGGTTGTATGATTGCATCTAAGCACCTTGTTACAGGTAAGAATTTTTTTTAATATCCATTTCACAGCACACACAAAGGCTAAGAGAAGAGCATTTAAAAACTATAAAATAGATTGCAATTCAATGAACATCAGGTTTCTAAGTCATTTTGAAAATCCTAGGCTCAGTAACTTGCCTAAGGTCATGTAAGACGTGTGGTAGTCTTAACTGCAAACCAGCTTCAGTTGACCCTTTTCTCTCTAACCCTTAGATTTCTGCACATTTCCTTGAGGAACATTCAAACAAGTATATTTCTGTGGAGTTACAGTAGTCCTTTTTTGGCTTTAGATCCTTATTAAAGTTCTGCTAGTCCCAATGCTCATATCAAGTGCCAGGGTTGAGGTTGTTAAATATATATGTGGCCTTTTGGAATGATCGCCTCTACAAATACAGCACTGTACTGTATTGGTAAATAACTCTCCCCTGTATTGTGTCAGTTCAATTGGTGCTCAGTGATACTTTGAATAGTGCTGCCAGCTCAGTTCATTGCAGCTACCTCTAGCAAGAGTGACTGTTGTGCTGGTACAAGTAGTTTAGGGGGTGACTCGCTTCTTTGTGTCATTATGGATTTGTTTAGAGGTGATGAAGCACACAGTTACCTGTGACAGCCCTTTTGACCATTACCTCTTGCAGAGAAAGTTTGATAGGTAAGTAGGTAGATAATATTTATTTATTTATGTATTAACTAGCTTTATTTGGACAGACTGCATTTTTATTTAGCTTTTGATGACCACCTCACAGCAACTCTAGACTTTCCACCTGCAGAGCGCAACTGGTATTTCAGTTACTGCTTTGCAATGGGGTTCCTGTCCCAGGTTTGCAAGTTGTTACTGCAGCAACAGCCCCAAGTTGGCACCCAAATTTCTTTAGCTGTTCCTATTACAACCACAACCCATACTTTACTGTACTTTTGTCACTGAGGTTGCACTCAGTATACAGTGGCACTGTTTCATAGTATTATAGTATCTAGGGTCAGAAGGGTCCTAAAGCAGGCCATCTAGTCTGACCCTCCTGCCAATGGCAGGAATGAGTGCCAGGGTCACAGGACCCCAGCCAAGTACCTATCTAATCTACTGTTGGAGGTGCCCAAGGTAGGAGCAAGGACAACTTCCCTAGGAAGCTGGTTCCACATCCTAGCCACCCTAACTGTGACGTAGTGTTTCCTAATGTCGAATCTAAACCTGCTCTCCAGTAACTTGTCACCATTGGTCCTAGTTATCCCTGGTGGTGCCTGGGGAAAAAAGAGCCTGCCCTATTTTCTGCTGATCTCCCTACAGCAGTTTATAGGCTGTCACCAGGTCCCCCTTCAGACGCCGTTTGAGGGACCTGAACCTGTTCAGCCTCAGTAGACGCTCCTCATAAGGCCTATCCTGCTGCCTGCACATAATCTAGTGACTCTCCTCTGGACCCACTCGAGGTCATCCACATCCTCTTGAAGTGCGGCACCCAGAACTGGACACAGTACTCCATCTGCAGCCTGACCAACACCGCATAAAGGGGGAGAATCACCGCCTTGGACTGGCTCAAAATGCATCGCTGGATGCATGCTAGGGTTCAGTTGGCCTTCCCAACCACCATCTGACATTGGCGGCTCATGTTCATCTTGGCGTCAACAATGATGCCAAGATCCTGTTCCACCTCCACGCTAGCAAGAGGGGAGCTTCCCTGCCAGTATGTGTGCTGGGAGTTGCTTCTCCCCAGATGCATCACCCTGCACTTCTCCACATTGAATCCCATCCTGTTCTTGTCTGCCCACTCATGCAGTCAGCCCAGGTCTTGCTGCAGCCTCTCCCTCTCCTCTGGTGTCCCCACCTCAGCCCACAGCTTGGTGTCATCAGCAAACTTGGATAGCTTGCTTTTCACCCCTTCGTCCAAGTCTGCGATGAAGATGTTGAACAGTGCCAGGCCCAAGGATGGAGCCCTGAGGGACCCCACTGCTTTCATCTCTCCAGGTCGAGTACGACCCATCCACCACCACTCTCTGGGAGCTCCCCATCAGCCAGTTTCTGACCCACTCAGCTGTGTAGGGGTCAATGCCACAGCTCCCTATCTTTTTAATGAGAATGGGGTTAGAGACCATGTCAAATGCCTTCCTGAAGTCTAAAATGACTACGTCGACAGGGGCGCCTGCATCCATGGACTTGGTCACCTGGTTGTAGAAGGCAATCAGGTTGGTCTGACAGGACCTGCCCTTAACAAACCCGTGCTGGTTGCCCTTCAGCATAAAGTCACCTGTCAGTCCCTCACAGATGTGGGACTTGAGAATTTTCTCTAAGGTCTTTCCCAGAACCGAGGTGAGACTGACAAGCCTGTAGTTCTCCAGGTCCTCCTTCCTCCCCTTCTTAAAGATGGGAACCACATTGGCCACCTTCCAGTCCTCCGACACTTGTCCAGAGCTCCAAGAGA
>JAGPOW010002742.1:44801853-44853517 GCA_030014935.1 Caiman crocodilus
ATGCACCTCCTGGACCAAGTGGAGGTCCTGCAGCTCTGCCAGGAACCTCCGGGACCTCTTGGACTTGGCCGACTGCTCCTCCCAGCAGATGTCCGGGTAGTTGAAATCCTCCATGACAATGACATCCCTTGTCCTAGCTGCCTTCTTGAGCTGGCCAGTAATTTGGAGGTCCAGCTCCTCCCTCTGGTTGGGTGGTCTGTAGCAGACACCCACCATTAAGTCCCTTTCCCCTCGCCTTCCTTGCAGCCTGACCCAAATTGCTTCTGCCTGGTCCTCAGTCGCCCCCAAGTTGACGCTTGATGCAGAGAATTGCTCTTTGACATAGAGCGCAACCCCTCCACCTCTTCCCCATCCTGTCCTTCCTGAAAAGGGCATATCCATCGATGCCTACAGCCCAGTCATGGGTTGTGTCCCACCAGGTTTCTGTGAGCCCAACCAAACATGGGTCTTCTACAGCCACCAGGAGAGACAGGTCCTCCTGCTTGCCACCCATGCTGCGAGCATTTGTATAGAGGCATTTAAGGCTACCCACTGCCGCCTCTCCCTCTCCACTTGTTTCCCTCAATCCACAACCATAAACGCTTGCCCGACTTACCTGGCTCAGCAGCAGAGCGTCCTCTTCTCTCTCAGCAGGCCCATCCCCCAGAAAAGGTAGTTTAAAGCCTGCCGCACGAGATCAGCCATCCTAGAAGAAATGAAATGCTTACCTTTAGGCGCGAGGTGGAGACCACACTTAGCCAGCATGCTCTGCGTAGAGGAATGCGGGCTATGATCAAAGCATCTGAAGCCTGCATCATAACACCAACCCCGAAGGTGCTGGTTTACAGCTGCGATACAGGCCTCATGTTGCCTTCCCCGTTGATTCACTGGCAGAATGGAGGAAAACACCTGCGACCCAAACGCCTTGAGCTGTCTTCCAAATCCAATCTGTCTTCCAAATTCCAAATCTGTTTGTTAATGCCTTGAGTAATAAAGAACCTGGATCTGTTGCAACTTGCCAGGACATGCCTTACTGCAGTGCTTGCAGAATCCACCACTCCTGTATATGGGGTATGGATTTGTTTCCCTGTTGACTTCTACCTCTTGTCCTTTATAAGATGCTTCTTTCTTTCATTCCATTGATATCCTTTACTGTTGGTCTTGTATTTATTAGGTTTTTGTTTTGTAACCTTTTTCATCTCCTATCTTAGATCTGTTCTTCTAGTGAATGAATGATTTTTCTATAAGTTGTAAGTGAATAATAAAGATGCAGCCTATTTGAACTGCTTTAGTTAGTAGCTCAGTTCTGTTCACAGTGGGCAATCAGTGCTACTATCTAAACCATATTTAGATAGTAGTGGGCATCTCTACTGGCAAGAGTCCATGGTTTGAGAGGTAGGAGATCTCAGTGCTTTTCTCTTGAATTTGACCCCCAGAATTGGTTTAAACAAGCTGACAGGGATGCTTGTGCTTCTATTTGTGGATGAATCCCAGTACAGACAGAAATGTCAACCTACTATATTTCATCAATCTATATGTACTCTATCTGTAAAGATACAAAATAAATTCTTCTGGGTTTCTTAATTAATCAGTTCAATGGCAATTTTTCACTTATGTCCTCATCACCATTTGTGAATGGAAATTTAGGGAGGCTACAGCAGGCATCCTCCTGCTTGGTACCAACCACAGAGCCCAGTTTCTCTGACATCTATTTTTCAGCTAATACACGGTGGTAATCACAGTTACATGATCACTATAGGGATATATCTGAGCCTAAAATTTCAATTGTAGCATTGCTTTCCCATTTTCACTTTAGCTCATTTCTGTGGATAAATACCTGTAACCTCTTTCCTTATTTGTTTTACTTCCTAACCAGCTGCCTTGGGGACCAAATAGAGAGTACTTTACAGAATCTACTGTCATAACCAAGTCAGTTGAGTGTCCCTGTCATAATAGAACTTCTCTAAGCAACTGCAGTTACTTCTGAATTTGGTACGTTCTACCTCCTTAGTTATTCCTACCTGGCAGTTTGTCACTAGCTACTCTAAAAGTGTAAAGGTCCATGCAGCTTCCGCCTAAGTCGGAGAGCTCTGAGCACATGGTAGAGTACGGAGAACTTTGCCATGTGGAAGAGAGAAGCTGGAGGACTGATCACCCACCAACATCTCCCTGTCACCATTTGCTCCTAACGTATGTTTCACCCTGCATGATCATTTCTGTCTACAAACTCGCCGGCTCGTACAGATAATGCCAGTTATCTGTAACCACACAAGCAACTCGTTACCTGTAACTATGTAAGCAACCTTACCACCTGTGTCGCGGCCACCAGCCATGTAAGCAATGTTAAAGTAAAAGTTATTTTTTGCAATTAATATGCTGTGCTCACCTCTTCATCACCGGCCCTCCTGATGTCCTATTAAATCAGCGATCCTCTGGATGTCTCCAGCTACCCAAGACGCTCTCCACAGAGTTTGCAAAGCATCCAACAATGTGTTCTCCAGCCAATTCCACCTTAAAATCTACAGGAGCAAGCACTGCCTGCTTGTTGGTGGAAATGCTCAAAAGAAAGCAGATCAGATTCTCAAAGAGCTGATGCAAGGCACTCAGTTAACCAGCAGAGGACTGTAGAACCACATGCCATAGTTATTCATGCAAATATGCCCAATCACAAAGAAATGAGGGAGTGGAGGGGAACACACACAGCAGACTACAGTGTAGTGAATAAATGCTGTAAACTATGATAAAACACTGAGAAGCAAGATCCACCCTCTTTGTTTTTCTCCTTATTAGAGAGTTTAATTTGCCCCAATTCACACTCCCCAATGAGGATTTATGGGAATTTTGTTTACATCTTGAAGAGGGTTGTCAAGAGTACTTCACACGTGAAGTATACTAAACCCTTTGGGGGAATCACCACACTGCACTGATATAGAAATGGTGGCGCGGTCCCCTAAGGAAAGCATACTTCATTTGTAATGAACATTATGTCTGCAGAAACTAATGGCAGAGCCTCCTATTCAGTTTATGTAAAATAAAATAGGCCATATGTTGCTGCTTTTAGAGTTTGGGTATTTAAATTAAATGTTGTTTAATGAATATTCAAGCCCATTTGCTCAAAAGTTGTGCTCAATGTGGCTGTTTTTTCCTTCTTCCTTTCCCCCTTCCCACCCCCACTCTTTACCTAGTGTATCAAGTCATTACATCAGGGTGCTAAAAACTAGGCATCTGTCTCTAACTAGAATTTGGATATTAAAACTCCAGAGCAGATGAGAGGATAAATAAAGACATACAGTAAGGGGATCATATTATTTTTGTTTTGTAATTAAGACTGAGAAGGGTTTGACATGCATGATACTCTCTTAAAAAACAGGAACATTCACTATTGTTTCAACAGCTGGGGTTTTGGATATGTTGTAGTGGCATGCTCATTCCACTCCATATTATCTACAGGTATATCACTCCTTTTGTTATCAACTCCAAGAACCAAATACTGGCTTGTGCGGTTACTTTTGACTGGATAGGACCTCAATGTTGCATACTGCTGAATACATACAGTCTTCTCAGCATTACCTTACCTAGGCCTTTTAGATTTGAAAGCTCTTCAGCATATACTTAAATTCTGGTCTATTCTTAATTTAAGCATGTTTATATTTTTTTTCCCAAATGGGAGGGGTAGGAAGGGAGGGGAGCCCAAGTCCTGAAATGAACCCTCTTTCCTTTTTTTTTAAATAGCATGAAAATATTCTCATTACAAGACAGCTGTATTGGAAATGCAAATCACCAATGATTGCCTTTCACATGTTTTCATGAGGGTTCTTGAGATGCTTGTTTTTACTGCACAAGTGCTATGCTATTGTAGAAATAAGGTGAAGCCCTCTTTAAGTGAATAACTGATACATGAATAAAATGTTTTAAAACATTCCCCAGCCTTATGCCTTTTCATTAAAATCTAAGTGAGAGCCATAACTATTAAAAGAGTAAAACAAACAAATGAATCAATCCAAAAGGAATTCTGAAATAACTGTTGTTCATGAAAGCCATTCAGCCCTCAGTGGTTCAATCCTCCGCTTAGCCAGTATGTAATGCAGCTGGTAGTGATGAGGAGCAAGAATCCTTCTACCATAGAGGTATGATCTGAAAATAGTTAGCATCTGACCAAGTGTTATGGTCAAGTCTGTAGGGCATAGACATTCACTATTCCTCTTGCTTGATAAGAAAGATTGAAAATTGCATCCTCACAGAGGAAAGAAATATGTACATTCAATAAGACACATTAACAGAACCATCCTCCATATATAATGTAAATTTCCTGAATGAATTAAGCTTGAACTCCTCCTACACTGCTAGAGGCTGAAAGTCAAGCTGCATGTCATTGGAATATTAATTTCCTTTCATTTTATTTATTTGTGGGGGCTGCTAGGTACTATTGTAATACAAAGATTAAGGCCCTGTAAGTTTTTATTTTTCTATTTTTGAGCAAGAGAAAGTCAGGATTATTATTATTATTATTATGTTTTTAAGAGCATAGCAGGGTTTTGCAGTGAGGGGGTGATTATCTTTTATTGGACTGCCTACGGAGCTGGGAGAAATCTTAGACAAAATTTTCAGCCAAATAGTACCCTTCCTTACATCTGAGAAGGGCACTTAGGTTGGTTATCATTATGGGCAATCTTTCATGGTTGAGGACGATCACTCCCATGGGTCAAGTAAAAGGTTGTAGATGAGTCCATTGATAGTTAACTTAGGTTGGTATGGTATTGTTAAAGATAGATTTGGTAGACTTATTTCAGGGGTTTTCAATCCCCTAGCCCCCAGATCCAGGTTATGCAGCCCATGGTGCTCTCCATGGGTCCAAAAACTACTGGTGGCAGGATTAATTGTTGCTTCCCTGCTGCCAGATTTCCAGACTGGAACCTTATGGGCTAGACAGTGCGGCCTGGCCAATGGGATGGCCATGGCTCAGTTCCAGCATATGGGGCCAGGCACAGGGCTGTGTGGGGCCTGATCCAGCCCACAGACTTGCTTTATGCCACTCATTTGGTCCACAGGACCAAAAGGTTGACTACCACTGATGTGTTGCATTTTAAAGCCTAATTCTCTATTTCTTTTTCTATTCTCTGCATGCATTCTGTGTCCTACCTGCTTACCACAGTGAAAAGCTCTTTCTATTCTTAAATGCTATTATTACTATATAACCCAGAGTTGAAAATTAACTGTCCCTTAATGTTCATCACTGACAGAACTTTTTAGTAATCTGCTACCACTTAGCTGTGAGACCCCAATGAGTATCACAGGTGCACAGATGTGACCAAGAGAAAGGAAGGGGTCACTTTTTAACATCAAGCTGTCTGTGAGCTTTTTGTGCAGTATCTATGCTGGATTCACAACTGAGGCACTAGGTGTTAACTTAATTACAAAACAAATACAAAATTGTCAGTTGTAATGCACTTTCCTTAATTTGCCCCATTTATGAGGGCACTCAGTCTACCTCAAAGTTTAGCTCAGGTTCTTGGTTTTTGACTTGCTGATGCAGTGATAGATAGTGTTAATAGTGATGCTGGTTTTGTGATATTGATATTTGTTTATTAAGAACTAGACATAGACTGTAAGTAGTTATTTGATGCTGACATCTTCTGGCTACTAATCCTTGGGAAGTAAGTCTTATAAGTGGGAAATTCCCCTTAAAGTTTTAGGGGTTTTTCCCAAACCCATATCTGGATAAAAAGCTTATGCAGACTTTTTCAAGTTGGCTTTGGAAGGTAGCAGGTGCTGCATGGATTAAGTTGAAAGGAAGTAGGTCAAATGTGTAGCTTTTTGCAAATATTGGTGAGAAGTACAAAGGAGACCAAAGGCCATAGGGGTTTTGGCCCCACTGTATCACTCTGGGAAGAATACAGTCCCTTACTGTAGCAGTCAGCAAGGTTTTCCAGTGGCCAGTTGAATCAACCAGACTTAGGTACGAAGTGGGCAAGTGCATCCAACTTTGTTGCTGCTGCTGCTGCCATTTCTACCAGCTTCTTGGAACAGGTAAAGCTCCCTTTGGCTGTGTGGTACAGGCAGCTGTAGAGGGCTTTCCTATCTGTAGAGGGCAGCCAGCAGGTGGTAAAGAGAATTGGCAGCAGGAGCACTGGATTGGAAATCCTGTGGGCCAGTTGTTGCCAATCCTACCTTATCTGGTGGCTTGGCTTGTGGGAAGTATCTAATGATCTATTGAACCAGTTGTTGCACTGGTGATACTATGATGTATTCTGTACCTGATACCCTTTTTCAAAGGCATAAGAGAAAAAAAGGATAAAAAGGGTGGAGTGCTAAAGAAAGGGCAGGTGGGGCTAACATAAAAGCAATGAACTGATTGATTAAGATTAAAAAAATAGAAAAAAATCTGTTTGACTTTTCTCATAAGACAAGTCTTTAGATAAAAGTGTTCCATGGAAAACTTTTTGAGGGGGTAGAGGTGGTTCTTCTTTTTTTAAGAAAGGCTTTCTATCTTCTAAAAGGTTTTACTGAAACATTTTGAGTAGCTCTACTCATGAGTCATCCCACACCAATGCCTATCAAACTTCTGCATTACACCACTCAGGCTGCTGTCACGTAGAACTTGGTTGAATAACTCAAGACCTACTACTGTTGCTTTCACCTTCTTTTTCCCATTTGATTTTTGCCTTTTTCATTCTATGCCTAATAGAGATGTTATTTTCTTTCATGGTAGTAGTCCATAGCAATTGCCTGGTGAAGTAAGATTTTACAGATGTTGCATATTCATTTTAAAATAAGAAAATGGGTGGCCTGCAGTATAATGAAAACAAAATGCTCATAAGACATTGTAGTATGGGCAAGGCAAGTAAGTACCACTACAGAACCTAAGAACACACGTAGGTAAACTACTAATAGCTGCAAAATTTATTATATCCATTCAGCTTCCATACATGGTTTGAATCATAGGCTTATGTATTTCCAAGAGTCTCTTTTCCAAGTATTTGTGGATCAAGGCCATGATCCAAAACCTTTTGAGGTTCCTTGGAGTCCTTCCAGTGACTTCCATGCTTTGGTTCAGCCTCAGTTTCTTGAAGTCCTTGGATAGAATTTGTACCGAGTTAGGACTTCAGAATTTGGGTCTCATTTCTATTCAGTTTCCCTCTGTCTTCTCTCTCTTCATTTTTTCTGTTTCACTGCAACAATTGGCATTGGATATTAATTATAAAGAGCAAGCTAATCTCCAGACATGAGGAAAAGACTTTTAAAAGGGTTGTTTTTTATTTTGCTCTTGTGCTTTAAAACACAGAAGTTCTTTCTTCCTCACCCTTCTCTTTGCCAGATATAACAAACAAACACAAACTGTCCCTAAGGAGAAAACAAACACTTGCTGTGGTAAGCAAACACTCTCTGAATTCATGACATCAGTGCTAACAGAGACTGTTTCAGGACCAATTTAAAATCCACTCTCCTGCACTTTGTGTCATCTCTTCCTACCTCTCTCTCCTGATTCTTCCACGTTTGTCATATTAATGTGGCCTCTACCCTTTTGAATGCTAAAATGTGCTATATACCCTCTCTACAGTGGTTTGCATGTTAAAACATTAAAATATTTCTGTACCTTGCTTAACTCTATATCGGAAAGATGAAAGGGGCTGTGGAGAACAATTGTACATCATGGTACTTGCCCTCAGGATAGGAATGATGCTGATGACAACCTGTCGAAACACTGAACTTGTGCTATTGTATGGATAAAAGAGAGAATGCAAATGAGGAATAAAAAGAAAATAAAAGCAAGCCAATGCTTTGGGGTGGGCATGGGGGATTTTCTAGGAGCAGAATAATGAAGTTTGTTCAGGCCACTAGTGATTACTGCAGCAATCACACATTTCTTTACTCCTGTGAGCCAGAGATGCCTCCATGCTATTTCATTCCTTCCCAAAGATACTGTAATACCTGGAAGAAAATAACTCCAGAAAGATTCTGCAAGCCATACGCACAAGGTTTGCTTTAAAAACCTTTTCAAAGATTGTAATATAGAGTCTGGTTACTTACTACCTGCCAAGATTCATCTTTACTCTAAACTAAGCTAATTCTGCTCTTTTCATCTCCAGGACATGCACATTCTGGTTTGGTGTAAATAGTATAGTTGTACCATTAAATGTATCTGGTAAGAACCAGTTTAGTTACAGAGTTGCAACTCTCAAGCGTGGACACTCTCATATTGATTTTAGAGGATCTTTTAACAACTTGTCTTAGCCTGACTAGTAGTTAACTCCATATAACTTTCTCATATAGAGTAGGACTGTTGACATGGTACCTATCTCCTGGAGCTGCTAGAAAAACTGATTAAAACAGGTAATTTCTTGCCCCCACTTTAAAAATGCATTTCTGTACTTTATGGCTAAACACGGCCAATGTCATTTAATACTTACGCCCCTTCTTAAAGGCAGGCTATAGCTACTAGATATGCCAAGAACATCCCTGCAGCCTTTTCTCAATGCTGATTTGCATGAAAACAGAGGAGAGGTAAGCTTATTCTCCCAGAAGTGCTATCCAATGGACAGATTGGTGTGAGTTCATCCAAAAGAGCAAGTAATAGTAGACTGAATCAATATGAAAAGGAAATCTCTTTCTCTCTACTTCTGTCATCTCCTTGCCTTCTTTCTCCACTGCTTTGCAGGTAGGACATTAAAAAAGAAGTTGCATATGATGAACTGAGAGCAATTGGAGCAGAGCAGTCTTTCTTGATTTATTACTTCATTCATTAATCCATATATAAAATGCAATTTAGGATAAGGCTGAGAAATCCTCACTCTGACATGTTCTCACATATTTGATAAATGATTTTACTGGAAGAGGCTTGAAGGGCATCTGCACTAAATTGTGCCGAGATCTATTTTTCAAAACATTTTTACACTTTCATATCAAATTAGTGGCTATCCCTTAGATAAGAGTAAGTGATGGGGTTTCTATCACTTGGGTTCATGTCTCATAATTCACATTAGTGGAAGAGTGCAAGTAACTAGCATCGTAGGAAAGTTGCTACTTTTAAAATGGAGCCTCCTTGAAAATGGCTCTCAATTCTTCTTTTTTATAATGCAGGATTCTTAATGATTTCTGAATGATTTGAAGACAATGAAGGAAATATTTTCATCAGTAACTATTCAAAGAAAAAAGCGTTATGATAAATGGAGTCCCCATTTGGTGATTCTAGGCAGAAAATGCCTAGCAGTATAACTTTATTAGAGTATATATGGTGGTTTCATGCAGAAGTAGGGTATTACGGAGGGCTTCTGCCCCTGGAGACTCCTTTACTAAGGTTAGGGAAGACTAAAATACTGCTAGAAAGAACAGTCCTCCACAGACCCCATATACCCTTCACAATGTGAACAGGAATAATTCCACAAATTCTGAAGCACCTTCCTATTTCCCATATTAATGTTTTGACATTAGGTATAGCCAAGGCTATCAAACCTAGATTTCCACAAGGACATGGTTTATTGTTAGCTGTTTATAATATAATACACATGTCTGCGCTCTTGTGAAGTAGAGAGATTACACATACAGGAAAGATTCTTTCCTGGTGCAATGAAGGAAGGAAAAAAGATATCTAGGAGTAATTACAGTTCCGCAGTGGTATAGGCTAGTCCAGTGGTCCCCAATCTTGGGTGTGACCCAAATGACCCCGCCCCTGGGCCACCGCTGCTGCCACACTGCTCCCAGAAGTGGGTTGTAGCTAAAAAGGTTGGGAACCACTGGGCTAGTCTATGCCAGCTCTCAACCTAGCCCAAGTATCAGTTAGTGCAACTGTGGAACAGAATACTCAGCACCCATTTGTATCCACATATTACAATTCTGTTATTAGCCCTGGGACTCTTTTTTGGAATTGATAAAGCTTTTGAAGCTTATTTCTACAAAGAAAGGGTCTCAAACTGTTTTCAAAATGAAAACTGGTGTCTCCAGTGGGCATCTGACACCTTATTTTAAGTTGGGAGCTAACAAACTACTCTGATACCAATTTAAACACTAGGCAGACAAGGTTCTTTAGGTAAATCTTTTAAAAATTGAATTGGACCAAATGTGATTCCAGGTCCTATGCTCAAATTTATCTTCATCATCATCTTCGGGTTATTCTTTCTTGTTTGCTAGAAAATAGCAACATAGACTCAGAATTCTACTAAGTTCTTCTTTCCTCTTTTTAAGGATACACTCACTTGAGTACCCTTTGTTCCATACGTTTCAAATTTGGTACAAAATGACCACTGAAGCCCCCAGATCTAATGTGACAGTGTAGAAGCTGCCTTTATTTTGGGTTTAAGGCTTTCTAATGGAAACTCAGTTGTACCCTTAACTCTGCAGCAGCCACTGCAGTTCTGTAATGAACATGGTCTGCTGCAGATCTCAATCATGTATTTAGATTCTCTGTGGCTATATAGATTATTACTCCTGTGCAAAGGAAATCTTTCTGCTTCTCTTGAGTAATATTCTCTAGCTTTATTCAACCTGAAAATATTTATCTGAAAGTAATTACAGCTGTTTTGTTTGCATACAGCTTTAATTTCTCATATTTTAATGTCAGGACTGTATTACCTCAATTATTTAAAGGACCTATTCATTTATTAAATTATTTACTAGATAACTACTTGATGGGCCAATGTGTAATGTGCTAGGTCCAACTACCCCATATCACAAGTCCACACTGTTCTAAAGAAAATTTTGTTTTTGAAATTTTGCCCCGCTGGTTTCTGGGAGAAAAATGACAGACTAACTCCTATGAATCTGCTACACTGGCGTGGCAAAGTTGTGTCATGCATAACACAAATTGCACAGGAAGCCTTTGTGCATGGCATGTTATAGATCAGGGAGGGGCAAATAGGGTAGGAAGCAGAAGGCAGAGCAGTAGGTTGGGCAGAGGAAGGGGATCAGAGTGGTATTTGGGGAAAGCACAGGGCTAACTTGTGGCATGCCTGCTGAAAAGGTTGGCCCTCACTATGCTTTATCAAAGCCCCTCATACCAGTGGGTCTTCCTAAAAGGGTACTATCTCCATCCTATTAGTTAGAAAATCCAGAATACTTTTACAAGAGCAATTTCCCAGTCACCTCCCTGTAGAGAGGTGGATGCCAGCTGAGAATGGTAACCCCCAACCAGAAGTGTGATCAGCTTAATGCAGGGGTGTCAAAGACCTAGCCCCCAAAAACCTATCACCCAAACCATAGTGCTGCCTGTGCGTTCTGGACTGGTCCTGTTTTGTTTCATGCAACACATGCCAGTCTCAGCCCTGCACTGTATCTGTGGTATGCTGAGCTGGTCTGGCATATGCTATACATGGTGCACAGGCTGGCATTGGCATATACACTGCACATAACAAGTAGGGTTGATCCAAGGTATGCACTACATACATACCTATCTGGTCTGTGGGTTTGATCCAAACCATGAACTAGTCCCGTGCTCATCGTATGGCCTGTGGAGCCAAAGGAGTTAGATACCCCTGGTTTATTTAGAGTAGTGGCTCTCAATCTTTTTTTGCTGTGACCTAAATCTGGGTAATGACCTCTGCCCCAACCACTGAGTCACTTATGCCTGGAGGCACCAGCAGAACCTGAGCTGGACCGGGATAGTGGGGGACAGCAGCAACAACAGCCATGCAGACCGTGTGCCGGGAGAGCCCCATAGGGTGGAGCAAGGGGCAGATACCCCCTGGTGACCCTGATTTGGGTCATGCCCCAAGGTTGGGAGCCACTGATTTAGGGACTTAGTGGGTTACACCAGACATGAGCAGACTACCAATGGGAAAACCACAGACTTCTTGGTGCAATTACAGTTAGGTAAAAGTTTTAGCTATTCTCCTTCAGATCTCAGCTCATGTCAGGACATTCATGGTGATGTGTAACATGTTAGGGTCCCAGGAGTGACCATGATGCCCCCTGGTGGCTTTGCCACCATGTCCTGCTCTACCCTAGGGTGCCTTCCTGTTCTTCCTGCCATGCCTTGATATTTATACTATATAGAGAGGCTGCTCACAGGCCTTTTCTAGGCCTCAATCCCACTGGTCCTAGGCTCCTGGCTGGGCCTCTGTAGTCAACTGTGCCTGGCAGGGAACCCAAAGCCTTAAGGCTTTGCATGACTCCAAATCCTCCCCTCACCATGCCCCATGCCTTTCAGGTGTTACCATTATGTCATTCCCTCTGTTGGGGCTTTGGCCTTCTTGGCCTCTGCTACTTTAATCTCACTAGATCTTCTAGCCTAGGCCCACTGAATCAGACCTGGCTTTGGGGCACTAATTTCTTCTAGTCATCAAGCCCCGACTACTTTCTGCTGGGCCCCTGGGCCCTGTGTGGCTACACGTTTTCTCTCTTCCCAGTCTGGGTTCAATAACTGCTGAGCATCCCTGAGTTGCTCCCCTGGGCAAGGGCTCCTTCCCCTGTGGTGGCCAGGGAAAGACTCACCCCAAGCCAGGCTCAGCCTTGGGCTTATAAACTCCCAGTGCTCTGCCTACATCTGGTCATGTGACTTACTGGACTAGCTGCCAATAACTTTGTTAGCCCTGTTGCCCCAGCAACTGGCAACTGATGTCCCCTGCCTAGCTGGCAGAGCTCCCTGGCTGGGCTGCTTTTATCTTGAAGTAACAGGGAGCCCCAGGCTCTGTGTTATATGGTGCAGTTCCCTGAGCCTCCCTGTTTCTGTAGGCAGCCAACAGTTAACATGCTGTGGAGGGGCTGGCTGGGTCATGAGGGTGCTCCAATGTGGGGCTAGCCAGCAGGCAGCTCGCCGCACTGAAGCACCCTTGTGCCCCAGCCAGTTCTGTCAGGTCCACATGTGCATTTTTGTGGAGAAAAAAACTCTGCCACAGGACAGTACTTGTGTTCACAAGTACTACCCTGCTGCTGAATTTATTAGTTTACTTCAGGCTAATAACCCAGCACAGATAGCTGCTGAGATGTTTACTGCGGAGCTAATTAGCCTACTCCTCATTAATTGTTTCATGTAGACTTGCCCACTATTTCCAAGGCCTTTCTTAAATACAAAGCTGTTTATAAATATGAATTATTCACAATAATCCTGTGCCATAAGTAAGAGAATATTGCTATCTGTGTTTCAAAGATGGGGAGAAAAGGAGTGTTTAAGAGATTGTTCAAGCTCACAGACTGATCTGGAATGCTGGTTTCAGTCTGTGCTCAGGTTACATTTACTCTACTACCTTTGTTCAATTATTAGTAATATTTATAATTCACTAGGAAACCAAGCTTCCTCAGGGGCTGGTCAAAGACTGGAATGAAGGACCACAATAAACTTCATCACCTTCTTCTGTAAGCACAAGGCACATTACTTGCCACCTTTAATGTAAATAAAGCAGTGCATGTGTGTGTCATTACATTTTAAGTAGTTTAATTTCTTACTAAAATAACCCATTTACTCAGCATTCAGATGTGCAGGACAGAGTGCAATGGAAGATTTTTGCTGGCAGGTGTCAAATCCCCAATGAGTCATATTCTGGCAGCTTGGCCTACATTAAGCCTAACATCAAGGCTTTCCATCTGAACCTAGCTGTGGCTACTGATTATACAACCCCAGCCAACCGACTCTAATTTATTGGACACCAAATTTAGTAGTTTATTAGAAATATTCTATGTTCTCTTATATTGGGGACTTTTTGCTGCCACTTATCTTTGTGCCTAGTGCAGGTGTGAGAGGTATGTTGTTCTGAGACTGAAAGCACAAGTCCATGAGTGTCAATGGCAGTGGATAAGCCCCAAAAGTTCTGTTCAGTCTGCATCAGGCAACAGAGGTTTGAATGTTTAACTGACATATAACTGATATTGGAATGGGAATCTGGTGAGAAATGATACCTCATGTCAAACATGGATAAATATAGTACAGGAAAATATAGTAGGAAATATAGGAATGCTTATGAGAAAAATTACATTCTTCAGGTTCAGCAGCTTGACTGCTATCGAGAGACTAGAAATTCATAGATAGAAGGAAAACAAAAATTATGTAAAGTATAAGAAAATGTCTGACTGAAATGTAACCAGTTAAAGGGGGGTGAAAAGTAGTCTCCATGCTGTGGTATAAGAGACCCACAGAGGACAACATGCAACGAGAGCTGCCATATGGTGAAGGGAATATACTGAAAAATGCACTGAAATCTAGCTCTTAAAAGTGACTTTATAAAAGTAGTCTTTTCTGATTCCCTATTCATTATGTTACACTGATTTTCATATTAAATGAGCACTGTACAAACAAAACCTTTCCTTTATAACCCTGAATTCTGTCCATCTCGTATATCTTCTCCACTAATAAAGATTCAGGAAGTCAGATGTTACTTTTATGTATGTCCGTTAAACCTAGCGGCATTTAGATTGTGGGGTGTGTGAGCTTCGTATAACTGACTTAATGGTAGAGCTGTCACTGAGGGCATAAATTGAAGACACAGGGTTCTACAACTCAACTCGGGGCATAATTTTAGCCTTCAGTACTTCTACTAGTGATGATAGATGGTGATCCCAGATTGACTGTTAGAGCCATGGTGCTTTTTAGGCAGCTTAGAAATTCATATAGGTTCCAGTATGGAAATGGAGGTATTTGTTAAACATGAATATATCATGTAAGTCCACTATCTCACAAATTATCTATTTTGATAACAATTTAGTTTGGTTTCTGATACCCCTAGAAGCCAGAGGAGATTTTTTGGTTCTTACCTGTCAGGAAGCAGTTGAGTCTCTGAGCACTACAGAAGGCGTGCATTTCTTCTTTCATATTACCTGATTTGGGGGGCTTTTTTCCTTGGTGGGCCTTTTTCCTTGTGGTCCTTGATCCCTCATGACCAACTAATCCATTACCTTGGTTTCCATTACTGTATTTAAAAACCATGGTGGATGCTTTAAAATAGTTAACAATGAAATAGTTATTATGTTCACTTCCCATTAGTCATTGATAGGCTTCAATACTAACAATTGATTATGAAAAATAGGAGCTGTTCAAATATACTGAGGGTATTGTCTCATTTTTTTCTGTGTTTAGTTTCAAAGAAAGAGCCTTGCCTTGATTTGCCACTGGAAGATTAGACTTCCAATAAATGAGGTCCTTCCAAACACTTTTTATAGGAGAGGGTGGACTTGACACTGATAGCCAGTTTTTAAAATGTAATCAGCTGTCTAAAGATACACATAGGTGTTTATTGGGATTTCCAGAAGTATCCAAAAAGATTAGGTACTCCCATTCTTCTAACAATTTTTAAAAAGTCTTATTTGCATCATTAGCCCCTTAATACCTTTGAACATTTGGCTTTATAGTCTGTGAATGTGGAAAGATCAAATCAACAAGGTCCTTGACAGATGTGATGCCTCATTGTTATGTGAACTGCATAAAGAAACTCATCTAACAGGGGACAGCTGTCAAAGTAAGTTACAAGCAATTCCTGTTGTCTATCAGTGGGAATGCTGTGCCTACACTTCAATATATCAGAAGACGATTTTGATTAATAAGTTGATTGTCTAGGTCAGGTGTGATCAAGAAAAGTACAGTTCAGCTGAGCAGAGACACTGCTTCATATGTTAGCCTGGGAGCTGTCTTTTTAACAAAGTGAAAATGTTTTATTTTCCAAATATAGGGTTTACCTTTTTTTTGTTCACCTCCCTCCCTCGTGTGTCTTCTCCCCTTTTTGTCTGCTGAATTGTAAGCTATCTGTGGTAGTTCAACTTTGAAACAAGTTTGAATTCCACTTTGCAAACATTTATGTGTGTTCATAAATTGGTCCCAACATATACTGTTATCTTATGTTGGAGCTTCAAGTGTTGATAGGGTAATTTCTGATCTCTTCCACTGCATCAATATACATTCACATAAATTCATGTGGCAGTTTAGAGCCAATTAAAATTTATAAGCCACAAGTAGTGAGTGAAATTCTGAGGATTAATTTACTCACTGGAGTATTAATCTGTGTAATGTAGTAGGTTATCCTTCAGTAAACTTGGCTATATGGAAATAGGGAGATACATTTCCTTGCATGTTTTACTATAAATGCAGTAATTAGTCCCACTGGGCAGTTGAGCTTGAATGGCTGCAGCCAGTGGTACCAGCACAGCCTCTGTGTGAACTCTGTGAAAAAGAACTAAATCAGCAATTTGAAATCCAGTTGTATTTATCTAGCAGAATCCATTTTGCCTCCCATTCCATGCAGTGAGTGTGAGATCAGGGGAAGGGAAAAGGTTTGAAAGCTACTGTGATTATCAACCTCTCCTCTTTCCCCATTCCTCACTTCCCACATAAGGAGAAGTATAATATTAAATTACCCCATATTCTTAGCAAAAGAAGCTTGTTACTTCTTGAGCCTTACTAATTAGAACACCTGTATAACTGGAATATTTAACTAATCCTATATGGTATAGGATGTAAATAGCCCTTGTAAATACAGACATTATACATAAACCAGTTTAAGTGATCAGAAACTGATTTAAACCTGTAACAGAACAGATGTTCAGTACACATAAACCAGTTTGAAAATGGCTAAAACCAGTTTGAGATAAACCTGGTTGAATGTAGTAGCAGACTTAACTGATTTGGCTCAAGCTGGTTTATGCAATGTCTTCTCCCAGACTCTTTGCTGCTTTAAGATAAACCAGACATCTTAGCATGCTCTCTGTGCTGGGTGGGGCTCTGCTCCACAGCAGGCCTGGCCCCTTCCCTCTGCTCCCTGGCTGCAGCTCTGGCACAGACTTGCAGGCTGCTCCCTGCACTCTCCCTTACCATTCCCTGTTAAGCAGGAATTCCCTCTTCCCCTCTGCTTTGCTGAGAGGTATCTGTATATTAGCTAGCAGACCACTTCCTGATTCCAGTCCATGCTGTGACAAAGGCAGAATCAACAGGTAGCTGCTAATGTCCCTCTGTTGTTTTCTTAACAGGGTGATAAACAGTATTATCAGTTCCCTGCTGGGCTAATCAGAGCATCCTGTGGGGGCCTGACCATGCCCCTCCTCAGCTCAGCACTATGAAATGAAGGGAAGGCTGCTCTACACACCCCCTCTTACAGCTTTTGTGGGGGCCGAGAAACGCTGGTGGCATGGGGCCTCTGATGGAGTGGAATTGAGGCACTAGACACGCAGGTTGTTGGAAGCCAAAAAAACCCTTTACTTATGGTCCATAGGCTGTAGGCACGTTCCTTGAAGTTACAAACTCAAACAGGAACACAGGCACACAGAAGCTCACACTCACACAGGGTATGGGGCATCAGATGAATCCGGCAGGGAGTCGTTGTTGGTTGATCAGGCCTTCTTCGTGGCTTGGAAATGCATGCGGGGATCTCTCCTCATGCGTGTCCGAGCTCTCCTCCGGTTTGGGCGGGCATCACCCAAGCCATTTATTCGGTCAGTGAGCCAATTGCCAACCGACACGTATGCATACTTTAACGCGAGCCAATCACAAGCATGCACTCGGTGGTGCAGCTGCAAGGTTTTGGCGGGCTCTGACCGTGCACTGAAACTTTTCCCATGCTACAGGGGAAAATCCCTGCATCTGTGCTCGCAATGTGCTCAACATAGCTGTGCTGAGGCATCTCTTAACCGTTCTGCACAGACAGCTTCTAGCCTAAGCCACTGCAGGCATATCCCTGCATTTCTGGAATGCAAAGGGAATCTCTGTCCACCTCCAAATCAGTTCAAGCATTGTAGGTTAGACTAACCTGCAAAGATGGAATCAATTTGAGCTCAGGGTTTTTGAATGTTTGGTCCCAGGGGCAACATGTAGGGAATGCCTGCAGGTGCACATGCACCCTCTGAGTGTGGAGGTGCACCCCCCTACAAAAAGACGCTGCTGACACTGCTGGTGGCACCTCTGGGTGGTCACTACTTTCCACCCCTCCCAGCTGCTGAGGGCACACGTTGTTCATGTTTGTCTGTAGCCTGGAAGTGTAGTCATTAAGTGACCACAAATATGAATTGATTTCTATCTTCACAACAATCTAGTGAAGCATGGAAAGTAACCATTTATCCCCATTTTAAAGATGGGGAAAAAGAGACAGAAAATTAATCATTGCAAGTCATGCAAGGAATCTGGGTCTTAGCTGACACTTGAGTTGAGATTTCTTTAATGCTAGGCCATGCCCGTTAGCTTATCTTGCTCTCCCCCATGACATTCTCTCTTTCGTCAAGTAAACTCACATTCAGGAAAGCTTGTGCTCCATATATATATATCTTATTTAGTTAGTCTATAAGGTGCATATCTACCCTGCCCTTCTGCCTGACTGTAGACTAACATGGCTCTCCTTCCTTCAGTAACCAAGGACTGTTTGTGCAAACCTTTATTCCTATGATTTGTCCCGCTGAATCTGCTCACATGTGAGAGTCTTTGCAGAAGCAGGTCCTGTGGGAGCATTAGGAAAATAAATTCTTTGAAGAGGAATGCAGGGGAAAACCCAGTAAGGATAAGCAAGCAAAAAATCTCTTGCAGGACTGTTCAAGAGCACTGAGATTTCAGGATGAGGAGATGCAATAAAAATTCTTCTCATAAAAGAGAGAATTTAAACCTATCTTTCAGTGTTCATTCCTTTTATTTTATTTTTTTTTGGCCATGGGCTGGGAAGCCAGCATCTATATTATTATTTTGCATTATTGCATCTATCTATCATGTTCCCTGTGACGGTAGGTGGTACTAGAAGGGCAGAACCTGCTGAGTTGCTTTTATTATCTGGATGACATAAGCATTATCCCTGCCCTACCTTCTAGTGCTCCTTCATTTGCTAGTATTTTTTTTCCTGTGCAAAGTTTCCCTTTTCCCCCCTACCTTCCCTCCACCCCCCTGAAACTAGTCAGTGGCGAGACAACCAGCTACACAGAATGCTTACAAGGGACTCCTTGTTTTATATACTAGATCAAACAAATGATTAGGAAATGCTCAAGAAATCTTGTAAAAAAGATAAAATTATGACAGGGGGTTATTGATCAGATACATTTTATTGGTGTGCTTCCTTTTCGTTTGAAGATACAAGTATAAGAAATGTTTTATCCATTAGCATATTTGCAGTTCACCAACATACAAAATACTCCAGTGTCTCCTAGTTCTTAGAGTTAAGACTCCGGCCCTAATATATAGCATACCTTCTGAGCGGCATAGCCCTAGAAATACAGACCCAGGCAACAAACTAGTAGTTATCTTACCTGGCACAGTTCCAGATCTGTGATTTGGACTGCCTTGTGTTAAGTACTACACAGGCATGTAATGGGACAGCCCCTGTTTCAGTGATGTAGCAGTCTAAACAAGAAAGATAGCATTCCTGGATTTTTTTGGACAAAACTTGGAAGGGGAAATGGAGACAGCAAACAGAGAAATGATTTGCCTTGGACAAAACAAGCTATTGGTACAGGTGAGCATAGCATCCAGGCTATCTGACTGCCATTTCATTGCCTTGACCACTGGGCAATGCTTCCTTCTCCAACTCACCTTTGTGCCCTTCAAATTCAGTGTAGTAGCATTGAACTTCTGGGCCACCACATGGCAGGGAATGTCTGCTATACAAGTATTTCCTCTTAATCACTTTCATCCTCAGCAACACCCTATTCTAAGGGCTGCATGGGCCCGAGTGGGAGAACTATTGAATTCCAAGGTTCTGATTCCTCCCATAATGATGCTAAAAAGGCCAGAAACCTAGCCATACCTTCCTATCAAAGGACCCTCCTGATGTAGGAGACTTCCTCCACCAGCACTTGGCTAGCAGAGCAACCACTGCAGTATGTTCATAGATGGTGAATCCCCTCTTGCATACCTTGGCTATAGACAGCTGTATCTTTGCTTGTTAAGCCACTTGTGAGTTATCCTGGTAGGTCAGGGACAGGTTGTGGCAGGGGGATGACCCAAGGCCAGGCACAAAGCTGGCCTGCTCACCTGTCTAGGGCAGTCTGCTCTGTCTTTTCTGCCACAGCTTGCTGTTATGAAACTGATATATAAATATTGGAGGCTGCCCTTTAGATGCCCCGATGCCTAGGGCATTATACACAGCTCCAACCTTCCTTACACCATGTCCCTTGCTTCACAGATGGCATCCAGAATAATTAAACTTCCCACTAATTAAACTATTGCCCACTGCCCCTTGCTCCAGTGCTGAGCTGCACTTGGCCTCTGGCTGAGACTCAGGCCTCAGGGGTTCGTAGACTTATCTTGGCCACTTTGGCCCTTCCCTGGGGCTTCAACTCATGCTTGCATACAAGGGTCTCTCACTGATGCCCCCTCACTAGGGCCTTTTACTCATGTCATCAATCCCCTGGGGACAGCCTGTGCACAGCCCTTCAGGTCACACAGACCCTACTCTGTACACCCCTTGCAACCCTTCAGGCCTACCTTCATTGGACCCTATTATGCACCTTTCCATACAGTCCTTCAGACCGCCATTGCAAACCCTACTGTGTGTGGCCTACCATGCCCTGTATGCTCCCTCACTGGGGCCAACACTCCCCTATCTCATTGGAGCCACTTTTCTGCCTCCTCACTGGGGTCACCACTCAGTCCCTCTTCACTGGGACCTTGGGGTCTTACAACCCATGGGGTTCAGGTGCCCAGAGATGTGCCTGGCCCCCTGGGTTACCCACCAGGTTTTGGGACGGGGTATAAGGTGTCCTATACTCACCTTTCACTAGGGAGGCAACTGGTGTGACATTTTCTGTGGACTATCCCACAACAGGCAGCCCCACCACACCATCCATCCCTTGCAGGGTGTAGTTTTAGGTCATGCTCTAGGACCAGGAACTTTCTGCCATCCCATAGTTCCTGCCCTGTACCTCCAAAATGTTATGTGAGCAGCAGCTCCAGCTGGGCTAGGTTCCCCTTCCAGCTGCTTGCAGCAAACTGCTGGCTCCCATGCTCAGGCCTGCTCTTATTGCTAGCAGTTGAGCCCTCTTCCCCAATTAGTCAGTCCCTTGCTGGCCATGTGACTCCTGACTGAGTAGTGCAGCCACCTGCAGGTTGCTCTGCTGCTTGGTCTTAGCCTTTAAAGTGGTAGGCACCAAAGGGGCTCTGCCACAGAGGCAATTATTTTGGTTGGAGGGCCACTTACTGAGTTTTGACAAGCTGTCTAGGGCCACATGGGTAGCCCTGCCCTTTCATAGGTGCCTCCCTCCCCATTTGCCATCTTGTGACCAGAAGTCCCTCCCCCTAATCCCTGACCTTTGGCACTGGAAGTCCCTCCCCTCACCCCCCAGAAGTACTCCTTTCAGCAAGGGGTTTTGCCATCTTGGAACCAGAAAAATACCAAATTATATTCTAAAAATATAACATCTACAACATCCTTTAATTTGATTTAAACAAATATTTTTGTCTTGATTTACATGTGTTTGTGTAGTGTACAGAGAGGTGATTGCACAATAGCTTAAAATGAAGTCTTACTCTTGTATATTGAGATACAATATACAATTGTATATAATATACAAGATACAATTGTGTGGTGGGGTAAAGGTCTGTGGGGGCTGTGACTATATGAGTGTGTAGGGGAGGATGTGGGTGTGTCTGTGGAGGATTTGTGAGGGGTGGATAGGTGTGGGGATGTGAGTGTGGGATGAGGGAACGGGTGTGTGTGTGTAGATATGTGGAGTGTGGGTGGGCATGGGGGTTTGGGTGTCGGGGTCTGCATGTATGGGGGGTTGGGTGCACGTGTATGGTGGTGTGTACATATGGGACTTGACTTATGAACACACACACACACGCATGCTCTCTCTGTCCTTCCCTCCCTCACTTGTGCACACATGTGTGTGCACACACACACACATGCACGCACACACTCTGTCCCTCCCTCCCTCACTGTGCACACTCACTCTGTTCCTCCCTTGTTGCTCTTTCTGTCTCCTCCCTTCCTCCCTACAATATTGCATGGATGAGCGCACATGCACACTCTGCCTCCCCCCCATTTGCTCCTGGGCCTTCCTGTAGTGGTGCGGGCCCCGTGCCTCCATGGTATGGCGATGCAGCTGGGAGCCACATGGTGCTGGATAAACATTGAGTGGCAGGGAAGAGATGAAAGGGGCAGCAAGTGCAGGGGAAGGAGCAGGGAGCAGGCATGTCAGAGTGAACAATACTTGGGTGGGATCACTGGGCCTGTGTCAGTGTCCCAGGGCCAGCACCGGCAGGGCCCAGAGTGGGGAAGCAGGAGCCACAGGGTCTGGGCCAGCAGGGGCTCTATGGAACCAGGCTGGCTCCCCCCCTCTCCTTGCTGATGAACCCAGCTTGGCTCCAGAGAGTCCCTGCTGGCCCAGGCCCCATGCTCCTGCCACCTGACTCTGCATCCTACTGGCCCTGGCCCTGGGACACTGGTGTGGGTCCCACACTCCTGCCCAGCTACTGTTGCACTCCTGCACAGACACTTGCTGCTACTCCCCACTCCTGCTGCCACTTTCACCTTTTCCCTGCCCACCCGCTCACCCACCCAGTGACTGCTCCAGCACCATATGACTCCTGGCTACATGGCCACAACTGCAGGATTCAGCAGGAGCTGAGGACTGGAGCAATCACCTCCTCTGCCTCTCCCACACTCTTATTTGAACTTCCCTCTGATGGAGGGGGGTGGAAACAGCCCCAGGGTCCCAGGCCAGAAGCCTCTGATAGGCAGAGACTTTCGGTTGGGGGGAATGGGGGTGGGGCCAGGATGGTCTTGCTGCTTGGATGCTGAGTCCTGCCACCAGCTTCCCCTGGGTTTTACTGCCCCTGGCTCTTGTCATCTTTGATGGGCAGCCAAGCGAAGATAAATATTAATTTTCTAAAATTTTAGGGGCCCTGCAGGCCAAGTAGAATGACCTGGCAGATTTGATCTGGCCCGTGGGCTGTATTTTGCCTGCCCCTGTGGTAAGAGAAAGCAGAATAGGCTCTTGTCCAAAGTAACTGCTGTGTAGGTGAAACAGCTTAGTAAAAATGAATTGGCCAGAGGTGTGGATCACATCAAACAGGCTTTTCTACAAGATGAGCTTGAAATGAGATCTAAGAGTGGACACAATTAAAATTATAATCCAGTATATATCTTGTATATATCTAACCCTAGCTCAAGAGCCCTCTTGGTCCCAGCTAAAATGGTAACCTGGACAGTGAGACCCTTTGTATATATCATGCCTTATTGACCCCATCCAGAACCCTAAAAGGGAAATCTGCCAGGGAAGCCCTAATATTCCCAGAGCAAACCAAATCCAGAAGGGTTGCCAGCTATAATGTTGCCTGAGGAACACGGACTTCTGTTACCATAACTCTAGTGTGTGGGAGTCTCTTTCTTGTTGTTCCCCCTCCCATCCCTAACCACTCAGCCCCAGCTGTAGCTTTAGAACAGAACTGTCAGGGGGTCTAATAGACTGAACTATAATGTTAAATGAGGAGACCCCTGCCAGCCTTAAGTATTATCTTTGTTTGGAGAGGCCAATCTCTTCTAAATAGGCCCTAGCTCTTGGAGTGCTACTTGCCCTATCCCTCCACTCTAAAACCTTTGTTCTAGTTTGGGAAGCCACCAGCTGTAACCTAAAATAATCCTGATGAGAGCACCCCCTAAATCCTGAGAAGCAAGGGGAGCCTTACCAATCTCACCTATAACCCCCATCATGTCTGGAAAATAGAGCATGTGGTTAGCAAGGAGTCAGGGACCTTCCATCAGCAACCTGGGGTAGGGTAGAGTTTGGAAGCCTCAGAGAAGAAGAGTCAAGCATAAAGGGAATAGGCCATAGAATCTGTGTACCCTGAAGCACATTTCACTTCAGAGTCTTGGAGAGTGTCCCATGATTCCTGAGTCTGGCCATTCTTCTGCAATCAGCAAATATCTGCATCTCACTGGCAGTCTTATGGGTGAGAACTTTAGCTCAAGTGGCAGGGCACTCTGCAGTACATCTAATTGTTTCAGGCCTGCTAACATCCTGTGTGGATGGCGAGCGGCAATGATATTATTTATTTATTTATTTATTTACAAACCTGATATCAATAAAACATTGTTAGGGTTGCAAAGCTAAGATATCAAAAATTGGGAAATAACCAAATTAAGGAGGCCCGTGCTACCTTTCTTTGGTGTTCATGTGCCTATGCATATTAAAATATTAAGGTCATTAACTGTGTGATTATCCTTCTGTGGGTGCCTAAACTCAGTCCTAGGGCAGCAGTTTTCAAACCTTTTAAGCAGGGAACCCATTTGAGTTAGTTTTGTTCGCACACCCCACCCCAACGCCACCCCTGCCCCACTGTTTCCTCACTCCAGAGGATCAGCGCAGCCAGGCACAGGGCACCCATGATCCTAGTGGCCTTCATAGCTTGGCTTGGTTCAGTTCAGTTTGGCAGGGTGGGCAATACCTGCTATGGCTCTAGCACCTCTTGCCTTGGCTCTGTTGTGGCTCCAGGTTGTGTGCCCACCGCGCTGAGCTCCTGGAGGCTCAGTAGCCCATTGGCAGAGCCTGTCTGGGGTGTCCCACCCCCGCATCTTCGTGTGAGGCTTCAGCAGCACCAGCTCCTTGCAAACATTTTGTCCGTACCTTCCTACACTGTACGTGCCACACGTTCCTTCACATCTCCCCCCAGGGGGGCACACCCCACAGTTTGAAAATTGTTCCCCTAGGGCTTGAATTGCAAAACTCATATTTGTCAATGAAGTCCAGAAGCACTATGCTTGTGTATATATAAAGTACTGTATAAGGCAAAATGTCCTGAAAAAATCAGGCCCAAGGTGTCTCAAGATTGAATATTGTAGCACAGGCCCTGATGGCAGCTGTATCCCATAGTGGCTGTCTTGATCCTGTCTATTCTGGCCTCTCTACCCTGCTGTCTTACCTGCCACACACTGATGTACCAGTAGAGTAGGGGAGGCCGCTCTCAGAGGCCAGCAAACCCAAAGTGGTCTTTCTACTCTGGCTAAACAGTCTCTCTATCATTATGGCTCCAGCCCCACTTCCCTAATTGCATTTAGGGCTCGGCTCCTGGACCCAGCCCTTTTCTCACCCTCCTAGGCTCTGGGGTTGCTTATTCAGTCTTTTTAGCAGTAGGCTCTGATCCTCAGTTTACAGTCTTGTCTGTCGGAAACACTGGTGGTGCCACTCCAAGCTCTCCCTGTGGCTTCTAAGCCTCCCCTTACAGCTGCTTCCAGTCCTCCAGTTGTAAACTTAAACATAGGTATAAGCTGGGAGCTTTCAAACTAATATTGACCTCCAGCCTGGGTCTGTCACACCACATAAATAACAAATAAACATATAACAACAGGAAGTTAACTTTGTGCCTCGTACTGTTGATCTTCTTTCAGCCCTCCTGCGATCTGGAGTTTCTTTGCCCTGGTAGGCCAGAGCCAGTCTGAGGTCCAAGCAGTGGTCCTGGCCTTCTGAAGCCTGTAGCCACATTTCCCTGGGTCACCTGACCCATCACTTCCCCCTCACAGGCCTGGCAGTCTCAGCCCTGATTGTGCTTTCTGTACCTGGGATGAGCAGCCATTTTCCTTAAAGGTCTCTTTGCTCCTAACAGTCCCTCCCGGGCCCTGGAGAGAGCTGGCTGCTCTTTGCAGTGGCAATGCATATGGGGTGCACAGGGGTGCATGTGCACCCCCTGAGAGCGTTGGTGCCCCCCCCCCGACAGGCCGTGCTCCCTGCTTGGGTGGGCAGAGGGGGCAGGTGAGAGTGCCAGGGCTCTCCCCATCTCAGTTGGCTGTGGGAGGAACTCTCCCTCCCCCGGTCACTGACTGGTCGCTGCGGGGGCATGTGCCCATGGCTCTTCAGCTTTCTCCTCTTCAATAATATGCTAGGGGGCCCATTATAAGACCCCAAATTAGTGTGCACTTCTGACCTTCAATTCTCTGCTTTTCCGTTCCCAGTCTGTAAAGTGATAACACGACTCCTCAAATGAGTACTGTGAAGAAGACTTAATATTTGTTTGTGAAGCACTCCAATAGTGAGTACAACAGAAAGACCATAAGGAAATTATCTATCTTCATAGTAGGATTGCCAAGTGTGCAATGGATGATTCCTAAGTCCTTGCATTAAACAATGAGAAAAAAACAAAATGCTGAATAGCTGCTCACTCATTGTGCAGCATTTACCTTTGAAACTGCATGATGCAAGTGTTCTAGGATGGATAATTGTGTGCAATTAGGTAATTAAAGACTATCATAATTGGATCTGGTTGAAACGCAGGATTTCTGTTCTATGGCAAATTCTGAATTTTCAAGTTTTGTTTGGATTTAGAATGAAAACAACTAGGGTTTTCAAAATTCCTCCAGGAGAGAAGTTCCAATAATTTAACTCAATTCTTCTAAAGCAAAATGGTTGTCTCCCAGCCCCCCACTGCAGAGCAGAGAGCCTCAAAGCTCCCAGGGCATCTTGGGTAGCTAGATCCGGTGCTGTATAGCGACTGGAACCATCTCAGTCTGCACAGTGTGGGTCCATTGGAGCTATCACCCCTGGAAGCCCAGGCTCTTCGGTAGGCCACACAACAAGCTGATAGGAAACCAAGTAGGAATCTTTGTGTGTTTCATTGTAAATGCACTGAAATTGAGAGTTTTTTTGGTTCTGATCAAATAACATTTTGTGATAAAAACATGTTTTGTTAGAAAGTAGGCAAGCAGCTTGAATCATAATGCATAGGTAAAAGTGGGCTATCATAATGTTTGCTTTTCCAAACTTTCAAATGCTTGGCCTTGAGATCTTAGAAATGCTCTCTTAATATATATGACAGGGTTGGGGAAAGAGAGATTTTGCTTTTCAGTGAATGGTAAATTTTCTGTCTGCTAACAGAGTTAGGCATTTGTACATTGTAATCTCTTATTCAAGCAGAAAGTTTCTCCAGCTGACATGTAACCAATGCAGCTATGATGTCAGAGAGGAAGGAGAGTATGTTAAATTTTTCAAGACTTCCTAAATAACAGTTTGAAAAGTGCCAAAATCACCATGGAGACTAGCCTAAGGCATACTGATATTTGAAAGGAACTTCAGCTCCCAAGGGCTAGAGCATGCTGAGGTCATGCTGAGTGCTGAACTCTTTGGAAGTCCACCTGCAAGCCTCATAAAAGGTACTGGTGGATGCTGAGCACTTTTGAAAATGCAGCCTTTATTTAGGGGCATAAATAGGATTGGAGGTATTTAGAAAATGTGGCCAGAAGTCATTCAGATGCTTTTGAAAATGTTACCCTTAAAGAGTTGGTGTCAAAAGCAGAAATCATCTCTCAAATTTATGTCTTGGGTGTGGTGGGTAATTTCCATTGCTAAAGTAGCTGTTTCCTATGGGGCAAGATACATTGTCTAGCATGTTAAAACATATATTAGGTGTGTTTTATATTGCCCATCCACAGAGTGAGGCAGAGATTCTGAGGGAAAAAAACAGTGCAATAGTTTGCACTCTTTTCACTGGGGATCCTGATTATTTTCCTTCCATATAATTTCTAAATGATTTGCACTGTTTGTTTCTTGCTTTCTTTTTGGGATTATCAAGGCTTGAATGCATTACAGAGACAGACTTTCTTGTGTGTAGCAATTCTTTAATATTGCTTTTCCTATGCCTGTTACTATCCTATTGTTTCCAATTTCTTGTTTATCATATTCTAGTCAGAGGCATTATTATTATTATTATTATTATTAATCATTTATAAAGAGCTGAAATATTGGGTGGGACTTTATAATACCTTTAGAAAGATACTTCATGGCCCTGTGAATATGGTCATAATTGCCTGACTTTTTAAAGCTAAAATCTTTCTTACTTTTTTCAAAGGAGTTCATGTGGCTTTCAGCAAATAGACACATGATTATGATATCTTATTCTGTGGCCTCATTTTGGTGGATCTGATTCCATAAATATCTCCATCACAACACGCTCATACCTATGATTTGTTCTAACAATTTTGTTCTCCCAATCGTTTTTTTACTTTGTTGCCTTCTGGCTAAACCTTGGACATATCCCATCCATTTGCTTCCTCCTACATGTTCCAAATCTGGAAATGCTCTGGTGAGGCTGTTTCAGAGTGCTCTCTGCAACCGTCTTGAGATCTTGATCTCAGATGTCCTTGAGAGAGGCCAATGGGAATGACCCAGCGGTGACCTTGCTGGCCTGTTTCCATGCTTGGAGCATGCAAGCATGAGCAGGTGCAAAAGGCAAGCTCTAGAAAGGGCAGGGCAGGCTGCAGCCACCATCTGAACCAGTAATTCTCAAGTGGGGTCCTGCAGCTCCCTGAGTTGTGATGAGACCCTTTGAAGGGTGCCATGGGGTTCAAAGAGATAAGTGCAGGCTCATCCTTGCCCCACCACTACTCCTCCCTCCCCACCACTGCACAGGTTCTATGTGAGGAGGTAAATACAGGCTCATCCTTGATCCTCCTCTTCCCTTAACATGCCCCACACCTTGGCTCCTGTACAAAGAGGTAAGCACTGTAATAAATAGTTTTTGAAATGAGGTGCTGCTCAGTTCACAACAGTAGAGAAAGGGTGCCTGGAACCTAGAAAGGTTGACAGCCACTAGTCTGGACATTGTTATTGGCTTCAATAGGCTTTGGATCAGGTCCTTAAATGTTCAATCACATTTTTAATAGATAACCTGATTCCCTAATTGCAGTGTCATAACAAATATCCTAGATCTTCAATCAGTGTAAAAAGTCATGTTTTCAAAGAAGCTATGATAACACCAGATAATATGCCCCTTTCTCTGATATCATTAACATCCAGAATGGGATCTGTTTTAATCAGCAGGCCCAAATTTTATTCCAAAATCTGAGATAAAGCAATTGATTATTCATGAGACAGAAGGGAAAGCAAGTTTATAAACAGACGAGATTATATTTAGGTCAGTTGGAATTATGGGGTTCTTGTTATTTATGTAATGTTGCAATGTAAATGATCAATCCTGAGCTGTTTTGGGATACAATTAAATATTATCCCATTATGATTTTTCTGTTTGTTTTTTAAGTGACCTGAATGTCAGTTGCCATTTTTGTTTAATTTCCTGCAAGGCATTTGAAATATTTATTCTTATTTGTCTAATGACTTTTTCAAATTACCATATGCCACTTTCTTCTCCATCCTAGGGCTAAAGAGATTTGACTGTCCCTCTGCTACTGTGTTGTTACATGATGCACAATGTACCCTGTTATTTAACAGAGACAGGAGCTGAGTTCATTGATCTGCAGCTGCACCATCATTGAATTTCTTCAATGTCTCAGGATTTTCCTCAGCTCTGATTCACTCCTTCTCTCCACCCGCTGTAAATTACAACTGTAAAACTATTCTCTACTGATTAAAATGAAGGATGAGCAAGATGACATTGCTCTTAGCAAACAATGTCCTAGCCACTGGGGTGGGGAAAAATGGAATAATGAGTTTTAATAGCTCTTAACAATACAAATGAAATACAGCAGCCAGCCAGCCCCAACCATCAAAAGCTTCTGATTGTTCAAGTCTTTCCTTTTTGGAGAGAAGTGATGAAGATTGATCACTGCTTTCTATCCACTGATGTTTACTTCCCATTTATTTTGCTCATGACCTTTACCCCACATGAGCTTTATCACATATAACAGACACTATAGTGTGGTCTCTTGCATGTCAAAGAATTTACTTGTCACGTACATTTTTTTCGTTTGGTAAATATAGGGATGCAAGTCCCTGTCGATGCACCATCCCTTGGTTTGTGCTTAAACTCTTGAGAAAACATATGTGGCTACATCTGGCAGTGTCTGGATGTTTGTGTGTGTATATCTAGGGGAAAGTTGCCCAGCTTCTGCTTGTATTATGAGTTGTATGCTCCCTTTTACCATGAAAAAGTATGTGGATGAGATGCAGATATTGAGCAGCAGAGGTCTATTTACAGCTGCTGGCCCATGGAAGTGTTCCCTTAGGATGCACAGCCTGGCTGGGATGCAAATAGGGCTTGTAAATTATGTGTGGATTTTGTATTTTCTAAGTTAGATCTTGCAGATCTTAGATAATGCGTGGAGCCCTTCATGCTGTCCCAAGCCCAATCCCAGTTGACTGGTACCTGACAGCCCTATGACTAGAGCCCTGGATGGCATCTGAGAGCTGTGCAAGGGGAAGATACCAATGCTCAAGGCTGGAGTATATTATGATGATGATGTTTTTGACACTGTGTATTCCCTTATGCAGAAAGGGATAACATACTGCATTAAGCAGCTCTTCTGACTCCTTTTCTCTTCCCCTGGCTCTATGTGCTCCACTCACAAATAGCAGAGCTCTCACACAGTGTTAAAGTGATGCATGCGAGAGGGACTGATGGCATAATTGCCTTCTCCCTCTGTGTGGCTCTGTTTTCCTAGAATTTGTTTCTTCTATCTTTTCTGCAGCATATAAATGGAGGGGAGCATATGGCTCTTTGTCAGCATCAAGCCAATATACTGGCCCCTCAGGTTCATGAGCACTAAAATCACTGAAAACTATGTGAGGCAGTGAATGTGTTTGCATATGAAAATGAATGGACTAGGTTAAATATTTTACTGAATTCCTCAACCAGAGATCATCTCACAGTACTCAAATCAGAATAGTGGGGAAGAGATCATATTCAGGGGTTTATTACTAGACTATGGAATTGTATCCTGGCTGAAAAGGCAGAATCCTTTTAACAATAGATGCATAAATCACAAGGGGACACATTTATTGGAACAAACCCTCACTATGAGTATGGTTCAAAATCAGATGACATATTTCATTTATGTGATTCTGTAGTTAGATCAGAGCCTTGTCTGTCCAAACTCTCTTGTAAGTATAAAGATAGTCTTATTTTACAGGACAGAATGAGAGTTGCTGGGCTACATCCTCAGCTGCTATATCGAAGCATAACTCCACTGAAGTCAATAGATATTCACAACTTTATTTCAGCTGAGGATCTGATCTGCCAACTGGATATTTTCTTCATTTATGTAGGGGACTTTTATTATTATAACTACTAATACGGTACCTCTGAGGCTGGTTAAAAAAACATGAAATAGTGAAATAGTCGGGGAAAAGCATGTTCCCGCAGCTTTTGACCAGCTCTAGTCACTTCTCTCAGACTCTGAGATAGGCATCAGTGAAAACAGTGACTGCAGGGGGAAAAGCGATTTCTGCACAGCTTAGTTAGAAAGCTTGGTGGGGGTGCAATCAGATTACTGGAGTAGCTGCCCAAGAAAGCAGGAAACTTTTTTCTAAGTGGGGGAGAGAGAGCTAGTACTGTGCACTTAGCCTAAAGACAGGAACAGCACTGATTTGTAAAGGTAGCTTACCCATATTGTCTCCTTCATACATACAGCAAGTTTTCACCACTTCTAATGCTTGTGGCTCCATTCAAAGCATGTAATAACAATTTATAATTGTTGTGAATAAATGGGTCTCATTGGCTCCTTTGCCTGAGCCTGCATCTGGTGAATGAATGAATGTACTGCAGTGAAATCACCTCCAGAGTTCCAATAAAAGCATCCCTGGATACACTGATAAGCACAATAGGACTTCTTCTGCCACCAGCCCTTATATAAAGCCCTTTCCCTAACAATTCCAGTGTCATGCATTAGATACTGGTGGGGTGCATCTACTGACCTTTTTATTTTAATTTTGCATGTACACTTTGTTTTCAGCAGTTGGCTAAATATAAAACAAAGTAAACTAATAGTAAGGCTACATTAGAATTGGCTCGTCATAGCCTTCTGCAGGGGTTCAGGGGGACAACTATTAGAAGATGATTTCTATTTTCTAGGCAAGATGGTATGAAATTGATCTAGTACCACGTTGTTGTCAGGAAAAAACAGCTTAGTTCCACTGCCATACCATATACTGAAATGCCATATATGTAGACCATATATATAAAACTCCATATACATGGAGTTGCTGCAAACTCAAATGCACTGTAATTAAGAAAGGAGAGAGAGAAAGAGAAGGGGAGAGAGAGACACTTTATCTTGACTCTTTGAACCAGGGGTGTCCAACCTTTTTGAATGTGGGGCCGGATCATGACCTTTTTATCACCTGGTGGGCTGGTGTGCAAAAATGTGTAGTCTTCTCAGGGACTAAGCATGAAATGCTTATTAGTGTGATGGGACCTGACCCCAGGGGTGGCCATGACTCCCTGATGGCCACTTGACTCCTGCCCCACTCCAGCCCCTTGTGGTACCTTCCTTTTTTTCCCTTTGTCTGCCATGCCTTGATGGAGTTATTTTCAGTATTAGAGGGAGGCTCCCTCCAGGTCCCAGAGCAAGTTCCCATTCATTTTGGTCAGTGGGCCTCTTCCATATCCAGCTGACCCCGGTCCTGCTTCTCAGGCACAAAACTGTTGCCCTTCTGGCCCTGTCAGTGCATCAGGGCACCAATCACCTGATGGACTATTCATGGCTGGCATCCTTCCCTGTAGACATGCCTATGCCTCACAGATGTTCCTTTAAAGGCATCCACTGGGCTAACTGACTCTGTCTGCTAACAACCCCATCTAGCCTGTCTATCTTCTGACCTTAGCAAGGCTCTCTTCTCCCTTGGTCCCTGACCCTCTTGGGCTTTAGCCCTCTTTATTAGGCTTTAGCCATTTTGGCTTAAGCCTGTTATGGCTTCAGTCTCACTGCTATGACCTTAGTCTTCCTGGGCTCAGCCTAGTTCCTCCAGTCTTCTGGGTCACTGACCCTGAGCCAGGCTGCTTTTACTGTCCCAGCCCTTAGCCCTCTGCATTCCAGATTAGGCTTCCTAACATGGACCTTAGCTCTGGAGATCTGCCCCTTGACTGCTAGCTGCAGAAAGGCTAGCTCCAGAACAGTCCCTCCCCAAGTGGTAGTTCTTGCCTTGTTGTTAGTCCTTTTTTAAATACATAGTGGGTAAAAAGAAGGTACCAAGTAACATGGGTCCTCTGCAGAACATGCTTGGTAATCTGGTGGTAGCACCAAATGACAAAGCTAATCTCTTTAACAGATTCTTTGCTTCCATTTTTCTGAGCAGGGATAGGACATCCCCCGCACTACGATTCCGGATGGGCCCAGGGGAGGCGCAGCCAGGCCCAGAGTCAGGGAGGACCTAGTCAGGGAACTTCTGAAGGACTAGATGTGTTCAAATCAGCAGGTCCTGATGATCTCCACCCCAGAGTACTTAGGGAACTGGCAGAGATCATTGCAGGACCCCTGGCGCAGCTTTACGAGCACTCGTGGTGCTCTGGTGAGGTGGCTGATGACTGGAAAAGGGCCAATGTGGTTCCCATTTTCAAAAAAGGGAGGAAAGAGGACCCAGGAAACTATAGGCCTGTTAGTCTTACCTCAGTCCTGGGGAAGCTCTTTGAGAAAATTATCCAGGAGCACATCTATGAGGGGCCAGCAGGTTTCTGATTAGGGGCAATCAGCTTGGATTCATTGGAGGCAGGTCCTGTCAGACCAACCTGGTGGCCTTCTATGACCAGGTCACAAAAGCCTTGGATGCAGGTGTCATGGTGGATGTAGTCTTTCTGGACCTTAGGAAGGCCTTTGACACTGTCTCTCACCCCATCCTTATTAAAAAATTAGGCATCTGTGGTGTCGATGCCTACACAGTCAGAGGGGTCGTGAATTAGCTGGAGGGATGCACCCAGAGAGTGGTGGAGGACAGGTCATTTTTGACTTGCAGAGATGTGCGCAGTGGGGTCCCCCAGGGCTCAGTCCTCGGGCTCACACTGTTCAATATCTTAATTGGCAATTTGAATGAGAGTGTAAAAAGCATCTTGTTCAATTTTGCAGATGACACTAAGATGTGGTGAGCATGCTAGAAGAGAGGGACAGGCTACAACTAGATTTGGGCAGGTTACAGAGGTGGGCGGATGAGAATAGGATGGAATTCAATGCAGACAAGTGCAAGGTGCTGCATCTAGAGAGAAGGAACCAGCAACACATCTACAGGCACCCTTCTTATGAACACGTGGCAGAAAGGGATCTTGGAGTCATTGTTGACTCCAGCATGAGCATGAGCCACCAATGTGAGGAAGCAGTCAGTAAGGCTAACTGCACCTTGTCGTGCATCTACAGATGCATCACAAGCAGGTCCAGGGAGGTGATCCTCTCCCTCTATGTGGCGTTGGTCATGCTGCAGTTGGGGTACTGCATCCAGTTCTGGGTGCTGGACTTCAAGTGGGATGTGGCTAGCATTGAGAGAGCCCAGAGGAGGGCCACTTGCCTGGTTGAGGGGCAACAGGTCAGGCCCTACGAAGAGAAGCTGAAGGGCCTGGATCTATTCAACCTTCACAAGAGAAGGCTGAGAGGGGATCTGGTGGCCATTTACAAACTTACCAGGGGGACCAGCAAGAATTGGTGGGGGTGAGGCTCTGTTCCCCCAGGCACCACCGGGGGTTACTAGGAATAATGGCCACAAATTGTCAGAGAGAAGGCTGGGTTGAGCAACCACAAGGTCTATAAGACCTGTGTAGCCCAGGGGGCACAGAGCCAAGAGAAAGACCAGACCCTGGATTGTGGTAGTGGTTACCCCAGGCTTGTGGGTGTCGGCCAGACATAGGCATCCCAGAGGAGGCACTCAAAGTGAGGTTTTTGGTTGGGTGCAGTGAGGTGGGTGGCTCAATGCAGGAACACCCCTTACTGTCCCACCACATCTTGTGTACAGCATCTATTCAGACAGGATTGCAAACCAGACCCCACTGCTGTTCTCATTGGACATAGGGTGGGGCAGCAGGATACCAAGCCCACCACTGTCATCCTTATCCACAGCTGGAGAAATAGGTAGCAATGGGGAAAGGTCTGTCTTGCAAACTACCATCAAGGAGGGCTTCTCATATGCAGAAGTGGTCTTCCAGTCAGCAAGAGCATCTACTGGGAGGACAGCATTTACTTCAGTGAAGAGGACAGAGTGAAGGCCAAGCTGATCAGTTAGGGCTTTCACTGAGAGCTAGCTGGATCAGACTGAGTCAAGGAGGTGGATCAGTTTGATGGTATGTAACCAGACTGTTATTGGGTTAGTGGGATACCCCCTGTTCCTCTGGTTCTTGTCTGCCACGACTTGGATCTTATTAGAGGAGGAAAGAGATTGATGGAATGTTAATTGGTACCCACAGAATGACTACTGGCATGTTACGTTACTTCAGGTATTTTATTTCCTTTTCTTATCTTTTCTTTTACAGCAGCCTGGTTTGCAGGTGGCAGCCTGTTCAACTTGCCCCCTGGATCACCCTTGGGCTCTGGAGGGGATCCCTGGCTTCAAAATCCTCAAGGATTCCTCAAATCCTCAACCAGTTTCCCATGGTGCTAATTACCTCATTAGCAGTCTGTGCACCCAGCGCCTTTCATTCCGTACTGACTGTGTGTGTAGAGAGCGGCCCCAGCTACTCCCACTCTGTTCATAATGGCAACTTATAGTCCTGACTCAGTCACCCAGAGTTTGGGGTGGATATAGGCTTCCCAGGTCCGTGCCTCAACTCATCGCCACTAATTATTTTATTAGTGGTTTGAGCTCATAGCGTCTCTCCATGTCTCCCCACAGTTTGTGCTGGTGCGGCTCTGGGAGTTCCCTCACCATCAGAGCCAGCACCTAGGGCCCTGAAGCAGTCTCCCTCCGAGTTCCAGAGTTGCTACCAGCTTCTCCTCCCTGGGTCTTACCCTGAGACACCTTCTCTAATCAGGGATGCCTCATCTCATCATGGTGCGGAGCCTTGGCTTTTCCCCAGATTCACCACAGTGGCTAGAGTTCCTCAATAAGTAATTGGCCATGTTGCTGACCTGCCGTCTTCATGGTCCCTCAGTCTTGGTGTCTCTCTGGGCCTCAAGTCCCTCTACCAAGGTCCTCCTCCTCTGGGGTCTCAACCCCCTCTTCCATCTGCTGGTGCCCAAAGGCATTTTCTCCAGGAACTCCCCCTTTGGCTGATCCCATTGGCTGGCCTCGAATGATGTGAGGAATCCTCCCCCACCTGCCCAAGTATCGTCATTAACAGCCACCGGACGTTTTTCCAAGTAACAGGGTTCCCAACAGGAACCCTGTTACACAGACCAAGGAAATGGTAAGGCTTCTGAATGCAAGGCTCAAGGTCCCTACTATAAGTCCAGGTTATGGACCAGGGACTTCTCAGCAGTGCTTAAAATGGCAGACACCTGCCCTGAGGTGTCAGTTAGAAGGAGGCTTGCCAGGCCTGGGGGAGGATATGGAAGAAGGGCAGGAGCCAAGGTGATTGAGATCCAAGAGGAAAAGTCCCTCATTTGATGCAGGAAACTGATGGTCAGTCTTCACTAGGAGAAGGCTTTACCAGCAAAGAGAATGCACTAAAGGGCTTGAAGATGGAAGGCAGCTGCCTTGCTCACCAGGTTGATCATGCCCTGAACCCCTTTATCAGTGAGTAGTTAGAGGACAGGCCACTGGAGCCAGTGGTACCTGTTGCAGAAGTCCATGAGGAGCTTCTGGAACCTTTTGAGCAGTCATTTGCAGGCCCAAGATGGGAAACCTGTATCACAGAGTAGCAGCTGCCAGACTAATGATGACAAGGACCCAGCTATGATAGGGGAGACTAGGCAGGTGTCAGTGCCACCACTCAAATTGCACCTCAGCCTCCTTACTGCTGTCTTCCCAATTCCTAGTTACATAGGCTGGCAGGCCCAGGCAAATGATCAGGGCCTTGAAACCATTGTGGCACTAGGACAGGCTTTCAGGTAGTCTGGGGGCTGAGCATTGTTGGCACTGGATTTATGATCCAGATACCTTATTCTGGGCAGCCACAAACCCTCAGTTTGACCACGATTTCTTCCATTTGATAATAGGAAAATTTTATTGCTACACAGTGATAGCAGATAAGAGTAATGCAGACAAAGCAAACAAACTACCTCCTCCCCCTGATTCTATATCTACCATTTCTAAGGGTGTCACAGGGGGAAGGTACATCTGATCAGTAAGCGAGCTTGACCCTATGGTTCTTTCTTGAATGTCAGCAGTCTTGGAGGTTGAGGCCTGTCCCACCAATGGGGTGGGTGAGACAGGCTGGTGGTGTGACCTCTGTCCAAGGTGGCCTCAGGTTTCCCCCTTAGGGACCCTTTACTGCTCTGAAATTCCTCCTTTTCTATTCTTTTTCTCCTCTTTCTACTCTTCATTTCTGGGTACTGCTGATTTCTTTTTCTCTTGTTGGTATACTGTCCACGTTCTGTTCTCTCAGCATATTCCTTTGTTTCCCAAACCCAACACATGTATACATCTTAATTTTGTCATTTACTGGCCTCCTAATTCAGTTCTTCCACCAAAACCAAAAATCCCAGGGACTCCACAACTGATCACTATGACTTAGCCAGCTTATTTCTGTTATGGGTACACTGTTCATGTTTTTAAAAAATATTGTGCAGATTTCCCAGCCTGTTTGTCCGATGGCCTCAGACATGGTGTCAGTCATGAAGGCTGTGAACCTATGCCACAAACATGCTTTTACAATGTGTGTAGATGAAATGAGAGGTATGTGTGCACAGCACTTAAAGCAGGCTAAATGTTTTTGCTCCACTTTAATTGGTAATCCACTTAAACCAGGTGGTGCATACTCCTACCAGAGGAAATGCCCTGTTGGACCTGGTCCTGGCCACAGGTGATGATCTGGTAATGGGGCTCCAGGTCCTTGACCACCTGGGTGATAGTGATCATTGGTTTCTGGAATTCATCATCCAGTGCAGGGTGACAAGGGCCTGCAGCATGGCGGTAGCCCTAGACTTCAAGAGGGCCAACTTCAATAAGTTGAGGAGATTGGTGGGAGAGCACTGGGGTTCTCAAGGGCAGGGGAACTCAGTGCCCAAGATGAGCGGTCGTTCCTTAATGAGACGATACTCAGGGCCCAAGGGGTGATGATCCCAACAAGAAGCAAGGGGGCAAGAGTGCCCAAAAGCCTCCCTGGCTCACCAAGGTCATTTGGGAATGCCTGGTTGCCAAAAAGGCGGTGTACACCCAGTGGAAGGGGGGGTGCTATCTCCAAAGAGGAGTATACTTCCACTGATTAGGCCTGTAGGGGGGCTGTTAGGAAAGCTAAGGTGAACATAGAGCTAGGACTAGTGTCCAAGATCAAAGATAATAAAAAGTCCTTTTTCAAATATATAGGGAGGATAAAGAAGGCACCGTGAAATGTGAGGCCCCTTCAAGATGCGCTGGGCAATCTGGTGGTTGTGCCAGAGGAGAAGGCAGACCTCTTTAACAAATTCTTCACCTCCATTTTCTTGTGCAGGGACCGGGACTCCCCCACCGTGATTCAAGATGGACTCAAGGGGAACGCCTCCAGACCTAAGGTTGAGGAGGACCAGGTTAGAGTGCTTCTGGAGGGGCTGGACGTATTCAAATCAGCAGGTCCAGATGCTCTCTACCCCAGGGTGTTGAGGGAGCTAACAGGGGTTATTGCAGGGCCCTTGGCATGGCTTTATGGGTGCTCGTGGTGCTCGGGCCAGGTGCCAGATGATTGGAAGATAGCCAGTGTGGTCCCCATCTTTAAAAAAGGGAGGAGGGAGGACCCAGGCAACTATAGACCCGTCAGTCTTACCTCAATCTTGAGGAAACTCTTTGAGAAGATCATCAAGGAGCACATCTGTGATGGGCTGGCATCAGGGATGATTCTCAAGGGCAACCAGCACAGTTTCATTAGGGGCAGGTCATGTCAGACCAACCTGATTATCTTTTACGATCAGGTCATGAAAGCATTGGATGCAGGTGTCGCCGTGGATGTAGTCTTTCTGGACTTCAGCAAGGCCTTTGACACTGTCTCCCACCCCATCCTCATTAACAAACTAGGTGACTGTGGCATCGATGCCTACACAGTCAGATGGATTGCTAATTGGCTGAAGGGTCATACTCAGAGGGTGGTGGTGGACAGGTCATATTCGACCTGGGGGGAAGTGGGCAGCGGAGTCCCCCAGGGCTTGGTCCTTGGGCCCGGACTGTTCAATTTCTTTATCAGTGATTTGAACAACGGGGTGAAAAGCAACCTGTTCAAATTTGCTGATGATACCAAAATTTGGGGTGAGGTGTGCATGCTAGTAGGGAGGGAAAGACTGCAGCAAGACCTGGAGAGGTTGCAGGGGTGGGCTAACAAAAACAGGATGCGTTTCAATACTGACAAGTTCAGGGTGCTGCACTTGGGCAGTAGTAACCAGCAGCACACTTATAAGATGGGAAACTCCCTTCTTGAGAGCACGGAGGCAGAAAGGGATCTTGGAGTCAGTAATGACTCCAAGATGAACATGGGCTGACAATGCAAGGTCACGGTCAGCAGGGCTAACCGGACCTTATCGTGCATCCACAGATGCATCTCAAGTAGGGCCAAAGAGGTGATCCCCCCCCCTCTACGTGACATTGTTCAGGCCACAGCTGGAGTACTGTGTCCAGTTCCATCCAGGAAGAGCACACACCAACTGCTGGAACTTCCTTAGCTTGACGAAGGGTTTTTTAACCCAAAAGCTTGCTTAATAAATATTCTCCAACTATTTGGGTTGGTCTAATAAAAGATATGAAATTCACCCAAGGAACCTTGCCTGCCTATGTCCTTAGACCAACATGGTTACAACCTAAACCCCTGTGTCCAGTTCTGGGCACCCCACTTCAAGAGGGATGTGGACAACATTGAGAGGGCCCAGAGGAGGGCCACCTGTGTGATCTGGGGATGGCAGAGCAGACCCTACAATGAGAGGCTACAGGACCTGAACCTGTTCAGCCTTCACAAGAAAAGGCTGAAGGGGGACCTGGTGACTGTCTATAAACTCACTAGGGGGGACCAGAAGGGTTTGGGGGAGACCTTATTTCCCCTAGCGCCCTTCAGGATAACAAGGATTAATGGCCACAAGTTGTTGGAAGGTAGGTTTAGATTAGACATCCATAAGAACTACTTCACAGTCAGGGTGGTTAGGATCTGGAACCAACTTCCAAGGGAAGTGGTGCTGGATCCTACCCTGGGGGGTCTTTAAGAAGTGGCTTGATGCGGCTTGATGCCCTGTCTGGGGTCATTTGAGCCCAGTTTTCCTTCTTCCCAGGCAGGGGGTTGGACTTGAAGATCTACAAGGTCTCTTCCGACCCTACTTCTATGATTCTATGAATTGTGTCAGTGTTTGCATGCCTTGGCGGCATATTGCACATTAATTCCAGCCACTGTAGGAAATTTGGCAGCGTAATGTGCCTTAAATGATTTGGGGTGCAGCAAACTAAAACTCCTTCAAAAAGTTTTAGTTTGCTGCCCCTATAGCCAGGGAGCAAAGCACTGGGCTCTGTGTAGCTCAGGTGCTCAGCAAGAAGCCCTGCAGGCAGTCTGGCAGGAGCCTGGAAAAGCAGGCTCTGCCCAAGAAAAGCAGCAAGCCTGATCTCCCCTCACCCCCCAGAGCCTGCCTGCCTGAGCTGCGTGGGGGCCAGGTGCTTCCCTCTGCAGCTCTGGTGCCCCCCAGCACCGCCAAAACTGGGTGCCTGTGGACAGGTACTGCCTGGGGCGGGGCACCGCTGCTGCAGAGGGAAGCACCAGCCCAGGGGACCACACCACTTGCCGGCAGCTCACCCTCCCCTCCCCGCCCTGCCAGAAAGGCAAGTAATTCAGTGGGGTGTGTGTATGACACAGGAGTTTAATCAGCCCTAAATTGAAGCGGTGTTTTTTAAAACCCACTGGTTCAATTTAGGGCCCCCATTTCATCTACACATGCCCTTAGAAACCAATTACCCCTTGCTGTTCCCCTAGACCATTGTTCAAATGCATATCTACTCAATCTCTGAGCCAATTCCTAAAGTAAACCTCTAAATATGATTTTAAATCCATCAAGCATCAGCCTAGGTACACAGAAGAAACATGTTGGTTTTGGCTCAGTGGATATGGGCTGAAGAAGTGCACTTATAGGTCTGCTAACTTATAGGCCTTGATCAGGGACTGGACATCACTGTCACTGCTCACAGAAACAATCACATCATGCGCACACAGTCTCATCTTAACTGCGGGGCCACTGGTGAGGGCTGTGGGATGTGGGAGGGCCAGGCATGCCAGGTGGTGCTACAACACATGGAGCAGCAGCTCATTGGTTGTGGTGTAAAGCATTCCAGAGGCCCTACTGGATGCCCCTGCATGCTGAGAACAGGGCACATAGCATTCTATTCACCTTCAGGAAGCTGGAAAGGTCCCAATACAGGAATTGGATGATTGAACAGAAGAGGGGACCAAAGCCAAAGGCTTCTAGAGTCTGTAATAAAAAGTTGTGATTGACCCATTCAGAGGCGTTTTCATGATCCAGGGGTACAAAGCCAATGTTCAGGCCAAAGAGTATCATGAGTGTCAGCAAATCACGTAGCAGAAACAAGTTTTCTGGATGGTTCTTTTGGGCATACAAGAGAGAATTCCAGCAAGCAAACTAGGCAAGAATTTGTTACTGGAAAGACTGCTAAACTCTATTTTCTGGAGAGACGCTAGACAGAAAGGTTTCTGGTTTCCTGGTAATTTCCATTAGGGCTAAATTCACTTGAGCCACAGCAGTGCTGGTGGTTTCTATTTCTGAATGATTATGTATCTACAGAGAAAGAAAAAGCTGAATGCAAGTCCATGCATTTTACTTGCTATTAGTCCTTACTGCATATTCCTATCTCTTGATATTTTGACAAGCATCATTTAGAATATGCATATGCTACACTGCAGGGAAGGATGAGGAAAGATGCAGATACCAGGCACTATCCTTCCATTATGCTATGGGCATACAAGTGCCATAGGACTATAACACTAGCAGCAAGAAAGGTGAGGTGAGGTGAGGGTATTCTGGTTTATGATATGGTTCTCAAGTTTCAACCCAGGCTTCTCACTGAGGTGCAAACTGCCTGGCTCTTCCAGAGTGTTTGGGGAGGCAGGAATTAATCCGAGACATAAATGCCACTGGTGGGGAAATATACCAATGACGTTACCTGGCAAGGACAAACCTCAGGTAGTACAAGAGACTATTCAGATGGTCTTACAAGAAGACATGCATTTAGCCTCTGGGATAGTACAGTGTGCTGAGATTTTAGTGTTTAGTACTGTTCTAAATATTTGGACACTGACTTTGCTTAAGATACACTGGCCCTAGTCTTTTAGGTCTAGATCCTCAAAGGGAGTATGTGCCTAATTCCTACTGATTTTTAATGGAGTTAGTTGTCTAAATACTCTTAAGAATTTTTCTTTGGAACTGGGACTCTCAGTTCTATGCATCTGGAGCTGTAGGTTCAGCTTTTCTGTCCATCTGATCCTAGTGGGTGGGCTTGTGCGTGCAGTGCTGCACCTTCCACACTGTTGCTTAAGAGCATGAGGCCTGAAGGCTCCATATTTAACTCCCCATTGAGATTTATGAATGGGTTCAGAGAGTCTAGCGTCTGGTATTGTTCCTTCTCAATGCTAACAAACAGAGCTTGGTTATTGGAGACAAGTGAAAAATACGCCCTATTTCTTGGAGTCTTAGAACAGCACAGACTCCCTTAAGAAGGTGACTGCATCTGAAAGCTTGCTAAGAACTTTCCCCCAACTGCTTAGCTGATCTAATGAAGATATTACATCTACTCAAAGACCCTTGCCTGCCAAATACCCTCTATATAATACAGTTGCCATATAAACTCTTGCAGCACACCTGATAGTTTGGGGGTGGATTTTGTTCTAGTTTATGCTCCTTTTTATCAGTAAAATCCCACTGACTTTAATGAAAGTACTCCAGAATTGTATTGATTTAACTGAGCAGAATCTGGCTATTGTACTTGCTCCACACATAGATATTTCTTGGAAGGACTGCAGCTGTGTTGCTCTTTTTCTTTCTTTGGCCAGTGTGTTTTAGGGACCTAAAGCCATAATCTTGCTCTGACAAAAGAGTTGTATACTCATACATATAGTATAATAGATGCTTTATATTGTCCTTTTCAAGAAAATCCAAGTTTAATCAAATCTGTAGTTTTACCCTTGGCATGCTACAGTTTTTGAGCTGACAATAGTGAGCCACATGTAATCTATTAAAGAAATGAATCCATATGGTTTTACCCTTGATATATTAATACTGCCAAATCCCTGCACCATATTGATCTGCCTGCTTAATTATCTTTTGTAAACAGCATGCACAATACGGAGTTCTGAGTCTTAGACTTTTGGGGGTGGGGGGAGGGTTGTATGGAAATGCACATGAATGTCATGAAGACTAAAGATTTGACTGTAAAGAGAACAAGGTGTTGGGCAGCTTTATCTTTGTGTGTGCGTGTGTGTGTAACATCTTTCCTATAGTCCTAATTATCAGATTCACTATTATTTTGGCATTATTAGTTAAAAGGTACTAACTCGTTTCTGGAACAATCAGAGAGAAAATGCAGTTTAAATGTTAATCGTTTTTTAACTCCACATTATGTGATCCGTTAACATTAATATTTAATTTAATGCAGTCAAAAGATTAATGCCTGTGTTTATTTCTGAAGAAAAAAGAAAAAAAGAAACGAGAAGGAAAAGATGCTGCAGGGTAGCATTCAGCTCTGTTGCACTTTAGAAAACATAGCTGAGAATGATATATTCATGCTGTAATCATACAAATATTCTGTACTCTTCCCCCCACCTCTCCCATTTTCTTAATCTTTATTCCTAAAAATAAGCCATAGGGTTCTGATGGGGACACTGATTAAATATTCTGCTCTGTAATTTATGCAAAAGCAAATCCCAACAGGAATCAGGGACTCTGAAAATCTGTTGTGAAATAATTATCCTGAATGACATTGTAGAAATGGTCCACGAGGATGTTGTCAATAATACATTACACAAAATCTGTTTGAAATAAACCTTGAAAATTACATGATATTCATGGGAACCTGAAAGAATTATCAGTAAACAAATGTAATCAGCCTGATGTTATGCATACCACTCAACCTCTTATTATCTGATCATCTAGGTTTTAGAATGCTATGGGGAATTGAATGACAATTAATATCAAGATAGAGCTGTAGGATCTTGTGTGGTGGCTGCAGAACTACCTGATTCTCTTAATTTTTCCTTATCTCTCTTCATTTGCATTAATTTCTTGCTGCTTTTGAGTCTTCAGTGACACCCACTGATGGTGACCTGGCTGTTGATTGTTGCAGTCATTTTCTCAACAAGAAGGCACTTGTTAACAAAGGTATGAATTTGCTTGACAATTAAGTCATTCTAATTCTTACCACATAATGTGTGGTGGTTGTGCCAATGTCTAGACATTTTTGTTGTTTTCCAAGCTGTACAGTGGAAATGGAAGCCAAACCAAAAATTCAAGTGTAGCAGAAGCTAGAAGCTAAATCATTAATTGCATTATTGATTCTTCTGGCTAAGATAGCTGGTTATGGACTGTGGTTCATAGTCCACTAAACTCTCAGTGTAAATGACTTGTAAGGATGTGAGGCTTGCTGCTGTACAGCTGAAGTCAGCAGGAGTTGCAATTAACTTCAAGGGGAATAGGAAGATTGGAGTATATTTACCTGGGATCTGTGAGTTCAGGCTCTTAGTGAATCATTAGATTCACTAAGAGCCTCAAGTGGGGTTCTTAGACTTGCATTAATGAACACAGAAACTGCATAATTCCAGATCCTACACCTAACTTTTGTTTATTTTTAAGTAAACAGTAAAGCAATGTAGGGTAACATACACATTTCTTTTATTTCAGGTCCTTAGTTTCATACATGCCAGCCTTTGTGTCATACCCTTCACATGAAATCTTCTACTTTTATACACCTTGTTCCTTGCATGTGTCCACCATTATAACAGCATTTGCATAAGGACATCTGACACTTTCAATAACTAAGATGTTCCAGAGCAGAATTTTGACAGCACCTACTCACTCCATGGGCCTCTAAATTAATTTTAATAACCACTTTTTTTTGTTGTTAATAAGATGTGAGCCTCAGAATACCCAACGCTGCCAAAATCTGTGTTACAGAAGTGCTTAGCATCTCTGAAATTCAGGCTCTTAATCTAGTGGTGCAAATCCTATTATAATATTCCCCTATTACATAGAATTTTATGAAAATAGCAAATATACTCACATATCACATGCACCTTTTTGCCAAAAATCAGTCCTCCAAAATTGGGGTTCATATCTAAAGCATGGAAGGTAACTTTCTGCCTGGAACAGAAGCACCCTGCTTTGATTCATGCTCCAGCTTTTAGCTCTTTTCATAATTGTAGATCTACCCATTGAGACCAGTTTTTAGCAGCAGCTAGGAATTTAGATTTTGTTTAAGCAGAAAAGTAAGCAGAAGGTAAGTAAGTGGAAGATTAGGCTATGTCCCTGCTCTAAGCAACCATTTTTTTCTTTTAGCTCTGGAAAAAAAAATCTTCATTCTGCCTTCCCAAAAACAAAGTGGGGGACGTGAGAAAATATGTTAATTAAATATAGGGAGATAGCCTAATAGTATAGTAATGAAGGTTTATAAGTACCTAGATAGATAAAATACCTTACAGGAACCTTTGGTTGCCTCCATGAAAATGCTGAAAATCTAAATATAAGATTTACTGTGGTGTGTTGAAACCAGGGTTGGGCAAAATATGGCCTATGGCCTGGATCCAGCCCCTGAGCAATTTTGTCCAGCCCACAGTGGGTGCTTTGGCCCCACTGGGTGGCACAGGGGAACTCATGTCCTATGCCAGCCTGCAGCTTGCCCCAGGATGCCTGTGGAGTGGTGGCAGCCTCCAGCCCCACTTGCTCAGCATGGGCTGGAGTGGCCCAGAGCAGAGCGGTGTGGGGATAGTGGCAGAGGTATGAGCCCTGGTGAGAGTGCTACTTCTGGGGCTGAGTCTCAGGCTGGGGCCATGGTTCCAGGCCCAGCACCCTCACTAGGGCTCCTGTCACTGCCACTGCTCCAGTGCTGCTCCACCCCATGCCAACCTGGTGGGGCGGGGGCTGCTGCTGTTTCATGGGTATCCTGGGATGAACTGTGAGATGGCATGAGATGGGGATGCCCCAAGACTGCCCACCTCTCCTAGCCCTGGCCCAGTCCTGACTGCTGCAAGTGGTAAGGCATGGAGTCGCTGCTGGGTCCACTCCCTTCCCTCCCTCACTTGTGGGCTGCATGTCCTGGGCAGGAGGAGGGGACAGGTGAGGAGAGGGGGAAGGGAGGTTAAGTTTCTCCTGAGGCTCCTCTGTAGGGCTCTAAGCCCTCCCTCCTCATGGGTGCTGCAGCCCCCCAGTGAGGCTTGGTGGTGGCTTCCAGCTCTGCCCTGGCCCCATGCTGTCACTGCCCCAAGATCCTGGCTCATGGCCTTCAGGGAGCCACATGGGCAGGGCACACAGGAAGGTGGGGAGCTGCATCAAGGTCCAGGGCTGGGATTGTGGGGTGGTGACAGCACAGGGTTGGGGAGGGGCAGAGCTGCAATCTGCTCCCTGTCCGCAGAACTCGGGCCCGTTGCAGGGGTGTGCTAACAGTGGATCCTGGTTCTGACCTGACCTTGGCTCTGTGCTGTCACTACCTCATGACTCTGCTTTGTGATCCCAGTTTTGCCCACCCCCCCACCCCTGAATACTGATGCCTGGGCCCCCATCTCACATAGGGAGTTTTGGTGAGTTGTTGCAGCTGGGCTGATCCAGCCTGTGACAGCTTACAAAATGGCTGTTGGGCCCAAATAATTGCCCACCCCTGGTTTAAACTCACAGAAAGCATGATTTGAAAAAATATTTAGTTGATACCAAGGTGGGTGGAACTGCAGGCTCTCTGGAGGCTAGGTTTAGGATTCAGAATAGTTTTGATAAACTGCAGAAATGGTCTTAAATCCAATAAGGACAAGTGCAAAATCATTTACCTGGGATGGAATAGTCATATCCTCAAATACAGAACATGGAATGACTGGCTAGGTTGCAGTACTGCAAAGAAGGCCCTGAGCTCTTATTGCTAAAAAGACCAATGGCATGCTAGGCTGTATTAATAGAAGTGTTATTTGCAAGTCAAGGGAACTAATTCTCTGCTTATCACTGATGATGCCTCACCTGGAGTAATGTCTCCAGTTTTAGGCCCCACACTTAAAGCAAGTTGTGGAAAATTAGAGTCTAGAAGAAAGCAACAAAAATGATTAGAAGTCTGGGAAACATGACTTATTAAGAAAGGCTGAAAGAACTAGGATTATATAGTTTGGTGAAGAGAAGACTGAGGGAAGATTTGATAATAGTTCTCAAATACTTGAAGGGTGGTTATATGCAGGATGGAGATAGACTGTTTTTTTTGGTCATGGGGGCAGGGTAAGGAGCAGTGGTCTTAAACTGCAGCAGGGGAAATTTAGACTGGATATTAGGAAGAACTTTCTCACTGTGAGGATGGTTAGGCATTGGCATAGGCTATCCAGAGAGGCTAGGGACTCTCTATCTTTGGAGATACTTTATTTCTTCCTCCTAGCTTCACTTCACTGTCTCTCGGTCACCATTTTTGCATTTTGCACTGTCAGCCATATGATATTTTATGCATTAGAAAAACAATAATCCTGACCTGAGGCAGGAGAGGAGTAGAATTTTGTAAAGCTGGCCCTACTTCTCACTGTTGGATGATATTAAGTAAATGACGTTAGGAGCAAGGAGATGAGGTTCCTGACAAAGGTTAGGACCCTCTGCTATCACATATAAAGTCTTGTTAAAATTACTTCTTTTAATAATGCAACCATCATTGATTTACTGTGAAACTGATCCTTTTCCCTCAATTAAGCACCCAGATGTGAGCCAGAGATCTTACAAACAAAATGCTCAGATAGATACAAAAAGGATGTAGGGTTGGTCTGTATGCATACTGACATTAAAAATGCTAAATGTAGTTTTAATTTACATATGTGGTTTGTATGCCTGTACTTGGATCCAGGAATGTCCCATTTATGTTTACGGTTAGTCAATAATAAAACAACAGCAACAAAAACTTATTTTTATCCAAAGTAGGACACCCCTAATCCAAAGACAGCACTGTATACACATTTGTGCCTAAATAACTAAAGCTATGAATTGCTATTTGTTTGTATTCCAATTTGTGGCTGGCCTACATAAAGGTTTTTTGCTAATTTAATTACATTTCCTGATGCCAGCTAGCAGAGATTGACATTTAAAATATGATCTGTGAGCCCACGGTAAGGGGGTGAATCAATTTACCTAAATTAGAGCAAAACCAGAATGCTTTATTTATTGTGTGGAATCTGTACAATAAGGTAACCTGCCCTAATCTCCCTTGACTCAGATGTAACAACCTTCTTTGGGCAGATCCTTGGATTTCCCCAGTACCCAGACTATAATTTTTGGTCAATTCCAAAAGCTGTGTTTTTCACTCTTACAAAATTTACAGAAGTGCTTACATGACTTTATTCTTAACTCTTCAGATATTGACCAACAGACTCATGTAGTGTCTTCAAGAGCAGGTGAGGAACCTACTGCCAGAACTGCTCAGCAGTTATTTTACTATAACAACTCTTCCCTGATCATGAGCCTGTAGTGATAAAAATGTAGCAAAACTGCTCCAATCTTGAGTTTGCTTCCTCCAGGGTCAAAGTTGGGGTGATTAAGCTCACTAATTTGGTGCAGTACAAGGAAATAGAGAATGGAGGAGAAGACATAATCAAGAGCTTGTGGACCTTTGCAAAAGACCTGATGTCTTGAGTGCAGAGAATGAAATGGGCAGGGCCTATTGCAAGAACCAATGGAAGAAGACATGAGGCAGATTTTAGACACGTGAGGCAGCTAGTAGAGAGTAGCAGATCTCAAGGTAGACAAAGGCAATAAAGGGACTGTAACATAAAAACAAATTTGCAAGAGAGAGGTGAAGAAAAGATGGAAGGAGATTGCTCACGACAAGAGATGGAAGGCTGTAGTTAAGGCACATAGTAATTCATAGCTTTAATTATTTAGGCACAAATATGTATACAACAGTAGGCCCTTGAGGCCTGGCCTCTGAGACCTGGGAGAGAGAGCGAGAGAGCGAGAGAGAGAATAGCTACAAGATCATACACATGTAACAATTACAGTGTAACAGCTGTTGCACACTCCTGATCTACTACTGTAATTTTTTCATACCCTTAGAAGCCTAAAATGCCATAAAAAAAATCAATGGACTCTTTGGTTTCTAAGGCACTTCAGAAAGTTTTGTCATTTGTTTCAGATCTTAAATTAATGAGTACTGTTGGTTCTTCACACCTTTCAGGACTGGACATCCCCAAGTGTTCCTATTAAAAATTGCATCATTGAAGTAAATGTTTGAATAGGAGTGACTGGGAAGATATATTAGCTCATTGTAACATATTTTTATTAGACAGTTAGTCGACAAACAGATGTTCATAAAATGTCCTTGAACCTTAGATATCTTAGAGCTGATCATATCTTGCCATCATTCAGCCCTTCTGGTGGAACCGAGTTCTGAGCTGCTGGTACTGTCTGACAGAAAGCAGTTCCTCTGTCTTTTAAGTTGGAAGATGATAGGATTTTTAAAGATAAATTAGTTGTAAAAAGGAAAAAAATAGCACCTAAAATGACATTTCAATTGCTAGAAAGAATCCAGCTTCTTCCTCTTTTCATTGAGCACTTTGTAAAAGCTTTGCATTGAATCACTTAATCTTTTCTTAGTCTGTACCTTGCTTGACTAGCTTAGTCATAGGGATCCACTTCATATTGATTTATGTAGCCAAATCCCAGAGTTGCCTGCTGTTCATTTAGAAACTATGATCTCCCTGGCTACCTTCTACAAGGGTGGTAGACTTTATTCCCAATGCTTCTGAAGGTTTAGGGAAGATACAGGATACGAATGCTATGCTGCCAGAGGGCAAAGGTTGCATGCTGTCTCACCACATGTTCTAGTTCTTGGCATTAGAAAGCCCTCATCTGATCTTTTTGATTCTATCTCTCTGTCTAGTCAGCTCACATATTTTTTTTCAGGAAGAAAGTACACAGGGTACCACATTAATGACTTGATCGTAACATTTCTTTTGTTTGTAAATAACTGGGAATTTTGGATGCACACAGGGTGTAGGAACTTGGAAGCTAATATAGTATATAATAATAATAATAATAATAATAATAATAATTGTAATGAGTCAGCTCCTTCAGTTGCACCTTAGATTGTTTTAAGTTATCAGCCAGTGAGCCTGTCAGTCCCTAGAGATCTCTCCTCATTTTGCTGCACTTCCCCGTCACTTCAGTAATTCAGTATAAGGTCACTTTTCAGGATTCCATTCTGCTCTAAATTATACCATTTGGCATCCTATGGAAAGCAGTGAGATTGTACTATGTAAGTCAAGGTATGATTTTACGTTTTTATATGGGTATTTATTTTCCCACTGATGGGATATTGTAATATGTTATGTGCCAAACTTGATACATTATTCTCTTGACTTGTTGCTCAACTAACTCGTATATATTTAAAAGAATGTATTGTCACTTAGCTGCATTTGAGGGGAAACTATAAGAACTATCACTTGAAATTGAAAGTCAGGATTAAGGACTTTTAATTATTTTATCAAATCAGGGATGACACTATGTATGGAAAAAAGCACGTATAGTATCTATATTTAAGAAAGGAGAAAAGGTGCCTTGGGTGATAAACAACTTCTTTGACTATGAAGGGTCTAGGAAAAATGGAAAGAAAAAATAACTAACTAGTTGGAGTAAATGGAAAATAGGATAAAAAACAACATGGCTTTACCACAGTAGATTGTGCCAATATAACTGGATAGCTTTCTTAGTTTTTCTCTACAGAGAAATGCTCTATATTTCACAAAAACATGTGATATAGAAATTTGGAAAATTATTACTTGAACTAGACATCATAATGAGTACTGCCCATACAGTGGGTCCAACAGGTACGGCCAGATAAATCCAACTTGGCTAAAGGGGAGATGACAACAGATTTCAGTGAAAGGTAAACTGTTAAGCTAAAGGGAAGTTATTATTAGATCTCCCTAGGGCTTTGTCCTGCAAATGATGTTATTTAATGATGGGCACAAAATCTAAGTGTACACCAATTGAAATGTTTGATGATGTGAAATTGGAAGCATTGCCAATGCAGAGGATTAGAATATAGTATAAAAATAACTTATTCATAGATTCATAGATGTTAGGGTCAGAAGGCACCTCAATACATCATCAAGTCCGACCCTCTGCATAGGCAAGAAAGAGTGCTGGGTCTAGATGATCCCAGCTTGATGCATATTCAACTTCCTCTTGAAGACTCTCAGGGTAGGGGAGAGCATCACTTCCCTTGGGAGCCCATTCCAGCCCTTGGCCACTCTAACTATGAAGAAGTTCTTCCTAATGTCTAGTCTAAATCTGCTCTCTGCTAGCTTGTGGTCATTATTTCTTGTAACCCCCGGGGACGCCTTGCTGAATAAAACCTCACCAATTCCTTTCTGTGCCCCCGTGATGAACTTATAGGCAGCCACAAGGTCACCTCTCAACCTTCTCTTGCGAAGGCTGAAAAGATCCAGGTTCTCTAGTCTCTCCTTGTAGGGCTTGGTCTGCAAGCCCTTAACCATACGAGTGGCCATTCTCTGGACCCTCTCCAGGTTATCCGCATCCCTCTTGAAGTGCGGTGCCCAGAATTGCACGCAGTACTCCAACTGCGGTCTGACCAGCGTCTGATAGAGGGGAAGTATCACCTCTTTGGATCTATTCACCATGCATCTGCTGATGCACGATAAAGTGCCATTGACTTTTTTGATGGCTTCGTCACACTGCCGACTCATGTTCATCTTCGAGTCCACTAGGACTCCAAGATCCCTTTCCACTTCTGTGCCACCCAGCAGATCATTCCTTAGGCTGTAGGTATGCTGGACATTTTTCCACCCTAGGTGCAGCACTTTGCATTTCTCCTTGTTGAATTGCATTCTGTTGTTTTCTGCCCACTTGTCCAACCTGTCCAGGTCTGCTTGTAGTTGTTCCCT
>JAGPOW010002742.1:44853617-44869376 GCA_030014935.1 Caiman crocodilus
GGAAGTTGTTCTTGCTCCTACCTTGGGTGTCTTCAAGAGTAGATTAGATAGGTACTTGGCTGGGGTCCTGTGACCCCAGCACTCATTCCTGCCATTGGCTGGGGGTCAGACTAGATAGCCTGCTCTGCCCCTTCTGACCCTAGATACTATGATACTATGATACTAATCACCTGAGTTTATTGAAATCAGCTTTCCTAAAGTCTAGCACTTTCACCCTAGTAGTTACCTTACCCATTCGATGTCTTATGAAGAATTCTATTATTAGGTGATCACTGTCCCCCAGATGGCCACTGACCTGTAGGTCCCCAAACATATCATCCCCCATTGCCAATACCAGATCCAGTAAGGCATTCCCTCTAGTGGGACTGTGTACCTCCTGTGTCAGGTGGAGGTCCTGTACACAGGATTGGGACCTGCGTGAATGGTGGGACTTTGCTGTCTGCATCTCCCAGCAGATGTCTGGGTAGTTTAGGTCCCCCATGATTACCGCCTCCTTAGCTTTTATGATCTCTGAGAGCTGCCTCAGTAGCCTCAAATCTAGTTCTTCCCCTTGGTGTGGAGGTCTGTAGCAGACCCCTACCACCAAGTCTCTTTCTCCTTGTCCCCCATGTAACCTAACCCACAATCCTTCTACTTCCTCATCCTTTGATTCTGTCTTAATGAGGGTTGATGTATATTGCTCATTGACATAGAGTGTGACCCCTCCTCCTTAATGACTGTGAAGACTAGGAAACTAGAAAGGGATGAAGTTTGATAGCAGTAAGGTCAGGCATGTAGGGCCTAATACAAGAATTTATGCTACAAGCTGGGGTTCATCATTTGGGACTGACAGAAGGAAAAAACATCCAGGTGTCCATCACAGGATGACAATGAGCCATTGATGTGATGTGGCTGTGGAAAAGGAAGGTGCAATCCTAGTTTGATCCTAGAATTGTAGAATCTTAGATGACACAGTGTATCCCCCAACAAAAAAAAAAATTGGGATACCCTGGTCTATGGGCAGTCTGCCCAGCTCTCTTCTGCCACACCTTGATGTTTGTTGTTATAAAGAGTGTGGGAGGCTTCCCTGGTCTTCCCTGGTACAGTGACTACCAGGATTGTGGCTGAGGCCTCAGAAGCCAGTTGCATGGCTCCATACCTTCTCTACACCATGCCCCGTGCCTCGCAGATGGCATCCTCACAGATGTTCTATCAATTGCTCCTCTCTGGGCCCTCAGACCCCTTGGTCTCACACAATCACTCACTGGGCTACCAGGCCCCCCTGGTCTCTCTCCCAGCCCCTCTCTGGGCTGCCAGCCCATTTGGTGTCTCATCCTGCGCCCTTTTGGCCCTCCACTTTCCCAGCCTCTCTCCAGACCCTTGAACCCATCTGGTCCTGCAGTCTATTTCCAGCCCCTTTGTTGGGCTGCACTCTATTCCTGGCCCCTTGCTAGGCTACTGGACCGTTCTGGTACCTTTGCCGTATTGTCAGATCCCTCACTGGGCATCACTATTCCCAGGCCCCTCACTGCGCTGCTGGACCCTTCTGGTCCCACTACATTATTCCTAGGCCCCTCACTGGGCCTCTGGATCTATGTGGCCTTGGACTTCCTTAGCCCTTCTCTGGGCCCCTAGACCCCCATGATCTTGATTTTCCTTTGCTAGGTGCTTTTCTGTCAGGGTGTGCTTCTCTAGCTTTCTCCCTCCATGGGGTAACCAACAAGGCAGTGGGAGCTAAGACTTTGACACCCCATACTCACCTTTCCTTGGGGTGGCTCCTGCATGGCATTTCATGGAGGCTGCCCCACCACAAGCAGCCTCACCAGTAGGGTTCAGTTTTAGGTCTCTTACTCAGGATTAATCTCTGGCCTTCCTGGTCTTGCTCCTGGGCCCTCTCTGGGCTCCCCCCTTGAGGTCCCCCTCCCTCCCCTACCTGGGCTGTTGACCTCTGGGTCATCTGGCCCCAGCTAGCCCTCCAGACCCCCTGGCCTCAGCTCTCTCTTGGACTCTTTTCCTTGAATCCTCCTCTTCAGATAGCTTTGCACTTGTCATCTTCACCCTGGACCACACACCCATTGACCCCTTCCTCTTGGCTGTGGCCCCACTTGGGCCTTCATCTTCTCCTAGGCTCTGGCCCCACCTTGGGTCAGTTAAGAGCTCCAGGATCTCCTAGCTCTGGCAGTCTCAGCTATGGTCCATTTCACCCTTTTGGCCTCAAGCTCCGCCCCCACACAGGCCAATTGAAATTCCATGGGTCAGTCCTCTGGTTGTCAGCCCTCTTTCACCTATGAGCTTACCCTCTTGGGGCCCTGTATAGCTCTCTCCTTCTCTGGGAAAACCTGGAGCCTCCCATAAAGCCTACCAACACAGCTCCTCTCTCTCTGGGGTTCACTTGGTCTCTCAATAGGCCCCTATACTTGCAGCACCTCTTGCTCTGGGCTCACCCAGCCTCTCAATAGGCCCCCAGGCACTCAGAGCACATTCAAGAAGGATGAATTAAAAGTGGAACAGATGCAGAGACGGGTTAATGGGAGAGAGAGAGAGCGCTGGATTAGATTCCTGCTCATGAACAATCCCAGAATTGTTGGCTAAATTCCATCATACCTGAATAGCCACATTGCAGCTGCTATAGCTCTCTAGATGTCACTGAAGGTGTGCTCAGGTGGAAAGAAGCAGAATTCGATTTTAGGATCTTTATTGGCTTTTGGATCCCAGGGTGAGATTGCAGAGCTGACAGGTTTCTCTCATCTTTTTATTTTTAGTCTAGAAATGCTGCTGAGGAAGTAATTCTACTGATACATTAACAGGCCAAAAAGTACATTGTGAAGGCTATCTGCCACAGAAAAGACTAGAAACATGAATAGCTTTAAAGTTTAGCTCTTGTAGAGAGCAGCAGTAGTTGTGGATACATTGTAAAATCACAGGGTGTGTGATATTTGACTTGCCCACTGGCTTCTTCTGTCCCTGTTTTTGACACTATTAGTGCATCCCAGATTACAGTTTAAAGCTAATAAAGTGGAGTGAACAAAATTAGGTAAAACTAAAACCAGAAAAAGACCCTTAAAATAGATTTTTAGAACGCTATTTCTGTAATGCTCATCTCCATGGGAGACTTACTACAGTTGTAGCTTTATTACAGATTTTTTTTTACTTCAAGGGGAGAGATATAGAGCCAATATGTATGCCTAAAAATATGTATGCCTTGTTTCATTGTTATCTATGTAAAGGATGTTGAATTTGTTTTATAAAATAAAACAAATGACAAAAAGGCAAACTAAGTATTACAAAGAAAACCAAAAACCAAAACAAAACCCAACAAAACTTAGCAACTAAAATGGATCCATGGCATATTTTATCTAGTTTTAGGGAACAATCTTTTCTGCTAAGTAGCCAAGAGAGAAGAGAGTTTTTCTTGTCAGTTGGCAGGAAAGGTTCTTTGAGTAGATATGATATCTTTTATTAAACTAACTGAGTAGCTGGAAAAATGTTCTTAGCAAACTTTTGGGTGCAATCACCCTTCTTCAGGCATAGGGAGTCTCTGCTGTTCTTAGACTCCAAGGAATGGGAGAAGGTAAAAGTGTGACAGGATGTCAATGAGGATATAAATAGGTAGAAATTAGGAAAACAAAAGGTACAGCGGGGGGAGGGGGGAAGGAGGGAAAACCAAAGGTGAGTAAGGGAGACACTACAGTGTTAGTAATACAAGGTAGAAAATAGGCTGTCTGTGAAAAAAGGAAATAGCTGGAAATTAGTAAGACAGTGGAAGAAAAGGATGGGAAGGGGTAAAAGGTTGGGGAAAAGAAGAATGTAAGAGGTCAGGTCAGGCAGGTATTTGGTGACTCAGATGTCAGGCAGGTTGTAATGTGTCATAAAACCAAAGTCTATATTGAGTCCATGATTGTTTGTATCAAGTAGTGTGACAAAGGCACCTTCCAGGCCTGATACTATTATGGCCCAGTCCTTGTCTCTGGGCAGGCAGCCTGCCTTGCTTTTCTGCCACGCCTTGTTTGTAAATGATTATGATGTCAAATAGGTGGGAGGCTTCCCTTTGTATGCCCCAAATGACCACAGGTAATCAGTACATGCTTCTACCATCCCTACATGTGTCCCATTTCTCACTGATGTCATTCTGTAATCATAAACAGCTCCAGCTTACAGCTGGGTTGAACATGGGCTTCAAGCACTCCAACCCACTCTCAAAAGGGCCTCTTACATGCTGCCTATTCAGGCCACACTCACACTGCTCTACTCTGAAGTGATCCTCAGGCTTGCCCACTCAGACTTCGGACAGCCCTGGCCCAGCCATTTGGGCTTCCCATGACCCTCATCTGGGCAGTAACTGCTGATTCTTCTACTTTATTCAGTCAGCCTTGGCCCAGCCTTTTGCGTCCTTTGTGACCCTCATCTGGGCAGTGACCACTGATTCACCCCACTTCAGGCTCTCTTGGCCCTAGCCTCTTGCCAGGGTATTCCTTACTCCTGCCCCCTTGGACTAATACCCCACCCCTCCTACTGGGGCCCAGGGTCAAAAAAACCCTTGGGACTCATCCATGCCCCTCTCAGCTTAACTGGCCTCACTACTTTGCCCTGCCACTCTCAGGACCTGGGGTCCTGCACTCCCTTGGGCTCAGGTGCTCCTTTTTGAGGGTGCCTGGCCCACCTCCAGAGTCCAACACCCCATAGGACTCAGGTGCTTCTCAATAAGCTTACCTGGTCCCTTTTTCAAGGTAACCTACCTGAAGGTGGGGGTTGAGGTTAAGGTGAGTGGTAACGGGCCTGGCATTTCCTGGGGGCTCCCACATCACCAGGAGCCCCACCAGACCACCCATTCCCAGCAGGGTGCAATTTTAGGTCATGTTTTAGACCACTGAGGCCTCCTTCTTCCCCATAGCCTCACCTTTACCTCTGAGATATTCCTGGAGCGGGAGCTCCATTGGGCAATCTTACTCCCAGCTAGCTGATTTAAAAAATTCTCTGCCTTTATAGCAGAGCTCTCCCAAAATGGCCGCTCTTATTAGCCACCTGACAGCTCCCTGCTCCAGCCCTTAAAGTGACAGATGACCTAAAGTGTGTTCTGTTACAAGTAGATTTATGAAGTGAAGTTTGTAGGCTTGTCTACGGAAGGTGTTTTTAAAATTCCCTTTGAGGATTAGAACTGAGAGATTGGAGAGGGAGCGATTATCCTGTGAGAAGTGTGCCCCCAAAGGCAATTAAATATTCTTGTCTTTGATAGATTTGCAGTGTGCATTCATTCTGGTGCATAGTTATTGTTTGGTTTCTCCTACATATTTACCATCAGGGCATTTGGTGCACTGGATGAGATGAATAATATTTCTGAAGGTGCAGGTGTTAGATCCAGGAATGGTGATGGTTCTGTTTGTGGTGTGTGGCTATTGTGGGATCAGTGGAGATGTGTTGGCAGTCTTGCATTTCTGGTCCTGGCATGGTCTGGATCCATTGTCACTTACACTTTATACTGCTATGCCCCCGTATTGTGTGCTGATAGTTACTGAAAACAACTAATTCAACAAATGTCCAATATGAGTATTGTTATCAGTCCTGAATTTATAGTCTAGACTGGGGTGGGCAGTGTTTTTGGTTGGCAGGCCACTTAACGAGTATTGGTGAACTGTGGAAGGCTGCACACAATATTTCAGAAGATGTCATTTAAATAAAATTTTAGATACAAATAAAAATCATATATTAAAGATTAACCATTACGGCAACATATTTCAGTTTTATTTAAAAAAAATAATTTTTGTCCTGATTTATATGTTTTTGAGTAGTATATATAGAACCAATTGCATAGTAGCTCAAAATAAAATCTTACTCTTGTGTATTGTGTGGGGGTATGGGATGTGTTCCCAGCTCCTATCTGGTCCACGGCTACCCATGCAGAGCTTCACATAGCACTGAGCTCTGTCTGCACCTGCCAATAGCCCCAGCCCCTGCCAGCATGCACAGCTTCCTGGAAGGGTTGCTCCCAATGTGGCTGCAGCCATCAGAATACTGCTTAGCTCTCCCTGCCTCCAGCACCTTCTCCTCGTCTTCCTACTCCTGTTGCACTGCTCTGGGCAGCAGGTAATGTGGGGAAGGGCAGCAGCTGTGGGAATCCATTCTGGGCACTGCACTGCCATCTGGGCAGGGGGGAAGCTGCAGCTGGGCAGCTCCTGCTCCAGTGTGCAGGGCTCCAGCTCCCAGCTGCCTTCCACCCACTTGGCCACCCACAGTGGATGCTCATCATGCCATATGTTGCCTGGCATCCATCCCCATGGCTGCTGCTGCTTCCCCGCACTACCTGCTGCCTGGAGTGGCACAGCATGGGCAGGAGAAGGAGGAGCTTCTGGAGGTGGGGGGAGTTGAGCAGTGCCCCAGCAGCTGCACCTGCACTAGAAGCAGCTCAGCTGGGAAGCTGTGTATGCTGACTTGGGGTGAGCATGGGCAGGAGTGTGGGGCAAGTTGCTTTGGGCAGAAGCAGGTTGGGCTCAACCCCATGCAGAACACCAGATACAATAATTTGGTGGATACCTGCCCCTGGGCTGAATCCAATCAGTTGGCTGGCTAGATCTGGCCTGTGGGCCACATTTTGCACACACCTGGTTTAGATTTAGGTATTCAAGACTGTAGCTAATTAAGCTATGCAGGACAGAGAATCCTGAGGTAGACTCAGTATGAATTTAGGAAAATAATGCAAGTGATGTTAATAACATTTGACTGGCACTGAATTGATTTAGTAAGCAGACATTAAGGTTTTGTTGATAAAGATGCATTGCTGTTCAGGAGGAGGAAGAGGAGAAGTCCTCTGACACAGATGTGGTTATTCCAAAGCAATAATTAGTTTGTTTCATGAGTCATGCAAAGGAAAAGTGCTACTAACTAGAAAGTGTTTCTATTATACGTTAACATTTATTCTATAAAATTAATACTGATTCCAAGTTTTATGGCTTAAGAAAAATATTACCACATTTTATATTTATTCAGAAATGTGGTTATTTGTGTTTCCCTTGCTGCTAAATAGTAAATTGAACATAACAGGTACTGAATACCACTTAGATTTACCCTTGGCTTGGCTTTAATGTTAACATGTTACAAAACATAAAGTTCAGCAGAATCTAGAATATTCTTACTTTCCTTGACCCCTACTTGTATTGGAGTTTGCAGGACTCAGCAGCTCTGACATCAATAATAGTCAGTAGAACTAATTTTTCATCTTTATACAGGGTTCTGGTATCTGCCTCCAGGTAACTCAGTAGGAGAACAGTATATACCCAGATACAGCCTGACAATATGACAGCCAGTCATGCTTGATTTTAAAAGGTTTTGAAAGCTTTTTGATGTTACTTCTATTATAAAGGTCTCTCTATGAAAAAGGAGAGTGTTTATTCCCTGCCATTAAATATTATGTTTTTATCTGATATTTTCCTTCTTCTCTTGTTGAATGAGTCAACGTTGTAACATTACTGCAGAAATGACTAATGGCACTTTGGGATGTTTTAACAGGAGTGTCATATAAAAGCCAAGTGAAATCATAATTTAACTCTATTTGATACTGATAAAGGCTCACCTTGAGAACTGTGTCCGGTTATGGGCACTACATTCTAAGAAATGTGGAAAAACTGGAGCAAAGCTAAAGAAGAGCAATAAAAAACAGAGGTCTGGAGAGCATGATATATGAGAAAAGGTTGGAATAGTTAGGATTATTTAGTCTGGAGAAGAGAATACTGAGGGAGGTAGGAACTAATCTGTTTTCAATACGAAAAGGTTGTTATAAAGTGGTAAGGGATCAATTTATGCCCACTAAGGATAAGATTAGGAGCAATGGACTTAACCTGTAACAGAGCACATTTAGTTTAGCTATTAGTAAGAAATTCCTAACGATGAGGGAAGATGGATGATTACCTGGAAAGACTGCGGAATCTAGGACTTTCCAAGTTTTTAAGTGAAAGATAAACAATTGTCTTGAATGATTTAGGTGGGGGTGATCCTGCCTTGAGCAGAGGCCTAGATAAGAAGGCTTTTGTGGTCTCTTTCAGCCCTAGGTTTCTATATTCTTCCTGAATCAGGGGGAAAAGCCCCCCCTGCTGGGGCATACTTTTTCTCTGTTAACCTTGTCAGGAAAAGAGGATTCAGGAAATCTTCAGGTACTTCTTTCTTTGCTCCTCAGTTTTCCCAACTATAAATGGCTTTTCTGTATCTCTCTGTTACTCTCAGTAAGCCTGCCTTCTAATTAATTCTCCAGTTACGTTCCTTCCTGTAACATAAAAATGATCTTCTCTGGAACTTATCCTTTCCCAGAACTTCTTTTGGGGATGCACTAGCTTTAGTAGTGCATTTTCTGAGTAAACGTCCCAGCTTTTTAGGGGTTAACTACATTTGCTGGCGGGTCACCTGTGCTCTTGTTGTTTGCTCATCTCTTTATCAAAATATAGCTATGGGAACTGGGCATAAGTTGCAAAGTTTGGCTCTCAGTGTCCAAAAGTTTGGGGATTTTCGGAGCCAGGTCATATTATCTCTCATTTGCAGACTTCAGCTTTGTGCCTGGATTTCAAACAATCAAAGCTGAGGATCCTAGCTGGACCTGGGGATTTGCTTGGAGATCATCTGGAGTAAATATTACATTTAGTCCACAGGCAGCTGTTCCTCCATGCATTTGTTTGTGTATTTTATTTTAAAGCTTCTAAACAATTATACAACAGAGAAACCAGCTTCATGTTGATTTTATCATCATATCATTTGCATCAATCTTTCAGTGACAAGCTACATTTTTTGCTTCAGCAGGTCATATGTGGAGAAACTGCTGTCCCTCTCATGTGATTTACATTTACATCTAAATGAAAGGTAACATTTGGGCTGTTGTAAATCATCCAGTCTAGGAAAGATGCAGAACTCAACCAGTCAGTGTAATAAACACTATATGATCTGCAGTTAACTCTTTCCATCTTGGTCTTCCATTGCCCCTGCTGTACTGTCATTGTTCATTCCATTTGTCATGGATTCCATCAGAGGAGTGCTTGCTTGGGACCCCTCACCTCTCTGGTTTCTACAGTATCCCCTCCTGAGGCCAGACAAAGCATGGCTTCTACAAAGTAGAGGTAAGCCCTAGCTCCTTCAGACTCTGAGGCATTGGACTCTTGGCCCCTGACCCTTTCTGGCTATCCATGGCTCTCAAGGAGCTACTTCCAGTTCAGCTGCTGTGAGAGGAACTCTACTTCTTCATGGGGAAGTTTAAGATCCAAGCAGCAAAACAGGCAGTTTTTGTTTAGTAGCAAAAGTTATTGTGACAGAGGCCACCCAGCAAGAAGAACCTGCCCCCTCCAAAATTCCCACTGTTCCTACTCCAGCCCAAACAGCTCTGCGCAGCCCAAGGATAACTCAGCTGCTTTCTCCAATCCACACAGCTCATATCCCCCAAAATATCCTGGTTGCTCCCTCCCTTGAGACTTCCCTGGCTTCAGGCCAGCACCCTGGTTTTCAAGCTGCTCCATCTACTGTGATGCTTATTAGTTTTACTTATTTAGTCTAGTTCCCTTGATACCTGCAGGGCATCTTCTAAAAAATGATGTTTACCAAAGCCCATCTGAAGCATCAACACAGCTATCCAATTTCTTTGTTGTTGGAGGTGCATCTTGTCTTGTCCAGCCAGTAGGCAGTTCTGGGCCCTAGCAAACTTTTTTTCCCCTGTGTACAGTCAATCAGGGAAACTGGTCAGGGAAACATTATTACAGCAGGAGTATTACAATAAAACCAGAGTCTGTCGCACTATTTCAGTGAAATCAATTGAAGTTCTCACACAGTACTGAGGACAGATTATATTGTGCACATGATGGTCAGTGGCAAGGCCATGAACAGCTGTACAACAGGTGCAGCACTCTTTCAGGCTCTACAGAATGAGTGATCATGCCCTTATGCTGCACACAATGATGAGATTGCCTAAGGCAACAGACTACATGGTAGTTAAGAAAAGGTAAGAAAATTAACAGCAGTGATTCTGGAGGAATATGCAGGGCTAGGCTATTGTTCACAGATTCTAGGTATGTCTACTGTTATGTCATTATTGTTGAGTTGCCTTTAAAATAACTAGTTTGGGTACCAGTGCCAATCTAACCCAGTATCATGGAACTTAGGATTCAAAACCTACCTGAGGAACTGTATAAACACTTGAGGCATTTGTAGACAACACTTTAAAGCGGGTTTAAAGTGGGTTAAATGCCTTTTGCACCACTTTAATGACATTGTTGTTTACTCATTTGGTGGTGTATTGCGTCTTAATTCCAGCCTCTGTAGCACATTCGGTGGTGTAATGCACCTTAAATGACTTTGGAACACAGCAAATGACTTGTGGGGAGGGGGAGGGGCTGCAAAGTAAAAGACCTGGAGAGAAGCACTGGGCTCTGTGCAGGCAGACTGTGCAGGCAGCCTGGCAGCAGCCTGGGAAGGCAGGATACACAGAAGGAAAAAAAAAAAGCGGTGAACCTGATTCCACCCCCTCCCTGAGTCTGCCTGCCTGCTGGAGCTGCACAGGGGCCCAGTACTTCCCTCCGTAGCTGCAGTGTCCCCTGAGACTGCCTGAGCTGGGTGCCTGAGGGCAGATGCTACCTGGGGAGTGTCTCTGCTGCTGCAGAGGGAAGCACCAGCTCCACCACCCTGCAGCTCAGGGAACACTCTGCCCACCAGAAGGTCACTCTTCCCTCCCCACCACTGGAGAGGGAGGTAAGGATCAGGCCTTGACATGGGTGGACATGACAAGAGGGTTTACTTCATCCTAAATTGAAAGGGTGTTTTTAAAAAAACACCACTTCATTTTAGGTGGAATTAAACCCCTGTGTCATGTACAAATGTCCTTGGGTAGTAGGCTAGTGATCCCAGTAGCATATCTAGAGGAGGGTGAGTGAGCGCCAGGCCAGAACTGGCAGCCTCTGGGGGTCCTGTGCTCTTGGACTGCTGGTGGTGATGTAAGATGAACTCATCCCCCAGCTGTAGCAGCCTGTGCCCTGCCTGCCAAAACAGCAGCATCAGCAGTAGTAGCCACTGCCAGCAGGGAGAGCCTGTGCAATGGTAGGTAAGACCAAACTCCTGCCTCCAGTAGTTAATATAAATTCCATGTCCCTCCCCTGTCTTTCCCCTCTCCCTCCCACCCGCTCTGTCCCGGATGCTGAAGGAACTTGCTATGCCTCCCATTGCTACCCAAACTGTGTTTAAAACAGCAAACTGTATTTGCTACCCAAACTGTGTTTAAAAATGACTGTGTTTAAAAATAATACAGGTGTGTTAACACTATATTGCTATACTATTGAATGAAGTTAAGACTTACTATGCATACATGTAGGCAGCAGAAGTAGTGAGTGTGACCCTCAGAAAAAGAAGAGAGATTTAGCTTCTTGAACTGCATGCTTATTTAGGCTATAGTAGGGTGACCATAAATCCCAGTTTGCCCAGGACAGTCCTGGATTTCAGAGGTTGTCCTGAGATCCCAACTTGTTGACTAAAATTGAAGTAAAAATCCTGGATAGGTGTTGCCACCCCACCCACACATCTGGTGTGCTAGGCTGGGCAGAGCACTGCTCCTCCTGCTTGGGGCAGGGATCAACCAGAGTGTGGCTGGCCAGGGGAGGGGGCCAGGTCCAGGTCTTAGGAACCTGTGTGGGATGAACTGAGATGGCTACCCATTGCTGGCAGCCTTGTACCCCTACTCTACAGCCACTGGTGAGGCCTGGGGGGTGTGTGGCAGCCCCAGGTGGCTGCCAGCAGCAGGGGGGAGTCACTGTGTGGCTGCGCAGCACTGGCTAGTGGAGCTCAGGGGAGTGCTGCACAAGGGCCACTCCCAGCTGGGTCTGCCTCTGTGCATGGGGGATGGATTATGTCTTGCCCTGCCCCACTATTAGAGCTCCTGGTAACTGTGGGTTTGTGTGTGTATATGTGTGTGGTGCCCTTATCCCAGATTTCCTTCAAAATAACATCGTCACTTGGGCTGTGTGAAATTTCACTGGCTGTTTCATTTTTAAGTTGTTTTGACTCATTCTGAGCTCAAAACAGTGAAATCAAAATGAAATGAAGGGCTTCAAAACAGCCTTGAAACAAAATGAGGGCAGTTGAAATGTTTTGAAAGTTTCAACTGTGGACATGAGGGTGTGCCTTAACACACACTGGAGAAGAAGCTCCTGCAGGAGAGGAAAGAAAGGCTCTGTCACAGTTTGGCTGCCTGAGATGCAGCTGGTGCTACTGTGCTGCTGCTCACTAAGTTAGTATTTTACCTGTTGTTATTTAAAACGGGGGACTGGATGAGGATGTAGGGGAGGAGGAGACCTCGTTGGGACACACTGCAGTGTCATGTAGAAGCCCCAGTGGTAGTGAGGGTATGCCTTACCACACACACAGAGTCACATATGTTGTCGTGGGGCACCTCACTGCCCCACTCCTAGAGAGGAGTCTGGTCTTAAGGGCAGTGATGTGAGGTGATGTGGCTGGGCACTGGGCATGCCTGCCACTTCTGGAGGGGGGAAGGCATGTGGCAGGGCACTGTAGGTGCCTGCCACTTGTATAGGTCATGGCAGGACCCTGGGTGTGCCTGCCCTGCTCCCAGAGAAGGGAAAAGCTGCTGGGGAAAGCCCCAGCAGCATGATAACAAGCCCAGCTGGGAGTTGCCAGGGCAACTAATGGCAGTCAGCTGACCCTAAGGGGCAGGGCCTGGCTCCTATAAAGCCTAAAGCCAAGGCCAGGCTGGCAGTTCCCTACCAGCAGCTGAAAGGACAGGAGCTCTGGGGAGAGAGACTGTGAGTGCAGCTCATGAGAGCTCCAGAGGCTGGAGTGATGATGCTCAATTGTAGCCGGGAGGCTTATGATGTTATGGCCAGGTGCCTTGTGTTTAAGTTATAGCCAGAGGCTTGCATTTGAGTTGTGTTGTGGTATTACACTGGTGGTTTGGATGAGGCTTTAGGGGTTGGAGGAGGCCTCAGGGGAGACCCCAGCAGTGTGGGGATCCTGGCGCCAGGGAGGTGCAGTCTAGCGCCAGCAAGGGTGCAATTTGTAGGGTGCAGAGACCCCAGGCCCAGAGAGGGGCATTCAGAAAGCCCAGGCTTGGGCATGGTGAGCCCCAGGCAGGGTGCAGTATTTTAAGAAGCCCAGGAGGAGCAGCACTGAGAAGCCCAAGGTGGGGTGGCATTTGGAAAGGCCTGTGAGAGGGTGGCATTATTAGAGAGCCCAGCGTGGGCATAGGAAGTCCCCGAGCAGGGGAAAGTATTGAGAGGCCCAAGATGGGTGTGGCGAGCTCCGGCAGTGGCTGTGTGCTGTGGTAGCCCTCTGGGAAGGCCGAGGTGCCGCAGTTACCCCCGGAGAGCAAGGAGGATAGTGGCATGGTTGGGCCCGGAGAACGGAGGGTAGCAGAGCGGTTGGCTGGACAATCAGAGGCTTGAGAAGAAGAAACCAGTGGGCTGCTTGTGGGGGCGGGGTATAGACCCCCGTAGTGAGGATCAAGCTCATGAGGGGCGACACTTGAGAGGCCCAGGAGGGAGTGGGCATATACATTTGACCAACCAATGTCCAGGACATCTGCGAGGCTTGGGGAGTGGTATTAGGGGCTGGTAGGAGCCATGCTCGGCCCTAAGGCCAGGGTGCCTGGAAGGCACCCATCATACAGGGAGACACCCCAGCGGGTCCGGGAGATCACGGAGACGGAGGTCCCGACACACCGGGTCCAGGGCAGTATAAGGCAGCCTCCTAATATATATCTTTAACATCAAAGATGTGGCGGGAGAGAATTCGAGGGTGCCTTGGGCTGGACTTGGCATGGGTAGAGGGCCTTGAGATCACGGTCCTCCTTTAGGACCCCGCCGGTGACATATGTCGCAAGTTTTGCTTGTCTGCAGCTTGAGGTGTAGTTTCCCAGAAGTCTGCATCCATCACCTTGAAAGCTGGCAGGCTTCATGTCCTCAGCAGGGGCTACCGTGTCTGCAGTTTTCACCACCCTGTACCTTCACACTTACAACTGATGTGAGTTTTGCTTTCAAGACTTTGAGGTACAATTTCCCAGAAACTCCCGCACCTATCACCTTGTAACTTCATGGTATCAGTGTTGAGAATGACCTTGAGCCATTCTCCTAAATGGCCTCGAGCCGTCCTCCTGAGACAGGATAAAAGGTGAGACTAGGAGACTGTTTTGTGAATAATGCCCATCTGCAGCGATAAGGGGGAGACAGCTGTACTAGGCAAGGGGCCTTGAAGACAAACAGTGAAATAGGAGTATAAAGGATACTTAGTTTTTAGTGTGCTTGCTACCTTGCACCTTTATTGGTTGCAATAAACTTGTTTTTCTTTCAAACTTCCACTCCTGGTATTCATATTCATATTGGCTTTTGCATACCGGGCAACGGATCCAGATTTGGGCTGGAGCACAACATTTTGGCGACCCAGATGGGACTGCCTTAGGGCTTTGCCCCGACTAGCTGACGACCAGCTGGCCGTTCCTCCGGAGCAGAGGTCAATTGCGCCCCGGGATTTCTTTTCCCGGAAAGACCTTTGCTTCAGGGGGAGCTGGATCTCTGTGATGGCAGCAGCTTAATGGTGCAACGCCATACAGTGGAAGTTCTGGTAGCAGGCACCTGGGGTGAGAGGGTAGAAAGGGCATAAGGCCTACCGTCGGTATGCGTGCCTGGGAATATTTTGGTTTTGGCTGGTCTGTCTTTGTCTTGTCCGAGTCCAAGACCAGTGAATTCTTCCTGTGAGGACGAGGACTGAGGAGGACAGACCCTTGGATCCCAGATAACTCAGAACTGGGACGGTCAGAACCAGGAAGGCAGCCCTGAGATGGGTACAACTAACAGTAAGGTTCAGGGATGTACCCCCCTCTCCTGTTTGTTGCAACACTGGGAAAGGTTTGGTGGGGATCCTATGACTAAGAAGAAGGCTAAATTCTTTTGTGAAATTGCATGGCCACACTATGAATTAGACAATCGGGAACATTGGCCTCTGGAGGGAAGTGTTAATTATAATACCATCTTAAAGCTGATTTTGTTTTGCTGGCAGAAGGGTAAATGGGAGGAATTGATGTATGCGCAAGCATTTATGTCTGTATAGAAACCAGGAACTTTTGAATAAATGTGGATTGGTTAGGACTGATGCATGTATGGTAGCAGTGGCTTGGCCAACAGCTCCAATTTTGGAATGTCCAGAACTGGAGGATCTCCCCTTGCCACTTCTGCCCTATCCTCCTCTTCCCCCGCCTGATCTTTTGCTAGCATCTGCCCCGTCATCCCCCCCTTGGAGCGGAGAGTGAGCCAGCTCCTAGACCCAGGAGTCCAGTGTATAGTCATTCACGGGTGTCAGGTAGTTGGCAATCTCCGAATCCCCCCGGCTTCTCTCACTAGGACCCTGGCGGGTGGATGGTGAATAGAAGAACAGGTGGAGGCAGACTCCGGGGATAGACCGAACCATCGTAGGGGATCCGATCCTGGCCAAAGGGGGGGAAATGGGGTGTTCCCCCTGAGGGAGCAGGTGATACCTGGGCCACCCAATGATGAAGGGGAGCCGGTCCTCCACCAAACCTTCATGTATGTCCCCTTCACTACTTCAGACCTGTATAATTGGTGAAACAACACCCCTAGCCTGAGAGAAGACCCTGAGAATTGTCCCAAACAGATTTTGCACTTTTTTTAAAACTCATAACCCAACGTGGGCAGATGTTCAGTCTCTTTTAGATGTCCTGTTGACACCCGAGGAGAGGAGGATGGTGGTAGGCAAAGCCTGGGAGCATGTGGAGAAGGAGCTTGCTGCAGGAAACTTGGGAGG
>JAGPOW010002742.1:44869476-44922156 GCA_030014935.1 Caiman crocodilus
TTACATCATTTACCTGTAACCAATCACTGAATAGTATGCTTAAAGATTTTAGTATAAAGGATGCTTAGAAATAGTTTTTGGTGTGCTTGCTACCTTGCATCTTTATTGCTTGCAATAAAAACTTTTTTCTTTCAAACTTCCACTCCTGATATTCATATTCATATTGGCTTTTGCATACCAGGCAACGGATCCAGATTTGGGCTGGAGCACAACATCAGAAGGAGCTACCATCCTTGAAGCTTTCATCCAAATCTGCCAAAAAATTACAAAGTTATAGGCAGTTTTCTGCTTCCCCATTATAGCCTATGGGTGAAACATTGAAACAGTGTTGAAACAGCAAAACAGTTTTGGAAAAATGACATGGAACAGTTCTTTCGAAACAAAACTTGAAATGAAACACAATCGCATTGAAATGGCGAAACATAAGTTGAAACGGTGCTGTTTCGCACAGCCCTACGTCACCCTAGGACATAGGCTTGGGGATTTCAGAGCAAGAAAAGTACTTGCTGTTTGTTTTTGCCTGAATGCAGGCAAACTAGACTTTTTATTTATTTTTTTATTAATAAATAAGATTACATAAACATATGTGTCTGGCTTATTTCATGAATTTTCCAACCTAGCAGAAACAAAATTTCAAGGCCCTGAATTCTGGCTACCCATACAAGATGAAGTAGCAACATTATTTATTTAGATTAAACCACTGTTCTTTAAAAAATATTGTAACAATGGTAGCATTGGACAAATACAAAAGTCCAGGGGTTTTTATGTCATAGGACATAGGTTTTTAGGTAGCATAGAACAAATACAGAGGGGCTGACAATGCAATACAACCAGATATAGTGGCAGAATTTAAATTTAAATTTAGATTTAACAGGGTAAAACTCTCCAAAAATTAAACAAAAAAATCCTAATCCCTTCTCAGACACAAGTATCCTTAGTGAATTTAGCTTATTAACCCCATTTCTCCCTCATTACCAGGCAGAGCTGTGACTCAGTGTGGACTGACTCAGAAACCACATGAGCAGTCACTATTAACCAGAGAGCCAGAGCAACACCACACGCACGCACGCATGCACACATACATACACACACACAGAGGTGAATTATGGCAAACACTCCAGTTCAAAAGAAGAAAAGAATAGTACTTGTATTGATAGTGAGAGTGCACATGTTGCCTTCTTCATGAGTTAATTCAGAATAACAGCAAGTGGATCTGGTGGCTTAGTGCAACAATACTGTTTGTCCAAATGTGTTCAATTTATGAACAAGCTTTGGGCTGGATCATGTGGAGGTCCTCATTAAGCACCATTTACATATACCTACAATTTTTTTTTTGCTTAAACAACTTTGGGGAGACTGTTTTTTTTCCAGTATGAATACAGGGGAGTGAGCAAAAACGTGTTTTTTTTGCTGTTCACTGTTCACCATTTGTAGGTTTGTCTGGGTTTTTTTTGTCTTTGCAAATGTTTAGCCATCCAACTGGGGAACAGCTATCAATACCACGTGATGACTAATTGCAAACCACAGTTCCACAAACAACCATAATGAACAGTTGCCACAGGCCAAAATTTATTTATAAACTCATCAGCAAATAATTGATCCATTTGCCCAAGAACAGAAAAAAAGTACAAAATTTGTTGAATAATTATGCATAATGAATTATTCAACCAATACTAATAACAATGGTATCTAAAATTCCCCTAGCAATTTTACAATAGTTCTCCATCTTTTTTCTTAACCTAAATTGTTTTAGTGTGTTACTGTGGGTATTTAAAAGCCTATTTAGCCCAGAGATGACTACATCTCAATAGAGAGTAAAAATTGATTCCTTTGTATGTACTTATAAAGGCCCCAGTACTACAAACATTTACTCATGTGCTTAACTTTACTAGTGAAATCAATGTTACTATTCAGGGTAATAAATTAAGTAAATTGCATGAAAGGACTGTTGGGACTACATGGTGCTGTACATTTTGCTGTTGGTATAAAATCAGTATTATGTTAACATTACCATGACTATTTGAACATGTTTTCTTTCTATCATTTTTGTATCTATATCTCAGATTGAAAAAAAAAGTTATAATAAGCATTAGTGTTAAAATAAAAAAGAATCAGTGGAATGCTATGATGAAAGGTTCCTGATGCATCAAAAAAGGATAGCTGATCTGTGAACCTACCTAAATTCATGTTGTTAATATAGCAACACTTACATATTTTATCCCTATTTTAATTGATCCTTGTACAAAAATTAGTGTTACTGTCAGAATCTAACCAGTATCATATTTTAATAAGAGGAGATGCCTAAAACACATTTGTGCTGCAACCAAGTAAACAAAAATATCTACTGCTCTCTTAATGGTACTAACAATAACCATGTGAGAGCTCTTTGGGGAGGAGGGAGGTAAGTTCCCATTCAAAATTGAACCACTGTACATGGATTTATAGTTCTTTTTTATAATGGAAGGGGGAAATGCTTTGTTCTGGGAGACTAAAATTTACTAGTGGATTCAAGTGTAACTTTAGAGAAATACGACGGTATTAGATGTGGAGATATCAGAGTATTGTTTTATTGGCAATTAGATTTCAAACTGGCAGGGATGTATGAAAATAAGCCTCAATTATGGGACCATGGAGTTTCAATGCCATCTGTCAACAGTTTGCTCCTTATGCCACAACATGTGTACCTTTGGAGGAAAAAATGTTTTAATAGCATGAGTGAAGAGGTAAAGCACACCAAATTGTACTCCAGTTTTTATAACAAATGCTTTCATTTATGGGGTTTGATGTGGTACAAACAAATTTACATTTACCTTGACACATAAGCAGCAAAGTCTCTTGGTTCTTGTGATATATTGTAAAGATAGGCCATATATACTGCTCAAGATCTTGCAGATTGAGGAGTGCTTGTACAGTTTCACATAATACATGCCTAAAAAAGGTGTCCCCTAACTCCTCTCTGAATTATTGGCTGTTGTAAATAATCTGCCTTGTGAATAAAATGACTCTGCCTACACAAGGATGTTAAAGATTATTGTCAAACTTTTTGCAAGGGTTGTGGCCTGTTCCCAGCTGAGGTGATTATATTATGATTATTTATTATCACTTTATTATGTTATTTATTAGTACTACAAGTATTTCTAAGATACTTGCTACCAAGATGGCATTATTATTTATTATTTCTAATATAATGGAATAGCACTTAGAGGCCACAAACAACATAAGAGCTCTGTTGTGCTAGTGGCTACAGAAAGATGTAGTTAGGGACAATCCATGTCCTGAAGCATTTATAGTTTAAACAGGATATACAAAGCATGGGAAAAAGGATACAACCTCTGAGAAGAGGGACTGGGAATTGAGAGAACTGCATGGCTGCAGAGCACTTTAAAAGTGCCTGATTCCACAACAATCTGAACCCTTATTTGGAGTGTTTTTTTCTGAACCCCCATGACATGAGGGTTCAGATAAAGACACTCCAAAACAGAATGCCTTCCTTCACTTGTGTCAGCCCATGTTAGGAGCAGGGCTGGGTTGATTTAAAGGTCTGTTTTTTGGGAATTGGCTTATAGGTATAGATATATGCATTATAAGGGGTCAAAATGGGCAGCAGGGGTAAAATGGATTTCTAAAGTGCTTGGGAGACATACACAGCTTCTCATGGCCCTGAAAGCAGACATGCTGTCTAACACAACAAGGCCAACAGATGGACATAGCCTGAAAATTGATGGGGGCATGCTATAACACAAGATCACAGCCTTCAAGGCAGATGGGTTGTGTAATACAACAAGGACACACAGCCTGGGTACCATACCATCTCATAACACAAGATGAGCGACACCAGCTACAAGCAGCAGGGGGGCTGAGTCCTGGTTTTGGGGGAACATATCAAATTACAAGAAGGCCTGGAATGCTATGTGGGTGTGTGACCACAGAGAGACGGCCAACCAGAGATAGCCATGAATGAAGAGGCATTAGGATTCATCAAGGGGAAAGGAGAATACAAAAGTAGAAATTTGAGGTGAACAAAGGGTCCCTTCCTTTGTCCCATCCCTCCTATCCCTCTTTGTCATCCTCCTCCTTCTCTTCCTTGAGAGGGGTTCCCATTCCCATCCATGTCCCCTGGAAAGGGTCCCCGAGGCCCCCATGTACCAAGGGCATACCAGCAGTCTGTCTCATGCACTCCACTGGATGGGGGCTGTGGCCTCAGCATCCCACCTCCACTGTTGACAACTAAGAGAGAGCCTCAGAGTGAGCCTCCTGACCAGATGTACTTTGACTCTGATGACAGCCCTAGGATTGCTAGATATAGAATTGCTTGATTGTTTGTATTGTTGTTTTTCTGTTCTTACTCTGTATCAGTAAATTTGCCTATTATCAACTGGCAGGTGTTGTGGTCAGTCTGAGGGTTGTGCCCGCCTGGAACAAAGGTATAAGGGCTGGGTTCATAAAATCCAGTGTTACCACATCCTCCAGCAAATCCCAGGCCAAGTTCCCTCCCCTTCCTTCCCTACTTCCATCCTGAAGACAGCACTGGAGCTAGGAAGGAAGGAGGGATGGGGCTAGGGGTGAGAGGCTGCAGACACACAGCTGCTCTAAACTGCAGCTTGATTTCCCAACCCTCCAGATGCAACAGCAAATGTCTTTCAGGTCGGGGGATTGCTGTAACTCATGGAACTTCCTATGAAACGTTATGAGTTACATCGGGGAGCTGCACATCTGTCAGTGCCTAAAATGGGTTGCCCCAGATCACAGAAGTAAGTTCTGAGCTTCTGGGTCCCTGACTTATGTCCAAACTGCAAGGCATTCCTTGTAGAAGCATAGCTTGAGTAAAGTACAGTATTGTAAGGAAAAAAAAGCCCACAAGCTCACAGAAATGGGGTCTATTTGAAAGAGGCTGAAGTGACTGGTGACATATTATGATTAAGCCAGTGATCCTGCAAACACAAATATAAATACTTTGCTTTTCTACTATGAACAGCACCTGTGATTTCCATAGGATAACTTGTGGAAATTCCTTGACTAAAAATTCCACTTTGTCTTATCTCCAGGGACCTGGGTTTTCCATTTCCCATGGAAAACAGAGGAAATCATGGATTTTCCCCCTTTATCAGGGGAAAAAATGGATTTTTCCTTTTAGCAGAGATACTTGTGGATTTCCCACTTTTGCAAAGAGCTGTGCAAGCTGGCAGAGTTCTAGCCTAAGAGAGCTTCTTGCAGAAAGGGCAGCAAACCCTGCCCAACTGTGTCTGGAGGGGGATGAGCAGGAGAAAGGGTGGGGCCTGAGGCTCTCAGTTAGGTGACGCTTGGCTCAGGCTCACTTTTCCTTCCTGGAGCCTGAGAAGTAAGTGGGGCTTTCAGGGGGCTTCCCCCCACGTCTTGTGGGGCTGAGGGCTTCTGCGTCATGGAAAAGGGGCATTGGCATGAGACTGGTTAGGCATGAGTCATAGGTTATACCCAGGCAGAGGATACAAGATAGAGGCTTGACATTCAAAATGTAAACTTGACATTACTTTACAGACACAGGCCTAAACCATACAGCATTAATATGAAACAATAAAAATCAATGCAAAAATGATAGGAACACAATATAAAACAGTAAAAATGAATACAAACACAACAGAACCCTATTTACAATATAAACAGGGGCTTATTACAATAATTAGCATACAAGAACTTAGCTTACCTGGTACTACTTGTAATCACTTATAAGGGATAGAGAGGGCAGAGAGAAAGTCAGAAATGGTTAGGGGAAGGGAGAATGTATTTCAAAATAAAAAAAAAGAGAAAAACTAGGGGCTTTGCTATAAAAGAAGTGAAAGAGAAAAACAACTATGATAGAAATTGCAAAATCAGAGAAAATCCCAGGATTCATGATAGAGCAGCCACAGTTGGACCTGCATCCTGGTGCATGGGGGGATCTGCTGTCAGGAGGGAGCGAGTGGGAGGCATAGAGTGGAGGGCACTGGCAGGGTTGGCAGCGAGGGGCTGTGGGTTGGGAGTCAGGGGCAATGGCATATCAGTGCTGCTCCGCACCACAAAACAGTGTGGGAGCAAGCTCAGCTAGACCCATGTCCTGGTAAGTGAAGGGGGTAGTAAAAGCTCTGATTTTTCATGATGAAAAACCCAAAATCAAATGCTAAAATTTGTATTTGTTTATAAATTTAGAATTTATTCTATTATAGTGATTGAAGTACTAGTAGGCTTCCAAATTGCTTTGAAACTGTCAATATAGCATTAAAAAAATATGTTCAGCTGATACCCATATACATAGCAGCCTTTCAGTTTAATCACAGGTTTTGAGGTTTTAATAAGAGAATTGGCAATTTTTTATCAGAGAATTTGTGAGTTTTTATCAGGGAAAACCAGGATCTCTGCTTATCTCTTTATACCTATTAGACTGGAGTGATTTTAGTTTGCATTGTGAAAGTCCTTGTCACCTCACCTTTGATTTTGCCATGTGAAATTCATGTACAGGTTTTATATTTTTTTGGCAAACCCCCAGAAATGAGGGACAGTTGGCATAATAATTGTGGTGCGGCTAACTCCCTTTCTGATTATCAGCGTTTGGTCTGTCTTGTTATCCTCTAAACCCAAAGTAATTCAGGTTTGTGCATTTGTGTCTTCAAATGTAATCTGTGATGTGGTAGATGTAATCACTAATGCAGTAAGTGTAATATAATATGATACCATTTCAAAGGCACTCTGATAATGGCCTGTGTAACAATGTGTGAGCAGGTGGTATTTCCCCTGTCCTTTAATATATCTTCAGTATTTGCTGTGTGTGAATTCATACCCTTCCTGGCGTTTGAGATCTAAGTTTTAGGATGGGGTTGTGTGCCTAAAATACATTTTAGATATCACACAATTGTCAGGTTTTGTTAAGAGGCCTGGGCAGTGGTCAAGACTTGGAAGTTTCAATTCTCTGGTTATAGTACTTTTTCCAGATTACAGTTATTCACAGGCAAGAATCCAGGAGTACTTTAGATCCCTGCAAGTGAGGTAGTGTTTAAATAGATGCTCTTTTCTTACACTAGGGTAAATCAGGAGTAATTCCAACAGTGTTCAAAAGCACGACAGTGTTTTAAAAGCCAACAGGCAGGTGAGAAGAGATAGAGCTCTCCCTTTGTTCAGTGCTCAGCTGCTTCTACTTGAACACTAATCACACTGATTTGGTTGGCTTCCTTTTCCTCTTTTGCCTCCTGGTACCACATCATGCTTTGCCTGTATTTTAATAGTCTGGAGGAAAAAAAGGGTAACAGCAGAGTTGGCAACAGCAGTGGCTTAAGGCATAAGTCTTGCAAGAAGAGAATCCCTGTGAAATTGGAACAGGCTGGAATGAATGCAGTGGCAACATCTGGATATAATAGTGAATAAATTGATAACGAAACAAAACTTACAGTGCTCAAGTAAAAACATTAAATGGGACAAATATATCAAAGAGAAAGGGAACTAGGGGAAAATGGAATTACTTCAGGGAAGGAATGAAAAAATAGGCAAGGGGAAATGGGAACTTACACAAATGTAGATGTTACAGGAGTGGAAAAAAAGTATTAAGGAACAAAAAGAAAAGGAGAGAAAATAGAGTTGGTAGGATGTTAAGAATAATGGAACCAGTTTCTGTTTTCAGTTATAGTGCCAAAAATCCAGGCTGACTCCCTTGGTTGTAAATAAGAGCAGATTTTGGCTACTATTATCAACCTGGTTCTTCACTCACTTCCAGTACAGATTTCAACACATGGTTTTATTTTATACATAGTCAGCAGTGGTATATCACTTACTTTGGATATTTTCCCACATTGTGTCATGCCCCAACTTGCTGAATATATAGCTAGTTAAAATTGCACAATTTTTCCCCAATTTCTTGCTCTGAGCTGCTTGCTTTTTCCAAAGAAAACTGGAACAATCTTGGCAATCAACCTTTTTGAAAATGAAAAGGGAATGCTTAGAAGTATATCTTCTGCAGTGTTCTCCTTCTCCTTAGTCATAAAATCGGGCTATCTGTAGTTTAAATTACATCGTTCATGATTTGTGGGGAGTGGCTTCTTCAGCTTGTTCCTTGGGATACTATACCTGGGTCTAGCAGTCTGTTGACTACTTAAATATTCCCACTGAAAACAGTAAGGCCTTCTGATGTTTAAAATTATCCATTTGCTTAAATATCTTGTTGAACTGAAGTCCTACAAAGCACTACAATTCATCCACAGATTGTTCAAACAACAAAAGCAATCTAATTGGTAAGATTTAAAGAACCAATTGATATATACCTAAATGGGAAAAAAAATAAAGATGAAAGATTACCATCTTCTGGTGACATAAAATAAAGTGTGTGTTTGTTCTTTTGGTTAATAAGATTATATTGATGTCTGAGATTTGAGATGGCTCTCCATTTTCAACCTGGTTACTAGTTATGTAAACTTGCTCAAATTTTAGTCCACAAAAACTGTGAGCTCCTGAGCCTCATAAAAGTGCAGCTGGAGTCAATGAAGAAACAAAAGTAAGAGAATGTTCTGGGAATGGAATAAAGTAAGATTCCCTTAAGGCAGAGGTGGGCAAAGTCCAGCCCGCAGGCTGAATGCAGCCAGCAATGGACTCTACTTCCCAGCACCCCCTGCCCACACAGCTGCGGCTAGTCTCCATGGAGACCCCAGCTGCACCTGCACTGCAACAGTGCAAGGCTGGGGTTGTCATGGAGACTGGCCCCAGCTACACTGGCATGGTGCGTGGCAGAGCAGGGCAGGGGGTTGCTCTGGAGCCACTTGGATCTTGTGGCAGGAGCAGCTTGGTCAGAGTCAGGGTCAGGGCAGAGCCATGATCTGTTGCCTGTACACTCCAAGCAGGGGCACACAGGCCCACAGGCAGATTGCAGCTCTGCCCTGGCTCCTTGCAGTGGTGACAGTGTGTTCCTAAACTGGGGCAGGACCATGATCTGCTGCTTGCGCAACCCTGCCCAGAGCACGTAGATGGTAGACCATGGCTCTTCCCTGGCCCCAACCAAGCTGCCCCAGCTACAAGATCTCAGCAGCTGTGAAGCAGCCCCCTGCCCTGCCCTGCCCTGCTGGGCACCCTGCCAGTCTCCATGGCAACTCCAACCTTGCTATCACAGTGTAGCTGCAGCTGGGGTCTCCATGGAGATCTGTCCCAGCCATGCGGGCAGGGGGTGCTGGGAAATGCAGTCCAGTTGCCAGCTGGATCCACCATTTTGCCCATCCCTGCTCTAGCATAACCCAGAACAGAGAACCTCAGAAGCCTACAAGTTGATGTGCAATAGGGAGGTAGCTGTATTCATCTGAGATGATTGCTAGTCATACCCCCTCAGCACTGGATGTCCTATCTAGACCCCCAAATGGAAGGCTATGGATATAGGCAAAGCAGCATGCTAGCTAAGACCTTTTCCAAGTGTCTTGTGACTACAGAGCTTAGTGTAAGTGGTCTGTTTCTATGAAAGTTGCACCTGCTTATATGCACGGTGAAACAAGGACAGAATGTGGCCTCAGAAGGGACTCTTTTCTTTTTAAATGAATAAAATTCTGTCAAATTCAGTAAATAGTTTCAGTCAAGAACAAAGCTGAGGTGGGGCTCAGGCAGAAGGGAATATTGAGAGAATTTCCCCCCTTTTTGTTTCTTTTCTCCTGTTTATGAAGAGGTTTCTTTTGAAAATACCAACTTTTTTCAGTGAAATTTTTGTCATCTTATTTCAAAGTAGCAGGTTAACCAAAGGTATAAATGGCTTAAAAACAAACAATTTTATTGTTAATTTTAGTTAGTTTGTTTCAGAGAACCATTCTTTACTTTTCATTACAAAGCAAAATCCTAAGAATTTCTGTTTCAGTTTGATGTAACCTGATTCTCCTCTGCCCCTATGCTATCCCAACCTATCTATTACCCTTTTAATCACATGGGCCTAGACCATCAAGTTTCTCATTGACCTCCTTCAGGCAGGGAAGCTACAGGAAAAGGGGACAAGAGATTCTTTGATAAATATTTCTTAACAAATAATAAAAAACTTGGGGGGAGGAGGGGAATGCTGGTCACAGGTAAAACAGAAGTGTCAAGAGGGGATACTGAGCAGAGCACACCGGACAGTGCCCATTGGCCCTCAAATGAATCCAAGGAGCCAGTGGGCACTGACCAGTGATACCCTGCTCAGAGATGGGAGCAAAGTAGAGTGAGGAAAGCAGCCCCAGGGTCCTCAAGAATCCTCCGGGCCAGAGCCTCCTTCCTGGTCAGGTACATGGCCAGCTTGGCCAGGGCTAGGAGGAGGTTGACCAGGAGGTCTTGGGCCTTGGTGGGGCCACAGAGCAGCAATGCGTAAATAAAAAGGTGAGGGGCATAGTGCAGCCAGAACCTCAGCAGGAGGTTTTAGAGGAGGTGGTGCAGGGGTTGCAGCCTGGTGTGATCCAGGCGGGCATGTGCCAGGGTCTCCCTCTAGTCACGCACACTCCTGACACATGCCTCTCTTGTGGAACTATGCCAGATACACACCTGTGGGGAAGGCTGCATAGAGGAAGCACCAGCTGAGGTTCCTGGTGGCTTGTGGAATCAGCTTATGCTACCTGAGTAGCCTTTTGTCCCAGTTTTTCAGATGAATTCTTCTCCTAGTTCTCCCTTAAAGTGCTAATATGTAGATCATGTCATGCTGCTTACATGAGAATAGGAGAGAAGACATAGCAGAAGGCATGATCCAAACTTTTTAAGGGTGATAAATAGTAAAAAAAAAAAAAGTATTAAAATGAAGCACCCACAGCCTCAGTGCTCCTGCCTTAGTGGCATAGGAGAAGTACATGTCCTGGGGGCTGAAACTATACTGAATGTGTTTAAATATTCAGAGAAATAAAGGAATTGTTCAGGGATTTTCTATAAGGTTTTATAACTAGGTTTAGTGGAATGGAACTGAACAATGGAAAATATAGGATGAATGACAGGGCAAACTAGGTTGATATCTGAAACTCTGGAGTCATTATTGTATGTAATAATGCTACAGGAGGAACAAATATCTGTTAAAAAGCTCTTATAAAAAAGAACAGGGAGTAACATTGCCAAGAGGTCACAGGTCCATAACATCTGAGTAAATGTGATGGTTAAAGATGTAATGATAGCTGTGTCTCTATAATATGTAATAACTGAAGTTCACTCTTTCCTGCTCAAGGTCAGATTTGATTCACAGAGCAGGATACTCATTGTTGCCAACTGTCACAATTTTATCACAAGACTTCTGATGGAGGGTGTTTTTTCTTAAAACTTCATTCCAGGAAGAGGGGCTCTTGGTTTAGAAAAGCAGCTTTAATATAAAAAAAGATCTAGCTCTAATGTCTGTGGAAAAATGCTCAAAAATGGGAACAATAAATGTTCCAACACAAAAAGATAAAAGGAAGAATTCCCAATACATTATGTTGTCAGTCTCCACTTTTTTAAAGCCAATTTATCTAAACATTTTGCAGAAATGTATTAAATTCGTTTTTTTAAATTCTTATCAGACCTAAGATGAGATGTGACTGAGTAACGAACTTCCTCCACCCTACAATTGCCAATAGGGTTAGTAAGTGGTGTGTGCTTCCTGGTATTGTGGGAGACTTACATTCAAGCTATTAGAATCATAGAGAATTAGGGTTGGAAGGAACCTTAGGAGGTCATCTAGTTCAACCCTCTGCTCAAACAAGAACTTCCCCATCTATATAATCCCAGACAAGGCTTTGTCTATCTCAGGTCTTAAAAATCTTCAGGGATAGAGATTCCTCAACCCCTTTGGCTAGCCTGTTCCAGTGCTTTACTACCTTCCTTGTGAGAGTTTTTTCTTCATATCTATGCAAAACTTCCCTTGCTGCAACTTTAGATCATTTCTTCTTCTTTGGTCATCTGGCACTGCTGAGAACAGTCTAGCTCCATCCTCTTTGTAACCGCCCTTTAGGTAGTTGAAGGCTGATTTTTAAATCTTCCTCAGTTATTATGTATTAAAAGCCCAGTTCTCTCAGCCTCTCCTCAGAAGTCATATGCTCCAGCCCCTGAACCATTTTCATTGCCCTCCGCTGGACTTTCTCCAATTTGTCCACATCCTTTCTGTAGTGAGAGGCCAAAACTGAACACAGTACTCCAGATGTGCCCTCACCAATGCTGAATAGAGGGGAATAATCACTTCCCTTGATCTGTTGGCAATCTTCCTACTAAGGCAGCCCAGTATACTATGAGCTTTCTTCGTAACACGGATACACTGTTGTCTCATGTTCAGCTAATTGTCCAGTGCAACCCCCAGGTCCTTTTCTGTAGACCTTATCTAGTTGGTCCCCAGTCTCTACTGGTGTATGGGGTTGTTCTGTTCCAAGTGCAGGACTTTGCACTTGTCCTTACTGAAATTCATGAGATTTCTTTTGGTCCAGTCCTCCATTTTGTTTGGTTCTTTCTGAATCCTGGCCCTACCCTCCAGTATATTTACTACTCCTCACTACTTGGTGTCAGCTGCAGACTTGCTGAGGGTGCACTCTGCCCCATCTTCCAGGTCATTGATGAAAATATTGAACAAAAATGGCCCCAGGATCAACCCCTGGAACACTCCAACTGATACTGGTTTCCAGCTAGAAATCAAGCCATTGATTTACTATCCTTTGAGCCCAAACAATCCAGCCAATTTTCTATCCACCTGAAAGTTCTTTCATCCAATCCATACTTAATTAGCTTGCTTGTAAGGGTGTTATGGGAGACTATCTCAAAAACCTTTCTAAAATCAAGGTACATCAACATCCACTGGTCTCCCCGCATCTGCTGAGCCAGTCATCTTATCATAGAAAGCAAACAGGTTGGTCAGGCTTGACTTGCCCTTGGTGAATCCATGCTCATTTTTCCTAATCACCTTCTCTAAGCACTTATACCTGGCTTTCTTGAGGACCTGTTCCATGCTTTTTCCAGGGATTGAGGTGAGGCTGAGGAGTCTGTAGTTCCTTGGATCCTCCTTCTTCCTTTTCTTAAAGATGGGCACTATATTTGTCCTTTCCCAATCATCTGGGACCTCTCCTGATCACAATGAGTTTTCATAGATGGTGGCCAATGGTTCTGCAGTTTCATCGGCCACTTCCCTTGGCACTCTTGGGTACACTGTGTTTGGTCTCATGGACTTGTACACATCCAGCTTTTCTAAATAGTTCCTAACCTGTTTTTTTTTCAGCACTGTTGGCTGCTCATCTTCTTCCCAAATGTGCTGCCTGCTGTAGTAGTTTGGGAACTGACCTTGCCTATGAAGACTGAGGTAAAAAAGGCATTGAGTACTTCAGCCATTTTCACATCATCTTTCACTAGGTTGCCTCCCCCATTCAGTAAGGGACCCACACTTTCCTTGATTTTCCTATTGGCTATTAGAAATGTGGTTCCTGTTTTTCCTGTTGGAGTTGTTCCACTTTCAATATTTAACTCCATTGTGTTGTTATTATAAAAGATAAATATATGATATTTATAACACCAATATATATATATAAAGGTATACCACAGTATAAATGTATTCATTTATTATTTTACTTATATAATTATAAACAATATGTAATGTGTTCAGTGAACTGCAATTCTCATTTTATGGCCAGCCCTACTGGAGAAGCTTGGGCAAATCTAGAAGAGGGCCACGCACACGATCAGAGGTTTGGAAAGTACGTCATATGAGGAGAGGCTGAAAGACATGGGACTGTTCAGCCTGGAGAAGAGAAGGTTCAGAGGGGACTTGCTGGCAGCCTGTAAGTATATTAGGGGAGTACATCAGGGCCTGGGGGAACATATCTGGGAAGGACAAGAAACAATGGGAACAAACTGATTGAAGATCACTTCAGACTGGACATAAGGAAAAAATTCTTTACAATTCAAGTGCCAAAGGTCAGAACTTCCCCCAGAGGTTGTACAGTCACCCACCCACATCTTCAAAAACTGTCTTGATGCCCATCTTGCTGGGATCAATCTTTCCTGCCCAGGTGCAGGGGTGTTGGACCTGATTATCTTGTAAGGTCCCTCCTAGCCCCTAATATCTATGAAATCCTGGGCTTCTTGTGGCTTACAATCCTGCTGATCATGCTATCTTTGCTGCTGTAGATAAATAAAGCATGTGTTTTTTGTCAGTTTTTTTTGTCTGCTGATCAATACCTTTCATCAGCAATGAAGCTACGGTAGAAAAATCAAATATTGAAATTCTTAATTATGATTGCAACAACCCCCAAAAGTCACCACTTATAATCATGCCTTGGAAAAGGTTGGGATAGGTATGTATCTGAAATTACATTGGATTGGAATAATCATTGTGAAGATACACAACCAGAGACACAAATTAACTTTACCCACACTTACCATGATGACTGTTATATAGTTTACTATTTTCTTGCTTCTTAATTACTTGCTTTTCCATAAGGAGAAGTGAGAGCAGAACTTTTAAAGTGCATGGATATACCCTTGCTACAGTTTCTGAAATAAACTTATTTTGTAGATATAACTTTCCATCCCGTGTTCTGGAAAAGTTTGACATAGAACCCTTGAAGATGAAGTGTGAGCTTGGCAGTGAGAGCAGAAACAGGGATTTAAATAAGATAAATCATTAATACAAATATTACCATGAAACCATAAGTTCTGTTTCTTCTTTTCCATAGTATTATCTTGCCAACACAATTTTTCAGTAAGAAACTGTGAAGATACTGCTTTTCTGCAGCTTGCAAAACAACCTTGTTTTTCCAAATCTCCTATATTATGAAAATACTGTGAATCTGAAAATGTGTAGATTTAGAAAAGAAACAGGGTTGTGCATATGCAGTTCAGGATACTCCCAGTTGACTTGTTTACCTTTTTTCTGTAGTTTCACTGTTCAGGTGGGTTCTGTGCCATCCCCCAGTAGTCAATCAGGGAGAGGAAGATAATTTAATTGCCAGCCTAAACCAAGACCTTTGGGTAAACTCTTGGGTGTCTAGAGTCTGCAGGCAGATCTCCAAGGGCTTGTTTGCCAGAGCATGAATCTCAAGAAAGCAGCACACTCCACTAATTGAGAAACTGCAGTTTAATAGCAGAGGACAAAGCACCTGATGTGACTCCTAGTGAAGTCAGTGGAGTCTTTCCATGGCCATCAGTGAGAGTGGGATCAGGCCCTAAATGACATTTTGTCATTTAAACACAGTCCAAACAGCAGCTCTGTTTAATTCTAGAGGTTTTGCCTACTAATGTAGCTAGCGAGGTAAAGTCTGGGGGAGGGGCACAAGAAGAAAAGATGGAGAAAGAAACAAAAAGCTGCAAGTAGCTCTTGACAGATGGTGCTAGAAAATGAGTATCTCTTTGGCACTGTGAAAGCTCCCTTAGGGGTTCTTCATTCTCTGGCTCCCTGTCTCTCTTTCTCTCTCTCTCTCGCTCTTCCTTTGTTTTTTTCCCTTCGCTTGCTCCCTGACACTTCCCTTCATTTGCTGTAATTTAAATGAGAGCACAGAAAAGGCATATTTGATTTTAATATGTAAAGAACTACTACTGGGTTTGAATCTGCCATTTAACATGCAGGATGAGTGAAAAGAAGAACGGAGACTGGGGTTGTTGGCTGTCAGTTTCTGCCACGGCACTTGCTGCCATTGCTTGGCTGCTATCAAAGATTCATCAGGGGGAAGTCGCTGCTTTGCAGACAAAAATAACAGATGGTCGTTCATGTTTGCCATACTCCAGGGGCCTTGCCACAATGTGCAGGTCCAAGAGAATTTGAACAACTTAGGGTGGTTTTGTTTGTGGGTGTCCGTGCATGTGGGTGTTCATGCATATTTGAGGCACATTTTTTGTATTTGGATTTTATAAACCTGCTAATGATGAACTTATAGATTTCCTGAGACACATTCAGGATGTGTTGGTTTTGAAGTGAGTTTGTAATTAAATTTTCCAGCACTCCTCCACAGTTTAGCACTGTTCTGTTGCAAAACAAGCAGCTTACCACAGGTGGCAGGGCACTGATGTGACTTTAAAAACATCTTTTCTTGCTGCCAACCCAAATAAACACGGATTTCCTTGGAAAAATACCCACTGCTATTTTTTTTCCTTCAGCAAACTAAATACTGTATAAGCAAAATAAATATGTCAATCAAGGGAAGTCTGAGCACAATGAAGTAATCAGATAGTTTTAATATTCCTTCATATTTTGCTGGCTTCAGCTGTATGTCCTGAAACTGATATTCATTTGTCTTTTGATTAATTGAGCTCATCTTCATAGGGATGCTGTCCTATACCAAACTGATCTGCAACATTTCTGAAATCAGGCACCTTTTAAAAGACCCCGTGAGACAAAAATGTGGAACATTATGAAACCAAAACCTTGGGTCTTGCTTTTATTTCATAACCTGTTATTAAAAGTGCCTTATTCAAATATTCTACATTAACTCAGTCATTGCTGGTTAAAGATGAATGTATGTTAGAAGGACCTAGATTGCAAGTTACTAATGCTTTCTTTTTCCCTTAATTTTCTCATAATATCCACAATTTTTCTTCCTCAAAATGGTCATCATTTCCCATAACTTCAGCATGACTAATGCTAGACAGTGGGATTGAAACTTCCCATGTCTTTAATAGTGATGTCTATGATTTCACAGTGTGCCCAGAAAGGCTTTTCTTTACTAATGATGGCTAGTTTTTTTCATTGCTTCAATGGAACTGAAGCCTCAGGCTGCCCTCAGAAGTTGGGCAAAATTTCACTAAAGCTTTAAGTTTCTCAGTTTTCAGCCCAGTTCATGTGTTTTAGCCATTTTATTGCTTTCATCACCAAGAGTGATGCAAGCAAGAAAAGTCAGTGATAACTATGGTATGTGAAGTGCAGAACACCTGTTTAGTTGTCAAGATTCCATACTTGACAAATTACATAAAAAATAGGTATAAAGACTATTAAATATATTTTCTTACTGTATAATTCAACAAGTTGTTAGAAGAAGAAAAACTGGAAAAACAATTTCTGTCATATGTGACCATAAAAATTTTCTCTTTGGGCTGTCAGCAAGTTTTCAACCCTAGATCTTCAATTTTGCAGCACAGACTCTTACCACTTAAGCTCAAAGGGTGAGGGTTTAAAGTGGGTTATGACAGCAATAGAACTTCAGAGATTAGGATGAGTAGGTCCCATTTGTGACTGTGTGTGGCAAGCAGATCTAAAAAAAGAATGGTTTCTAACAAGATGATTCAATAAAACTATGGATTTGGCTGTGTGAGATTTGAAGCCGGAACGATGGAAACTGCTTCTTTTTTTTGACTCTGTCGTAAGTGACCTGTCATTTTACTTATTTGTGAGGAAACACACTTGCCTGATAAGATGGGATAGGAGGTTCTGGTCAGTAATATGAGCTATTAAATAAACCAAAATAGAAATAGCAGTGAGTGGAGGATCTGAGATCTGTCTCTCAGCTCAATGTACCTTTCCTTTGGGCTAAGAGTATCTCTCTGCTCCTGAAAAGTCGTGTCCTCTGATGTAACTGGTGGCACATTAAGTTGTCTTCTCCATCCACACTGGCCAGGATGGGATTCAGAGACCTGAGCACCATGCAGTTTTCTGATTGTCTACATTTTGTGATCATTCAGCATTTTCAAAGTCAGGTAAAGTGTGATGCAACTGCATAAGGGCTCTTGCAGCCAAAGAGTGGAATAGATAAAGTTTCAAAATGGGTTGGTCAAGAATAATCCAGTCAGGTAGATTGTCACAGGTACCTTTAGAAGAATGCCGTGTTTGGAAGCAGCGGGTTGTGAGAACAGGAAAAACTGACTTAAATAGACATTCCACATTTTGCTATGAAGTCTTTCATGGTTTAACATGAAATCTTGATTACAACTTTGAAACATATACCAGACACTTAGGGCACAAATCTATTTTACTTTATGTGCCCAAATGGGCATTACTCAGCTATGTAACTACCTTAATTTTGGCACTTAAATCCCACTCTACATGCAGCATGGATGTATAAATATCCGCATAACTATTGAGCATTCACAGTGCTCTGACTGGGCACGTATGCAGCTGGGTAACCCTAAGGCAAGTGCCTAGGTAACTGCTACTTGGGCAGGTGAAGTGATCGGATTTTGCCCTTAGCCTTTATCCATACATCATTGCTGAATAAACCATTAATGGCCTGAGGGAAGTTTTTTGTGAAGAGTAAGCATCTCTCTATGCCTTAAGAGGAAAATGGTATGGTCTAGTCACTGAGGGAAGTTTTTAAAGAAATGATCCCTACTTGTTATTCCATAATGATTTTAGGGAAAAGTGTAACTTAATTAACTGTAATCCATTTTGACAAAGTTTGTGGTTGTAAAGTATAGAGCTGCTTATGTCAAATTGTACCCTGATGTGACCACAGTACTGACTGGAAGCAAAGTATAAGTAATATATTTCTTGGCCACAGGATAGACTGTGTTTCTGGTGTGAGACCAACCATCATGTATCAACAGGTCTGCTAATACTTGCTGCTGGTAGTCATTGGGGTGATACATGCTTCTTACTGCATTTCTTAGCACAGTAGAATGATTCTGTCCTGTTGTTTTAGATCTGGAGTTCTGCATAAAGCCAGATTGTGGTTATGTCCAATAATTGCCCCTGATGTGATGAAAACTTCTATTAACCACTATCAAAGAAATTGTAACCAGGGATTTTATGGCACTTAACTAGCAGAGACTCTGTGGCTTACTGAATATTAAGGGAAGGTGGAAGATGAGGGTTGCCAACTGTCCATAAATTTGCAGACACTCCATAAATAACCATGTTAAAAATGTTTGTTCATAAATTCCATAAGAAAATTGTGCAGCCAGTAAATTGTAAGGCAAAATCATCTCCATAAAAAGTACAGAGCTCATTGATGCTCTGTGGGTAGAAACAGTCTGGACATACTGGTGAAGTGCAAACAGAACATAGCACTGGTGCCCGATATACAATTAGGAGTGCAACACCCTGAACATAGCTTTTTGTGGCTTCTTCCACAACACCTCAGCCATGTGCTGGTGCTGTCTCCAATCTGCCTGTAACAGCTGGGTGGCAGGTAGAAAAACAATGGTCCTTTGGTGGTCCATGCTGGGATGGGGGGGGCGGGGTGTGGAACTGGGGCTGGCAAGGGTAAGGCTGGGGAGTGGGTTGGAGGGCAGCAAAGTGCACGGTGAAATGAGGGGTACCAGGATGTAGGTGTGAGTAGGGGACGCTGGGGGATGGGGGGTAGCGCAGTGTAAAACTATTGCTACAATGAAGTAAGGTTACCAACCCAAGTGTCACGGGATGGGGGCCTCAAGGAGGCCATATTACCTCTAGGGCCCCTCAACCATGCCAATACAGCCTGCTGGGCACCCTCTGTTCTTGTCCACCATGTCTTGATGTAATGGTAATGAGTAGGGGGACTGTCTTTAAGCCCACCCGAGCACAGTCCTGATGGACTTTCCTGGACCCCTTGTGGGTCCCACTTCAAAACAGATGTACCAGGACACCCCAGCCATATGGGCTATAAGCGTGGCTCCAACCATCCCTTTACCATGCCCCAAGCCTCACAGATGGCATTGACATTGTCTGGTCTAGGGCTTGTTGTGATTTGGTCCCCTTGTCCTCTCTAGGCTCTCTGCAGCCCTGTCTCTGCCTCATTGGTGCCTGGGCTGTCTGCAGCCCTGTCTCTGTGCCCCTTGTGCCACGCCCTCTCTGGCGCCAGCATCTGTGCCCCCCAAGTGCTGCACCTTCTCTGGCACCAGGGTCCCCATGCTGCAGTGGGCCCCCAATGAGGCCTCCTTCTTCCCCAAACAGCCTCTCCCAAATCACCAGTGGTTATGAAACAACAAACAAAACATAACACATAAATTCCCATTGTGCTCCACCCCTTTAAAAGAATCAAACTTTGCTCCTGGCATTCTCAGAAGCTAGACTCACCTGCAGGCCTCTTCCCCTAGCTCCCTCTTGGAGGGTTTCTTCCTGCTTGGCTGCTGGCAAGGAACTGCCCTTTGGCCTCAGCCCTGGGGTTTATATATGAGCCAGACCCTGCCCCTTCTGGTCATCTGACCACTGGCAGGTGTGGGACAACTAACTTGTTCTGGCTTCCCTGATAACCAGCAGCTGGGGCTTCCAATTGACTGGTAGGGCTCTCTCTCTCTAGCAGTTTCAGCTCTTAAAGGAGCAGGGCACCTAAATACTCTGTGACACCAGGCCTTTTTTTTTTTAAAATCATTTTATGAAGGTTCTTTGAGTGCTAATAACTGAGTCTAAATTAGTGATTTACTTTGCAATAATTCACACTAAAATGTTTCTCTATGAGCAAGGTATAAGATACACTTTGCCTAAGTGTATCTTACCCGAGCCTAAAAGTGAATGGTGGTGTTCTACCTTCAAATTTGAGATGACCATGACATCACCAGTTGGTTTGGTTTCTGTGAACATTTGAATGGCTCATCAGGCCAATTTGTGCTTTGAACTGTCTATGGCACACTGAGCAAGAGATGCCAATTTGGGTTGCTTGATCAAAAATGAACATGCTGCTGTTGTGAGATTTATGCTGTTTGTGCTTCTGCTGTGCCTCAGGAATTCTTTTCCACCCATAGACAGTAGCTCCAGTATGAATGAGGCTTCACCAGGTTGAACGATCATGAGCGAGATCTTCTCAGGACTTGGGTCAATGTTGAAATGTTTCAAGGATACTTGAGGGAGTCCTTGAAACATTTTTTCTGGCCTCCCCAAGAGTGCTTTCCCACTTTTAGCTCACCATAAAAGATCTTTGTCAGTTGCTCATCTGACATTCTGATGACATGGCCTGTCCATTTCATTTATGAATTCATCAACAGCGTGTGGATGCTTGGAATGCCTGCTTGAGTAAAAATCTCACTGTCTGGGACCTTGTCTTGCCATCTTATCCTCATCAGTTTCCTCAGATGGCCCATGTGAATGTGGTTCAGCTTTATAATATGGTATCTATACACCATCCAGGGTTTGCATGAATACATCAGGATTGGTTGCACAATGGCTTTGTATGCCTTCATTTTTGTTTGTTGATAGATGCCTCTGTACTCCCACACATTTGTGTGTAGTCTGCCAAAGGTCACGCTTGCTTTAGCAATTCTGGCATTGGTTTCATCATTGATGTGAACTGAACATGACAGTGTATTGTTGAGATAGGTGAACTTGTCCACTGCCTGGAGGTTTTGGCTACTCACTGTGATGGAAGGCTCTATGTAAGGCTTTTCTGGTGCAGGCTGGTGCATCACTTCTGTCTTTGTGTTGATTGTGAGACCAAAGTTGTCACAAACTGAAGAGAAACAGCCCATACTCCATTGCATGTCAGCCTTAGATTTGGCATTTGGGGAACAGTTGTCAACAAATGAAAGATCACAAACAGTCACATCCTGTGCCTTCATCTTCACCTGTATTCTCTTCAGATTGAAGAGTTTGCCATCAGTCTTATAACTGATGTTAATCCCAGTGTCACACTTACAAAAGACCAAGTTTTGGCTGGGATGGTCTAGTTGGGGATGGTCCTGGTTTGAGCAGGGAGTTGGGCTAGATGAGCTCTTGAAGTCCCTTTCAACCCTAATTTCCTATGATTCTATCTGTAGGCATGGCAGAGACCATCATACTGAAGCGGGGTGGGGCCAACACAACGCTGGTTGCCTCCACTGCTGGCTGGGAATGATTCAGATGATTCACCATCATCCACAGCATGAGCAAACATACCATCATGAAATTACTGAACCATTGCAATTAATTTTTCCAGGCAATCGAATTTTGCCCTCCCGACTGACTGTATGCTTTTGTCAGGTAAATGCAAGTCATGTACAGGTTGGAATTCTGTTCCTGGCATTTCTTGAAGTTGATGAGCTGCAAACACCATGTCTATGGTCGCACATCATTTCCTGAAACACTGATAGAACAAGGGCTCTTGCCTGAGAATGTGTCGCACAAGGTGATTCAACAGAATTCTGGTAAGGATTTTACCAACTATTGACAGCAAGTAGATGCCCCGATGGTTACTGCGTGATTATCTTTCTGTTTGTACATAGCCTTTTCACTTGTATTAGTGGACAATGGATATATCCTTGTACTCCTGGAGTATAGTACCTTAAGTCCACATTGACTGGAAGAGTTCAGTCAGTTTCAAAACCGTGTGTGAGCCTTTGTCCTTTTATACCTCTGCTGGTAAAGCATCTGCTCCAGGTGCTTTGCCATTTGACAGTAGGTTAATTGTTCTCACAGTCTTAGTCAGCATTGGAGGATCAACAAGAGAAATGTTACTACCTAGGGCAGTCATTCAGTTGCCTCCTCACTAATAGATTATTGTTGATTGAGGATGTTGTTGAAGTGTTCCGCCCATCTCCGCAGTATCTTTTCTTTATTGATGAGCAGTGTGGTGCAATCAGCACTTAGTATTGGAGGTGTTCCTGATGACCGGGGATCCTGGTTTTCTCTGATTTTAAAAAATTCCCCCTTTTTGTTTTAAAAAAAAAAGTAACCCCAAGTCCACACTTTTATGAGAGTTAAATGAAACACCACTCATATATGCATATATGTTTAGTGGTGTTTTATTTTAATCATGGAAAAATGTGGATTTGGGGTTACTTTTTTTAAACCGGAAATTGTGGATTTTTTTTTTTAATCAGAGAAAACCAAGGATCTCTGCTGATGACCGTGGTCTGTAGAATGTTCTTAGAGCATCATAGGAATTCTTCATATTGTTCCTGTCTGCATAGGACTGAATCTCACCTGCCTTGTTGCTCACCCATGAGTTTTGTGTCTTTCTGAGTTCGCACTGGACACTCTATTATTGACGGCTATCTTCTTAGATGTTGAAGTGCTGTCTTCAAAGCAGGCTTTACGGAGCTGATGTTTCTTGTTCAGTAGTCTCCCAATGTCAGTACTGTATTCATAAAACCAGTCTTGATGTTTATATGTGGTGGGACCAAGGGTATTGGATACAGCTAAATAGACAGAGTCTCTGAAGGATGCCCAATTTTCCTCAATGTTACTGGAGTTTACATCGATTGTTACTAGTTGGTTGCACAGTTCTTCAACAAATGCCTGTTTCACATTGTTATGTTTCAATTTGAAGACATTGAGCTTTTGGGGTGCCTGTTTACCTTGTCGTCTACTAGGATGTATCTGGATACTCAGCTTGGAGACTATGAGCCTGTGGTCAGTCCAGCATTCTGCACTTCTCATGGCTTTTGTCACTCTGACATCCTGTCTCTTTTCCTGATGATGTAATAAATGAAATGCCAATACTTGGAGTGCAAGTACATCCAAGACATCTTGTTGCAGTTTGGGAGGCAGAAGACTGTTGGTGATGAGGAGGTCATGTTTGGTATGTTTCCTCAGCAGGAGGAATAGTGCCCTACACTATCTACACTGTTCTTGCTATTTGCCTTCACAGTTGGGAAGATGAATATCTGCTCATCCACCTGATCCACCAGACAGGACTTTCCAGAGTGAGCCAGGTGTAGCTGTCCACTCTGGTCAACAGTCTAGCCCTGCCCTTACTTTTATTTTGCGGTCAGTTCCCCTACTCTTTTCCTGCCAAGGGGTAACATGCAAGACAGTGGGGGCTGGGGTTTTAGGCTGCCCCAGACTTGCCCTTCCCTGGGGTTTGGCTCTGGTGGCACTTTCTGGGAGCTACTCCACAATGAGAAGTCCCACCACAGTGACCCTAGACCCTAGCAGGGTGCAGTTTTTGGTCATACCCAGGACCAAAAAGTGATGCACGTATGATATGCACGTATGCGCATACGTGCTCTCTCTCTCTCAAAGGGAATGGAAAACTTGACTTTGTAGTTTCCTGTTCTTCATTTGAGATTAACCAAACAAAATATTCGGGATCAGGTCTTCATATTGTAAACCTACCACATGTACTTTGAGACACACTGCAAGTGAAAATCATAACTTAATTTCAAGTTTGGTAAACTTTTTAATGTTGGGAGAATGATTACCTTGGACTTCATTTCAGTGGCTACCATGGAGCTACAGCAGTTTTCTGTCAGCAAAACCCATTAGGCATTATTTTTAAATACACAGAAGCATAGTCTAAGTGAAATACATTTCACTGTGTTGGGCTGTTTGAACTCAGTAAATAGATAAATTAACTGGTGACATTAAATAATGTATTATTTGGAGAGTGTTCTCCCTGTGACGAATTTATAGCTGAGCCTAACAATGTCAGTAATAACGTTTTTAAGCTTTATTTTTTTAACAGACTCTAAATTTATTTGAACAATTTTTAAAAAAATTTGTAGGTTTGATTAACAGTTTGAACAGAGCTGCTTAGATTATAACACTAGAAGGACCATTAGGATCATCTGTTATGTTGTTCTGTCCATCACACACTAGAGAATTTCACCTAGTTACTGTTTGGAGCCCAGTTGAATTGTATTCTTACTGTATCTTATTTAAAGTTATCATCTGAACAATATGAGTCTGCAGTTGGGCTGAGCTAGGAATATTAAGAAAATATTTTTCTTATAGCATTTGGGGACTTTTGGAAACAAAGGCAGAAAAAAATTAAAACAAAGTTTAAAATAACTGAGTTGCAAAAAGAATTTGAGATAAATTACATTTGGTGTTGTAGATGGAAATTCAGCTTGGTTATTTTTTGCTTACCTCTGTTGGTAAAGATAGCAGGATTTGATAGGTTGATGCATGAGTGCAGGAATTAGTTCTCTCCTAGTGACTTGGTGCATAGCTTTGTTTAAGTGGTTAAAACCCTTTGGTGCCTCAGTTTCTGCAAGGGGATAATGGACCTGGTTGGAAAGATTCTGATATATTTTGTTGCTGTCAGGAATAAAAAATGTCATTGAAATTGAAGTGTTTACCAAAAACAGTTTGAATGAAACACTACCAGAAAGAGGGCAGGCTTTGAGCCCTGCCCACCAAGCTGTTCAGCAGCCCAGTACATGGAATGCATCAGAACTGCAGACCCCAGTTTCTAGGCCCCATCTACATGTTACATTTAAGATGTAATTTAATCAGTCGATAATGTCTTAAGTTGTGATCTAGCCACATGTTTAATCAATTAATGTTGTGATAAAACAAAGAATAGCCACAAAGTTATTCCACACAAAATGGAATCCTCCTTGTCATGCTATTTAATTCTTATGGCTCTTTATCACAACATTAATTGAACAGCTGCAGTTGGGGTGACTTATGCACTGCTGCAGTTGAGCCCCACAGCAGACAAGACTCCCTGCTGCTCCAATGTGCTGCCACAGCTGGGAGCATTATCATCTGTAAGACTTGCAGCCACTGGAGCTTGCTATTTGCTGGTGCTGGTGAAGCCCAGGATCACACACTTGGGATCTCTCCTGCACCCTAATAAGGCATGAATGGATCTGATGCTGGATGCCACAGTGATGTCTTCTGCTGTGCATCATGGATCATGAATCAGATTCTATCACACCTTTACCTGAATGTTTAGGGGGGGCCCTAGAGTTCACAAGTGGCACTCCCTCCTACTATCCCCAACTTCTCAGAGATTGATCAATTTTTTGGTCTTGGTTCTAAATTGAAATGAAAGCAAAGTTTGATATTTCAAAATCTTCTGTGAAAGGGAAAAAATGTTTTCTCTGTGAAGCTTACAGTGGTCATAAAGATGTTGTGAGGCTTTTTCTATTAATACTTCCAAAGTGTTTTGAGATCTCAGGGTGAAAGGATGCTGCCAAATTGCTACATGATGCTGTAACATTAGTTTTTTTAATGGTGTCATATATAGAGAACATTAAAATGTCCTCACTAGTTCTACAGTTATTTTATTCATTTGGGACAGCCCTTATTGGCACCTTCTCTTAATAGATTGGAAGTATTGCCTTTAACTACTCAAACTCTTCCTTTCTTTTAGAATTTAACCTGTAAATGTACACTAACCTAGACAGTTACTGAAGTTTAAATAGTATCTTGTATTCTTAAAGCCTTTAGAAATTATGATTAGTAAGACAATTTGGTACCTGATAAATAGACAATTTTACAGTAAGCTATTATTATTTTATTGTGCCTGATGCAGCATTTTGTAGCTGCTTAGGTCTTGATGACTACAGTGAAACTTTCTTTGATATAGTCATCAAGAAATGGCACCTCCTTGACCCTATGTCATACCTTTTTACACTCTAGAGTTTTCACTTAGCACAGTGGGTGTCACATGACAGCTTCTAGCACTGAATGGGTGAATGGAGTCAATGAGGCTGTAAGTGCTGTCAAAATTCAACTGCTAGTGTTAGAAACTATAGCTCTCCATAGTTATGCCTGCAGAGCTGTACTTGGCTTTGAATTGTACATCATGTTACATCCTGACAACAATGTGGCAATTTCCATCTGTGCTGTTACTGAGTGGGATTAGGCTTTAGTATCTAAAAGTTTCCACGATAGACTCCTACTTGTGGCCTTAAGGCAGATCAGGTCAGGATATATGTTCTGCCACAGACTTCCCCTGTAATCACAGGCATGTTGTTTAACTTCTTAATACCTTCCTCTCCTTATTTGCAAAACCCGAGAACCCTTATTTCTGGTTATAAATTACTTTCACTTTCTTGGAAGGAAGTCGCAGAAGAAGACAGAATAAAAAATATTATTATCATAATGTTAAAACAGAAATATACAGTCAAAATACTAACAGACTGCTCATTTATTCTATCATCACCTTTCCATTAACATCACTAGATTCAGATGAAGGCTTTAGGAACTACAGCTGAGTGAAATCAAGAAATAATTTGTCAAAAGGCACATTTTTCTGTGTGAATGATCTAGGAACAGATTGAACAATTCTTGAATTTATTAATTTTAAATACATTTTATAATTTCCCCAGCAATTAAATCCACAGCTCATTTGCTAAGTATTTGTTGCAAATATTTGTGCTGTGTACCATACCAGTAAGTCATGTTGCATAGTTTCTATTTTCTGTTTGGCTGGTTTGTGTACATAATAAAGCATGAATTGCAAATATACAATTCAAAATTCAGGTTACATTAGCTACATGAATTACCCAATCAGGGAACTGAAACATTGCCATTATTGTATGCTATGTTATTGACACAAATTGCAAATTGTATGTTTGATTGCAATATGTAGTGTTGATTAGTTGAGATATTACTTCTGCCCCATACAGGAGGCTGCCCTATCTGATTATAGCTAATCCATGTCATTGAAGTGAGGGCTTCATAAATCATTTTCAGGAATTATATGGTCTCAATCTAAAATATAATCTGAATCTTAAAGTTCACTTTTTGCAAAGTCATGTAAAAATCTTTAGTGTTTAAATGTTTTGAAAGGAAAAATCTCAAAATTCACTGCAAGACAAATATTTGAAGGTAACTTTACTACTATTATCTTAGCTTTATAGAATACATCTTATCACACACAAAAAGATAAATTTGTTTGTATTGGCTCTTAAAGCAAATATGTTTGCTGAGATGGTTGTGTTAATGGGGGACTGCTTATGTTCTCCATATAGAGAAGTGGCATACAGGAAGACGTATCAGTGATGTGGAGTCTGGATTTAGTCTTTGTTCAAATTGTTTTAGATACACACTCAGTTCAACAACAGATAAAACAGGCAGTATACAGTCCATTGTCTTTCAAAGATCTCAGCCCTGCTCCAATTCCAACAAGCACCTCTGGTACAAGAACCAACTCCAGTTAGTGAAATTTTAAGGAGACAGTAACATCCCTTAACAAGCTAAGGAAATACAGAGTAGATGAAAGTACTGTAACACAGATACATAATTTGTTAAAGCATCACGCTCAGTGTGTTGCAATCAATGGTTCAAAGTCTACTTGGAGGAAGGTATAAAGTAGGGGTCCTCAAGGGTTTGCCTTGGGTCTGGTATTGTTTAACATCTTCATTAATAATTTGAATAATGGGATGGAGTGCAAGCTTAGCAAACTTTGTGGATGACACCAAACTGGATGGAGTGACAGACACTCTGGAGAATAGGGCTAGGATCCGGAATGATTTACCTAAACTGAAGAAACGGTCCACAATAACTCAAATAAAATTCAGCAAGGATGAGTGTAAAGTCCTGCATTTAAGATAGGACATTTGCATGAACAAATATAGACCTGGGAATGACTGGCTAGGCTCTGGTACTGCTGAGGAGAACCTGGGGTTACAGTGCACCATAAACTGAATACAGGGGTGGATCCAGGGCAGGTGCACTTGTGTACTTTTACCCCCTCCCCCTTTGATTCCTGCTACATTCAAAGTTTAAACCCAGCTGCCTGGCAATGGCAGCAGCATTTCTTGTCAGGCAGTGCCTAGGGAGTCAACTGACTTCATGGCTCATTATAATCTACCTGGTCTTTTCTAAACCCTTCATTCCACAGGTGTTAATGACTTTCTCTTCTTTTTAAAGGTCTTGATTTTCTACCAGTCAAACTATCCTTTGTTTGGCAAGTCTGCCAGCTACTCCTAGTAATGAAGCTCCTATTTCACAGCCCTGCAGATTGTATTTAACTCATTCCAACATCTCTATATTTATTTTTGCTTCAATCTTAAACTGAATAATACAACCCTAACCCCCTAGCATATTAATAAACTTCTTGTTTATTTTTAACTGGAGAAAAAAATGTGCTGTTTTGTATGTGATGAATGATGCGTCTCATCATCTGCACCCCCCTCTTCAAAATTCTGGATTCTCCCAAGGCTGCATATGAGCCAACAGCATGCTTTTTTTGCCAAAAGAAGAAGAAGAAGAAGAAGAAGAAGAAGAAGAAGAAAAATGGACAGTACTAGCAGAAGTCATCTTGCAAATCAAGGAAAGTGATTATTCTGGTTTGTATGGCAGCGGTGAAGCCTGATCTGGAGTACTATGTCCAGTTTACGGTCCCATGTTTCAAAAGAGGTGTGGACAGATTGGAAAGAGTCCAGTGGAGGCAGGATACAAAATGGTTAGAGGCCTGTGAGAAAAGGCTGGAAAAACTTAAGGTTATTTAGCCTGGAGAAGAGAAGACTGAGGAAGGGATTTGCTAACAATCTTCAGGTATCAGAAGAGCAATTACAGAGAGGCTTTTCTCTGTGGTTATAGGGGGCAGCAAAAGCTTCAGGAGAGGACATTTAGGTTGGAGATAAGGAGGCAATTTTGGCAATTATGTGCGTTTTCAAGCATTGGAACAGACTACCTAGACAAGTTGTGAAATCTCCTTCCCTGGCAACTTTCAAGAGCAGGCTAAGCAGAGACTTGGCTGGGATGTTTTTGCCAGGGGTGATTCTGCCTTGAGCAGAGGGCTGGACAAGATGACCTCACAAAGTTTTTTCCATCCTTACTTTTCTATGATCCCTTGCTACTTGTCGTAGCTTCTTCAATGAACATCCAAAGACTGAGAACTTAGTACCCTGTTGTACTATGTTGACAGACTATGTTGACAGTGGTGCAATGTAGACACACCTGAGCTAGTTTTAAATTGGGTAGAAGAAGTAGATGGAGACAATATAATATATAGCTTTGCTAAATATCTGGGTAAATTAGCCAGCCCTGAAATGCATGTTGCTATAGCTGGGCTAGGATTGGTAAAGAGGAGGCCTTAGTGAAACTCATTAAAGCATAACAAAATGGGAGAAGAAATCTTAGATTGAGATGTGTCTTCAGTTATCCATGTGAACAAAAAGGGCAGTCTTCCTGGGTGAAAGCTGTTGAAAGCTGAGACATAAGTTTACATGTTTACAATCAGATTGTTTCATCACTTAGACATTATGTTTATAAAAAAAGAAAGGCAGTAGCTGGGTGACAAATGGAATGACTCCTATTTGTGCATGTACACAATAACTAACTTGTGAATTTACAGGGGAGAAAACCAAGTGACTACATGTATTCCATATTTGATACATGTGGAGCTTCATCAAGGAGGTGTGCAGAGTACTAGAAAAATGCAGATACTGGTTGCACCCTGGTTATTGGCTATAACCAATAACACCTGGTTCTATCCAATATCATGCATTCCTTGGTTATTGGATATAAAGCTGCCAATAACTGGATACTCCGCAGTCAAAGAAACAGCCACAAATAATTCCACTGAAAATGAAACGGTCAAAAAGTATTAATCACTTAATTCAGCCACGCAATTCATTGGACTTAAAAGCATATTCTTAAATAGTTTCTTGATTGAGAATAAATGCCTCATTAATCCTGGACCTACTGAGCTGAGACCACTAGAAATGCAAGCAGAGTGACTGACATTTTAATTTATCGTATGTGGGACAAAATTCGGTCAGAAAAATAGGCGCTTGTTATAATATGAGGGACTTGTAAAAAAGCGAGAGCTCTTCTCAAGATGGGATTTGGTTGGACTGTAGCATCACTTTACTAATCCATGATATGTAAGCCACAGACAGGTCTTGTGTGCTGCTTGTACCACATGTGCCAGCACTAGCCCTGTGCAGTGCATGCAGCATATGCTGGTACTGGTGCATGGGGATGGTAAAGGGTGAATGCTACATATGGCATGTGGGTCAGTCTGTAGTGCATGCTGCATGTGGCAGACTGTGTGCCAGCCCTGCAGCCCCAGAAATTGGCACAAGAAGCAAGGGGGAGTTTCCACTTTTATATAGAAAATCATAGGGGTTAGGGTCACAAGCCAATGGGCTGAAGGGAGGGAGCAGGTAAAAGGTAAAGAAACATCAACATTGGTAACATACACTCAGCACCTTAATTTCTCCCACATACCTCTGGAGGTGTCCCTAAACAACTCTTCAGTCCCTAGAGTGCTCAAACAGAAGCTTGCAGCTGCCCCCAGATCTGAGTCCAGCTCCTTCAGTCCACAGTTAACTGACTGAGCCAGTGAGATCTCCAGTTCTACTGTGCACTCCTCTGAATAGGGATGACCAGGCTCCATGTGCACACTACTCTCTCTTCCCCTTACTCCAGCCCCAAGGTTCCTCTTCCTTTTTCCCTTGCCCTTCAGTCTCTGGGGTTTTTTGAGAATTGTAGTCCAAATTAACAGCTTCGTTATGAGCAATCCAAAAGCAGTTGAAGATGATTGTCTTTCATGATTGCCTTATCTGTAGGTCTGAAGATCACTGACAAAGGCAATCTGGTATTGACAGGTTCTATTGCATCATGATCATCTGTTTCCATGTGCAGTGGATGGCCCTGGATTATTGGTTTGGTCCATGATACATTATTTATGCCACTCTTGCTTTTTTTGTCATGTGTTGTCATTGTGAGGTTTCAAAATACTGAAATCCTTGCAGTAGACTCTTTCTCCATTTGGAGCAATCCTGGTTGATAATCTTCCATGAGTTGATATTGATGCTGTATTTTTTTCAAGTTGGCATTGAGGATGTCTTTGAAGTACTTTCTCTGCTCTCCTCTTGAATATATGCCTTGACTGACCTGGGAGAATAAAACGTGCTTTGGGAGTCTGGAGTCGACAAAATACATGCCCAGTAATGACTGCCTCAATACTCATGGCATTTGATTGAAGGATGATGCTAACATTGGTGTGCCTGTCTTCCCACTGGATTTTAAGGATCTTCTGCAGACAATGTTGATGGCACTTCTCCAGTGACTTGGTGTCTCCTGTACATTGTCCATGTCTTGGCTTCATACAGTGAAGTAGGGTTCATGACTGCCAGATAAACCATGAGTTTGGTTTTGGATCTAATGTCACAATCTTTGAACATCTAATTCCTCAGGTATATGAAAGCTGAACTTGCACATTTAAGGTGATGTTGGATTTCTTTGATGTTGGTCTTCTGCAGGAGGTAGCTTCTGAGGTATGAGAAATACTCAACATTCTCCAGAGTCTCACTATAAACCTGAATTACTGGAGCTGCAGCTTGCTCATTAAGTGCATGTTGATGGAGGACCTTAGTCTTCTCAATGTTAAGTATCCGTCCCATGTTCTTATATGTCTCATTGAAGATGTCAACAATTGCCTGAAGATCTGCTTCTGAGTGAGCACACACTACAGCATCATCAGCATACTGGAGCTTGATGACTGAGGTTGGGGTATCTTGGTTTTGACTTGAAGTCACCTGATTAAACAGTTTACCATCCAATAAGCAGTTTAGCTCCACTCCAACTGGAAGCTTGTTGATGATCAGGCATAGCATCGTGGTAAGGAATATCAGGAAGAGTGATGATACAACCTTGCTTAACTCCTGTCTTAACTTCAAAGGGATCTATGATAGATCCATTACTGAGAGCCACTGCTTGCATAGCATCATGGAGAAGGCAAAGAATGGTGACAAATTTTTGTGGACATCCATACCTCAGAAGGATCCTTCACAGTGCTTCTCAGTTGACAGAGTTGACAGTTTTTATAAGATCAAAGAAGGCCATATAGAAAAATTTATGTTGTTCCCAGCATTTTTCCTACAGCTGGAAGCAGTGAAGATCATGTTGGTTATGCCTTTCAATGCCCTAAATCCACACTGAGATTCTGGGAGTATCTCTTTAGCAAGTAGAAGAAAATGATTCAGGAGCGTTCTCACAATGATCATTCTTGTGGACAGCAAGACAATCCCTATGTAATTTCCAGTCAGACTTGTCTGCTTTCTTGAAGATTTTCATGATCATGGCATTCCTGAGGTCCTCTGGGATTTCCTCCTCATTCTAGATCTTTAAGATGAGGTCATGGAGCTGTAATGTAAGCTCTTTTCTTCCCTGCTTGACATTTTTTGGCAGGGATTCCAACTGCTCCAGATGCCTTGTCATTCTTCATCTCTTTGACTTTCCTAAACTCATCAAAGGTTGGAGGGATTCTGAGATCATCTCTAACTGGGAGTTGTGGGATGGAATTGAGTGCACTCTTGTCAACAACAGTCTTGAGTGCAAGGTATTCAGAATGCTCCTTCCAATGGGTGCTTGATGGCTCCCCTTTGCTTGGCCAGGTCTCCTTCATCCTTAGGTCTCAAAGAGGTTGCGCCCTGAGTGCTCGGACTATAGATGGCTTTGGTACTAAAGAAACTGTGCATATTTTGGTTGTCAATGAGATGTTAAATCTCCTTTGCCTGGTTACCTCTGTTTTCCATATCATGGGTCCTCCTTTGGATCTCTCCCTTGGCTTGGTGATTCAGTTTCTTTTGCTTGGAGTTGGTATCGTTCTGCCGAGCACAAAATGCCTTGTGCTTGTTGTCAATCAACCTCTTGGATCTTCCAGTCACTCTCATCAAACCAGTCTTGGTGTTTTCTGATGAAGAATCAACGTGTCTCCTTGCAGGCACTGATGACAGTAGACTTGAAGATACCCTAAGTGATGCTGACAATCTCCCATTGTTGTTGATTAGACTTTTCCAGTTTTCACTGAAGCATTGATGGAAGAGGTTTTGCTTGATTGGGTGCTTGAGTCCTTCACTGTTGACCTTCTGTCAGCATTGCTTCTGCTGCAGCAGTTATTTGGGAGCCATTTTGAGTGACATAACTGAGCAGATGAGTTGGTGATGCTCCAGCAATTTTTTGCTTCCAGTATAGCTTGAGTGATGCAGACATCTTTGTGATCCTGGGCATGAATGATGATGTAATCAGTCAAGTGCCAATGCTTAGATTGTGGGTATTGCCATGATGTTTTGTACCTGTTTTTCTGGTGGAACAGGGTCTTAGTGATGGTGAGTCCATGTTCTGCACATTTGGTCAAGAGGAAGATGCTGTTGGAGTTAACCTTTCCGACACCTTCCTTGCTGATGGTTCCATTCCAGAGGACTGAACCCCCTCCAACTCTGGCATTGAAATCACCAATCAGAATAAGCCTATCTCCCTCTGGAACATCAGAAAGGACTTGATCAAAGTTGGCATAGAATTTCTCCTTGGTTTTGTCAGCAATGTTAAGAGTCTGGCCATATGTGCTGATGACAGTGGCATATTGGTTCCCTGCCAATCTGAGACAGAGGTATGAGGTGCTCATTAATTTTAATAGGGAACTTGTTGAGTTTGGTTTATAAGTTCATTCTTAATGGCAAAGTCCAACTCCATTAAGTCATCATTCTCCTTCATCTTTACCCTTCCAGAAAAGGGTGTTGTCATCTCCTTGCTCTTTGAGCTACTTGTCTCCTGCTCACCAGGTCTCACTCAGTGCAGCAAGGTCAGTGTTGTATTGTCTGAGTTCTTGAGCCATAATTGCAGTGCAGTACTCTGGGGCTTCACTGTTATGATTGTCCATGAGGGTTCTGATGTTCCAGGTTCTGAAATTGATTGGATGTCTTCATTGATTTCAACCGCAGTAAAAGTGATCCCACTGGACTCAATTAGCCAACCAGGAAAAAGGTAGGCAGACTGTTTAGTATGGTGGCAGAGCTGTTTTGCTGCCACAGGTGCAGAGCTGTTGTGTCCACAGGTGCAGATAATGGAACGACCTTCAGGGAAGGTTAGCTGTGAAATAAGAAGGGGTAACTGACAAATAACAGTCATGGACCTAGCAGCACCAGAATGCGCCACCACACTAAACAGATATGGTAGGCACTAGAGGAACATGGAGGAAGCAGAAGCTGGAAAACTGTCATGGAACCAGAGGGACAGTTTTCCAGCTTCTTCTTCCTCTGTGCAAAAATGAAGTTTATTTCCTACATATGGGGAGTTTTACCATCTTGAATTTTCCCTGAGCCTGATGAAGGGCACATGAGCCTGGAAACTTGCAGAAAATGTTTTCTTTTTGCAATTTCCCAGTTGGTTTAATAAAATATATAATTTTGGAACCAAGAGTTCTAGATTTTTGCATAACTTTATAGGGTCTCTGAGGCTGCACTAGGCATCTCAAATACTTTTGTGCTTACATAAAGGTTAAAATGGGTAGAAAAAGAAAATCAGAATATTGGATGACAAAGTCTGACAGGGTGCTGTTGGGTCTGGGTCAACTCCCAATCTTGGGTCAACATTTCCCTTGCCAATGTATATCTCACCTGCTATGCCTTGATGGATTTATTGGAGACCTGGGAAAAATGTGCCTTGGGAGGAGTTTTCTTTGGGTGATCTTCTTGGTTCTATGCTCTGTAGTCCATTAATTCTCCATCAGTCATAAGGTATATTTTGTCCAGGGCTCCTACACCCCTACACCCAGGTTTGTCACTCACCCAGATGACCTTGTCAGGAAAGGCTGTCCAGTGGGGAGAATGGATATCTGTCTGTCTCTCCGTATCCATTCTGTGGGATGTGACTGGGAATGGTTGATAGTCCCTCTCAGCTTGTTGTGCATGGAAGCAAAACAACAACAACAACCAAACAATGTAAAATAAAAGTAAAAGAAACAGTCTGGTGTATACCCGACTGTTTTCTTTGCACACCCTTTACTTATGTAGTTGTCATACCTAGAGGGCTATTAGCTGTTTGACTTATCTCTTAGCCTATTTGGACCTCACAAGTGCCTCTGCTCAACCACAGTCCTAGGGCAAATCTTGCACTTCTCCCTGGTATGCAAGCTGTTTGCTAATTATGAGCCACCTTCTCGCCACGCAGCTGAATCTCTAGGCAATCAGTCTGCTGGCCATGTGGGTTCCCTTTAACTGATAAAGGTCAGAGTCCTTCCCTCACAGAAACCCGACACTCAGACATCTTCATTTTGCCATTGTAACTCTGCAGTCCATGAATTCTGGTGCAATTAACGCACAGACTGTGTCCTTCTGCCTGTCTGGCTACAGAGTGTGACTCTAATTGCCTGTAGTGGGCTATTTTTCTCCCTTCCAAAAAGGATTCTTATTACTCATGGGTTCCCTGCCTCTGTCTTCTTTCCCTCGTTTGTAGGGACAGCAGCTGTATCAGACTCGTGAAGGTGGCATTGCGCAACAAATGCCTCACTCTTTCCCGGCCTTGTCTCTGTCTCCCTGACAGTTCACCAACACCTCTGTGCCAGCACCAGGACAATCTCCTGGTTGTTTTCTTGTTTCCAGGGGAATCCCTTCTTGTACCCTTACAGGTTTTTCATCTCCTGGTGGCCTGGAACTCCCAGGACCTGCTGGAATTCTGCTTTCCCCCTGCTGGTCCGGGAAAGGCAACTGCGACATTAACTCTTTGCCACTGGACTTCCAGTGCTGGCTCATCCTGGCATAGCAAGGTCAAGATCTGGCTCACTGCTACATGAGGAAATTATTAAATCTGTTGCAATTATGCCAGGATTCATCTTTGTATTTCTTTATCTCCTTTTCATAGTCATTGGAGACAGCTGTAGTAGATAACCAGATGTTATCTTTTTCTTTCTTTCTTTATATCAGATTGAAAAGACCTGTGTCTTAGCAAAGCAACAGTTAATATTTACAAACTCTTTGCTGGTCCAAACCAAGGAAGAGTGTTTATGTGCAGACAAATTCAGAACTACACAGAAAGTTTCTGTAATTTGAGGCAATGGTACAGTAAAGCCCACAAAGTACAATTACAACTGGAAGTCCCATCAGACCATCTATGTTAAAAAACAGCCTTCAGCAAGGAGGCATAGTTCTTTGCAGTCTCAGCCTATAAAATAAATAAGGCAAGGTGCCAATGAAATAAGGAAGCTGCTGTACTTTAAGTGAAAGGGGGCATGCCATGAATTCCCCCTTCCCTTGCTGTTTAGTTTTAACACAAATCCCTTTTTCCTGTCATTTTCAAAGCTGGATCAATACAATTTCAAATGCTCTCTGAGGCTTCTCTTTCTGAAGAATACAATCTCCAGTAAAAAAAAAAAAATACCAAAATTAGTGCCAAAGCAGTGCACTTTGAGTTAATTAAAATTATGTTAAAAATAATTATGAAAGTAGTTTTTTCCTCTGCAATGAGTTTCTTCTAGAAAATGGTGTCTTAGGAAGTGGAAAAAAATGTACTCACACTCATGGTAATGCATCACAATATTCTTTATTGCTCCCTCCCAGTTTAGAAGTTGGCGTGGGGAGAGTCCAAGAACTGAATGTAATCCAAGGCTGAAGCATGTTCATGATTCTGGAGCAGAATTGAAGCTTATTGATGGCACACTGTGGGAAGTGCTTGCAGCAGTGCCGCCATATTATTAGATTACTATTATTTCTTTTAATTGTGGTAGTAGTTTGAGTTCCCAGCTGAAGTCAGGGCTTCATGGTGCCTGTGAATAGCAGGAATATTGAGAGTTATAGTGGAAAATGTAAGAATTTTTAGAAAGGTGGGTATTCAGGAAATAAGCCAACCAAATTCAGCCAAAGCACCAATTAACTATGGGGAGTTTTTATCTAGAAAGAGTCCACTTCAAGTTTTCTTGCAATTGCATCTTCTTGCAACTGGATATCCAATGAGATAGGTCTTATCCAGTATGGCATTTTTTAAATGCAACTGTTACTTGTGGTTTTTTTGTATACTGCAAATTTAAATTTCAAATAGCCTTCTACCCACTGGGAAAGCTACAGTTACAATAATGAGCTTTCCAATAGGGAGTGGTATGGTATGATTGATTGCAAACGGGGTAAAGTCTAAGCTCAGAGACCTTTATTTTCAGGTTATTCTAGATAAGAAAGGACAGAAAGGAATAAGGCTTGAATATTGCACTCTTAGCTCTTGTTTTACACTTGCATACAGATTACAGTGTCAAAGCAAATTCACGTTGCAGGCATTCACTTCAAATCAGAAACTTAGTCTAAACAAGAAAATAGGATAATTCTGGTGGCCTAAGTAACTAGATTTTTGTTCTGGATACAAATAGAGATGCACTGAGCTATGGGCAGATTGAAGATTTTGAAAAGTGGGGTGCAGATGGCATGGTGCAATATTCGATAACATAAAGTATATTTTTCTCTAATTAAAAAAGAAACTAGAAGCTTTACTAATATGCTAGGGCTGTATTATTTAGTTTTTAATCTGAACAAAAATGAATATAACTGAGTCAGGGGGCAGACTGACTGCCTACTCCAGGCTGGGCCAGGCACCTGGTACAGATGCAGTGACCACCCCCTGCAGACAGAACCATAGGTCCTGGGTATGTGGGGGGCCAAGGGTCCTGGTCCTCCTCAGGAAAAAGCCAGGGTGACCACCCATTCCTAGTTGAAGACTGACAAAACCCAGGTTGCTGTGGACCCCTGCAAAGGGCAGCAGGGAATAGGATGCATATGACCAGAAATACAGGCCCAGGCAGTGGTGGAGAGCAGCTTCCCCAGCTGTCTTCAGGTAAGTCTATTGGGTATGGGGGGGAAGGGCAGATTAAGGCCTCTATAGTGAGGGAAGGAGAAGTGCAGGGGCTTGGTCTGGTGGTGCTGCCCAGCCAGGGTGGTGCATGGGGTCTGGGGTGGGGAGCAGGACAGAGACACAGGCAGCTTGTCCAGGAGGTGGGGGGGGTGGCTCCCTGCTGCTGAATGCACTCTTAGGGAGCAGGGCATGGGAGGGCATGTGTCCCCTAGTTTTGTGCATGGGGAAGGGATGGATGTGGGATGCCTACAGTGGCTCCCTGCCCTGTTGCCCTCCCCGAAGAAACCCACACTACTGTGGTGAAGTGCCCCCCTGCCTACCGGGTAGCAGAGTTATGCCCCCTGCTGCCATTGGGCAGGCAGGGGGTGTCGTGCCATGGTGGTGCAGCTGGTTCAGGGGTATGAGGAGGGCAGCAGTGCAGGAAGCCCAGACCCCATAGTTGGCAGCCTGCATCCCTCCCCCATGGGCTCTGCTTGGTTCTTGTCATGCCATGGCAGGGAGTGGGGGCTTCATTTTAGCGCTCCCCACTTCCCTGGCAAAAATATAAGTTGGCACTTAGGGACAGAACTGGTCCCTGGACTCCTACATGAGTCCCCCAGACACCCCACCATGTCCCTAGTGCCCCTTACTGTTCTTCATGCATTGTCTCTGCCACTTGAAACGCCTCTTGGCTCCTCCGTTCTATCTTACCCTGCATCAGACCCCACTATTACCTTCACACTCCATTGAGCCCTGTCCTGTCCCTCTGAGTATTCAAACCTCAGTGCAGTCCCTCACCTAAAATCCATCTTGTTCCCATACCCAACGTCATCCCTGCAGGCCACACCTCTCCCCTCAGCCCCATACCCCCTCTGCTCTTCATATCTCCTTGCCCCCATAGGACTTCAGTCCCTTCTTACCCTAGACCTATACTCTACAGGTGTCTCACTCCCCATAAGCCCCTTGATACCTGTGACTGTCTCTTCAGTCCCTCATGATGTGAACAGCATTGAGAGGGTCCAAAGGAGGGTATGATCAGGGGTCAGCAGGACTGGCCCTATGAGGACAGGCTACAGGACCTGAACCTGTTCAGCCTCCACAAGAGAAGCCTGAGAGGGGATCTGGTGGTCATCTATAAACTTACCAAGGGGGACCAGCAGGGAATGGGAGAGACCCTGTTTCCTCAAGCACTACCAGGATTAACAGCCACAAGTTGAGAGTAGGTTCAGGTTAGACATCAGGAGGCACTACTTCACTGTCAGGGCAGCTAGGATCTGGAACCAACTTCCAAGGGAAATGGTGCTCACTCCTACCCTGGGGGTCTTCAAAAGGAGGCAAGATAATCACCTAGCCAGGGTCATTTGACCCCAGCATTCTTTCCTGCCCATGACAGGGGGTCAAACTTGATAACCTGCTCAGGTCCCTTCCAACCCCACCAACTATGAAACTATTATGACATCTGGGAGCCCTTTTCCCTCAAAACCCCTCCCAAATTGATCCACTTTTGCAACTCCCTCCTGCTTCTGACTGATTGCTGTCTCACTGAACCATTCAGTCTGTTTTTTAGCCCTGTCCTTCCTCTCCCTGTTTTTGATTTTGTTGGGTTCAACTCCTCTAGGAACAAAGCTACTTAGTAGAAGTTTGTAGATAGCAGCACACCCTTACTGGACATGTTGATGGGTGAGAAGAGAAACATTACTAGGTGGATATTGTAGAAAACAGATGAGATATTGTAGAAGAAAGGCTAACTTGATTCAAAGAATATCAAGGATTGTTAATACCTATGGAGTAAAGATATTTGCAGAAATCAAGTAGATAATAATGGGCCATGAGGTAAAGTAGCTCCCTCAGCTCCACCTGAATAGAAATCTGGCTGTCCTTGTTGGCCAGTTTGTTTTAAACTTTTTGTGGAGTAGGTATTAAAATGGAGTGCAGCTACACCCCTCCTTCCCTTTTCTTCACAGGAGTAAACTACCTGGTATTTACAGACAACTACTGCAAATGATATATGAATTTATTAATGCAAATATATTAATTTAATAACAAGTTAGATGAACTATTGGGCACTGCCTACAGGAGCATCACAGACAAGGCAGTGAGGTGCCTCCTTGCTTGATATACTAAACTATTTTTAGAAAAAGGATGCCAGTTGAAGTTACACACACTAACTATAATTTCTGGGAACAGGAGTTCAATACTAGGGGTGTGCAAAATGGGTCATATTCACTTTGGATTTGGCCCAAATCAGGGACAGTGATTTGACTAATTGATTGAGATCACTGTCCCAATTCGATTTGGCCAAATAGAATAATCAGATTTGGATGCTGATTTGGAGAATCAGTGATTTGGCCATAGACACAGCTTTAAATGTTTTTTCTACATGCCTTGAGCTACCAGCTGTGTCTTATGAACACTGAGATGGTGGGGCAGATGAAGAGTCCCACAGAAGTGAGGGCAGGCCCCCTCTGTGCTCAGCAGTGAATCCAGAAATGGACTGGAAGTACTTCCGGTATATCTCCGTGTCAGCCGCCAACTGTGCGGGGGACCTCCCCCCACATGCTTCCCAGCTCAGTGTTCGGCTACAGGGGAACCCTGGAAGTAGACTAGAATTACTTCCAGTTCATTTGCATGCTCAGCGGTGAACCTGGAAGGGGCCCCCTGCACACTTGTGGGATGCTCCTTCTGCCCCACCATTGCAGGATTTATGTATCACACCTGGTACCTCAAGGTATGTAGAAAAACATTTAAAGCTGTGTCTATGGTTGAATCATCAAATCTTTCTGAATCTCTCTGAATTGATTCAGAGGGTTCCAGTATGATTCAGAGAGATTAAAGGGTTCGTAGAGTCATAGATTTCTGGAGTCAGAAGGGACCTGGTAGATCATTGGGTTTGACTCCCTGCTTCAGGCAGGAATGAGTGCTGGGGTTAAGTAACCCCTGCCAGATGCCTGTCCAATCTTCTCTTGAACACCTCCAAGGTAGGGGAAAGCAACACCTCCCTTGAATTCCATTTCATATTTTGATAACGCTTACCATAAAGAATTTCTTCCTTATGTCCAATCTCAATCTATTCTTCAGTTTGTGGCCGTTATTTCTGGTAACGCTGAGGGGCGCCCTGATAAACAGATTGTCCACTATTCCTTGCTGCCCCCACCACACGCGATGAGTTTGTAAGCAGCCACAAGATCGCCTCTCAGCCTTCTGTTGTGGAGGCTGAAGAGATTCAGGTCCCTTAGTCTCTCTTCATAGGGTCTTACCTGCAGCCCTTAACCATACGAGTAGCCTTCCTCTGAACTCTCTTAAGGGTATCCGCATTACTCTTGAAGTGCAATGCACAAAACTGGATGTAATACTCCATCTATGGCATCACCAATGCCACATAGAGGGGAATTATTACTTCCCTAGACCTGCTCGCGATGCATCTGCTGATGCAAGAAAGAGTGTGGTTAGTCTTGCTTATTACCTCATCACACTGGTGACTCATGTTAATTTTTGCATCAACCAGGACTCTGAGATCTCTTTCCACTGTCGTGGTACTCAGAATGGTACCCCCCAGTGTGTAGGTGTGTTGGAGATTTTCTCCCCAGGTGCAGCACCTTGCATTTATCCTTGTTAAATTGCATCCTATTCTGATCTGCCCACCTCCCCAGTCTGCCTAAATCTGCCTGAATTCTCTCCCTGCCCCCGATAGGGGAATATTAAGGGGACCTATCTTGATCCTTAGTGGGCTCCTTAGTACTTACCTAATCATTTCCAGCATTCATTTTGTGGCTTGTCCTACCTTGATCTCCTCCTGAAGTTGGCATCCCCATCCCCCAACAAAGTATGCCAACCTGTAAGAGAATAGACTCTTACCCTTATAAGATTCAAGGTTTCCTGATTCGATTTGTATTTGGAGATTCAGCTGCTGAATCAGGCCAAATTGAATCAGTGACTGAAGCTTTGTACAGTCCTATTCAATACTAACACATCATTACTGTATCACAGGCAGTGAAGTGGCAACGCTTAGTTACTAGTTAAAATTGCTAGGATTCTTTTAAAGAAAGCTACAAAAAGTATATTAAATCTATGACAAACTTTTCTTAAATGGAGAACTCCCACAGAAGTCATAAATAGCAGTTTAGGACAATACCTGATGTTAAGACAAAGGTGCACCTCTATAGCTACAGTGCTACAATCAGAAGCTATGAGAAGAGAATAGACAAAAGGGAAGAATGACATGCAAGAGCCAAGCCATATAACAAATGACAAACTGAAGACCTTAAAAAATTAGAAATGGGAGACCCTGTCAAGAACAAATTGTTTCCTAAGCATGTATTATGCACTGGGAAGCAGGCTATGTGTGCTGAACAGATAAAGCCTTGTTCCAATAATGTAGCAGTGAGTGGGCATCTGTTTCACTGAAACCACAAATATATTCACACACTACAAACAAAAGATACCTGCATGGACATTCCACTGAGATTTTATTTAGCAGAAGATGAAAGGAACAAAGGCTAGCAACTACATATCCCAATATAATTTATATCATTTTGTATACTGATGTAAATTACACTGGTATCAGGAATGGGCAGATGTGCACAATTAATGGCTCTTATTCCCCCTTGCTGTTACGTGGAAGGAGAGCTGATAATAGCCTATTTGCCTTTAACAAATGGCTACCTGCCTTGGGTCCAGATACACTAAACTTCAACTGGTGTAACTTATACTGGTACAGTTTTAACCCAGATTGTTCAAAGTGATATTTGGCCAGACTGGATAGACGTACTTCACTTGCGAGGTTTGAGTCCTTTGTCTGCTACTTTTTTACATTTGATGTAATGCTGTGACATTATGACCAGCATAGATATCTTATCTATAAAAGCCCACAAGTATGTATTTACTTTGTTTTGGCTTAATTTCACCCTTCCACTTCAAAATGTGTTTCATTCCACCAGGGTGACTTTTATAAATCGAAGTACTGCATCATTCCTGTTGGCTCTGTACTCCATTTGTTTTGTTGCCAGCAGGCTGGAGAATTGAGATCTATGTATTCAAAGTACTGAATGCCATTAATCCATCTTTGAAATGTCACTGTAGTGTTGTAGGTAGTACTGTATTTATTATTATTGCATGTGGCTGAATCTGTGAGTGTAGATCCTTGCCCTGTACAGAGCTTTGTTGACCTTGGAAAGCCTCTTCATGGCTGTGGGTCTTCAAGTGTAAATCTAACTGAGCCAATGATTGTTATGAAATCTATAGCAAGAGACTTATTTTAAAATCTCTAATAGCTACTAGGGACCACTGCTGCAAGTTCTGCACTGCAGGTGAAGCTGAGTCAACAAAATTTCAACTCCTTGGCAATAACTTTTCAATGAAAGGAATTGTATGAACCGGTATTTGGGTGAAATAGGTTAATTCCTGGCACTTCCACAGATACTGTGTATGACCAAGACATTTAATATCTCCGTGCCTCAATCTTCAACAGTGAAATAGCATAGTAATATCCCTCTCTCCAAAAATGAATAATAATGGAGTGCTAAGTGTTGTAAAATTGCATTACATGTTAGTTTATTGTGGCAGTGATCCAGTTTTAAATATTGATTTTTTTTAAAAAAGAGAAAGCAGGTAAAAGATCCCTCTTTTAAAAAATTAATTATTAATTTTAGCCTTTATTCCCTCACACACTTCTATCAGCATAAATATTCTTTAAGAAGACCACCTACACTGATTTGCAAAGAGAAACAAATCCCTTTTCAATGTTTTTTCCCTCTGCCACTATTTTTCAGTGGGAAACAGCTACATGTTAGCCCTTATCCCCATACTTATTTAGTATGTTTACTTTGTCCTTACATAATTGTTTCCTTACACTTTAAAAAGTACAAAATTTTTAGGAAGAGTGTACTGACCTAGAGCTCAGGAAGTCTGTCCTCAGAGACTACTACATCTAAAACAGTACAGGTATACAAGCCAGGTCATGTGACCAACTGGTCTAAGCATGAGACTGGAAGCCAGAAAAACTGTTTGCAAAAACTTTCTTCCTTTTTTCCCCCTCTGATTGTAAAATGGCATCAATAAGATTTATTTGCCTACCCCACAGGACTACTTGTGATATGTGGTTTGGTCATGTTGTCTGAGCATTTGATACACTGGTAACATGGATTGTTATCACTTGTGGTGTTGGCTGTTGGTTCTAATGCTAATTACACTGTAATGTGTAATTAGGCTTTATACTCAGAGTTGCTAATTGCAGTTCAGTAACAGTGATAACGTAAGTGTAATGTGGTGAAGAAAATAGTCAAGCAGGCTTTGGCAGGGATGGAGTTAAAAACCTCTAACCTCCCCCCATTCCCCAGACAACCAGATGCTCTTCAATTCACTAACAAGGATGGGTGGATTAGCAGGTGCTCCATGCAGGAAGGCTAATGAGCTTCATTGGCAACAGGGGATCTAAAACAGCGGGGAAGAATGAGGAGGGCTTGGAGTCTGGAAGAGAATTAGGGTGGGGCTTCTGGCTGAAGCATTTTTGCCCTAATCTGTGCTGCAGCTGTCTTGTTTTTGTTTTTTGTCTGTGGCTAACAGAAGCTTTCCTTTCTGTATGCTTTAGCTCAGCTACTTTGGTGCTAAACAAAAGCACTTGGGTTCTCTATCTTTGTGGATAATAACTGTGATGCCCATATATGAGGCACCCAGAAGTTTATTACACTTCCAGTATAAGGAGAGGACATTCTTGCTCTCATTTTATTTGCAAGTGATCTCACTACACCACCCTGTGTTCATGGTGAACCAGGAGTCTGGTTCTGGGAGATGGTAAGTGCCCTCAGCTGCCATTCTTTGCTAAAAGAAGTGGGTCCCAGCTGGTGTATGTTTTCTTTCCAAACTGCTGCAGCTTCAGCTAGCCTGTGGTCCTAGTTAGACAATCAGATTAATCTGGTCAGTGCAGCTGGGTCATATTCTAATACCACAGAAACTGGTAGAAGGAATGATGCAGGGTTTGTTTTAATTGTAACATTGCCAAACCCCAAACATTTTTAAGAGTATGATTGCAGTATGAGAGCGAGAGAGAGAATTTTTTAATATAATGATTTTATATAATTGATTTTATTTGCCATGTATTTTTTCCCAATTATTCTCCCAATCAAACTTTCCTTTTTAATTATTAGGACTACAATCTTACTATTTTTTTAAATTAATCAAAACCCTCACATTATGTCACAGCTATAGGTTGTGGGACCTGAAGCAAAATGTCACATGCTGTCAAATGGAAGATCTGAATAGGCAAGGTGGCAGCATTGTTCTCTTGATCTGTGATGTAGTCCAAAAGATCTAGCTTCAAAACAGAAGCCATAGACAGACATGGACACCACAGAGCAGCTTCTAGAAAGATTTGTGTGTTTGTGTTTCTGCTAGGGACAGAAGTTATGCATAAACTGGTTTAAATGATCAGAATCTGACTTAAACCTGTAACAGAACATACATTTAGTGCACATAAGCCAGTTTCAAAATGGCCAAAACTGGTTTAAGATAAACCTGGTTGAATGTAGTATCAGACTTAACTGATTTCGATTTTGGTCAAACCGGCGTACTGAACATGTGTTTCAGACCCCTTCCTGGTTTAAGTTAAATCAGAGTCCCCCAGCATCTCAGCATGCTTTTCAACCCTGGGCTGGGCTGTGTGCTCCAGAGAGCAGGGCTGGCCTTGCCTCTCTGCTCTGCTCTCTAGCCAGAGCTCCAGCTGGCTGAGAAGGACATGAAGACTGCAGACACAGCAGAATCTGCCTGGCTTCTGCCTCCTCCCCCCTCAAGCAGGGATTGCTCCCTCTCCTGCCCTATGGACCACAGCTGGCATCTGATCACAGCAATATCACCTCCATGCTAATTAATGTTGAGAGGGGTGTATGTGTTCAATTTCACTGGAGCAAAGGCAGATGGAATGGTATCTGTTTAGGTCAGCTGGTAATGTCCCTCTATTCTTCCTTAAAAATGCTTTGCAAAAAGCTTTGTAAGAAGAGCTTGAACTAATGAGAGAGAAGCTTTGTTTTCTTAATGGGCTGATAACCTTTGTGTTCTGATAAGCTCCCTGCTGGCTGCTGCCTTGCTGTCAGTGTTCATCTGGGGACAGACAGAGGTGTGACAAATGACCAAGTTTGCAATGACCTCAGTGTCTGTCAGTTTGCTGCAGACAGTATGAAGCAGCAGGGAAAGGAAGATTGAAAAGCTCAGTATCATGAACAGATGCATGCACTCTACACAAGCAGTCCTGTTCCCCCCACCTTTTGCATCCGAGTGCTAGATGAGGGCTGGCAACATTCCTCACCCTTTGAGTGGGGGAGGGAGGGAGGGAGGGAGGGAAGCCTGTTAAGGGCTGCTTTCCCCTCCCTCTCCAAGCATACCCTAGCTGGAGACTGCACAGGCCATAGTGGGGATCTATACCCCACCCTAATCATAGTGTCCTGTCGGAGCCTGGCCATGACCCAACTCAGCTCAGCACTGTGGAAGGGAAGGGACAGCTCTCTCTAGAACTCGCAGCTTCTAGCCTGAGCCACTACAGGCATATGCCTGCATTTCCTGAATCAAAAATGAATGTCCATCCATTTGCAAATTAGTTCAATCTTTGCAGGTTAGACTAACCTGCAAAGAATTAATCAAACCAGGCTTGGGCTTTTGAATGTTTGTCCCTAGCACTGGAGGGAGAGACACAAGTGCTGATAATATGCTCTGAATTGAAGCATAATTGAGGAATGGTATACTTTTAGAAACATTATGGTAATTACAACCCATACCCTGCATCAGCTTCTATTCTATCCCACACATAGTGCTGCTTGTTTAAACTTTCTTAGACTCCCCCTGGCTTGCGCATATGAAGGGACAATTCACCATTGCCTTACATCTTTTATAGACATTCACACTAAGTGCTATTTGGGATAGGATCATGGATTTTGCTTATGGTTAAGAGACAGAGATGGATAAGAATAAGAATAAGAATATGGAAAGCATGCTGGCCAACTTTGTGGATGATACTAAATTATGGGGAAAAGCAGTCATGCTAGGGGATACATTTAATAGATTTCATAGACATTAGGGTTGGAAGGGACCTGGGAAGTTAATTGAATCCAGCTCCCTGCCCCAGGGGCAGGAAGTCAACAGGTGTCATAGGATCTCAGCAAGATAAATATCTAAATTTCTCTTGAAGGTGTTCAAAGTAGGTGCTTGAGCCACCTCTGGTGGCAGCTTATTCCAGACCTTGGGGGCAAGGACAGTAAAGAAGTTTTTCCTTATGTCTAGCCTGAAACAGTCATGGACGACTTTGTGACCATTCAACCTTGTCATCCCAAGGGGTGCTCTGGTGAACAGACATTCCCCCAGATCCTGGTGAGCACCCCTGAAAAACTTATAGGTGGCCATCAGATCACACGCTAGCCTACACTTTTCCAGGTTGAAGAGTCCCATAGCTCTCAGCCTTTCTTCATAATGTCTGTTTTCCTGACTTCTGATCATGTAAGTGGCTCTCCTCTGCACTGTCTCAAACTTCTCCACATCCTTTTTGAATTGTGGAGCCCAAAACTGGATGCAGTACTCCAGCTGCAGCCTCACCAAGGCCAAGTACAGTGGGAGAATGATATCCCAGGATTTGCTTGAGAAGCATCTATGGATGCAAGCCAGCATTTTGCTTGCTTTACTAGCCGCAGCGTCACATTGAAGGCTTATGTTCATCTTGCATTCAATCATGACCCCCAAGTCCCTTTCATTTGTAGTGCTAACCAGTGTAGCACTGCTGAGCCTATAAGCATGCTTCAGGTTTTTCCTCCCAAGGTGGAGAACCTGTATTTTTCGGTGTTGAACACCATCAGGTTCTCATCTGCACATTTCATGAGCCTGTCAAGGTCTGCCTGGATCACTCTCCTGTCCTCAGGTGTGGATGGTTTACCCCTGAGTTTGGTGTTGTTGGTGAACTTGACCAGTCCGCTTCTGACACCAATGTCTACATCATTAATGAAAATGTTAAATAGTATAGGCCCTAGAACAGAGCCTTGAGGGACCCTACTTGTCACAGGGCACCACGATGATTGACTTCTGTCAACCACTACCCTCTGGGTCGTACCATGGAGCCAATTCCCCAGCCAGCAGATCATGGTGGGGTCAAGGCCTCCGTTAGCCAGTTTTGCCAAGAGGTGATCATGGGATACCAGATTGAAGGATTTTTTTAAAGTCAAGAGATATGGCATCAATCTCTTCTCCCTTGACCACCTGGTCACCTCGTCATAAAAGGAAATGAGATTGGTCAAGCAAGACCTACCCACAAAACCCAATGTTGGCTATCCCTCAGGATGTTGCCATCAGCCAGTCTGTTAGGAATGGCCTCTTTGATAATCTTTTCTAGGACCTTCCCTGGGATGGAGGTCATGCTGATGGGCCTGTAGTTTGCCAGATCCACTTTCCTCCATTTATTGAAGATGGGCATCACATTGGCCTTCTTCCAATCTTTGGGCACTTCACCAGAGCACCAGGAGTTCTTTAAGATCCATGCCAGGGGCTGAGCTACGATGCTAGCCAGCTCCTTGAGTACCCTGGGGTGTAAACTGTCAGGCCTGGCTGACTCAAAGGTATCCAGCCTTTCAAGGTTCTCCTTCACAAGGTCAGCATTGATGGAGGGTAAAGCATCTCCCTCACCCGGGCCTCCCTGTCCCATAGTGGGCAGAGGCATCCCATGGGACAGGTGAAAAACTGAATCAAAGTACCCATTTAGCAACTTGGCTTTTTCCTGGGTGTCAGTTGTCTCATCTGGTTTACCAGGGGTCCAATGTTGCCCTTGCTTTTCCTCTGGCTCCCCACATATCTAAAAAAGGACTTTTTATTGTCCTTGATATTTGTAGCTAGTTGGAGTTCTGTTGCACCCTTGGCTTTCCTGGTTCACTCCCTGCAGGTCTGGACCAGTGCAGAGTATTCCTCCTTGATGGTGGATCCAGTCCTCCATCCTTGGTAGTTCTTCCTTTTAAGATGCAGAAGGTCCACTAGTTCCCTGGAGAGCCAAGGGGGCTGCTGCACCCTTTTGCTGCCTTTCTTCTGAGATGGGATAGACTTTGCTTGTGCATGTAGGATTGCTCCCTTGAGGAGCAACCACTCATCCTGAACCCCACTCTCCTTTAGGGCCTTACTGACAAGCCTCTTTAGCTTGTTGAAGTCAGCTTTCCTGAAGTCAAAGACTTCCGTATTGATGACTGACTTGCCAGCTTTTTGGTGGATGGTGAAGGTGATCAGCTCAAAGTCACTGTCACCCAGCTTCCCTTCACTCATTAGGTCACTGATTAGGTCATCCTTGGTTGCCAGTACCAGGTCAAACAGTGCTTTACCTCTTGTTGGCTTGTAGATGTCTTGCATCAGATAGAGCTCATCCATGCATGAGAGAAAGCTTTTTGACTGTTTGTATTTGGCCAAGCACTTTTCCTACAAGATGTCTGGGTAATTGAAGTCTCCCATGACAACCATGCACTGGGAGTGTGCAGCTTCAGTCAATTCCCTGGTGAACTTCTGGTCAAGCTCTTGATCCTGGTTAGGAGGTCTATGGTAGATTCTCACCATTGTTCCCCTGTGCCGTGTTCCCCACAGATTTTTTCCCAGAGGGTCTCCAGTCATCCATTCTGGGTGCCAATGTCAGCTTGCAGGGATGGGTAGCTTTCCTTGATGTAGAGAGCTACACTCCCAACCTTTTTGTCCACTCAATCTCTCCTGTACAGGGTATAGCCATCTATACCTGTGGCCCAATCATGGGCAGAGTCCCACCAGGTCTCCATTATCCCTACGACATAGGATTCAAATCCAAGTGGACCTGGATAAGCTGGAAAGGTGGGCAGAGCAGAACCAGATGCAGCTTAATAAGGATAAATGCAGAGTGCTTCATCTAGTGAGAAGTAACCAGTGACTTGAATATAAGTTAGGGGGAGATGTCCTGGCCAGCATGATGGCTGAAACGGACCTCAGGGTTATGGTTGATTACAGGATGAACATGAGCTGCCAGTGTGATGCTATAGTCAACCGAGCTAATAGCATACTGGGATGCATTAGCTGATGCGATACTTCCTCTCTACTCAGTGTTGATGAGACCCCAGCTGTAGTACTGTGCCCAATTCTAGGTGCTGCACATCAAAAAAAACCCATGTAGAATCTTGAAAGGGACTAGAGAAGGGCCACAAGAATGATTAAGGACCTGGAGTACAAACCTTATCAGGAAAGACTAAGGGATCTGGGACTGTATAGCCTTGAGAAGAGAAGACTGAGTGGCAGGGGCTTGGTGGCTGTCTATAAGTGTGTAAGGGGTGAGTATCAGGAGCTGTGAGAAAAATTGTTCAGTAGGGTATCCCAAGGGAAGACAAGGGACAATGGCCATAAATTGTTAGAGAATGGTTTCAAGTTGGATGTAAGGAAGAACTTCTTTACCATAATGGTAACCAGAATCTGGAATAGATTTCCCAAGGAGGTGGTGCAGTCCCCAACCTTGAAAGTCTTCAAGTGGAGACTAGAGAGACACCTTGCTGGAATCACTTGGTATCAGCAGTATCCTTGCCCTGAACAGGAGGGTTGGACTTGATATTTTGAGGTTCCTTCCAGCTCTTAATGTCTATGATTCTATGAAACTGCTGGCACCACATATATTGGTCACAACTCTGGGCTGTGTGCCAGCTCCTCTTGCACTGTAAATTCCCATTCTGCAGATCATAGCTATTAATTGACTGGCATAATGACTGTAATTCTGTCACTCCCAGCCCTGGCATAGGAACATGACTGAGCATGCTTGGGGCAGGAGAAGGGGTAGCTGGAGTATACTTCATTTATTTTAGACTGTAGGGCAATCTGGGGAGCTGCTGTAGTTTACTGTTAAATCCAAGCCCAACACATAGAATCTTATGGTTGAAAAAGTGGCCTGAAGCTACATTGCCCCCTAGCTGTGCCTCTTTTATGCCATTTTTTTTAATGTTCTTGATGTGGAATGAATGCTATGTATTCTGTGTGTTCCTGACTTTATTCTCAATTGGTTGGGTTGGGTACTGTATTTATGCATGCTGCATTTGGAACCAGTTTTCAGACTAATTAAAAACATGCAGGGGGATTTCAACTGTCCAATCCCTTTCTAAAACTGGAGATAAATAATCCGGTTTATAAATCTGCTTTATGCCAAACAAAAATCAAACTACATCTGCAATAGGGTGAACACAGAAAAAGATAAGAGCAAATGTATGTTTTGACAAACAAGTAAATACATAGGTATATTTACATTACATTGATGTTAAAAATAAAACTAAAAAAGATGTTTGAAAAGGGAATGAAAAGTTAGGTAGGGGTGGGCAAAATATGGCCCATGGGCCAGATCTGGCCCACCAAGCAATTCTATTCAGCCTGTGGGGACCCTAAATATTTTTATAAAATCAGTGTTTATCTGCCCCTGGCTTCCTGTCAAAGATGACAGGAGACAGGGGCAGTAGGACCCAGGGGAAGCTGGTGGCAGGACCAAGCAGCCCAGCAGCAAGGCCTGCCCAGCCCAGCCCAGCCCCACCCCACCCACAACCTCTCCACCCCTGCCTCCTCAGCTGGAAGCTTGTGCCTAGCAGAGGCTTCTGGCCTGGGACCATGGGGCTGTTCTCACCTCTTTTCCCAAGAGGGAAATTCAGATAAGAGTCAGGGAGGGAGAGAGGCAGGTGTGCAATCACCTCAGTCCTCACAGCTGGGCCGGGCTACTGCTGAGTCCTATGGTCACAGCCATGCAGCTGGGAACCACATGCTGGGGTCTCTCTCCAACACCAGGAAGAAAAGTAGAGGAATCTGCAGCAGGCAGAGGGCATACAGGAGCACAGCACGTGGGTGGGAGTGTGGGGCCCACTCCAGTGGGGTCTGGGTGAGGAAGCGGGAGTGCAAGGTGTGGGCCAGGAGGGCTCCACGGATCTGGGCTGGGCTGTGCCAGGAGAGAAAGGGGGGAGCCGACCTGGCTTGGTAGTGCCCCTGCCAGCTTGGCCTTGCACTCCCGCTGTTTTGATCTGGACCCTGCCAGCACTGGCCCCAGGACACTATTGTGGGCCCTGTGCTCCTGTCCAGCTGTTGTTGTGCTCCCACACACCCACTGGCTGTCACTCCCCCCTGCCTGCAACCACTTTCAGTGCTTCCCTGGCCACATTACCTGCTTCAGTACCATGTGATTCCCAGGTGTGTGTGTGTATTCATAGGGCGAGACCCACATGCACACCCCACCATATACATGCACCCATAACCCCCTTGCACTGCCATACATGCAGACCCCCACACCGCTTCACAAACCCCAGCCATCTTCCCACCCACACCCCACATATCCACACACATACCCACATGCTCCCTCACCCCACATACCCACCCCCCATGCTCCCTATGTCCCTCACAATATATAAGAGTAAGACTTCATTTTATGCTATTGTGCAGTCACCTCTATGTACACTATACAAATGCATGTAAATCAGGAGAAAAATATTTTTGAAATCAAATTAATGAATGTTAATCATGAGCAGTCGGCCAAGTATGAGAGGTCCTGGAGGTTCCTGGCGGACCTGCAGGACCTCCACTTGGTCCAGGAGGTGCATGGCCCCACTGGATGGCTGTCTATAAACTGCTGAGGTGCGATCAGCAGGAAATAAGGCAGGCTCTTTTTTCCTGGGCACCACCAGGGGTAACTAGGACCAATGGTCACAAGTTACTGGAGAGCAGGTTTAGGTTGG
>JAGPOW010002742.1:44941797-44986241 GCA_030014935.1 Caiman crocodilus
TTTTTTTTTTTTTCAAATATGAAAAGCGTATGTATAGCAGCAGATGAATGACTCCTAAACTCAAAGAGCCAGGCTCCTCACACAGTACAATAGAATGCTACACTTATTTCAGTGACCCTTGAGAGCCAGTCAGTGAAAAATATTGCTTACTTTTAAAGCAACCCTCCAATCAGCTATTTAAATAGGAAATGTGATCTTACTGAACAGAGAAAGAGAGGACTATCTGAGAGGCTTATATTTATAAACCACTTGAAGGGGCTCTCTGAACTACTTGCTTATCATGGACAACCAGCCCTTCCATTTCCTGTATGAACAAAAATAATAATAAAAAATGACATTAGATATTTGATATCTGAGACAATGGAGACATTTCACAGAAGCAAATTGTACTTGCACATTTTATTCTGCAGTGTAATCTTCTGTAGGTTTTCCAGACATAACTTTTATTCTTTATGGAGAAAATAGCATCTCTTTCTGTCTGTCTGTCTGTCTGTCTGTCTGCCTCTCTCTCTTGCCATCATTGTCCTTATTGACATTATCATCATTGTCTTATTATTATTATTAAGTGCTTATTGTGGTATTGTCTGTGTGAAGCATGGATTAAAAAACATTTTCAAGGTTGCATAGTGGATCAATTCCCCATCCTAATTCTGAGCAGTAATATCTCATTTCTTTGCTCTGCCTTAGGTAATCTTGGTCTTTTGCTTTAAAGCACTGACTGCTTTTCATTGAGGAATGATGTGGCCAAGAATATCATGGCTGGAAGAAAGTTGCTAGTTGGTTGATTGACAATAAATGCTGTACATAATATAAGGTAGTGAGCAAGCGTCTGTCAAAGCACAGATAATAGTGAGGTGTCAATTTTGGACCTTGTCATTACTGTACTGTGATTACTAGTACTACAAGTTAGTGATCATGGTCACGTCACACACTACTCACACTATTTAGTTTCTTTTGGAAGTAAAAAGACTTCTAAAAGGGTTTGACTGCTAGCCCTGATAACATAAGCTTTCCACACCTCCATTTTTTGCTGGTGATATTTGTTCCTCCTGTTTTCATGTGAATTTTAGCAGACCTCTGACTTTATTTAAGGTGTTATGGCCCTCTTTTCTCTCAACATTACAATTTCATGTTCATGATGGAGATTCAGAAGTAGGAAGTTGATTAATGCTATCTGACATCTCAGCATGAAAGAGATTTTGGTATCTAATTGAAGAGAAAAAGAAGAAACCAGCAACAGGAACCTATGTCCCTAGTATTCTATGTGTAAGACTGGTTAACTCTGAGAAGGCAGAGCAGTTGTTTTTTTAGACTTACCTGGCTCTATCCTGGTCTACATTTGCATCAGAGTTTGACTGGGTTTGGGACAGGGAAGAAGAAACATTGGTGAGAGGATTCTTCTGGCATTTGTTATGCTAGGTTGGGCTAATTTTCATAAACCTATGTACCAGATACACCTTTAAAAAGGAAACAACTAGAGTTGAATATCTCTTTGATTGCATGCATGTATGTTGTGCACAACACTTTCCCAATCTGATGCAAAATACAGGGGTAGAGTGCCTTCAATTCTATTAAAGCCTTGCATTAGAAGAAGGTGGTCCTGGGGAGGTGTCAGGGGCTATAATTGGCAGCCCCAGTTGTTGTCTGGTAGGCCATTTGTCTGTACCATAGCTGTACACCTTCTGATTGGCTGAGAGGAGCAAGGATTTTTGCTGAATATATGTCTGTGATGGTATGAAGGCTAGCTGCATATTTGACCCTTCTTAGATCTCTCATGAGCATAACTTTTCAAGTGATCATCCCTGCATATTCACGCCTCGTAGAATGAAATAATGTGACTCCCATTCACAGCCTGGGTTCTAGGACTACAGCTCTTTTTAAATCAACCATCTGTCATGAGCAGGTCAAAAGAAAAACTTTTGTTTAGGAGTTGTGACCTGTAGGTAAATGTAGGTCTCAGAACTGCTTCTTCAAAATAAACTATTATTTATTCATGCATAGGAATATAGTATTCGTAGAAAACAGTTACAACGACAAAGGCCTTACATAAACATGTCTTTTGTAGAGTAATCCTAAAGCAATCAATCAGATGAGATTGAGCAAGGACAAAGTCCTGCGCTTGGAATGGAATAATTGCATGCACAAGTACAGACCGGGGAATGATTGGCTAGGCTGCAGTAGTGGAGAGAGAAAGACTTTGGGGTTACAATAGACCATAAGCTAAATATAGACAGTGTGCTTTTGTTGCAAAATCAAAGGTCATACTGGGCTGCATTAACAGGAATGTCACTTGCAAATCAAAGAATTATTCTTTTGCTGTATTCAGCACTGGTGGGGCCTCACCTGAACTACTGTGCCCACTGCAAGAAGGATGTGGACAGTTTGGAAAGAGTCTAGTGCAGACTAGCAAAAATAAGGGGCCTGATAGTTATTTATGTCATTCCTAGGGTATTTGGTCTGGAGAAGTGAAGACTGAGCAGAGATTTGATTTGATAACAGTGTTCAAGTACCTGATAGGCAATTATAGTGAGGCTGTTGCCTGTGGCCATCGAGGACAGGACTAAGGGCAATGACCTTCAGCTTCAGCAGGGGATTGTAGGTTGGAGATTAGGAGGCACTTTCTTACTATGAGGATAGTCAGCATTGAAACAAGCTATTTAGACAAATTGCGGAATCTCTGCCCTTGAAAGCTTTCTGGAGTAGAGTGGACAGACATTTGCCTGGGATGGTTTAGTTTGGGATAATTCTGCCTTGAGCAAGGGGATGGACTGCTTGACTTTGCCAGGTCCCTTCTGCTTTACTTTCTTATGATCTTATTGCATTTTCCTTAAAACTTATGCAGGCCTACCTACTCCCAGAAATCTCTGCTCCACAGCTTTGCCTGCTTTCCTGCAGGTGCTGCCTTTCCCATCTTTCATGAGTTACAGGGAACCACGTCTTTTAAAACACCACTGACTCCATCTCACTGACCTCTATTCCTGTACACTGTACATGCCCCTCAAGTTAATTCAGTGAGTGCACCAGAGAGTAGAACCAGACCAACAGAGAGAGCAGTTCAGCCATTGTCTTTTAGATTGTAGCAGAGGACTGGGTGAAGCAATTTGTACTCCCTACCAGGGATGTGCAAAAAGTTGTGGATGGTCATGCTTTGAGCAGGGCATTGGACAAGATGACCTGCTGAGGTCTCTTCCAACCCTAATTTTCTATGATTCTATGCTTCTGAATAATTTCTTGTCGATTTCTGGTAGTTAAATAGAAGTATACATAATCTTCATTAAAGTAAAACCAAAACAACTTTCAGAGACCTTCCTCATTCTTCACTTGGAATATACTGAATTTCTGAATAATGATGTCAAAAGTAGATGAACATGAATCACATTTTACCCATAAAATACATTTTCTACAACTATTCAGGGATCCTTTAATGATATTCTCATATTAAACAATAAATAAGAGATATTCTACAAAGTTATCATGTGGCTGCAATCTTGAAGTCATTATACAGGCAAAACCCTCTGCAGTAAAGCATGGGTATGAAAAGTAGCTTTTGAAAGCGTTGCTTAAGATAAATGAGAACTTGACCTGTGCATGAAGAGTAGGATTGGAACTTAAGGACTTCATTTTTGAACACTGGGTACAAAAAGCAGGGTTTCACATGTACAGTACTTTGTGCTCAAGATTTGGCAAATACAGACGCCCAGCTTGGCATGTATGAACTGAATGTAGAATTGAGTAGAAAAAAGCTATTTTCCCTGAACTGTGCAAATCTCCTACTTACCAGCCTGAGTATTGTGTGTTCAAAACTTGGATACGGAAAAAGATCATGAGTGTCAAAACTGCAGAAGCCTGTTTTCAAAGGTTTCTTTATTTTTTATTTTGCTGTGTTACTGAAGCAGGGGTTCAACTTGTAGGGCTTGGCAACAGGAAAATAAAACTTTTCCACTCATTTCCTTGAATGTCTGCATTTAGTCTGGCCTGACTGCAAAAAGACAGGCTTTGATAATACAAGAAAGGCTGGTGAGGAAGTAGGAAATATAAGAAACTTCATGAGAGCCTTTCCTGTGTGATTTCTAGCCCAGACTCAGGAGGCTTGAAGGAAATTTCAGCTTGAACCTAACCCCTGGCTTCAAATCTCACACATTTTGCAGTGCTTAACTCATTATAGGTCCTATGTGCCCATAATGGGATAAACAGGAAATCTTGTTGTGGACACCAATCAGGTGCTTCTTATACCCATGTCTACTTGGGGAGTCTGGACAAAAATCCAATTATTTTGTTGCTTTTTAAAAAAATAGAACCAATGCACTTTCCCCCCCACTAATAAAAGTACACCGTATTGCAATGAGCTGCATTCATCCTGTGAACTGGCCTTTGTTATCTGCTTTCTGATCTTTTGCTGAATTATTTATATCTCTATTTCAGCCTCCCTCTTAGTGTACTGGAAACTCCAGGACCCCTACTTTCACATTCACAATGAGAAACTGCAGGTTAAAAAAAATGTGAGGTTTTCATAGTGAAATGCTAATTTACAATACAGCAGGGAAAAGAGAAATGCAGTTCCATCAGGGTTATGAGGGAGAAAATCATATTCAGATGGAGAATAGTGCTTTTAATTTCTGTGGCAATGACAGGACCTTACTAGGGTCTATAAAAATCATTCAGTTTTAGTTTCAAAGAATGGGAGAGGGTTTTTTTATTCAGTGCAGTGTTTCACACTTACAAGTGGACTCTAGTAACCAGATACTCAAAGCTTCTGAAAGTTTGTTTTCTCCTTTTCTACTTCTAACCTGGTGAACTATTCCTGATACATTTCAGTGGGCATGTCTACATGTGCATTTATGCTGGCTTAAATTTACTGTACAGTAAGTTACTGCTCAGTAACTGGGAATAGGCCAGCATCTACACGTACAGACTTTAAAGCTTATTAACACTGTGTGTGGACTGACCTGGGACTAAAGTTAGTCCCAAGTCAGTCCACACGCGCACTATGACTGTGCAGTAAGGTGTCTACGTGTGCGTTACTGTGCAGTAACTAATTGGGCATAAATTTGATACCTGCCTGATGCAGGTAGCAAATTTATGTTCCGTGTAAGTCACTAGCGCAGTGTAAGTCACCATGTTTACTCTGCAGTACGGGCGTAGACATGTGCCCACACTGTACAGTAATTTTGATTATGCAGTAAATGTGTACATGTAGACATGCCCAGTGTGTCCTTTTATACTTATTGTGAAGGATAAAAAACCCTGAAGAGAGTGTTTGAAACCTAAGTCTTTGATCTGCAGGTACCAGATCTAGTGCTGATCCTTAAATAGATGGCAATGTTCAGGCAGAGGACTTCATTGTGGCTTTGTTTTCATAATTCTAAAGAGATTAAATGATTCAGAGACTTTTAGATAAGTTTAATTCCAGGAAAAAAGGACATAAGTTGACACAAGTCTCCTCAGTTAAATAGAAGAGAAGGCTTATTATTAAATGCACCTGTAACAATGGTGAAATACTTGCACAAACAAAAACTGTGGAGAGCAAAAGGTAGTGTTGTCACTAGCTGAACACTATGCCCAGTCCTGATAGACAAGCTAGGGAAATGATATTGAAAAACTAGATATGATTTAAACAAGTACAAGAGTGAGTTGAGGTACCTGCTAGGCCTGTGTGAAGCAGCTAATATTCACTTTGGATTCAGATTCGGAGGACAGTGATTCAATTTGGTGATTTAAGTCATTGCCCTGAATCGATTCGGCCAAATCTGATCTGGAGATTCGGCTGCTGTCAAATCTTTGAATCAGCTAGGCCCATCCTCTGCCCGCTCTCCCAGCCTGGCAATGGCTGCCTTGCCTGCCCCAGCTCCCAGCACTTGGGCGGGAGGGTGGGGGGAAAAAGCCCTGACTCAACAGGTGCTGCTGGGTGGGGAGGGCGATCGTCACTGTCCCACACTGTGGGGGGACTCTGCATGAGCCCCCCAGTCTTCCCTACTGTCCTAGTCCTTCCATGACTTCCCTGCCTACCAGGGCTCTGGCCCTTTAAGAAAAAAAAAACCCTGAGAAAACCCCCTGGACTCACCAGGGAGGGGATCACCGCTGTCCGCTACTGCCCCATGCCATGTGGGGGACTCTGCATGAGTCCTCTAAAGCTGCTGCAGGAGTGGTGAATCCCAGGTTTTCTCTCTCTCTCTCTCTCTCTCTCTCTCTCTTTTTTTTTTTCTTTTATCTTAAAGGGCCAGAGCTGGGTTAGATAAGGCAGCAATGGTGGGGCTTGGGGAGTGGGTGGGGGTCAGGGGTCAGGGGGGAGCAGGCAGGGGATGGGGCCTGGCAGGGGTCCTGCATGTTCCTCTTCTCCCTCCCCCAGCCCCTCCTCCCCCACCCCCTACTTACCAGTTCCGAGTCTGGCTGCAGCTCTGTGTTGCAGCAGGCGAGTTCTATCCGAATCAACAAAGCTCTCTGAATCTTTTCTGAAGATTTGGACCTTTTAAATGGTCCCCTGATCTGATTTGGAGATTCGGCCACTGAATCAGGCCGAATCTCTTCTGAATTGAATCACCACCTGAAGCTTTGCATGGCCCTAGTACTTGCTTTACATTGAGAGGCCAAAGGAGCTAATGCTATTTAGGTTCTGAAGGGAAGATTCAGAACCAACTTGACTGCTCTTTTAAATTGCCTACACTGAGAGAAGGGATCAAATGCACATGTAGCCCAAGTTAGTCCTGAAGTGGACGGATACCCTTGAAAATCTAGTGCATATATGTAAATGCTTATGTGAAATGTGGTGCCATATGGTTGTGTGTGAGGGTCTGAAGTAGCAATTCTGAGGGTTCTTTAGGCTGCTGATTGCCTGAGAATGGAAGAGGTGAGAATTGATGGCTCAGGATGCTCCCTCTAGTCCTATATTTGCAAGGCCGATAGAGGTTTTACCAGCCTCGTAATTGGAGTAAATACATAAAGTGACTCTAACTCATCAGTGTAAATGGGTAGAATATCTTACTATACAAGTTCTTTATTACACAGGACCAAGGTCATCTTGTTGGTGTTTTGGAAAAATTATCAAAAAATGTAGAACTCTGGTAAAACGTGTCAAGAAATAAAGTTACTACATTATGTTTGGATTTGGTATCCTTGCAACTTCCTTTGTGATAGCATTGTTTCTATCAATATATTTTTCTTCTTTTTTGTTCCTCCCTCATGTTAACCATTCACTTCTGCAGTTCTGATTGTCAGCTCATTGGAGTCCTAGCTTGCTCCATATGTATCTAGAATGTCTGACCTTGGGTTTGGTTTCTAGAAATTCCTGTAACATAAGAAAAGATGTTCTGAGAAGAGAAGTTGATAATGGATTTTGAAACTGCAGAATTTCTATATCAGAATAAAATCAAAGAAAAAAATTTTAATATTCTATTATTTTTTAATGGGGGTGGAGGGGCAGTTCAAGCTTTCCATTTTGATTTTGGTTTTTTTTAATTGTTGTATTCTATTGTTTATAGAGTATACAATAAAAATTGAAAGAAGCACAAATCCAATACTTTTGACATCAGTATTGTCATAACCTGTGTTGACCTGAGGGAAGCCACAGAAGACTCCTCCAGGCTCCAGGGTGCTTTGCCAGGAAACAGTGTGCCATCCAATTATTTAGTTGGTCTAATAAAAGATATCAGATCTACCCAAAGAACCTAGCCTGCCTATGTTCTTAGACCAACATGGCTACAACCAAAAACATAACAGCAGGAGAGTCTCCCAATGCCTGAAGATGGGTGTTTGTATCTGAAAGCTTGCAAAGAACTTTTTTACAACTATTTAGTTCATCTAAAAAAAAGTTACCACATCTACCCAAAGAACCTTGCCTGCCTAAGTCCTTAGACCAACAATGCTGGAACCAACAACCCTGCATGCACTGGACTCTGTTTTTCCAGCCAAGCAGGGCACAGAACATGCCTTCTTTACAATCCCACATTGTTAAAGATCAGCCTGTGTCTCCCTACTGCACAGCCTGGGTCAATCTGGGCTGCCCTGTGCACTGTTGCTATCTGCCCTCAGGCAGAGGGAGGGAGACCACAGAGCATGCTGAGATGTGTGCACAGGGGCTCCTTGGTTGTATAGGGTCAGCAATGGAAACACTTTGCTTTTTAAGGATTCAGCATTCAAATACCTGTTCAGGCATCTCTGGGTAAGTTTTTCTACCAAGAAAACAAATCTGCGAGAATTTTTCCAGATCATAACCCTTCTTAGAAAAGTTCTCCTTTTGTTTAAAATACAGTTCTGGCCAAATTGAGCCAATTTCACAAATTTGATGGACATGTATATTCCAGCACAAAATGGTTCCACTGAAATGTCTCTGACCATCTCTAAACACAAATAATAAAAAGGAATGCTGTGTGACTAGACAAAAGCTTGCAGAGCAGTCTCCTCTGACAGCTACACTCCTATCCTCCTGGCTGTGTTGTTGCTCTTAGTGCTGTAGATGCAGCTGCTGGCCTTTCCTTGAGTCATTCATTTTAATTCCCTTTTGAGCCACATAATGAACAATAATATATTCAGCCTTAGGTTCAGCATGCCCTCAGCCAAGATTTAACATGGAAATAATTTTTCACTGATTTGCTCATAGGTTCCACAGAATTGAATGTATTTTCTCCATGTTTTGCCTTCATATTATCATGTAATTATAAATATAACAGCATGGGTTTTTTTGCTTTCTTAAAGCTGTCCTCTTGGAAGCAGATTTAGTCATCCTACTAGAGAACCTGAATTGGAGAACCTTGTACACATAATCACCCAACTTTGCAAGCAGTCCAATTGTGTAGATGGGCCAGTCAGGGAGCCAGAGAACATTCAGAAGAAGTAAAGGCATAGTATCTGGCTTGATCCCAATCTTAAATGAATGATTCACATTGGCTTCAATGGGCTTTGGATTAGCAAGCTTGATCCCAAAATTTTGCAGACAATATTTTTGTCAAATTGTGTGGGATCGCTGGTATAGGAACATGGGAGTGCAAGTATAGCTTCAGTAGGTAAATCGTTTTTTCTCTGCTACTTCACAGGAGAACAATTTGATCTAATCTATTTGGTAGCCTATTAGCATTAGAAAATGCAATAAAGCATATTCCTTCCTTGGATCAATGAATATATTTGTAGATAGTGATCAAATATCACCTTTGGCCTTGTACATGCAATCCTTTTACATAATCTATAGAGAGGAAGATTCTAGCTGAAATTCAGTGATCTGAGTGGTGCAAAAAGTGCATGCACAATGAAAAATTGAAGCTCTCTGATTTTAGCTGTAGATCAAAAAACAACTCTCCCAAACAAAACAAAAACCCCAAACCCCTTTTTGTTACATTCAGCTGTGTCCATCCAGTTCCACTTTGCTGTCTCAAGTTCCTTTTTCACAATGTACTAACTTCATCTAGTTAGCTCAGACAGAAACGTTTGACGGAAACTAGAAGTAATGTCTTCAGAAGATACGAGCTAAGTTCGTGTGGTTGATGCAGAATTGTAAATCCATAAAAAATGGATAGATAATGCAGTGCGAAAATACATTAGAAAACATTAATGAAGGCTCAAAGGACAATAACTTAAAACAGACAAAATTTATGGATGCATTAAGAAGTATTACCTAAATATGTAAAGTTTCAAACCTTCAACACTTATTTGCAACAAGTGTTTTATTAGAGAACTCCTTTCCTCACAGTGTGGTGGAGTTGCTCATGTCTCTTGATATTTTAAGCAGACAGTTTAATTTTTGTGTCATAGGTAGTGCATAGGGACTCTACCTATGATCATGGATTTTTGCATTAAATATTTGATGTTTCCATTATAAGAGACTGCCTGTCCCAAAAACCTGTTCTAGGTAGACATGACATAGACAGAGTCGGTGAAAAGAAATATCCTTATTCCGATGGGGGAACTAGGGTGTAGAAAGAGTAAGATCAATTAGAGATTCAGCAAATCGCTTAAATGTGTATTTAACTTGTAGTCAAACGGTAGTGTTTACCTGCTACCTAACCCTAACTGGGGATGTATATATTGTTAAAAAAATTAATCTTTTAATTTCTTCTAATTACATTGGTTAACCATTTAACCAATAATGCATACTTAAGGAGTAGCAAGCATGTAATTTGCTTATCGCAGGGTGAGACACGCAGATGGCAAGCAGCACTCCTGGTGCTGGCCACCGCACCCTGCTCTGCCTTCCCTCTCCCTGCTCCGGGGAGAAAGTGGGCTCAGCTCAGCTCCTTCACAGCCCCAGCCCCAGCTCCATCCACAGTACTTTGATTTACATGGTGTGAACTGCTGGTGGAAGGGGAAGGTGGTATGCAAAGGCAGGTTGAGCTGACACAGGGAAGGGTAGTCTAGAAAAGTAGTACTGGTAAAGCACACACTAATTCACACAACACTGTCTCTTTTAAATGTTAACAGTAATTCATTAATGGTATACATATAGTTATAGTTTAACCATTTAACCTTTTCAAGCCTTAAACCCAATTAACCTCCGTAAGGTCAAGTAAACAAGCCAGGTCAAAGCAGGGATCTGAACCAAGGTTTTCTGGGTTTCTGTCCAGTGCTTTAACTCCCAAAGTTCCATTTCTAAGGTATAAACATATGACAGTCAAAAGATTGAGGCATAAGATGGTTTTGTTGTGTTCATCCCATTGAATTGGAAAAAAAAGCACATATCAAGTTCTATTATTGTTTATCTTAGTGAACAAGTTTGCTATCACTATAGGAAGTGGGTTTCAGATAAGAGCTCAGACAGTGATATAATACAATACAGTGGCATACTACTTTATTTTGTATAGTGCCTTTCATACAAAGGGTATCTCCAAAGCTTTACACAGATAATATGGATGCATCGTTAAATAATAATAGCCAAGGGGAGAGAGAAATTAAGAGGTCTAAGCAACAGGCATGAGATATGTTTCCAGATGATATTTGGAGAGAAATGGCAAATCAGTGATGCAGAGATAAAAGAAGGATGTTTTTAGGTGGCAGGAACAGCAGAGAAGCTTCTGTACTAGTCAGAATAAAATGTGGAAAACTGTACATTAGGGCTGTGAAATGGCACCATTTTGTTTTGCCTTTCATTTCACCATTTCAAAGGGACAGTATTTCATTTATCTGTTTTGAAGCACTGTTTCCATTTCATTTCATTGAAACAGTTTCAATGCATTTTGACGTTTTGCCTGTAGGCTATAATGGGGAATCATGAAAATGCCAATAAATTTATTTCTTACTTGATTCAGATGAAAATTGCAGGGTTGGTAGCCCCTTCTGAGAGAATGAAGCCTACCAAGTGTCAAGGAGATAAGTGCAGGTTTTCCTGGGAAACTGCATCTCAAACTGTTCAAAGCAAAACTTGTATCACTTGTAGGCAGTGGAAGATTGCTGTCATCCTATACCCCCCCGGGAGGAGTCTGGCACAGCCCCGCAGCCCTCCCAGAGTGCATAGACCCCCCAGATCTTCATGCTGGATGACAGTATGCTTCTGCTGCCAGCTGGGGCCAGGAGTAGCACCAGTCTTCCCAGCACTAGGCATGGGCTGTGCTCAGCACCGGTCTCGGATGGCAGTGGCAGCTTGCTGTCATTCTGCATCATCCGGGGGCCCATGCCCCCCAGGAAGAGCTGGTGGAAGCAATCAAAGAGCTGGGGGCAGGGATCTGGAAGTGATCAGAGAGCTGGGGTTTCAGCAGTCTGCTGAAATCCTGTGCACAGATCGGGGGCCTGCGCCCCCAGGGAGGAGCTAGGGAAATGATCAGAAAGCTGGGGGAAATGATCAGAATGCTGAGAAATTGAGCAGGGAGCTAGATGTCAATATTAGAGCAGTCTTTCCCCCTCTTTCCCCTCTCTCTTAGTTTCTGTTTAGCTGCGGCAAACCCAGCTTCAAAACTCGAAATGTTTCAAAACTTTCATTTAGTTTCAAAGCTGTTTCAAAGCCTCTTGTTTCATTTCAATTTAGCTGTTTTGAGCTCAGAATGTGTCAAAACAGCCTTGAAATGAAACACCCATTGAAATTTTGCACAACCCTACTGCACATATAAACACATTTGCTAACTTGGATTCTTCTTTTAATCCAGCCTTGCTTTTCAGTATATATCTAACCTGTGTGACTGCTTTTTGTTCACATAAAAAACAGTTTGCAGACTCTGATTCCATGCTTTGGTAAACTGCAGTGCATGCAGAAAGTGAGCTCTGGTTTAGGCTGATATAAGTGAAGTCAAAGTTGGGCCCTTTGAGGAGAAACTTTTATCCGTATTCATAGAATGGATTCACATACTGAGCCCATTCTGGGTGAGCTGTACCTTTCACCTATCTTTCAGGACCCTAGCCTGAAAGATCATTTCATGGTGCAATGAGATCTGATTTTTGATCCCAACAAGTGTACCTCTTGCTATGCTATGTGTTCATGACAGAAGTTCAGATTGTTGGGATCAAGGATCAGATCTCAATCACACCATGCCTACTTGCCAGGGCAGTGGTTTTGATCATAATACATATTATATAATCATATATTATAATCATGATTCTAGGCTCCCCCTGCACCAGCAATTGGAAAGAAGAGTGCCTGCAGATGCAGCCGGGGCCAACAGTCAGTTAATTTTTGGCTCTGGCCCTTGGGACTGTACTGGGGACTTGCTTTAGCTCTTGTGTATCTGGGGCCTAGGCTGACAATCAGCTGATTGTCAGCTCTAGCCCTGGTTGTGCCAGGACCAATTTGAGCCCTCAGTGCCGTGAGCTGGTTGTTGGCCCCAGCTGGGACAGCCCTGGGTCCAGTTTGAGATTGGGGTAGACTGGGCTGGCAGTAAGCTAATTGTTAAAACCCCACTCTGGCTGGGCTGCTGGGCATGGGGGTTCAGAGGCTCCCATGGAGTGGCAAGGAGTTGGAGGAATTCTCCAGCAGGAGACTTTAACCCCTGCTGGGAGCCTTTGATCCCCCGTACCCAGCAGCCTAGCCAGAGCTTCTGGATGCGGGATTTAAAATGCCCAGTGGAGAAGACCAGGGAAGCTTGCCTCGGTGTACTGTTTAAAGCTCTTCAGGCGCTGGGATCCAGAGCCTGGGGAGCCTTTCACCTCTGTCTAGATCTGAACACCCTGGGGAGTTTTAAAAATCACAGCTATAGGCCAGCTGCAGGCTCACACTTTAAAGCTTCCTGTGTGCTGCGATCCATGGCATGGGAAGCTGGGAGCTCTTGGCTTCCCAGATGCTGCTTCCATGGATACTCTGGGAACTTAAAACAGTGGGCGTGCAGCTGGGGCTCCCAAGTCCAGGGCACAGCAGGACCAAGATCAAGGAGACAGTTCCAACATCAGGATGGTTGGGCTCATGGCCCCTCAACTGCCTCTGGGAATCAGGCAGAGGTGCTCAGTCCAGGACCTGGTGCTTCTCCAGTCTATCCCACTGATTGTGCAGTGGACGGCTGTGTCCTGGATCCTGTGGCTTTCCCATGCTAGATCCCTATGCTCAGCTGAGCATTGGGATCTGCTGTGGGTCAGCCTGACATTTAAGGTGTGATACAAATGAGCAACCAAGATGAAGCATGTTATATGTGAAATATCTTTGAGGCTCATTTGTTATATTATCTCACCATGAATTGGTTGTAATGTGTGGCTGGATTACTATTTATGGTGTGATTAACACCTTAATCACATCCTAAATGTAACATGTGCCAGGCCCTTAGTTTCTTTATCTATGCCAGTATGCCTTGCTTGTCCACTAACTGTGACCCTTGCTTCAAATATTTCTCCATAGCTGTTTGACCAGCGTGAAATTGTAGTTACTCTGGATAGCTTCTTCAAAACAGTTTGTTTAGTTATCCAGAAGAACATAAAAAAGAGAAAGGTTAAAATAACCAAAGAGAAAAGCTGAGAGCTAGTTGGAAAGTGACCCTGGGGTGCTATTTTGAGGAACAAAATTGTGATGATTGAAGGATTATGCCTGAAAGAACTGCGGCTGTAGGCCAATTGCTTGAAAAGGACAAGATGGAATACACCCTTCCAATTTCTGACATGTATTTTAGGTCATCTGCTTAGTGAACAGAAATCTTACTGTATGACTTATGTGACCATCAGAGTGACCAGATATTAAACTCTTCTAAACACATATACAGTGGACTACTTACTGAATTAATTGAATGTGCTTATTGAAGAAATCCTACTTTCAGATACAAATAATTATGATATGACTAAAAATCTGGATGTGCTTTCTAATACTCTGCAAAGAAGAAAGTTAAACTCAATGAATGAACTGTAATCAACTAACTGCTTATCCAGCTGTTCTCTATACCAACAGCTATAAAGAGACAGAGAGGAATTAAATATAAAAGAATGAAGAAAAATGGGGAGCAGTTATTTTGGAAATAGGATTTCTAGTCCTGTTTTCCTCTGCTGTAGCCCCGACCCTCCTTTATGAATTGAGTCCTATAGAGTATTTGAAAATCTGGATCTTAGATTTTGAGTCATTATGGTAGGTTCTTTCCTGTTCTTTTGGTTTTAAAATAAATATTAGTTCTTCAACCCTCCCGCCCTTACAGTGTTTTGGGAGAGAGTTTCAATGGCATGAATAAATGTAAAAGGCACCTTAGTCTTACTGATTTGCAATACACTTTGTGCCTTTAAAAATCACCCTCATCATGTTTATTTCAGAAAAAACTTGCATTTTCATTGCTGACTTGCAAAAAAACAGAAGCAAAAAATTACAATGTGTTTTGCCATTAACAACTGGAGAGTTACACATACACCTCCGTGTTTAAGAACAATGTTTAGAAAGGTTGACCATGGAAGAATTAAAATGTAAGGAATATTGTTACAATGTTAAGGAAATGATTCCAGAGGGTTTTATTAATAGCTCATTTCTTTCAGTCCTTCCTCACATTTATTTGAGAACAAGATTGAATTTTCTAGCTTGGGTTACTAAGCTTTCAGCTCCTAGAACTGCAGTTATTAATCAGCTGTCATGGCACACCATAAAGAAGTGGCTTTAAAAACCATGTTTGCTTTTGAGGATGATAGTACCAGGAGGTGAAGCAGGGAGAATGATGGATAATGCATACATTTTAATGTAACTGTGATACTGCTGCAATCTTTAGTTCGAATGATTTGTATTAATTTTCAAAATAAATGTCCAAGACAATTTGCCCACAAAACTGATTCCCCCTACCCACCTCAAATTGACCTTAACTTTTATGACCTAGACCAATAGATTTGTCATGGCCCCATTTAAAGATCATTTAGCTTCCTTTTGATCATTCATTAATAAGTATTATGAGGCAACAGATTTAAAACATCAGGATTTGCTAGACATGGAAAAACCATTAGGAGAGAAAGTGTGAGAAGGGAAAGCATTACATATGATTTCCCCCCGCTCCTTGGCAACAAGGTGGATTTCATCTGACTGTTCAGCTGCTTCACTGATAGCTACTAGTGCATGCTGGCAAAATTGTTGTAACCTGTGCTTTCCATCAGTACAGTTTAGACTTCCCTGAGGATGGCATAAGAGTATCTTTGCTTATCTGTGCTATGTTTAGCACTGCTGCAACTACACTGCTGGCTGAAATCAGGGTAGATCTTTAATTTAGATGGTCATCATTTTTAATAACAAAGAGTTTTATCCCCCTTCTCTCACACTCTTTGTGCGAATGTCTCAAAAAATGAAGCGCCCCATTTATTCCCAGAACAGGTACAGAAGTGTCTGAAGCAGTACAACATTTAGCTCATTACCACTTCCATGTGCCTCAAAACAAGTCCTTAATTTCTCTGTGCCTCAGTTCTCAATGTACAGGATGGGGATGCTATTTTATTTTTCTTACCCTTTGTTTTGTTTTATTGAACTTGGGATTACATCTTAAATGGCACTATGACACTGGTGATGTTTCTAGGTGCTATTGAAGTATGAATGACAAATAGAATCATTGTACTTTCTCATTTCCCTTTTATGTCTGATTGAAAACATGCTGAAGTCAATTTATGAGTCTTGTTAAAAGTAAATCGGGAAGTTCAGTTCCTGTATATATGAATAAGTTGTTATAAGAACTGTTTGCACTTTTAGTTGGGTTTATCTCTTTTTTTGTTGAATATTGGAGTGGGACAGTTAGGGATGGTGAAAGGAATTATGTTCATAATGTACTGGTTATTCGTAACAGGAGACTGTGATAACCTTGTAGACCTCCTCAGTCCTTAACTTTTTGGCCTTCTGTTGGTGATCTCCTCTTCTGCCATGCCTTGATGAAATTATACTTTTAGGAAAGGGAGGCTTCTGCAGGGATCCCCAAGCAGAGGGTTGTGCTCATTGGCTTAAGGCAGGGGTTTTCAACTTATTTTGGTTGGTGTACCCTGGTGGCTGGTCAATGAGCAGGGATGGGCGGTTCCCCTGGCAGCTGATCAACGACCCGGGAGGTAGGGGGGGATTGACGACAAAACCAGAAGTGCCAGCAGCACTAAGCATCTGCAAAAACAAAAGCACCAGTGGCGCAAGCAGCACAAAGTGCTGGTGGCCCCCTCACATCTCCACACTGCTGCTGCATACACCCTGGGGCCTTTCCAAGTAGCCCAGGAGTACACATACCCCTGGTTGACAATCCCTGCCTTAAAGACTAGTTGGGCTATTTATGTGGCTCCAAGTGCCCCTTACACCATACCCATGCCTCCCAGATAATACTCATTCCTTTTCCTCTCCTGAGCAATGGCCTTCTGCTCATCTTTGCCTGCTGTACCAACTGGGACCTCCTTATCTCCTCTTAGTCCCTTCCACAAACCACCAGATGTTGCTTACTCCGGTTCAGATGTTACCCAGGAACTCCTCTTTTTGTGGCTCTCACGGCTAGCTTCCCTGACCAGCTCAGGTCCTGAGGTTTTTATGTGATGCTGCAACTGGCAAGTATCCTCCATCTCAGACTTTTCAGCCTGGGGCTTCAAATATTTTCAAATCCATTGGCAGGCATCCTACATGCAGACCCAAGCCTAGAAGGTTAGGGTTCAGATGCCCCTGAGTCTCACTTGCCCTCAGCCGACAGCTGCAGGAGGAAGCTAGGGAGAAGTTCAAGCCCACTCCCTTCTGGTCAGGTGACTCTCTTATTTTCCCCTGTCACTCACCTGCAGGCTGCTCCTTAAGCAGCCACTTTCTTCTTAGTGACAGGTGTGCTGAATGTCTTGTTATGTTATTGGCAAGTGTCCAGTAACTTGGCCCTGATCCATAGCCCACTAAAGCCAATTGGGATGGAGAGGGGTTCTTTACTTCAATAGATTTTGGACTGTGTCCTTTTTTGGTAAATGTTTAGAGGAGACCTTTTTTTTTTTTAGCTATCCCTCATCTGATTTCTTGTTTCTTAAGATATGATGAGCAAATTTCTTTATGGGTGTTATGGGTCTTCTTTCAACCTGAAGGTTGTGAGATTTTCCCTTATGATTTAGTGGCAATAAGGCTAGAGTATACTTGAAGTGACCGTGAATTGAAGAAAATAAGTTGTTGTGCTATTTTAAGCACTGAAACCATGCTGTTTAGCTGTTAGAATGCAGTATATCACTTTTAAATAGCCATGGACATACTTATTTGACATGTAGCCATTTTTTGCTCATCTCAGCTTCATGTTACTAACTGCCAGAAGGGTAAAAGATTCTGAAATGTGGCTACTTACACATATTCAGTTTCTCCTGAGAGAATCACTGTTCTCCCAGTAGAAACCACAGATTTGCAGACATTCAGGATTTTTCTCCTACAGCAAAAATGGCCACTCAAGGAGAAAAATAACTTGGAAGTAACCCAGGTTAAATGGTTTCCAGAATTTCTCCTGGGTGTGAACTTATGTACATGTACCTTCTCAAAGAAGGGACAGCACAGTCCCAGCCTGCCCCTTTTCCCTCCTCTGGGTTGAGGGAGAAAGTGTGTCACTTGGCTATTGTTCTAGCCAAGCAAGAAGCCCCTTCACAATCCCTTCTTTGCAGAGAGACTCAACTTGTGAGGCAGTCTGAGTCAGCCATTCAGGCCTGTTCTGTCTGCTTCCATTATCTGTTGTCAGATAGATTGGGAGCCTGCAGAGCAGGCTGAGATTTGTGCACAGGGCCCTCTGGCTATGCAGCAGTTTCACATTCAAATGTTTTGTTCATGGGCCTCTGGGTAAATTTTTCTACCAGGAAACCAAACCCAATTCTTTCAGATCCTTTGAATGTATATACAGCCAATGTCCCCAGATTCAAATTATTCCCTTCATGCTCCAAATTTCTGGTATCCCAGTTAGCCACAGACTTAAGCTGCCTGTATGTTTTGCCTTTATTTGAATTATCATATTTATTCGGTGTCTGTATGGGTTGACTTGGTGAGTCTCAGCCCAAATGACATTAACAGTTACTCACATCTCAAGAGCCACCATAGAAAATGCTAATTGAGCCCCTTTGGCCAGATTAAAACTTATGCATACAGGAGAGCACAGATTTCACCTTACTTTTCTGTAGTTTCTACTGCACTAGAATGGACAGTCACCCCAGAGCAGGGGAGACAGTCTGCTGGTGAATGGAATCTGGAGTCTGGCTGCTCTGACCACTTCTGCTGCAAACAGGGATCACAGCTGACTGATCACCATGCTTGTGAGATGTCCTGCATCAGGGTACTAAAGACTGTGTTCTTCTGTGTGGTGGTGCACTTGCACTGCCTGCCACTTTAAGGGCTGAGTCATGCAGCCAGAAGGTGCTTGATTGTGGCAGCCATTTTAAAACACTGGCAGCCTATATAAACACAGCAGTTTGCTGCTGGCAGTCAGGCAGTATGATATATCTGGGAGGTAAGAGCAGGAGCTTATGGGGATGGTTTGGAGGCTCCTGGTCCTGGGCATGACCTAAAACTGTACACTGCTGGGGATGGGTCACCTGGTGGGGCTCCTGGTGGTGTGGCCAGTTACCACCCTGGTGAAAGGTGGGTAGGGGTGCCTTAACCCCAGCCCCACATCCTAGTGGGTAACCTAATAATGAGGTTGGCGGGAACAAGAGGGTCCAAAGTGAGACAAGGAACCCATAGCAAGTGAAAGGCAAGGAGCCCAGAGTTTGGAAAGGGCATGGAACCTAACAAGGGGCATGAAGCCTAGTGAGAGGCAAGGAGCCCAGAGACTAGGAGCCCCTACTGTGGGTGTGGGGCAAGAAGGCCCAATAGGAGTGAGGGGCACTGATCCCAATGAGTGGGGCTGAAGTTAGGGGCTGGGATATAGCTACAACTTGGATGCCATCTGTGAGGTATGGACTGTGGTGTAGGGGAGGTCAGAGCTGCAGATAGTGTCCCCTGACATTGGGGCATGTAATGGGTAGTTTCCCACATTTTCCACCAGGTTATGGGAATAGCAAAGTCATGACAGGTGAGACTGGGCAGACTGCCATGTAGGGACAGGTGGGCGGGCAGGCATGAGACCCGGCCCCCAGCGTGCCCCATCACATTCTTGCCAATGAACTGGGCCTCCTAACAAGCCACAGCAGAGAAGAATTGGATTGAAGGGAACACAGAGACTGAGACAGATCCTTAGAGGTGTTTAGGTATTTGATTTAATTATGTACCTCAGTATCTTTTTTAACATTTGGATCAGAATCCTATCTGACTTCTAGAACTCCTCCAGACTGGGGTTGAGGCACCATGGTAGGGGAGCAAGAAGCAATATGTAGCTGCCAACTGCACTTTAGCTGTTTTGTGGATGGACAGTTGAATTTGGTTTCTTCTGGAGGTGAGCTCCCTAAATGCACTCTGATACTTATGTAAAGGACTTCTTCCCCACACCCTTCCAAAAAGATATTTAAACAAAAGTTGTACATAGAAGGCACAAAGGAGCATGGAGTCAAGAGAATCTGAATGACCAGTTTGGGACAACATAACTGTACAGTTTCCCTCCACCACCCTAAATTATAGGAAAAGAATTGTCTGGTTTTAAAACATATCCCTTTTTATATTCTGCTCTCTTATGTGATTCTACAATAAAGTGCTCTAGATTTTAAAAATACAATATACTGTAAAAATTAAATTATTATTAAAACATTTTTTCTTCTACAATTTATTTGCAAGAATAAAAGCTTAGGATAGAGGTGAGAATAATCTTTAATGACAAATGGATGGAAATGACATCAAGGTCTTCTCATCATTAAAAAATACCTATTCAAGATTTAACTATAAATCTTCAGTACTTCGGTGCTCCTTTCAGGAATTCAGCAGTTAATGCTATCCAAGCATTAGCATTTTAGGAGTTCAGAAAAGCAGAATCAGGTTTTACAGATAAAGGGGCAAGATGATTCTCAACAAAAGAAAATGAACACGGTTGCTGAGAAACCATTAGTGAACTATTCTGACACAAGCCCTTGGCACATGTTATTATTCTGAATGTTTTTAGATTTAACAAACATAAAAGATGTAGAACTTGAATGTGTGATTAGTGGGCAACTGGGGTGTATGATTTGCCTGTCAACACTTGAATGAACATGGTTTAGGTGTGCGGTACCTCTAGTGCACCCCCTCAAAAAGATCATTAAAATTGAATGAGTGGTGTTTATCTTAATAATTCTCATCCTACAAGTGCAATCTTGTTTATGCTAAAGCATTTCACTGTTGCCTTAGCTTTAATTGACTCTAGGATCAGAATAAATATTATATATGTAAACTGCTGGCATTTTTGCTATCAGATTATTTAGCCCTTCCCTGAATTGTGGTATGGCATGTAAAATGGTGAGACTGCAATGATGGTAGTGCAACAGTGGGAGATTTCCCTAAAATCATTGGCATCAGTGGAGCCTATGTGGTGAAACACAAATACATTTATTGAATGTCTATGTGGGTAATAAGTTACCCATTTTGTTCTTTTTATGACTCATATGCAGGTGCTTTGGAGTGTGGTTTTCAAAAGTATTTTGCCTTGACCTATTTTTTATCCCACTTGAAGTAACTCACAGTTTTACATGCAAGTTGAATGGGAACAGGGATAGGATCAATGTCATAAACTTTGGAAGATCCTACTCTTAATGTGCCTTGGTGTAAATCAGGGATTCCTAAAGTTTTTTATGCTGCAGCCTGGCAAACTATGGCCCAGCAGTTATAGCTGACTGCAGCTGGAATTTCTGTCTAGAAGACAGGTAAAGATACCCTAACCATCCAGGTGGGAGGGGGGGAAGGGAGTGAGCCAAACCCTGTGCTGTCACAGGCTCTGTGGAAGGAGCCACGACCTCTCCACCTGGCTTTGGGGGGAGTGCGGTTTGCCTGTCTGCAGCCACTTCTGGTCCGGCAGCTGACTGTGCTGTGGACTGGCAGCTGACCCTGGTGTAAATGATTGTAACGGCATATTGTAGTAAATGCTGTTGACTTTGACACCAGTGCAAATCAGTCTAAGGCTGCATACAAACATTACATTTCTATCAATAGAATTGTTTTTAGTCTGGTAGAAATGCAAACATATGGACACCAAACAATGCTTAGTTTGATCTAAGCATGGCGTGCCAAGTGAAAAGTTAAATTTTATTTGATAAGGTTTAACTAATTGTGATAGGGTTTCTTGGGTTTCATGAACGTTTGTACAGTTCCCTGATCTATAGACTCTCCCACACTGTCCTCCAGACCTCCCAGTGTTCATTGCTTACCCACTCCCACCCCTCCAGAGGAACAGTCTGAGACTCAGTTGGACTCTACTTCTTCAGCTGAGTCACAAACTAAACCCCTCTCCCTGTCAGTCCTAGGCTGGGAATCCCAGCCCCTTTCCACAGCCCTGGGGCTGTGCAGGCATTAACCTGTACACTGGAGGTTAATTGGCTAACAGATAGGGAAAAGCCACCCACCAGCACCCCCTGGATCTGCCAGCATCCTATAGGGCATATCAAAGCCAAAACGTACAGCCCTACATATGGGGGTGATAAGTTCTGAGCTTTCCAGTGCAGGGTGAGGAAGAAGTCCTTCCTACTGCAGCACTTGAGAACCCGATTCCTGCAGTTCATTGTACAGAATTATGGGGGCTGGGTAGAAGTGCTGTTTGGAGGGAAAAGGAGTCATCACCCCAGGGTAGTCCTTCAGAGCCCTGTGTCTGGAAACCTATGTGCACCAGGAGAAGAGGATAGCAGCTCTGCATGGCATTTCAGAGCCCAGTGCCTGCTGGGGCTGCAGGTGCTGATTTTGAAGTGTTGAATGGGGGAGATGCTGTCCCCAGAAGGTGTTGAGATCCCTGAGGTCTGGGAGCAGTGGTAGGGCTTCTTGTGGCCAAAACTTCATGATCACTGTGGTCAAATCTACCCCTCTGCAGTCAGACCCCCAGCTTTGGTCTGACAACTGAGAGACTGGGATGGAGGGGGTGTTTTTAGGAGGGGAGCATGGTTTTCTTTGGCCATGACCAATCAGTCCTGACCTGTTCCCATTCTGCTGTCATCTGTCTTCAGGTGGAATCTGGAGCTTACAAGCATACTGGGATGCCCTGGCTGTATGCCCTCAGCAGTGCAGTGTCTCTATAGGGTTGGCAGCCATCCAGATGAATGCTTGTATGATCTTCAATTGGTAGGGTTTTCACCTGCTTAATCTAAACTGTTTAACTTTCACCACTTCATTTGACTGCTTATATGTTCCCTAAATCAGGGGTGGTCAACTGGGGGTACATGTACCCCTGTGGGTGTTTCATAAGGTCCTGGGGGGTATGCTTAGGAGGGTAGGGACAGAGTGCCACCATGCACTCTCCCATGCTTCCACATGGGCACTGCCCACTTGGTCGGAGGTGGGGGACAGGGGAAGCTCTCATGCGACAGCGGCTGCTGCTGCTCTTCATTTGGCCACAAAGCATCCCCCAACACTGCATCCAGCTGCCAGGGGTACACTGCTTCATGTCTGGCTGCCAGGGGTACATTGGTCCAAAAAGGTTAAAAGCCCTTGCCCTAAATCATCTGTCTGCCTAGTTAGACATTTCTAAGTTAGCAGGGCTGAATGAACTTCATCTGAGAGTGCTGAAAGAACTGGCCGAAGTCATTGCAGGACCTCAGGTGAAACTTTTCCAAAAATTGTGGTGCTCAGGGGAGGCCCCTGAAGACTGGAAGAAGGAAAATGTTGTGCCCATCTTCAAGGGGAGGAGAGAAGACCCAGGCAACTATAGATCAACTAGCCTAACTTCTATTCCAGGGAAAATCCTGGAAAATTCATCAAGAAGTCTATGTGCAATACGCTTGCAGAAGGTAGGATTCTGAATGTCAGCTAGCATGGCTTCATTGTGGGCAGGTCTTGTCTTACCAATCTCTTTCTATGACCAGGTAATATGCTACGTGGATAAGAAAGAGGAGGTTGATATTTTATGCCTAGACTTCCAAAAGGCCTTTGGTCTGGTATCCCACAATGTTCTCATGGGAAAATTGGACAATTGTGGGCTTAACTGCTAAACAGTCAGGTGGGTAGGAAGTTGGCTGTGAGGTAGGACCCAGAGAGTTCTAATGAATGGATGTGTGTCATCCTGGTGAGAAGTGGCCATTGGGGTCCCTTAGGGGTCTGTGCTTGGTCCAGTGCTTTTCAACATCTTTATCAATGATTTAGATATGGGGGTGAAGAGCTCACTGGCCAAGTTCACAGATGATACTAAGTTATGGGGGAACATGGTCACACTTGAATATAGTCTACAGGTACAGGTGGATCTAGACAGGCTGGAGAGTTGGGTGGATCAGAACTAGATGAAATTCAACATTGAGACGTGTAAAGTGTTTCATCTGGGGACACACAATCCCCAACATACTTACAGGTAGGGCTAAGCAAAATGCCTGTCTTTCATTTCAGTTTTGCATTTTGTGTTTTGATGGAAGAGTGATTCATTTTGGCATTTTGAATTGCTCTTTTGTTTCATTTCAGCAAAAACTGTTTCAAGTTTTGACGCTATTTCAGTGTTTTGGCTATATGCTATAATGGGGAATGACTAAAATGCCTATAACTGTCATTTCTGGTCTGATTCTGATGCAAATTGAAGTCATGGTAGCCCCTTCTGAGCACATGAATCCTGCCAAGTTTTGAGGAAATAGGTGCAGGGGTTTCTGGGAAACTGCACCTCAAGGTGTAGAGAGTGAAACTCAATTTACATATGTGTGAAGGCAGAGCAGGGTAAAAACAACAGAGATGGTAGCCCTTGCTGAGGCCATAAAGCCTGCCAAGTTTTAAGGAGATAGGTGCAGGGGTTTCTGGGGAAATGCACCTCAAGTTGCTCATTTCACATGTGTCAGAATTCCAATGTCTATTTTGAGTCCAGCAGTTTCTATACTTAGGAGGTTGTTGAAGTGCCGTTCATAGGTTCATCTCTGAAAAGTGGTATGTAAATTCAAACAAGCATTGAACCTCTCTAACCTCATCACAAGAATTTAACTTCCTACAGCCCCAAACACACTGAATGGATCCAGACCATGCCATGACAAGACATGCAAAACCTGCCAACCATATTTCCAGTATTGAGATACCTTCACAATGAGCATCTCCATCAGGGCACCAAATGTCCTGATGGAAAATAAGTCGGAGACACCAAACAACTGTGCACCAGAATGAACACACACTGAAAATCTATCAAAAAAAAGAACACCCAACTACCTGTTTCCAATCTCTCAGGCCTGATCTTCAAAGGGAATTAAGACCATTGAATTAAGAATTCAAACCACTTTTCACAGACGAGCCTATGAACTTCACAACCTCCTGGATACAGAAACTCATGGGCTCAATAGAGACATTGGAATTCTGACACACTACAGCCTGCTGGACATCTGACTCCTCTCCACTTTTTCCTACTACATCCCTCTTTCTCCCCCACCTCAGCCTGTCATTCATCCCCTAACATATGCATTTCCATTTTCACTGACTAGCTTTCTTGCCTGCATTGCATGCAAGCCTCTGGCTTCCTTACTATTCCTTCCATTCAAGAAGATCACACACACCAACTGCAGATGCCTGATGAGGGGTTGTTCAACCCAAAAGCTTGCTAAGATATATTTCTCCAACTATTCACTTGGTCTACTAAAAGATATTGGATTGACTCAAATAACTTTGCCGCCCAGTGTGTGATTCTGCAGCTCTGTATCTCCTCTACACTGTGGTCCATGCCTCAGATAGAATCCCAGGCAGCTAAGCTGAGCTCACCTGGAACCTCACAACACCACTGCAACCTGAAAGCCTCAGACATCTCAGACACCTTAGGGGTCTGGGATTTCCCCAGTGAGAAGTGTGCATGCATATGGTGTCTGGAGGTTATAAGGCAACTCAGCCTTTCACCAGGGAGGTCCTCAGTCCTGGCATTTCCTGGGGCTGTTGTGTCACTGGCAGTCCTACCAGGCGTCCTGACTCTGGCAAAGTACAGTTTTAGTGGTCATGCCCAGGACCTGGGGCTTCCTCCTTCCCCATAGCCCCAGCCCATACCTTCAAGTTCATCCTGGCATGGGAGCTCAGCAGGGACATGTTCTTCCTCTGCTGGCTGGTGATGTGGAGAGTACCACCTCCAGCTCTGAAAATGGGGCATTAAATGGTTTTAAAAAAATGAAAAAAGGAAATGGGTACAGATGTTGTGATGAAGGTGGTATTCACTGCATCTGCACATAGAACTTATGGAACCCCAGCAGTGGGAGGTTCACCTTGAGGAACACCAGCTGCTCCACCAAACCAGGATCCAAGGAGATGTGGTGGGATGTCACTATATCACCAGCAATGCTGAACACCCTCTCGCTTGGAACACTGTTCAGTGGACAGGACAGGTGTTCCCAGGCAACAGGGCCAGATCTGGCCACATCTGGCTGTGACTTGCCCTGTAGGCCAAGAGGTCACACAGCATCAGCTCCACATCCTTGGTGAAATAGAAGGCTTCCAAGGCCTGAGTGCTACTTGCCTGATGGTGGGGTCTGGTGCCTCTGGACCCCACCGTGGAAGCCATGCCCTTGGCTCACATTGGCAGTGCCTGTGGTAGAGGAGAAGACTGGTTGGTGGATGGCATGCTGGCATGTGGCATTGGGTCTCCCTCTTTCACTTCCCCCCACCTCAGCCATTCTGCCTCCCTGACTCTCTTCACCAGCACCTCTGTCCACTGATTCAGGCTTTGGCTGCTTCATATGCTCCTCTTCACCCTCAGGTCACACATGGCAGCCAGCCTGTGGACTGTCCTGGACCGCAAGGGATCAAGCCATTTCTGGATGGCCTCCCTTAGCTGCCTCACCAGTGTCTGCATGTCTAATGACCAGTGCCTGCACGTCTGGCCCCAACCAGGAGCATTGACCCCCTGGAAGTTCTCCATTTGGCTCTGAAATTCTCTCACTACAGGGCTCACTTGGCTAAGGAGGGCATTGACAGCACAGAGGGTCTCAGTGACCTCGAGGAAGGGCTTGAGGACTAGCAAGATCTGGGAGATGGTATCCCACTCAGATCTGTTAAGGGGGGTGATGATCCCAATCTCCCCAAGCAAAGTCATCTCCTTCTGTTGCTCCACCAGCCTCTTGAGCATCAGGTATGTGGAGTTCCACTGAGTCTCCACATCCTGCATGATTTTGTGCTGTGGGATGCTCAGCTCTGACTGTTTCTCCTGCAGCTTCTGGCCCCCCTTGATGCTGCAGTGGAAGTAGCCAACCACCTTCCTACATTTTGAAATCAGCTGGCTTGTAGCAGTACTGGCGGTGGCACCATCACTGGTAGCTCTGTCCCCCTCCACGGTATCCCTCACTTTAGGTGCAGCCTGTGTGCCACACAGCAGATGCCAACTAAGTTGGCATCACAGACAGTCTTCACCATATTGGCCCCATTGTCAGTGATCATGAACCCGTAGGTGAGCTTGGCCTGCCCGATGAGTTACCCCTGCATTATGTGGTTAATGGCCCCCATGATATCAGTTGTCGCGTGGGCCTCATCCATCACCTTGCTTTGAAGAAGAGTCCACCAATGGCCTGACTTGTTGCACCAGTGCCCTGTGAGGGAGAGGTAAGGGTGATCTCTACCCTGGCTGCTCCAGATGTCTAAGGTAAAATGTAAGTCCACTTGTGGACCTGACTTACACAGCCCCTCCCTCAAGTACTCCCTATCTGCCTCAGACAAGGAGGACACCACCCTCCTGCTGAAGGTGGTGCATGCATGCACTTGGTATGATGGGGCCATGAGCCATGTAAACCCTGGCCATTCAGGCAGCTGAACCCTGGCTACTCAAAGCAGTAGAGCTGACCCTCCACAGCAGGCATCTCCCCAATGTTCTGGGTGATCTCGCTTGCCCTTGCAATGTGCTCCCCTTTCTGTTCATCTTTCCCCCACTGTTCCAGGGTAGCCTGCCTCTGCTTTGGGGGGGGATAGGGGCTTTCAAGTGAGAGGGGGACTTCTTTTTGGGCATGCTCCCACTTGGTGCCAGGCTGAGGAGGAGCAAGGGCAAGAGGGTGGTGCCTGAGGAGATGCATCAGCATCCCTGTGGTGCTCATGTATTTTGCTCTCTTGCCCCAGCAGGTTTTGGCTTGGCAGTGCATTCAGGTAGCGTATGTGGAATCATCTGCCTCCTCAAAATTATCCCAGACCACACTACCCCCTCATTTCTGGGATGCAGGTCTGGTTCTTGCCTTCTCCCCCTCCTCAGCAGGCAGAGGCACAACAACAGGAGGAGCTGAGCCAGCTTCCTCCACAGCTTCCCCTGCAGTCCCTTCCAGGGAAAGGGACCTGGCTGTAGGGGAACTTTGAGGGGTGTGGAGCACAAACTCTGTTTCCCCCTCCTGCGCTTTTATTTTGATATTAAGCTGAGGTCCCTTACTTCAAGATTTAGCTCCTTTAAGACTGGGAGTAGGAGGCTCATGCTGGGACCTGCAATTGGGGTGGAGGAGACTGTGCTGCTGGTGATGCTTGTTGTCATGCTGCCGATGTAGGGATTTATTATCACAGGTGGTGTGAGAGGGGGTGCAGCTGCAGGCACTGCTGTGACATCCTTGCTCCCAGTACCAGCAGAAGCCTCTTGGCTGCTTGAAAAGTGGCTGTGTCTCAGCTTGGGTGGGGAACTGACACCTCTCCCTCTTCCCCTTTTTGCTCTCCTCCCAGACTGGCAGCACCAGCCTTTCCAGCAGATTTCACATTTTTCTGTGCTGGAAAAGTTGTCTGACTGTGTGTAGCATGTGTATGTGTGGAATCTAGCTAATGTATGTTGTGTTTCCTGAACAGTGCCAAGCAAGCACACTGTGAGGCAAAATACAGATTTTTTTTTAAGGTGGAGGAAAAAGAAGAATAATTTAAAAGGAATTGATATAGGAGGAAAAAAAGAAATGATATAGGGATAACAATACTAGTATTGAAATTAGGCTAGTACAGCTAAGTTGTCAGTCAAAGCTGTATCTTATCCAAACCTTTGCAAATAGAAGACACACTCCCCAGCTAGACAGTAGCAGCTAGGAAGCAGTCAGTTAGTGCCTTTCAGATGCTGCTCTCTGGCAAGAGACAGGCTGACAAAGGCTGACAGCTTATGCACTCTCAGGCTTATACGCTGTTTTAAAACCTTGTTGGTCCTTCCCACAGAGCACTGGGATTGGAACGGACCTCAGGGAAAGTTGGTAGACACTGACCAGCTATAGATGTCAGTCTATTCCCCCCTCTTCCACCTCCCTCTCCTTACTTTCTCTTTCTCTGCAAGCTCAGTTTCAAAACACCTTCAAAACACCAAAGTATCTTTGAAATGTTTTAACTTGTTTCATTTCATTTTGAATGGTTTGACATGTCTCCCATTTCATTTCAGATTTGGAGTTTTGAGCATTGAAACGGTGGTCAAAATTTTGCATAGTTCCAGTCTGGAGCTGTGCTGGAGTCCTCCTGGTTGTGCGTGCCCCCAAGCTGTCTGCCAGATGACAGGAGCCGGGTGCTGCTGCCTGGGGCTAGTGGGGCAGCACCAATCTTCCTAGCACTGGATGCAGTATGTGCCCAGTGCCGGTCTGTCTTTTGGTAGGCAGATCAGGGTCCCGCAACCCTTGGAGGACTCCAGCAAAGCTCCTGCAGCCCTGCTGGGGGTGTGGGCAAGCCTCCAATCTGCTTGTCAGATGAGAGGTGCTGGATACTGTTGCCTGGGACCAGTGGCAGCACTGATCTTCCCAGCATGAGTCAGAGGCAGCAGCACCCAGCTTCTCTCATTTGGAAGGCAGATTGGGGGCTTGCACCCTGGGAGGACTCTGGAACAGTCCCTGTGGCCCTCCCAGGGGTGCGGGCAAGCCCCTGATTTGCCTGCCTGCTACATTTTATGTTTATCTATAATGACCTGTGGATGAAATATCGAAACAACAAAACAGTTTCAATGAAATGAAACATAACAGTGGTTTTGAAACAAAATGAAACTTGAAATGAAACACTGTTCCACTGAATCATCAAAATGGAAGTTGAATCGGAATGGCACTATTTTGCACAGCCTTAGTAATGATTCTATCCTATTATAAGTTTTATCCTTAGGATTGTGTCACAGCTGCTCTTATATGTCACAGCAGGACACGCAGAGAGGGAATCTAACCCCATCTATGAACAGCAAGAGCTTTAAAGACTGCAGTCAGAACACTTACTGGTTGTACTTACAAGCAAGTGAATAGAAGAATCAGAAAACAGATTGAAGTTTGGTCTGATAAAACTCCTAAAACCACCAGAATATAAGGTATTCTTATACCATGGATATATTAGTAATTTATAAGTGGTATTAAAGTTATACATTTTGTGTGAGACTGACCTACTTAATTTCTGCCCAGATATAAAAATAGGGAATGAAAATATGCATCCAATAGTTCAGTCAATTTTACACATCTTAAGTAAGGTCAAAGAAGGCACCACAAAGGGAAGGTTCAGGGGAAACGACAGATAGGATAAGGCTCTCTGGAAGGACAGTGCAGGTTGAAAATAAGAGTTTTATAAGATATTTTTATACAAACTAATTAGAAACCAGTTGGCCAATCTCAAACTTAGTCAGTGTGGAACTGAAATTAGCACACTAAGTGGATCTTTCATTCTGTCCATTTTTAAAACATGTTTGCCAAAGTAATGGTTCCTACTAAATTTCACTGATGTAATGTCAGCATCAGAAGGCAGGTTTAGAGTACTGCATATACTTCTATTATTCATTTTTGCTGAATAAACCATTACTGGCCCTAAAAAGAATGTTTTTGTGCAGTTAAATTGGCCTTAATTAAAACTGCAATTCTGAGAACTGGTTGCATGACACGTGTAGAGAATAGTCTGTCTAACATAATGTCCCCTACATACACAGACCCATGCTGTGGTTCAAAGTCTAGTATTAGGGTCAGAAAACAAACTCTTCTTCTTTTTTTTAGGTTTATGCAAAAAAATGAAATAAAGTTATAAAGGCTAGGAAAGTACAAAATTCCCCCAAGGATAAAGACAGGGAATGAAAAAGAGAGGTTGAGGGGAGACACCTTGGAACAGGTTGGGGAGTGTGATTTGCTAAGAAAATAGAATAGAAAGTTTTGATAATGAGGAAGATAAGAAATACAAAAAACAACTGCATCCTAAGTGATCCCACAGGGAAAGATCAGATTCTAGGATAGAGGTACTGACTAGAACAAGTTTGCCTATAATAAGCAGATAGGGCATTGTCAGAGTACCTTGGCTATACATTATTTCAATCATATCATTCACTGTTCCCCCTAATAAATTAAATTAATGATGGTTGGCTGACATAAGCCTTGCAGTCATAAAACTCAAGATCCACCCTTAATAGGCAGATGAGGGACTCACAAGCAGTATGCATCTCATCTCCATTTTTGACCTTGTGCCTAAACAGAGACCTGTCTAAGAGGAGGAAGGTAGTAGGCACTTTGGGATACTAATTCAACTTAATGCTGAATATGATTGAAACTGTCTCTGTAGGCAGTAAAGTATACACTCCATAAGGTCTAGGAATAATGACATGCTGTAAATTCATTTAATTTTAATTTTAAAAGCTTTCTCAGAGGTAGAATTACTAGAAGAGCTTCATTTCTAGTGTGGATGTTGGGCTTGGATTTTTTTTTCATTTTTACCTCTGGCTTTGCCAGGCTGCATTTATTCAATTATAGCTAGAGCTTTAACCATCCAGTATTCTGGGTACATATTGTGTTACCACTACAGGGACATTCAAGTGAATTGCTCTAGTAGTTTGTAGTTTTTTTTCCCCTGCCTTGTTACAAGCTTTGTATAAATAATTAGGAGACAGATGAACCCAGTTATATGAACACTATCTTACCTATCTGTATTTGAACAGCCTTGGGTCCAAATTCTGCCTGTGCAATGGGCCAGTATGGCTATAACTGGTGAAGAAAGTGTTGCTCATTAAATCATAGGAGACAAGTGTTTGCAGCCCCAGTAATTAACAGTCTAGAGGCAAGCTAAGGAAAATAATGGAGTGAACTCCAGCCCAGAGCTCTCCCACGGGATTTAGAGTGACAGCATGCTTCAGCAATCACACACAAGTTAGGACCAACACAACATCAAAATATACTCTCATAAGCTGATTATGCCCTGTGGCTAGGGCATTCTTTTTAGGTATTACAGTCTTCCATAAATTAACCATTTTGGGGGTATCCTAGACAAGGCATTATTATGCTGAATTTTCTTACCATATACATTCAGTGAAATAAAAACACATCGTTTGTTATTGCTAGCAATTTTGATATATGGCTTCTTTTTAAAGCAGCCATCACTCTAGTATATCAGCACCGAATGGAACCTTTAGGTATCACTAAACATACTTTATTTTCCCCTAGAAGACTCCCCCAAGCCTTCTGCACATGCTTCTTCTTTATTCCCACAGCCAGCAAGTGTTGCATCATGACAGCTGTCCTGCTGGTCAAGAAGGTTGCCCACTGGTGCTGCTCTTGTATCAGCTGGAGTGATTCCTGAAGAACAGTGTGGAGTGGCAGCCCATTAAAGGATGCTTTCTCTCTGCTACTCTGAGATACATTCTGATCTTTACCCATTATTTGGCACTGGCTTCAGGGAAGATCCTTACGCATCTGTTTGTCTACTGTTTTCTAGTGGTCACTAGTCTTCACTGGTAATAAGAAGCAATCCATTACCATGTCATTGGTAACTGAGCCATTGTGCTAATGCCCTCTACTTAAGAATGAAGGGTATTAACATATTGACATATATTTGTGATCTGGCTTGGTGACACTTTGCATTATCTAATGCAGTAACCAGTGCAAAAAGTACATGATGTTACATGATTCATTGAGGCTGTTTTGTTTGAAGTTGTTTACCACAATGTATACTGCTGTGTATATCCAATTGAACTGGAGAAATTATACCCCAAGGAAGCGTTCCTCTCCAGTGAAGGCAGGCATACTTTCATGCACGTATGTCTCTATGAATACATTTTGTGAAATGTACTGCCAGAGTAGTATTCATTTCCATTTTAAAATGAATTCAGCTGGATGGAATTTGTTACTGTCTGAATGTCACTTGCTGGGAATACTCTGGTTAAATAAGTTTGCTAACAGGAATGCTTCTTGAAAAGGTGATTTTCAAGTTAGTATTGCAGAATATTTATAGAAGAAAAATTTTGCCTATATGATTGTAAGAATTCACAATGGAACCTTGAATTTTGTAGTAAATTACTATTAATCATTAATGGGTGCATCTACACTCACAAATTAAGGCAAAGAAATAAACTCTGAAGCTGTTTTAGCTGGAGTAAACTGCTCTTTGGAGAAGGGTCTACACGTGTGCCTGGGACAGCAGCAATTTAAACTGGGGCAGAGCAGGCCTAGGCTGTCAGGTGGTATGAGGGGTCAGCTTTGAGTTCTGGGTAATGGCATTGGGCAGCAGAGGGACCGGCTGGAGCACAAGATTGTGGAGCTGTGTGGCTAGGCAGCAGCCAGACCCCTGTCTGATTATGGTCTGTGTGTGTATTTCAGCACAAACAAGAATGCATTTCAGCATGACTGAGAGTGCAGAAACAAACCATTCTGATGCACGGGAAGACCAGTTTGGCTTAGCAGGGAACTCTTCAGTAAACTAAGTCACAAAACGGAAGCTTATAAAAATGGAAACTTGGACAAATAAATAGGGAGTAGTATAAGAGCATTGCTCAGGCATGCAGGGATGAAGTCAGAAAGGCCGAAGTGCAATTGGAGTTGAAGTTAGCAAGGGATGTGAAGGGTATTGAGAAGGGCTTCTACAAGTATGTTGGTAACAAGAAGGAGGGTCAGGGAAAATGTGGGTCCCTTACTGAATGGGGACGCAACCTTATTATAGAGGATGCAGAAAAGCCTCAAATTCTCAATGTCTTCTTCGTCTCGGTCTTCACAGACAAGGTCAGCTGCCAGACTACTGCATTAGGCAACACAGTTTGAGGAGAACATAAGCAGCCAACAGTGGCAAAAGAACAGGTAGCGACTGTTTAGAAAAGCTAGGTATACAGGCAGTCCTTGACTTAGGGCATTTTGACTTTTGGCGATTCACACTTGTGGTGCCCATGTTATTATTTATGACACTGGATCCTCACACTTATGGCATTATGGCAGCGCACAAATGTACATATGTCACCCAGTCAGTCTGCTTCCTGATGCGCTCTAGTGTGTAAGTTTTTTGTATTCTTTGGATTCTTAGTGCATGTTATGATTTTTTATATATTCAATCCTTAAAAATGGCCAATAAAATAAAAAGAAGCCCATTCCATGATCCTGATGAAGGTGTTCCTTCCTTTATGTGATCAGTTACTGCATTGCCCTGTTTAATTGATTTTTGTACCATACACTTCAGAAAGCTTTGTACTGTACAGTGTATATCATGGATAGTTGGTTAAATAGTTGATTTAGATATGGTGTTTGTGGTCATGTCTATAAAAAGTAGCGCATCGGGCCTTTGGTCAGGAATGTAACCCCCTATTTTACCTTGTTTCTATGGGAAAATCAGATTTGACTTACATTGCTACAACTTACAGTGCTTTTTCCAGGAACATAACCCACAGTAAGTGCAAGGAGTGCCTGTATACAAGTCTATGGGGCTGGATGGGATGCACCTGAGGGTGTGGAGGGAATTGGCTAATGAGATTTCAGAGCCATTGGCCATCATCTATGAAAACTCACGGTGATCAGAAGAGGTCCCAGATGATTGGAAAAGGACAAACATAATGCCCATATTTAAGAAAGGGAAAAAGGAGGATGCAGAGCACTACAGACCAGTCAGTCTTAGTTCATTCTCTGGAGAAATCATGAAGCAGATCCTCAAGGAATGCATTTATAAGCATTTGGAGAAGGTGATTAGGAACAGTGAGCATGGAGTCACCAAGGACAGTCATGCCTGGACAACCTGATTGCCTTTTATAATGAGATAACTGGCTCTGTGGATGTGGGGAGACCAGTAGATGTGATGTACCTTGATTTTAGCAAGGCTTTTGATATGGTCTCCCACAACATTTTCACAGGCTAGCTAAGAATGTGTGGGCTGGATGAATGGAGGAGAGAAAACTGGCCAGAGCATCAGGCTCAGAGGGTGGTAATCAATGGCTCAATGTTGGCAGCCATTATCAAGTGGAGTTCCCCAGGCTTTGGTCCTGGGGCCAGTTTTATTCAATGTCTTCATCAACGGCCCGGAAGAAGGCATAGAGTACATCCTCAGCAAATTTGCAGATGACACCAAGCTGGGGGGAGTAGTAGATAGACAGGAGGATAGGTCTAGGATTCAGAGAAACCTAGACAAATTGGAGGATTGGGCCAAAAGAAATCTCATGAAGTTCAACAAGGACATGTGCAAATTCCTGCAATTCTTTCAGAACAATTCCGTGTATCAGTACAGACTGGGGGCTAACTGGCTGGGCAGCAGCTCTGCAGAAAAGGACCTGGAGTTTACAGTGGACAATAAGTTGAATTTGAGTGAACAATGTGCCCTTGTTGCCAAGAAGGCTAATGACATACTGGGCTGCATCAGTAGGAGTATTGTCAGCATAGACTGTGGAAGGCCAGGGCCAATGGGACTCACCCCCACAAACGCAGCCCAACTGTGAGCTCCAGGCAGCTGCAGCAGGAGTGGGAAGGGGCATGCATGCAACCAGGATCACAGCTCAGCATGTGGATGACTGGCTAACCAGTAAAACAGGCAAGTATCAGTCTGCATATTCTGTGAAGGAGAAGAGGCTTGCAGGAGAGGGCAGGGGGAACAGATTGAGGTCCTCACATTGAGGGAGGGGATGGGGCAGGGGCAGGGGCAAGTGGGGCCCTGGCTGGGCTGGGTAGTGGGAAAAATTGGAGCCTGGGTGGCTTGTCGAGGAGCACAGGGGGCTCCTGCTACTGTGTGCACCCTGGTGGTGGCCTGGGGGACATGTGCCCCCAATCTGTGCATGGGTGGACGCAGCTGCCACTGCATGCTGGGCTTTGCATGCCACTGCAGCTGCCACTGCTTCAGGAATGGCATGATGCCATGTATGTCCTGCTGCTGCTGAGTTGTGCTGCACCCTCCTGCCTGCCCTGTGATGGGATGTACATGGCATTGTGTGGTTCTCAAGGCAGCTGCACTGGCAGTGGCATGCATGCAGTGGTGGCCATCTCTGCCTGCACTCAGATCAGGGAGGCACATGCTCCCTAGGCCCCTGCTGGAGTGTACAAAGTGGAAGGAGCCCCCCATACCCCTGGATGAACTGCCTGGGCTCTGATTGTCCTACCACCTGGCCCAGCCAGAGCCCCATTCACCCCTGCCCCTGCCTCTGCCCCACTCCCTCCCTCCTTATTTGGGGATGGTCCTGCTTTGAGCAGGTGGTTGATCTAGATGACCTCATGAGGTCCCTTCCAACCCTAATTTTCTATTATTCTATGAATTAATTACTTTGGAGTTAATTAATTTACTGCCCTCTAATACCGGTGCTCATGTAGACAGCGACACTTTATGGTGGAGCCAATTAGTCTACTCTGCAGTAAAGTGCACATGTAGATGCACCCACAATGAGACATGTATACTAAGTCAAAACAAGCCAAATTTCAAATAGCCAGAATGTTTCAAATTGCTTTCAAACAAGCTAAAGATTAATTTGCAGAATACATTCACCAAATAATTGTTAATACCAGGCTGTTTTGGGCATGGTGTGCTTTTTTTTTTTTTTAAATAACATGAGTTTTTACAGCTATTAGCACAAGAGGATCCTCCTCTACCAGTCAGTGGTTGAGGACAGCACCACAAGAATTGCATTAGAGAGGTCAACTCACATTTTTGGAGCTGGTGCTATCGTACGGGGTTTGGATTCCTTGACCATGACCTACACTTCCAGGATAAGGCCTTTTTCGGATGAGATGGGCTACATCTCTCTCCAAAAGATAAGAGTCTGTTCTCTTACAGGCTGGCTGATGTCCTATACTGGGCTTTAAAACTAGGTCTGTTGGGGGATGGGGATGTTGACAACAGGGAAAGGCCAGGAATGAACCTTAAGCCAGGTGCTGGAACAGTCCAGGTAAGTGCCAAGGGCCCTGCTAAGCTTCAGAATGGGGAAGTAGCAAGGGCACCTACTGCGGGGCTTAGATGCCTCTATACAAATGCTAGGAGCATGGGGAACAAGCAGAAGCAACTTGCACTCCTGATTGCAAACAAAAACTTCAACCTGGTTGGACTAACAGAAGCTTGGTGGGATGAGTAGCTTGGTCTACTAAACACCCCCGCACCAGGGGGATGAGTCAGACCTAGAGTTCTTGAGACAGCTCTCAGAGGCAGTACGCTCAAGGGACCTGGTCGTCATGGGTGACTTTAACTTCTGAGACATTTGCTGGGAGAAACAGGCAGCCAGGTCTGCCCATTCATGAAAGTTTCCAATCTCCTTACAGGACCTTCACGTATTGCAGGAAGTATGCACTCCCACTAGGGGAAATGCCTTACTAGACTTGGTACTGGCTACAGGGGAAAACTTTGTGGGGGATCTGCAGGTGCAAGTTAGCCTAGGGGATAGTGACCACCTATCAATAGGGTTCACTATCTGGACAAAGGTGGGGAAGATAAGTAGTAGGACGAAAGTGCTAGACTTCAGGAAGGCCAACTTCAACAAGATCAGGAGATTAGTTAAAAACCCCAGATATGGGAGTCCAGGAAGTGTGGGCATTTCTCAAGGGACATAGGCATAGAAAAGGACCATCCCAATACACATAAAGGGGGGCAAAAAAGCAAAGAAACCCTCTTGGCTGAGCAGGGAAATACGGGAGAACCTAGAGGGGAAAAAAAAAAGAGGCCTACAGGCTGTGGAAGCAGGGTGCTACAACCAAGGAGGAGTATACTTGCTTGGCTCAAGCATGCAGGGAAACAGTGAGGAGAGCCAAAGTGGAAATGGAGCTTAGGCTAGCAGCAAAAGTTAAGGATAACAAAAAGTGATTCTTAAGTACATAGGAAGCAAAAAGAAGCTGCAGGGTAATGTAGGGCCCCTTCAGGATGAACTAGGGTAACTGGTAACAGATAGGATGGCCAAAGCAGAACTTCTAAATTATTTCTTTGCATCCATGTTCCTGGACACAATACAAATATGCATCCCATTGGGACTTTAGGTAAGCCCAGTATAGATACCAACCCACCAACTGTTTGTGCTGACCTAGTAAAGAGGCAACTGGAGGGGTTGAATGTATTTAAGTCAACATTCTAGGTTACTTAGGGAATTAGCTGGAATGATAGTGGAGCCACTGGCACAACTGTTTGAGCACTCGTGGTGCTCAGGACAGTCCCAGAGGATTGGAAAAGGGCCAATATGGTCCCTATTTTCAATAGGGGAGGAAGGAGGAACCAGGTAACTATAGGCTAGTTAGCTTCACCTCTATCCTTGTCCAGACCTTTGAGAAAATTGTTAAGGATCACATTTGTGGGGGGCCAGTGTGTAAAATGATGCTAAGGGATAATCAGCATGGGTTCATAGCAGGCAGATCCTGCCTGACTAACCTGGTTTTACTTTATGACTGGGTCACAAAATGCTTGGATCAAGAAATAGAGGTAGATGTTATTTACTTAGATTTAAAAAAGGCCTTTGACACAGTGTCACACCCAATTCTTACAAATAAACTAAACAGTTACAATATAGTTTATTACACAGTCCGGTGGGTAGGAAATTGGCCTATGGGATGCACCCAAAGTGGTGGTGGATAGGTCAGTTTCTACCTGGAGAAATGTAGGCATCTGAGTTCCCCAAGGCTCTGTCCTGGGACTGGTACTATTTAATATATTCATTAGTGACTTGGATGAGGGAGGAGAAAGCACCCTGTCCAGGTTTGGTGATGACTCAAAACTATGGGGGCAGGTACACAAACTAGACAGCAGGGACTGAATCCAGGCTGATTTGGACAGGCTGGGGAAATGGGCTGAACAGAATAGGATGCAGTTTAACAAGGACAAGTGTCATGTGTTGCACTTGGGAGGAAGAATCATCACTCTTATAGCCTGGAAGGTACCACTCTAAGCAGTACAACTGTGGAAAGGAATCTCGGAGTAGTAGTTGACTCGAAAATAAACGTGAGACACCAGTGTGATGAGGTAATAAGCAAAGCTAACCGCACCCTTTCTTACATAAGTAGGTGCATCACAAACAGGTCTTGGGAGGTGATGCTTCCCCTCTATGCAGCATTGGTTAGGCAGCAGCTGGAGTACTGAGTCCACTTTTGGGGATGGCCTGGAGAGGGTTCAGAGGAGGGCCACTCATCTGGTTAAAGGCCTACAGAAAATACCCTATGTGGACCGATTGGGGACCTGAACCTCTTCAGCCTCCACAAAAGGAGGCTGAGAGCTGATCTCATGACCAGTTAACTGTGGAGGGGAAGGGGGCAGCAAGAAATAGGGGTTACAATATTTACCAGGGCACCTGTCAGGGTAACTAGAAATAATGGCCACAACTGGAAGAGAGCAAATTTAGATTGGACATCAGGAAAAAATTATTTATGGTGAAGGTTTCCAAAATATGGAATACACTTCCAAGGGAGGTGGTGCTGTCCCTTTCCTTGGAGACATTTAAAGGATATTGGACAGACCCTGCCTGGGGTCATCTGACTTCAGCACTCAGGGCAGGGGGTCAGACTGGATGATCTAATAGGTCCATTCCAACCTTAACATCTATGAAACTCTCTCCCTGGCTTGTAAATGTTATGTACCACAATACAAGTCATGAAGTCATTTGGGAAAACAGTCACTTCTTTGCAGACAGTTTAGGAACGGAAACTGAAAAAGTTATTAAAAATCTAAGTTATTAATTATGAACTACTTATAAACATATTCATGAAATATTATGAATATTATGACTATCCTTACTGCTGACATACCTGTAATTACATAGTACTGAAGGGGTAATGCATAGTCCAAACACAGGTTTGAAAGTTTTCAGTGTTAAAATTATGAAGCTTCTCCATCTTCCACATGATACTAGCAATCAGTGATTACTGTGGAAGAATATTATAAAAAATTATGTGAATGCAGGGGTCAGCAATATTTTCTGGCATGGGTCTGGAATGACCTAGCTCAAATTGGGGGTGGATAGGAAATAAGGACCCAGCTGCCACTGCTGCTTCTCCCTACTACTTAGCTGCAGTGTAGTCAGTTGCACAACAGCAAAAATCCTCCTCCACTGCAGCCTGTGCTGAATGACTGACACAGCACAGGCACAGCCTGTGGCAGACCAATAGGGGGTCTACCAAGCTCTGAGTGCCTCCCCTGGGGTGCCTCAAGTCAGGCTGACCCCCTTCCTTGAGCACACCTGCAAGCCTGGGGAACATCGGGTGCTTCCTTAAGCCTGAAGCACAAAAAGTAGCCTCTCTTAGCCACACAAGCATAGGGACTAGAAAAAGCATGCCCAATCCCTCTCCCAGTGGGTCCACAATGCTTGTTATAGGGAGAGCTTTATTGGTTAAAGAGGGGGAAGGGTGAGGGAAGGGTACAGGATTCAGATGTATCAAAGAATAACCCAGATCACACCGAATTAGTTAAGTAGCTGTTTGACCCACTTCTAAATTACACAAAGCTATATATCTTGATAAGTTCCAAGTAGTTCATTCACTTGAGCATCCTCACATCCTGACAGGAAGAAAGATAGTTGCTGGTGTTCCAGGTGCTGTATGCAACTCAACATGGCTTCCCCCCTCCTCCTGGAGAGTTCATCTTATATAGCTTTTTTGACATCACCTTTGATACCCAATCAAGGGCACGTGTTGTTGGATGCTGACCAACCAATTTAAAAAGCATCACTGGTCACCTAAGAGAATGACAAGGGCTCAAGCCCCTGCTCCCATGCTATGAGGTAAGTGCTAATGCAAGAGAGTTGGAGTTCCCACCCTCTACCTGAAGTGTCTCAACTCCACAGTAACCTGGGCAACCAAATGGCCGGACAGGTGAGGAGACAATGATTAAGAAAAAAACCCCCAAAGCCAAAAAACTGACTGGCAATGTGGGGCTTCCCGACTAGCCACAGTGCTAGTTTCCCTACTTGCCTTTGGGCATGCCACCCACCTGTCTCTCCTGCCACCCCCTGTTATTAATTAATTAGGATATTAATTAAGGTGGGAGGCTGCCCATTCTTGCCAGGGGGTGCGCAGCCCAAGCCTCACAGATGGCATCCAGATGACACACGGCTCCCAGCCTACAGCTGGCTCAAGCTTAGGTCTCATTGTCAGGCCTCAGACACATACATACACACGTTCATACTGCCCTTCTCTCACTAGGGCCTCTCACACCCCCCCCCGTCTCACAGGGCCTGTTTCACACATTGACAACTTACACTGCCTTGCTCCCTTTCAGAGTGAGCCCCTTAGGACATAGGCTTTAGCTAGCTCATACCTTGGGTGGCAGATGTCTCATCTTTTGGGTCTCTCCCACAACCCTTACCAGGGTAGTGGCCAGCCAATTACCCAACTGGGTCTAAGCTTGCCCAGGCCCCTCCTGGGGCAACTCTATACATTCATATGTGCTGTCTGGATTCCCTGCCAGTGGGGTTCTACACCTGCCCCCTTGCTGAGGCCCTTCCTCTCTGCCCTCTTTCTGGGGCCACCCCTCACCGGGGCATTCTTAACCCACACCACAACTGGTGCTCCAGGGCCTCATGGGGACTCCCCACCCTGGAGCAGCAGGTCAGTGTGCTCGAATACAGGTCTTACTTTCAACACACACTTGGCCTCCCAGTGGTGGAGGACTTACCAGGGCCAGGATTTGCTCCTCTATCTCTGACTGAGCCCCCTTAGTTGGCCTCTAGCCCAAACTACAGCCTCAGGTGTCCAGAGACACGCTTTGGCCTGCTCCCTTCACGTATGGTTCCTCATCTCTGCCCCCTCACTGGGGCCTCCACACCACCCCCTCACTTGGGCCACACATCTCCACCCTGCTCACCAGGGCCATGGGGCTTCCCTCCCTGGTGGGCTTAAATGGCCATAAACATGCCTTGCTCCACTATCTCTGATGATGTGTGACCCACTTGAAGGTGAGGGCTGCGGTTAAGGTGCCCCGACCCTCCTTTCACTGGGGTGGATACCGGCCTGGCATTTTCTGGGGGCTCCCATACCACTGACAGCCTCACCAGACCACCCATGCCTGGCAAGGTACAGTTTTAGGTCATGCCCATGTAACCCAGGTGGTACTCCAAGAGGTACCCCCTCTCCAATTGAAGGGATCAGAGCAGGTGCACATGTGCTGTGGGAGGTGTAGGGACCCTCCTCCCCCTATAGAGCAGAGCCAGATCACCAATGGGGTCTTAATCATATACCTTTTAATGAGAGAACAGTGCTGGGAACATAACAGGCATAAACCAGGGGGTATAGGGGACACTACAACACCCCAAGGGGGCAGGATTGACAAAAGACAGGGTTAACAAAATATAAAACACAAACAGCACAAGAAACAATACTGGCTGGCAAAATATAAAAGGCACAAAATACAAAATGTCAAATAACAAGAAATATAGGGCCTAGGTACCTGGAGGGGGAGAAAGGGGGAAAAACACAATGGCCCTTTTCTACTGCAAGAAGATTTTCTTTTTGTTAGCTCACTCACCCCAGTCAGGACTAAAATTCAGATCTCCCACATGGGAGACAGGAACACTGCCACAAAGGCACCACCAGTAACAGTGCTCCAAGCTGCTAGGGGTCTTGACCTTCCCAGAGCCCTGGCCTCATGTCAAGATACCTGACCTCTTATTGGAGGAGCTGGAAGCAGGGCTGGGATCCTCTTAGATCACTGCTCAGATCCTTGCTGGATCTGGGGAAACTCTCCTGCTGGCTACAGTCTCTCATAGGCAATCCTGGAGCCCAGTGGGGAGCCTCTCCTGTTGGCTGCATGCCACGCTGTTGAAGGTCCAACTGCTGCCTGCAGGTCCCACTCCTTCAGGTGCTTCTGGGGCAAATGCTCCTGGCCCACTAACCCATCTCTTCACAGCTCTTTGAAGCTTCTTCCTTGTGGTCCCTCACTGGTCTCCCTTGAGTCAGCCATGCTGCCACTTTTATCCCCCCTCCAGGTGACCCAAGGGGCCAATCAGGGGACACAGAAGGTGAGTCTTTGGATCCTGATTGGTGAGTAAAGGGAATCCCAAGTCTTCCAATCATCTTTTATCCTTTCAAAACTCCTGAGCCAAATCATTACCAGGTTGGGGAGGAAAGGGAATCCCAAGTCCTCCAATCATCTTTTGCCCTTTCAAAACCCCTGGGCTAAGTCACTGCCAGCTAGCCTGTCACACCCAGGACCAGGAGCCTCCAAACCATTCCCAAAAGCTCCTGCCCTTATCTCCAGGATGTTTCATGCAGCCAGGCAATGTTACTACTTGACCTGCCAGCAGTGAACTGCCCTGATTATATAGGCGGCCAGAGATCTAAAATGGCCACCACAATTAAGCACCTGCTGGCTGCTTGGCTCTGCTTTTAAAGTGGCAGGCACCAAGAGTGCTCCATCACACTGACTAGTGTGGAATTCTTCCACAGAACCACCATCTTCTGGAGCCCCAGGCACCTGAATAAGATGCATTGCAGACAGAGCTCCTCCTCCACTGAAGGCCTAGTTGTCTTATTATAGTATGGCACAGGCAGATCCCGTCACTAAACGTCACTGAAATCATGGCTTCATGGGCTGGATCCAAAGGTTCCACAAGCTGGATCTGACCTGTGGGCCATAGGCTGCCACACTCTGTTCTAATGAAAGCCATGAGTTCGCTTTATCAGCTTTCAGTGCCTTTTAAACATGTTTTTTTTCATGAGAATTTGTTAAAAGCCAGATTTTGTTTTGCAGAAAAATCACTAGGACTATGCCTTTATATTTGCACTTGCATTAATATTTCTATTGAAGCTGTTTGCAGTAATTTTGAAGTTCTTTGTGAGTCATCTAATAAGGGCATAGAAGCAATATTATGGGCCTTCAAACAAGAATGCTGGAGTACTGGTAGCAAATAGCCAAAGTAACTTTCTTGATAAATAATTCATGAACAATTGATGGGCCACAACACATATGTTTGCATCAAATATTACTTGAATAATGAACTGACTCCTAAAAATTAAGGTTGTTTTAAAGAGAATTCACAAACCATAAAAAGAGCAAGGAGCAAATTCATCAGATAAACTACATGTTGTATGTAGTTTGCCAGCTAGCTTTGATACTGAGATGCTGTTTTATGTTCCTGATGTGCAAAGTCATAAATCTGGCTATACACTGTTAATAACCTCTCCCCCTCTTCAGGTTGGGGATCAAGCCTCCAAAGCTGCATACTCAGCAAAGCTGTCTGATGTCTCTAATAGGGCTGTGCAAAACAGCACTGGTTCATTTCAACTTCCATTTTGCCATTTCACCAGGACAGTGTTTTGTTTCAAATTTCATTTTGTTTCAATGTTTCACCCATAGGCTATAATGGGGAAACACAAAACTCTACATAACTTTGTCATCTTTTGGCAAATTTGGATAAAAACAGCAGGTAGCCCCTTCTCAAGGCATGGAGCCTTCCAAGTTTCAAGGAGATAGATGTAGGGTTTTCTGGGAAACTGTACCTCGAAATCTTGAAAGCAAAACTCATGTCACTTGTACAGGTGAAGGCACAGGGGGTTAAAAGCAGCAGGCATGATACTCCCTGCTGAGGCCACAAAGTCTGCCAAGTTTCAAGGAGGTGGGTACAGGGGTTTCTGTATCTCAAGCTGCTGACAAGCAAAATTTGTGACATGTGACTGTGTATATTAAGGTGCACCCTCATTGGTGCTAGGGCCTCTAAATGTCACAGGCCAGTTGGGCACTGTGAGTGTATTCATTTGGATCAAGGAGGCAAGTAGGGAGTGGAATAAAGGCAAATTTATTATAGGTTACACACACACACCAGTTAACAGAAAGATAAATGTGATAAGCAGATAAGGCAATATAAAAGAGCTAGTAGTAAAATTATAACAACAGATAATAATAACAGATAGACAGATAGATCAATCTGTCACAGGCCAACTAGGCACTGTGAGGGTATTAGCCACACTGGGGTGTTCGAAACAACAAATAGACAGACATGGGTTGGCAACTTATCGATAGTCCCTCAATGCCAGGTGCACGCCAAGTGGTTCCAGCGAAGTCAGGCGTCCCTGAAGATCGACGCTGTCGGAGGGCTTAC
>JAGPOW010002742.1:44987675-45028712 GCA_030014935.1 Caiman crocodilus
GTCAAGATATATGACATCAATCTCTTCTCCCTTGTCTAGGTGATACGTCACCTGGTTGTAGAAGAAAATGAGATTGGTCAAGCAAGACCTACCCACAACTAACCCATGCTGGCTATCCCTTAAGATGTTGGCATTGGCCGGTCCATTAAGGATGGCCTTTTTAATAAAGTTTTCTAAGATCTTCCCCAGGATAGAAGTGAGGCTAATGGGCTTATAGTTAGCTGGATCCACTTTCCTCCCTTTCTTGAAGACAGGCACCTCTCCAGTCTTTGGGCAGTACACCAGAGCGCCAAGAGTTTTCAAAGATCTGTGCTAGAGGCTGTGCTATGATGTTTGGCAGCTCCTTGAGTACCCTGGGGTGAAGATTGTCAGGGCCGGCTGACTAGAAGGTATCCAGCTTCTCAAGATATTCCTTCACAAAGTCAGCATTAACAGAGGGCAGGGGATCACACTCACCTGGACTTCCTTATCCCGTAGCGGGCATGGGCATCCCATGGGACTGATGAAAGACTGATGCAAAGTACTTATTTAATAGGCTGGCTTTTTCCTGGGTGTCAATTGTCAGTTGCCCCATCTGGTTCAGCAGGGGTCCAATGTTGCCCTTGCTTTTCCTCTGGCTCCTCATGTATCTGAAAAAGGACTTTTTTTGTCCTTGATGCTCAAAGCTAGTTGGAGTTCAGTTGCAGCCTTGGCTTTCCTGGTATGCTTCCTATAGGACCAGACCAGTGCAGAATAATCCTCCTTGGAGGTGATTCCCATCCTCCATCCTTTGTAGGCCTTTCTTTTTAGCCTCAGGATGTCTGCTAGGTCCCTGGAGAGCCAGGGAGTCTTCTGTGACCTCTTGCTGCCTTTCCTCCGAGATGGAATAGACTTAGTTTGTGCATTGAGGATCGCTCCCTTGAGGAGAAACCACTCTTCTTGAACTCCCCTCTCCCTGTGGTCATGGTCCCTTAGGGCCTCACTGACAAGCCTCCTGAACTTGTCAAAGTTGGCTATCTTGAAGTCAAGGACTTCCGCGTTGCTGACTGACTTGCCAGCTTTACGGTGGATGGTGAAGGTGATCAGCTTGTGGTCTCTGTCACCCAGCTTCCCATTGATCACTAGGTCGCCAACTAGGTCATCCCCAATAGCCAGTACCAGGTTGAGCAGCGCTTTGCCTCTCATTGGCCCATAGACTTCTTGAGTCAGGTTGAGGTCATCCATGCATGAGAGGAAGCTTTGCGACTTCTCAGATTTTGCTGAGTGATCCTCCTATGAGATGTCCAGGTAATTGAAGTCACTCATGACAACCATGGTCCTACAGCATGCTGCCTCAGCCAGTTCCTGGGCAAACTCTTGGTCAAGCTCAGGACTTTGGGTGGGAGGTCTTGAGGAACACCAGCTGCTTCACCAAACCAGGATCCAAGGAGGTGTGGTGGGGTGTCACTATATCACCAGCAATGCTGAACACCCTCTTGCTTGGAACACTGGTCAGTGGACAGGACAGGTGTTCCCAGGTAACAGGGCCAGATCTGGCCACATTTGACTGTGGCCTGCCCAGTAGGCCAAGAGGTCACACAGTAGCAGCTCCATGTCGTCAGTGAAATAGGCAGCTACCAAGGCCTGAGTGATACTTGCCAGGTGGTAGGGTCTAGTGCCTCTGGACCCCACCATGGAAGCCATGCCCTTGGCTCACATTGGCAGTGCCAGTGGTGGAGGAGGAGACTGGTTGGTGGATGACATGCTGGCATGGGACAGTGTGTCTCCTTCTTTCACTTCCCCCCACCTCAGCCATTCTGCCTCCCTGACTCACTTCACCAGCACCTCTGTCCACTGATTCAGGCTTTGGCTGCTGTATATGCTCCTCTTCACCCTCGGGTCACACATAGCATCCAAACTCTGGACTGTACTGGACTGCAAGGGATCCAGTCATTTCCGGATGTCCTCCTACAGCCACCTCACCAGTGCCTGCATGTCTGGTGACAGTGGCTTGCCCCAACCAGGAGCATTGACCCCCTGGAATTTCTCCATTTGGCTATGAAATTCCCTCACTACAGGGCTCACTTGACTAAGGAGGGCATCAGTAGTACTGAGGGTCTTGGAGGCCTTGAGGAAGGGCTTGAGGACCAGCAAGATCTGGGAGATGGTATCCCACTAAGCTTTGTTAAGGGGGCCGCTGATCCCAATCTTCCCAAGCAAGGACATCTCCTTCTGTTTCTCCACCAGCCTCTTGAGCATCAGGTACGTGGAGTTCCACTGAGTCTCCACATCCTGCATGATTTTGTGCTGTGGGATGCCCAGGTCTTCCTGTTTGTCTCACAGTATCTTGTCCCCCTTGATGCTCTGGTGGAAGTAGCCCACCACCTTCTTACATTTCAAAATGAGGTTGCTCATGGTTCTGACAATGTTACTGACAGCCCTGTCCCCCTCCAAGGCAACCCTGACTATGAGGTGAAACTTGTGTGCTCCACAGCAGATGTGAACAATGTTGGCATCATGGACCATTGGCCCCATTGTCTGATCACGAGCCTGTGGGTAAGCTCCTCTTGCTTAATAAGCCACCCCTGCACCAAACAGTTCATGGTCCCCATGATCTCTGTTGCTGTGTGGGACTCCTCCATCATCTTGGCTTAAAGGAGAGCTCTTCTTTTCTCAGGAGAATGCCTTGTCCCAATCTGGGCTCTCTAGCTGGTGAGGAAACATCAAAGAGGAAAAAAAAAAGACAAGAAATGCCGCCCTGCAGCAAGTGGTTCGGGTGGATCTGCCGCCTCCACCACTCCTAGGGACTTTCCCTGATCCACCTTCCACTGCCTGGCCTCTTCCACCCTCCACTTCACTGCTGCAGCAAGGGTGTCACTGCCTCTTTGAGGTCTGACCAAGGGCTTATCCGATCTTCCCCATCTTCACCCTGCATCTCTAGATCCCAGGCTCCTCTCCTCTCCTCCTCTGTCATCCTTCTCCCTCTTTCCCTGGTTCCACCTCAGGCCTCCAGATATTGCCCATGCTGTGGATTGGCCCCAATCTGCTTCCCCTGTTGAGGATGTAAAGCTGGTCAGGTGTTGATGGGGAGCTCCCATCCTAGAGTGGACATTACAACATGGTGCGGTCCATGTCCCTGGTTGGGAACACACTCTAGATGAGTGCCCTCTGGGGTCTCACATACCTCCCCCCTTAACTCACTGTTAGGTACACTTATGTCCTGGGGTTTCAGTATGACAGGATCCATGTTCATCACCCCATGCTCTGCTCCGTCTTTATCCTTGTGACATCTTGAAAGGAAATCAGCCACTGTATTAGCTTTTCCTGGCCAGTATGTGATCTTAAAATTAAAAGGTTTCAAGGCCAGAGCCCATCAGTAATGCATGCATTGTCTATTTGTTTAATCTTCATTCGCCCTAAGAGGGTGTGATCAGTAATAAGGGTGAACTCCCACCCTAATAGGTAGTACCAGCAATACTGAATGCCCCACTTTATGGTGAGGCGCCCATGCTCAATAGTAGCATACCTCCTTTCTTGTGGATTTAGTTTTTGGCTGGCGTAGGCTATGGGTTGGGAGGCTCCCTTGATTTCCTGGGATAGCACAGCACCTAAAGCCTGCTCTGAAGCATCCCTCTGTAAGGTGAAAGGCAACTTGAAGTTTGGGGTGTCTAATACTGCCTCATGGCAAAGGGCCCTCTTGGTGTGTTCAAAGGCAAGTGTGCTTTCTGCGTTTCATAGGAGAGAACATCCTCTCTTTCCTCATAACAGGGCAGTGAGGGGTGCGGTGATATCAGCGAACTTAGGTATAAATCACCTGTATTATCCCACTAACCCCAGGAAAGCCCCCAGCTGTCTATGGTTTTGTGGTGGCTTGAACTGGTGTAAGGCCTCTACCTTGTCGGCTAATGGTTGGACTTGTCCTCGCCCTGGCAAAAATTCCGGGTACTTGGTCTCTACCTTGCCCAGGATGTATTTTCTTGGGTTGACCATCAGACCATCTTGGTGTAGCTCATGCAGCACTGCCCTCACTGCCCTTAGGTGTTCTTCTCACCCCTGGGTATAGAAGATAATGTCATCTATATAAGCGGCTGTGTACTGTTGATGCGGGGCCAGTACCCAATCAACCAGCTGTTGGAAGGTAGCAGCTGCTCCGGGCAACCCAAAGGACATTCTTCTGAACTCATATAACTGCCATGGGGTGCCAAATGCTGTCTTAGCTCTGTCTTCTGTTTGTAAAGGTACCTGCCAATACTCCTTTAACAGATCCAGGGTGGAGATAAACCAGGCTTGCCCCACTCTCTAGAGAAGCTCACTGATCTGGGGCATCGGGAAAGTGTCAAACTTGGAAATAGCATTCACCTTCCTAAAGTCAATACATAGTCATAAGGACCCATTGGGCTTGGTAACTACCACAATGGGATTCCATCAGGGGCCACGCAATTCTTGAATTTTCTCTGTTCCAGCATTCTGGCCAACTCAGTGTGAATGGCATCATGCCTTCAGTGGGGAATCCACCTCCATTTTTTCCTGATGACTTGCCCTGGAGATGTAATTATGCAGTGGGTTATCCCCTGTGCACACCTGGGGTTCTCGCTAAGGACATTGCAAAACTCTTTTACGAGGGCCTCTACCTGGCACTGTTGTCCAGAATCAAGTTGGGGTCCCATTGGGACAACTAGATCATTGGTCTCTAACCCTGTCCTTGGGCCCAGCTCTCAGCTGAGCTCATCCTCTGGAGGAGAAGGGGCAATCAATAACCTTCCTGCTTCCTCCATCCTTTAAGTAGGTTGACATGGTAAATTTGCTTCTCCCCATGTGACCCTGGTTTAAGAATCGTGTAATCTACAGGGCCCATTTGGTGAGTTATCACAAAAGGTCCTGCCCACACTTCATAAGTTTGTTCTCGGTGTCAGGGAGTAACACCAAGACCTTTTGACCTTCCCGGAGGCCCCTTTCTTTGGGTCTTTTATCATATGGAGACTTCTGTGACTGTTGGGCTGTTCTCAGACACTCACAAGCTAATTCTCCCACCCTCTGTTGACATTGTTGCAGGTTCTGCATGTATTCAGAGGAGCTTAACTATTCCTTCTGTCTGGCCTCCCATCCTTCCTTGACTAGATCTAGCAGGCCTCTAGGCCAGTGCTCATACATTAGGTCAAACGGGGTGCACCCTAACGATGAATGGGGGGCCTCTCACACCACAAATAACAATGGAGCTCAGGTCCCACCGGCAGGGTTCTGCCTACACATATGACCTCAACATATTATTTAGTGTCTGAGTAAACCTCTATACCACCCTGTTAGTCTGCGAGTGGTAGACCACTGTGTGGAGGTGTTTAATCTGCAGCACCTTACAGAGACCATGAATGATGTTTGACATAGAGTTCAACCCCTGATTGATGATGATTTCTTTTGGGATGCCCACCTGGGCGACCCACTTCATCAGCTCTTCCGTCACCCACGGCCCCATGACTGACTGAATCAGAACTGCTTCAGGGAACCTGGTTGCGTAATCCACAATGAGAAGCAGATATTGGTGGCCTGCTGAGCTCTTAGAGAGGGGACCCACTATGGCCATCATGATGCGCGAAAAGGGGACCTCAATTATTGGCATGGGCTGTAATGGGGTTTGTGCTGGCTGGTTCCCACTTACCATTTGACATGCAGGGCAGGCACAGCAAAACTTCTCAACCTGGTTGTACAGCCTGGGCCAGAAGTATCACCTAGTTAATCTAGCTTCTGTCTTATGTTGCCCCATATGTCCCCGCAGTGGGTTCGTGTGCACTAGGTTCAGGAGGAGAAGCCTAAACTGGGTGGGTATCAGCAGCTGGGCTATCTCTGCCTCCCCTGAAGGGCCCTGCTTCACCTGATACAATAAATCATTCCTAACCTCAGATCGGGGCATGCATGCGTAGTGAGCTGGGTCCACTACTTTGCCTTCCACCTTTGCCAGCTCCATTTCCCATATGGCTTGGAATTCTTGCTCTTCTTCCTGGGCCTTTTGGAAAGCTCAACTGCTTGTCAACTTTTTGAGGTCAAGGTCCTCGGTGTTGTCTCTGGCCAGACTGACCTCTCCTATTCTGATGTTCCTTGTTACTTTAAGCACCTTGTAGATCTTGTGCCATTCCTGGCCCAGGATCATGGGAAATGACAGGTCCCATGCCAATACCACTGGCATTTCTTGTGTAGTGCCCAATACCATGACTCAGTAAACCTGCCGTAGGTAGAAAGTAGTATGTCCATGCATGCAGGTCATCTTCACTGGGGTGGCCTTTTGTATGTACATGGAGGGGGCCAGCTTAGTTTGGATGAAGGTATGGAAACAGCCCATGTCAGCAATTGTCTCCAGTCTTTTGCCCCCAACCCAGGTATCAATCATTGGACAAGGTCCGGGGCCCCCTGATGTACCCCTTCCAATGCTACATTCCATGGCCTCAATCCCAGAGGAGTCTACCAGGCCTGAGGATTCACTCAGCTCCGTAATGGTGAGTGGGGTGTCTGTGTGGGGGCCCAAGACGGGTAGGTACAAGCCTGGGACATGTGTCCTGACCTTCCACACAGGAAGCAGATCACCCTGCCATTGTCAGGCCTCCTGCTTTCCCGGCAGTAGCAGCAGTGGCCAGTGGCAGCAGACCTACCTCCGTGTCTCTTCATCCAGATCATTCAGAAATTGCTCCAGAAGGATCTTGTTGCAGATCTCACTTTGCAAGCTCTCCAGGGGTTTCAGCCACTTAGCAGCCAAGTCAGCCAACCACTGCAACAATGCTAGCAGTTCCTTTGTTTCCCATGGCTTCTGGGGCCTAAAAGCTTGGCGGTACATTTCAGGGTTAATGTCCGGCCTGTGCAGGATTTCTTTCTTGACTTTGTCATAGTGTCTAGCTTCTTCCCATAGCAAGGAACCATAGACTTGCGGCTTTCCAATCAACAAGACTCTGAGGTTCCCAGCCCATCGGGACTTTTCTAGTCTGGTGGCTAAGGCTGCTCATTCAAAGCTCTCAAGGAACACTTCTGTGAAGGGAAGGGAAGGGAAGGGCCTGTGAAGGGTCCTTGTGAATGGTCATCTTAGGGATCCTTAATTCCACTGTGTTTCACTGTTGCCATGCCTGGTGTTGAATCCAATTCTCTTCCAAGGCCAGCTGCCATGCTGACTGTTGCTGCTGCTGTCGGAGGACCTGCCCCATTAGATGCAGTGTCTGCTGAATAGGGTCTACACCTGCCACAGCTGCCACCATGGGGACTTCCATCATCTCCGTTTCTTCTGGGCCATCATCAGAATTCCCTGCCAATGCACCGAGTTGTTGGGCAGTCACTGGGTATGGACATGTACCCCTATGTCCTGCTGACATACATTGGCCCCTCAGGGTGGCTGTGCCCCTACAGTCAAGCTAGGTGAGAGCTGGTGCCCTTTCTTTTCTCACCTGCCATGACTTTGATGATAAAAGGAGATTCACAAAAGGGAGGTGGTGACTACCCATCTCACACCCAGATCGATCATAGGGGCTGCCCCCAATGCTTGAAGTCCAAAACTGGAATCGAGGAAAGGAGCAACGTAAAACCAGTCTTTCTACTTTCTTTCATTGTTACTTGATTTTTTTTCTTTCACTGAAGTCCTATGACCTTTGTCCTTTTCTGCTTCAGGACATCTTCAAGGACTGGTTCCAGTTACCTCAGGAGTCTTCAGTGGTTTACTTTCTATGCTTAACAAGGAGGGGAATTCCCTCTGGAGCAATCAGCTGGGAAGGGGCACAGCTCTCACTGCTCTGGGTTTTCTGCCCGGCCCCATCTCAGTCATGGAGCCCCTCTGAATGCATTCTCCTCTTCTCTTCTCGGGAGAATGCCTGGCCCTGATCTGGGTTCTCTAGCCAGCAGGGTGGCATCAAAGAGGAAACCCTCCTCTTCACTCCTGTGGTGAGGGTGCCACCTCCTCTTCAGTCTGACCAAGGGCTTACCTGATCTTCTCCATCTTTGCCCCATGTCTCCAGCTGCCAGGCTCCTCTTCTCTCCTCCTCTGTTGTCCTTCTCCCACTTTCCCTGGTTCTGCCCCTGGCCTCCATATATTGCTTATGCTGTGGATTGTCCCCAATCTGCTTTCCCTGTTGAGGAGGTAAAGCCGGGCAGGTGCAGATGGGAGCTTCCATCCTAGAGTGGACATCAGAACATTGTGTGGTTCATGTCCCTGGTTGGGGATGTGCTCTAGGTGAGTGCTCTCCGGGCTCTCACAATACTGTTTTCCCATCCTTTTCCAGAGCACTGGAATTGGAAGGGACCTCAAGGAAGGTTCACAGTCACTGGCCAGCTGCAGGGTCAATACCAGAGCAGTCCTTCTCCCCTCTTTCTCCTTACTTTCTGTTTCCCTGCAGGCAAGCCCAGCTTCAGCTTTGAGACTCAAAATGTTTTGAAACATTTTGATTGCCCTCATTTCGTTTCGAGGCTGTTTTGAAGCCCTTCTTTTCAGTTTGATTTCACTGCTTCAAGTTCAAAATGAGTCAAAACAGCATCAAAACGTAACAGCCAGTGAAATTTCAGTCCTAGTCTCTAAGATTCACTTGTCTAAAATGTCAAACTGTATCAGTCACATGACCCAGCAGAGGTATGTGCTTAGGGGGCTAATAACCCCAAGAACTCTTTAAAGCTGCGCCTACCTCATGGAAACATATATATTTTACAGGCCCCCCTACCAGGTACTAGAATTTAAAAAGCAAAAAAAAAGGTGAGGTGAAATCCAGAGCTGCATTAGGGTTAGGAAACCAATATTTAAATAATGTATTGGAAGAAAGAATGGTCAAATGGGCTATTCACAATAAACATCTGTGTGAGCTTTCACTCACATCTTTCCCCAAAACTTTTTGGAGCTTAAAAATATTCATTTAATCTGTGTGATCCATGTGTTGTTTTGTGCACTCTGGGTTCTTGCCAGGGCTAGAGCTGGCAGTTTCCAGGTTAAGGAGAGTAAGAAAAGTGCCTCAGCTGGTAGTGAGACTCTAGGAGGCTTGTTAAGATCCTGTCCTAGCAACTTATTCACCAAGTTCTAAGTGTTACAGATAGTTTGAGAAAGGGTCATCCAGTTACACAAACTCTATGGCAGGGATGGGCAAAATCTGGCCCATGGCAGAATCCATTTCCCAGCAGCCACCTGCTACAGTGGGTCCTTATGACTGGACTCAGCCCTGCTGTCTTGGCATCTTGACCCATCCTCCCCATACCCACTACTGGGGGTGGGGTTTGCATGGGCAGGGTGCACAACCAGGTGACTGGGACAGGGCCACAGAAAAACAGGTGGGCAGGTCTGGGGAAACTTCAGGATCTTGGGGCAGTGACAGTGCTAGTCTGGGGTAGAGCCATGATCTGTTGCCCTCATCCTCCTATAATGAGCCTGGGTTTTGTGGGCAGGGGCATACAGGAGCGGATTGCAGGTCAGCCCGAGCCCTGTACTGTTACCACTCCAAGATCCCAGCCGCAGCTCTGGAGCAGCTCCCCGCCCAGCTGTGCACCCTGCCTGTGTGGCTCCTAGCTGGTCTCCATGGAGACCCCAGGATTCCAGGGCCATGACAGGGTGGGACTGGAGTTAGGGCAGAGCCCTGGTTCTGCAACCCCACCCTGTCATGGTCTCATGATCCTAGGGTCTCCATGGGTACAGGCTTGGAACCACATGGGCAGAGGTTGCTGGGAAATGCCTTGCAGGGATGAAGTCAGGAAGGCCAAAGTGCAATTGGAGTTGCAGCTAGCAAGGGATGCAAAGGTAACAAGGGTTTCTACAAGTATGTTAGCAACAAGAGGAAGGTCAGGAAAAGTGTGGGTCCTTTACTGAATGGAGGAGACAACCTAGTGATGGATAATGAAGTAAAGTCTGAAGTACTTGGTACCTTTTTTGCCTTGGCTTAACAGGCTAGTCCATTCCCAGAGTACTGCACCAGGCAGCACAGTTTGGGGAGAAGGTGAGCATCCCTCAGTGGTGAAATAACAGGTTAACAACTATTTAGATACATACATGCACACATCCTTCAAAGACAGTTTTCATATCACCAATTATTGTTTCACTAATAATATCTGACAAAGTAGGCTGTTGGCTATTAAAGGTTGTGACACTCAAGACCAGTTAGTTTTTAAGGTATCAGGCACCAATAATAAACTTTCTATTTATTTCACTAATTCTAATTGTCTCACTGATTTCAATATTTTCTCCCCCTGAAAACTGACATTGAGCTAATACTTCCTAGAAGGAACTTTAATAATGCAGAGTAGGCATGTGGCCCTCTGTCACGGTGCGCCCTGCAGGAAATAATTATTAGAAATAATAATAATTATTTATTATTATTATTAATAATAATTATTAGAAATAATTCTATTTCTAACCAAAAAAGCACTCGAATTTTTCAATGAAAGTGTGTTTAGAACTACTGATTTTGCACATTACTATATTGTCAGTTTCATAAAAGAAGAAGTCCTGCACATTTAATTTAAACAAGAGCAAATTAGTATACTTGGTTTGTCCTATGTACAATAATTAATTCCATATTTATTTCTGGAAATATCATTGAATATGGTACACTTTACTAATCTAAAAATAATAATCTATTTTCACTATTTGAAAAATTAGCCTTCTATTCTGACATCTTGGAAGAGTCAGTATTGAGCAAGCTTGTCTTTTTTCTTCTTTGCTTTTTTTATCATCTCGGACTACCCAGGGAGAGCAAGCATACCTATACCATTCCACAGAATGGCTTCACAGACGTGGTTCAGCAGAGATGTTAAATCCCTTTTGACCTCTGACAATCTCTTAAGCTTGCGTCAAGGCAGAAATCCCCTAGTATGATCATTCTTGCGGTGGATTTTTTTTTTAACAGCTACTCTACATGTTTTAAAATGGTAAGTTCAGTTCTTAACTCTAAGGAGAGGATCAAGTGACAAGAGAAGTGAACTCTGTGCTTAACTTATATTTAGATTCTGGAATAGTTTTTTTCAGTTTGACATTTCCCATAATGTTGAGTATGATTTAGGCTATTTTAATTTCAGAGGCTGCAGGGTTTGATGTTTTGTAAATCCATCCACATGTGTAATCCCTTCCTACCACTCAAAGAAATACTTTGACTGCTCTGCTATGAACCAGGGAACTGGATAAAAACATCAGTTCTTCTATGGCAGGGGGAGAGTAAAATCTCTCTCTAGTTATCCACATTCCAATTCCATTGAAACAATATGACTTCCAGCTCTCAGGATTGAGAGTTTTTCATGACACTGAAATGAAAGAAAAAGATGCTTTTAAAAAGAACCTGAAATTTACAGTCAAAGTCCCTTGCTCTGACTTCAAGAGGCTTTAAATCAGGCCCTTAATGAGCCTAGCTGTGCAGATGCATACTATTGTGCGCTCACATTTTGTCACTCCAACTCTGTTACAAAAATGTATAAGTTGTCCATGAAATGTATAAGTTGTCCTGTCTGGTGCCTGCCTTTAAAAACATGCCGTCTGCTGAGCTTTGAAATCATGAATCCTAGAAGAGGTTCTGGGACAGTTGGAGGCAAAACCGCAAAACTGGTTTGCAAGGTTTCTCCAAATGCATTCAATGTGCCGAACAACGCTGATATTTCACTTTTTTCTGCATAAAGGAAAGATCACCTGAGTAAAAATGACTTGCCCAAAACTACAGAACAAGCCATTGTCTTAGATGAGTAATTTTCAAGCTTTTTAAAGTCATGGAACTCTTTTATATCACTTCTGCAATGGAAGCCCTACCCCTGTGCCAAAGACTAATGCAGAGCCACCCAGCAATGACAGTGCCCTGCCTTCTGGCCTGCTCTGCTGTTACCCCCAGTATGTTTGCTGAACCCCTGACCGCCGCTTAAGGTATGTCTGCATGGCAGTTTGTGCCTTGTTGAGCTGCTAGGATTAGTTGAGGTTGTATACCAGAAATAATAGTACTGAGCTAAAGAAATGCACCACTCAGCCTATTTAGCCATTCACTGTGCTATGTTGGTATACCCATAGTGAGATATGGATGTTGCCCTGTGTAAAATCTAAGGAAACAAAATAGACAGAGGGTGGGCGGGGAGTGGAAGTCCTCCAAACAACAATGGATGTCTGTGGCAAAGTGCAGCTCCCTGACTAGCCACAGTGCTAGATTCCCCACCTGCCTTCGGGCACACGACCCACCTGTCTCTCCTGCTATGCCTTGTTGCTAATTAATTAGGATATTAATTAAGGTGGGAGGCTGCCCATTCTTGCCCCAATGCCAGGGGGCACTATCTGCAGCTCTGTTCCTCCCCGACACCGCAGCCCAAGCCTTGCAGATGGCATCCAGCTGACAATGCTCCTGGCTTACAACCGGACCAAGCTTAGGCCTCGTTGTCAGGCACACACACATTCATACCACCCTCCTCTCACTAGGAACTCTCCACCCTCTCTCACAGGGTTTCTTTCATGCATCAAGTAGGCCCCTTAGGCCATAGCCTTTACCTAGTTCGTACCTCAGGTGGCAGACATACACCTCGGGATAGTAGGCAGCCAATAACCCAACCGGGTCTAAGCTTGCCCTGGTCCCTTCTGGGGCAACTCTATACTTTTAAACATACTGGGCTCCCAGCCCTCTGGTTTCCCCCCTTGCTGGGGCTCCTCATCTCTGCCCCTCACTGGGGCTCCACACCACCCCATCACTGGGGCTTCCCCCCCTAGTGGGTTCAGGTGGCTGTAGGCGTGCCTGGGCGCAGCTACTTCTCCTCAGGGTCTTGCACCCCACAGGCCTCAGGTGGCTGCAGCCATGCCTGGCCCCCAACTCTTGCTCCTCAGGATCTTGCACCCCACAGGGCTCAGGTGGTCACAGCCATGCCTAGCCCTCAACTACCTCTGATAATAAATGACCCACCTGAATGTGAGGGCTGTGGTTAAGGTATGCCTACCTGCCTTTCACTGGGATGGTAACTGACCCGGCATTTCCTGGGGGCTCCTGTGCCACTGAGAGCCCCACCACTCCTGGCAGGGTTCAGTTTTAGGTCATGCCGAGGAACAGGAGCCTCAAAACTTTCTCCTACATCTCCTGCCCTTACCTCCAGATTGTTGCATGGAGCCTTGTAGCCAGGCAATGTTACTGCCTGGCCTGCTAGCAGTGAACTGCCCTGTTCATATGGGCAGCCAGAGATCTAAAATGTCCACCACAATCAAGCACCTGCTGGCTGCTTGGCTGTGCTCTTAAAGTGGCAGGCACCAACAGTGCCCTGCCACAATGTCATTTTCTTGGACTGTGGATGTCATTTTCTTGATTTATGGATGTCGTTTTCTTGGATTTTAGCAAGGCCTTTGATACAGTATCTCATCCCATTCTTATAAATAAATTAAGAGGCTGTGACATAGATGTTTACGCAGCCTGGTGGGCGGCAAATTGGCTTAGCATTTACACCCAGAGAGTGGTAGTAGATGGGTTGGTATCGACCTGGATGGATGTGGGTAGAGGGGTCCCACAGGGTTTGTTCCTTGGACCTGTGCTTTTCAATATCTTCATCAGTGACTTGGATGTGGGTGTGAAATGTACTCTGTCCAAGTTTGCAGATGATACTAAATTGTGGGGTGAAGTGCACACTCCAAAGGCTAGGGAACAATTGCAGGCAGACCTGGGCATGTTAGAAAAGTGGGCAGTACACAATAGGATATAGTACAACAAAGACAAGGGCAGAGTGCTGCACATAGGGCACAAAAATATCCAGCACACCTACTGGCTGGGAAGTGAGCCTCTTAGCAGCACAGAAGTGGAAAGGGATCTTGGAGTCAAAGTGGACTCCAAGATGAACATGAGTTGTCAGTATGATGAAATCATTAGCAAAGCTAACTGCACTTTATTGTGCATCAGCAGATGCATGACAAATAGAACCAAGGAGGTGATACTTCCCCTCTATGCAGCATTGGTCAGATTGCAGGAGTACTGTGTCCAGTTTTGGGTGCCGAACTTCAAGAAGGATGTTGATAGACTCAAGAGGGTCCAGAGAAGGGCCACTCATATGGTTTGGGGCTTACAGGACAAGCCCTATGAGGAGAGACTGACGGACCTGGACCTCTTCAGCTTCCACAAGAGAAGGCTGAGAAGCAATCTTGTGGCCACTTACAAATTCATTAGGGGGACACAGCAAGGCATCAAAGATGCTCTGTTTACCAGGGTGCCTCTTGGGGTACCAAGGAACAATGGTCACAAACTGATAGAGAGCAGACTTAGGCTAGATATCAGGAAAAACTTCTTCATGGTAAGGGTGGCCAAAATTTGGAATAGGCTTCCAAAGGAAGTGGTGCTCTCCCCTACCTTCAGGGTCTTTAAGAGAAGGCTGAATAGGCATCTGGCTGGGGTCATCTGACACCAGCACTCTTTTTTGCCTAGGCAAGGGGGTTGAACTCGATAATCCGTTGAGGGCCCTTCCAACCCTAGCATCTATGAATCAATGGATTATTGTGTTGTTATGATATTGGTTTGAATGTTGTAAAGCCTGGATTCAAGTCCCACTCCTGTGTGATCCTAGGCCAGTCATTAAGGTCAAATCCTCAGAAGTACTTTTGACATCTAACTTCTATTTAGGTGCCTAATTTCTATTAAAATATGACTTGAGTGCCACATCCTACAGCCTTATGGAAAGTGAGAATTTCCCTCCACCTTGAAGAAGTCTCACCTTGGCAGCCACAGAAAGATTTGACTTAAAGTAATTAAACATCTAGGGGTGCGTCCACACATACAGGCACATGTGCAGCAGCTCAAATAGAAGTAGCGCGGGTGCGGGAGTGGAGCAGAGCAGGGTTGCAGCCATGGCTGGGGCTACCACAATTAAGGTGGCAAAGCGCAAGATCCATGTGCTGCAGCAGCAGGCAGATGACACCAAGGAGCGCGCGGACTGCCTGCAGTGCGATGTGGAGTCCGAGTGCCACAACCACGTTTTTGCGGGCAGCAGGACAGGCCTTCCGAGGAGCATCTGAGGGATCTGAACCTGTTCAGCCTCAGTAAATGGAAGTTGAGGGGGGACCTGGTGGCAGCCTATAAACAGCTGAGGGGAGATCAGCAGGAAATAGGGCAGGCTCTTTTTTCCCAGGCACCACCAGGGGTAACTAGGTAACTAGGACCAATGGTCACAAGTTACTGGAGAGCAGGTTTAGGTTGGACATTAGGAAATACTACTTCACAGTTAGGGTAGCTAGGATGTGGAACCAGCTTCCTAGGGAAGTTGTTCTTGTTCCTACCTTGGGCACCTTTAAGAATGGGGTTCTGTGACCCTGGCATTCATTCCTGCCATTGGTGGGGGGTCAGACTAGATGGCCTGCTCTAGGCCCCTTCTGACCCTAGATAAGTAGTACATATTTGAGTCGGGGCATTTTGACTTGGTGCATGTGCCTGGACATGCACTTTGGTGTGGTGCAAGTTGTGCCATTTGGGGCAAAATAACTCTACGTAGCTCCTCCTGGTTCTGCAGTCAGGGGGAGCTAGAGCCTGGCACCTGTGCTGGCCCCAGCAGTGTAAAAAGCTTCCCTGTCCTGGCCCCATCAGTACAAAAAGCTGCCCTGGCAAGTAGCTCAGGGCTACTTGCTCTCAGGAGCTTCTGGGGATCCCATGAGCCACTGGGAACCTCAGCTGACAGCTCCTCCATGAAGCCATCACCATGGATGTGTTTGTGGTGAGCTTCACAGACACCCCGGTCTCCTGCCCCTTCTGTGGGCAGAGGGAGAGTCTGATGCACCTAACACTCCAGAGCCACCTCTTGAGGCTCTGATTGAATTTCACCCCTCACCTTTTTGTTTTTGGTCACCCCATCCATGGCCCAACCAAGTCCCCGGACTTCCTGGTCAACCTCCTCCTGGCCCTGGCCAAGGGGGCTCCATAGTTGACCAGGAAGAAGACTCTGGCCAGGAAGATGCCCAGAGAATGTGAGGCCACTTTCCTCTTGCTTGTCTGTGCATGTTTCTGGGCAGAGTATCAGTGGGCAGCGTCCACCGGCTCCTTGGATGTCTTTGAAGACTGGTGGGTGTGGCCAGGAGAGCTCTGCTCAGTGTCCCCCTCAGGTGCAGTCATTTTCATGTTTTGACTCTTTGACCCACACAACACTGCTATCCTGTTTTTTTTATTAGTTGTCCCAAGAATTTAGTCATTCCATTTGTCTATTAGCCCCCATAAAAAGGGTGTAATAGTTAGCCAGGTGGGCTTTGCCCATGGTAATTAGATGGACAAGTAGACAAAAGCCATGCCCCTTCCTTTCCCAGGCTTCTGCTACTGGTTGCTGCAAGCTTGGTCTCAGGAGCTTCTGGGGAGAAGATGGCCAGGCCCCTTCCAGCCTCTGGCTACTCCTAGCTGCTGGCTTGTTCTCCGAGATTTTGGGGGTAAGTTGGCCACACCCTTTCCTGCCTTGGGCTGCTGCTGCTGCTGTTGCTGCCCCCCCATCGGGGGGTCCTCTGCTGCACACCACATGCCATTGTCTCCTCCTCAGGGGGGCCCACCACACTGTACTTCACCCCAGCAACACACTCCAGTAATGCACACAAGCTTCTCCACTCCTGTTCCAGTCTGCTGTCCAGCCCGCCACCAAGCCATGGTCAGGGACAGCCTGTGGAAGGAGCCTGTGCCACCTCTGGGCCCCCCTCCCACCATCACTGCCAGAGCCTAAAGGTGCCTTTCCTGCCCCAGTTGGCTTGGCAAGTCAACCCCTGCTTTTACCTCCACACCCTGAGTAGCTGAACTGGACAGCTACTACCACTACCGCTGCTGCTGCTGCTGCTGCCACCACCTGTTTTGCTGCTGCCCCCTTGTCAGGAGAAAGGGAGATTTTCTGCTGTACCACTTTGCACTGCCCTACACCACACCTGTATTGGATTACTTCCTTTATTGACTGTTGCTTTTGTACTTCCTCACAGCTGCCTCATTGAATCTACTCCTGTGTGTTTATGTTCCTGCCTGCTGCCGAGTTCCTGGCTGGAAGCCTGAGGGGTTTCTGGACTTAGGTTCCACAAAAAAAGCCCCTTCACCACTGCATCCATCTTTTCCATCTGCCTCAGCAGCTTCTCTGGGTGGGGCTGGTGTGTTTTGCCCTCGTGTGGTAAGTCCTCTGGTCCACCCCCCCTGCTTTGGTGTTTGTTGAGTGGCTGAGTAAGCCAGCTTGAGTCTCCCTAGCCCTTGTATGCGTGTGCGTGTCCCCTCTCCCACCTTCCCCAAGCATTGCCTACCCAGTTTCCTGTGGGGCTGTAGCTCAGTGAGCTTCAGTGTCTTCCCCGCTTCCCCCACAGACTCAACCTGCCCCTATTGGATTCACCAATCCCACTGTATATGTTGCTTTTCTTTATTGATTTCCTTTCCCCTATATGAAGAAATGGCAGGGCAGGAATCTTCCAAGATGGATAGGTAAATGCCCCCACAGAACTTTCTGCAGCCTCCACTATGGGGGCAAATTCCAGCCAAGCCCCTGAGGGGATGCATGCCCCTGCAGCCCTCACATGGAGGCAGAGTCCAAATGACCTCTTCCAGGGCTAGAGAAGCCTGAGACCTCTGCTGCAGGGGCAGGCGAGACTCAAGCAGGGAGCCAGCAGGGCCAGGTGGTCTCCTCTGGTCAGGACCCTACCAGAGGGGTTCCTAAGCCCCCTTTCCCACCATAAGGGGCCAAGGGCAAGGGCAGTGGGAAGGGGTCCTCTTCAGCCTCTTTCATAGCTGGGGGTGGGAAGGGCAAGGGCCCCAAGCCTAGACCACCAGTACCCGAGGGGTCGAGGTGCACCACACCAACCAGTACACTCACTCAGCCTTTCCCTTCCCTTAGCCCCAGCCCCACCAATGCAGCTCCCCAGTGGGGGAACTGCAGCTATATACAGGAGGCTGTGGGGTGACCCATAGCCATGGGGCCTGGACCCTTCACACCTGGCCCTTCCAGTTTGGGTGGCGAGGCCTCCTTTCCAGCATTCACTTGCAGGCATGGGTGAAGTGCCAACTGCTCAAGTGGGAGAATCTGCATTTTGAGACCTGGGTGCAAGCCCTGGCTCAGGTAGTGGGGGTCCCCAAGATTGTGATGGGCTTCCACTTTCACGGCAAGGGGGTCTTTTTCCTTGCCTCAGAGGCTGCCGCATAAAAGGTAGTGGAGAGGGGCTCATGGTGGAGGGTGAGTACGTCCCCCTCGAGCCCCTAGAAAAGCTGGGGACCAAAGTGGTCCTCAGCTCTGTCCCACCTTATATCCTGAATTGGGCCCAGCTCCCCCATCTCCAAACACTGGGGAGAGTTATCTCCCCAGTTGTGGCCCTCTGGCTTGGGTGCTGAGACCTCAGCCGTTGCCACATATGATTATTCCATCATCAGGTCATTCATAATCCAGCTGGCAGTGGGAGCATGGCTGGAGGCTGAGGATTGCCTTGTGATTCCTTTTAAAGGTCCCTAGTGAGGATTTTCTATACCCTGCAGAACATGTGATGCTTCCGGTGCAATGCCCTGGGGCACTTGCATAACCTCATGGGCCAGGTGTGGCATCTAGGGTGCAAGGAACAAGGCATCTGCAGGTCCCACTGGTGAGAAGGGTGCCCCTACCACCAGTGCCCCTCCCTGCTCAGGTCCCCTTGGCATCCCAACCACAACTCCCAGCCCTCCTGTGAGCTCAGGGGGACCTGCCCCCCAACTAAATTTGGCAGAGTCCCATGGAGGTAGGCAGCAGCCAAGGGAGGAGAGGGAGTGGGGGGGGGCCCTGCTCCTAGCCATGCCCCACTGTAACTGCCCCCGCAACCTTCACTTTCTCCTATTGGAGCCTGTCCACCTAAGGACCACCCCATGGCTGAGTGGGTTCAGATCCCCTCTGGGCGAAAAGATAAGAGGAAGGCCTGGGTGCAGCTGAAGTCCTCTGACATGGAGGACCCCCCCACTCTCCCAAGACCATAACATGGGGAGAATGAGTGGCCCAGCTTCTGGGGGACTCCCCAACTGCACCTGACACCTCACCCCTGGAAAGATTAAACAGGTTATCCAAGTGGAGGAGGCTTCGGGTCTGCTGGAAAGTCCTGAACAGGAGCCTGTGAAGGAAGCTCCTCTCTCCACTGGCCAGGGTCTACCCCATGAGATCATGGGCACTGAGGCTGAGGCCTTAGCTGACCCAAAAGAAGGTCTGGCAGTGAAGCCCTCTCTTTCTGACAAACTGGGGGAGACAGGGGTCCTGGGGCTCACCCCAGTGAATCCTGAGGAGGGAGTTCCCCTTTCCCAGGACACCAAGACAGACACCAAATCTACCCTGGTGCCTGACAGGTCTCTTCCCTCCCCCTCCCAGAAAAACTTGCTCACTTGCTGTCTGCCCCATGGTCCCACACCAGAGGGAGTGGGGTGGGGTCCCCCAATCAACAGGCCAATCTTGTTGGGGGCCCTGTGCAGACCCCTGGGACTCCAAATCTACCATGCCATCTTGTGAAGGAGCCCCAGCCCAAGCCTCACCCTTATGCCCACCCTGTCCAAGGTGCTGCAGAGCTCTTCCAATCCCAACCAGAGTCTGGGGTCATAGCAGACCAGGGGGTTTGGATGATGCCTGAGGAGCCTGCTGAGCCTCAGGTAGAGGACACCTGAGAACGAGGAGGCTCCATGGAGCCTGTAAACTTCTCAGTTCCTGCACTCTCCTGAGGTTCCACCAGTAAGGTAGAGCCCACCTTGAATCTCTAGGGAGAATTTTACAGTGTCCTTGCCACTGTGAGGGTGCTGGTGAGGGTAGGCAAAGGGCCCAAAAGCTGCAATGTCTGGATCTGTAGGCAGGCTCACAGTTTCATAGACGACTTCTAAACTTATGGGAGGCTGCTGTGTGAGCTGGCAAACCCCACACCAGGTGTTAAGATGCACGAGGCTCCTGATGAACTGTCCACTCCACCCCCGCAGCCATGAGGTCATTTAAGATTATGACCCTCAACATCCACAGTTGCAGAAAGGGTCTCTAGAGATGCCGGGTGCTCTCCTTCCTTTGTGGGGGGTACCTCATGGTATTCTTGTAGGAGACCCTGACAATTCTGGCCGACAAGCCTAATTGATGGCTGGAATGGGGAGGCAGGGCCTTTTTTAGTCACCTCTCAGCCATCTCTTGTGAGGTGGCCACCCTGTTCTCCCCAGGCCTAAATAAAAATGCCTGCTGCACCTCCAGGTCCAAGTGCAGGGGATGGTCCTGAACCTTCTGAACGTGTACCCCCGCCTGTGAAGGACCAGAGTTGCTGGATATTTTATGCCAGGTGGCCACTTACATCAGCACCCTCAGCTTTTGTGAGTGCCTGGTCCTTTACAACATCACCCTAGAGGCATGAGACTGGTCAGGCAGGGGGCAGAATCAGGGCACCATGGGTGTTCTCAGGGAGATCCTGATGGACTACTTCCTGGTGGACATCTAGCGTGCCTGTCACCCCCTGCCTTCACCTATGTGAGGGCTGAGGAGGAGCAGGCATGCCATTCTCAGTTGGGCTGGGTTTATATCTCTTTGCTGCACTTTGCCCAAGCCCACTCTAGCATCCAGCTGACCCCTTTCAGCAATCACCACCTTGTCTGGACCTAAGCATCCCAGGTTGGCAAACTGACATTCCAATGCCTGTCTGCTGAAGGGAGGCCTTCCTGGAGTTCTGGCTGGCCTGGTGGGAGCAACGGGCAGCTTCTCCTTGGCTTGGAGATGATGGGATGTGGCGAAGGTGTGCATATGGCTTTTTTGCTGCAGCTACACTTGGGGGCACACCCAGCAGAGGGAGACAGTCTGGGAGCAGCTTGAGTGGGAAGTGCTGGAGCTGGAGAGGCACCTGGCCACCGACCCAACCAACCTAACTGTTTGCAGAGAGTGTTGGGAGAGGTGGGAAGAGCTTTGTGCTCTGGACGACCACAGCACCTGTGGTGTGCTTGTCCACTCACGTGTCCAGCTTCTTCAGGAGATGGAGCACGGCTCCTGCTTCTTCTATGCCCTGGAAAGGAGGCGGGGGGCCAAGAAGTACATTACCTGTCTTCTGATGGGTGATGACAACTCCCTCATGGATCAAGGTGAGATGCACCAGCATGCACGGGCCTTCTATGAAGAGCTCTGCTTCCTGGATGTGACCAATGCTGAAGTCTGTCAGACTCTGTGGGAGGGGCTCTTGCAGGTCAGCATGGGCAACCAGGACCAGTTGGAGGCTCCTTTCACTCTGACCAAGTTTTCAGCTGCCTCATGCCTGGCAGCAAGATGCTGGGCATCCCATGTCCCTCTTCTGCACAGACTACAAGGTGGCAGTGAAGGCCATCATGCTGCACCTGCAGTCCTTGCTGATGGACGTGATTCTTCCTGACTAGACATACATGGTGCCCAAATGTTCTATCTTCAGCAATCTGTACCTGGTTTGGGACCTCCTGGAGATAGTGCACTGGGAGGGCCTGTCTTTCACCCTCCAATCCCTGGAGCAGGAGAAGGCATTTGAGAGAGAGGATCATGGGTACCTCACAGGTATGTTGTGGGATTTTGGCTTTAAGCTCCACTTCATGCAGGCTCTCCAGGTGTTGTACACTTCTGCAAAATGTTTGATCAAGCTCAACTGGACCCTGACAGAACCCATCTCATTCAGGTGAGAGGTGTGTCAAGGCTGCCCACTGTCAGGCCAGCTGTACGCCTTAGCCCTGGAGCCCTTCTTCATCCTCCTGTGGAGGCAGGTGGTAGGATTGATGCTCTGGGAGCTGGTGGTGTGGCTTGTCCTGTCAGCATATGTTGATGATGTACTTATCACAGTCCAGGACTCAGGTATCCTGGCACAGGTAGAGACTTGCCAAGCATTGTACTCAGCAGTCTCCTCTGCCTGGGTCAACTGGCTCAAGAACTTTGGCCTGATGGTGGGTGATGGGTGGCAGATGGGTTCAATCCAACCTGCACTACATAGGATCCACTGGAGTGTGGGCTTGCTGCTCTACTTTGGGTCTACCTGTCCCTCACAAACCCCTCCCCACAAGAGAACTGGCACCAGCTGGAGGCAAGGGTGGTGGAACAGCTCCAGGCATGGGCAGGGCTCCTGAGGTGTCGCTTCCTGCATGGGAGAGTGCTGGTGCTGAACCAGCTGGTCCTGTCCATGCTCTGGCACTGCTTACACACCCTGCCTGTTCCCCCTGAGGTCCTGGCAGGACTGAATTTTTCTGGTCAGGATGGCATTGGGTCACTGCAGAGGTCCTGAGCCTCTCCTTGTGGGAGGGTGGCCAGGACCTGGATTGCCTGCACAGCCAGGTCCTGGTGTTCCACCTTCAGTGACAGCTATACATTGTCGGTAGCCATGCTACATGGTGCCACCTGGGGTTCACCTTCCTCCACCACTTCTGGGGGCTCCAATATGATAGGCAGCTCCTCAGCCTCTAGGGGTTCTTCCTACAGGGCCTGTGAGGGATGCCAGAGTTCTACCAGGACCTTCCCCAGGCCTGGAGGCTGGTCTTCACTTCCAGGGCTACCACCCTTCTTGCAGGGCCCACGTGACCCAGCCCCACTTGCTCCCCCAGCCCTCCAGATTGCTGCCTTACCTGGCCCCATCCCCCACCAGCTCCTGAAGCCCCCAGTGACTGCCCCACCCAACTTTATCCCCTGCTTGCACCCTTAGATCCCTGATGGCTGCCCACCTAGCCCCAGCCTTCTGGCACCTAAAAAAAAAAAAAAGCCCTGTACTCACAAGCAGGAGAAGTGGCTGTGGGGGCTCTGGGGCCACATGACAAATCCCCTTTGCCCAGCCCCCACTCTCTGATTACCTTCCTCAGCCCTGCCCATAACTGCACCCCATCCAGCCCTGGCAGTCCGGGACTCTAAATAAATAAATAAATAAAAAGCCTTGCACTCACTAGCTATAGCAGTAGCCATTGAGGTCACTGGGGCCTTGTGAAATAGCCCCACAGCACAGCATGGGGCAGCAGGGAGTGGCCACTTGGAATCCACTCTGCCACTGCCCCATTGCGCAGGTGCAGCCCAGGTCAGCAGGGCGCCACATGGCTCCATGCGCTGGTGGGCAGCTCGGACCACTCAAGCTGGGTGGTGCTGGGCCCCAGGTGATGGCTGCAGTGGTCTCAGCTGCCCAGAGCTGCACACCTGTGCAATGGGACAGTGGCAGTGCAGGTGTCAGGTGGCCAGGGCTGGTCCCTGCTGCTTCCTTCTGCCCCCTACTGTGCAGGGCAGCTCTGCCATGATGCCCAAGTGACCCCAATAGCAGCTGCTACTGTTGGTGAGTGTGGGGCTTTTATTTTTAATAGTTGGGATAATTGAGCTGGGCAGGGCAGGGATGGTGGGGGCTTAAGGGGCAGGTTAGGCATGGGGCTGCCATCAATGCAGCTGGGGGAGTGGGTGGGGGATGGGGCTAAGTGGCAGGTCTTGGGGACAGGCAGGGCATGGGGTCAGGTGGGGATGTGATTGGGGAGTTCAAAGGGCAGGCAGAGGATGGGTGTGGGTGGGGGATAGGGCTGGGCAGGGCAGTGATTAGGGGGACTGCAGGAGCACATGGGGGAAGGGGCCAGGTGGGGCAGTGATTGGGGGGCTTGGGGATCATGCAGGGGATGGGGCCAGAAGGTGTTCCCCCATGGTCCCCTCCCCTTTCCTCCAGCCCTCCCACCCCCTACTTACCAGCACAGAGCTCAGGTCCAGCTCATGGCTGGCATGCTGCCTGCTCTGCACAAGCAAGCAGTGTGCTTCAGCACCAGGGTGAGGGCCAGCCATAGAGAAGCTCTGGCTGGGTACCAGAGTGTTTCTAGAGGATTGAACCTCCGGTTGCCTCAGGGCACCGTCCTGGACCATGTCCTGCCCCACTTTTTTTGCATCTCAAAGGGCTCTGAGAAGCTGCAAGAGAAATGCATCCCAGAGTCAGGACGCATCCCAGGAGTTAAGTGCTGAACATACTTTTGACTGTGCCTTTTCCCCTATTAGTTAAAAGAAGCTAATAGGCCTGCCTTACCTTACAAAAGATGATTGATAATAAACATACTGAAAAGATTGTGATGTGCTCAATTACTATAATACTTGAGGCTATAGCTATTCCTTAATAAATATGCGAGAAACAAGGTTTCTATTGGTTCAGTGTCATAGCTGGGAGAGATGTTGGGCACAAGCTTTTGGGCACAAGGTACCCAGTTACTTGTCTGAGGTGATTTTTAGAGTTGTAAATAGGAAAAGTCAATTGAATCCCAGACTGGTCTCTAAGCTGTCAGACCATGCTGCCTCAATCTGACTTTTGCTATTGGAATTTCGCCCATGTGCAAAATTAGATGCAGAGTGTTTTTATTCTTTTATTTCTATTTATGTTTTATGAAAAAGAACTTTAAAAATGTTATAGTTCAATGGTAGACATACATAATTTTGCTGAGGGATGATGCTTCCATTTCTTTTCAAAGAAGTTATAAGACAATGAAAGCATAAGAATAAATGTAGATATAATTCTGTATTTACAATGCACAACATTCTTGCCAAAAGGTGCTGCTTCTTTAGTCAACCTCCTATGCCTCAAACTGACAGTAATTAGGATTACTGTAATAAAAGGGACCCTGAAGAATATTAAAATGAAGGCTGTGCTAAAATATGTCTAAGCTTTAGAGATCAGAACTAGCACTCTGAATATCCTTTTGGAATGAAGAAAGACTGAAATATATAAAACACTGGACTAGAAAAAAATATATGTGGGGAAAGAATGTATTTGGATGTCATGATTTCAATTTCCATAAGGGCAAGTGCTGCTGGCAGATATGGAATCCAAACTGATGCATCTTTCAGATGACAATATACTGCTTTTTCAAAAACTGAAAATCTACATTTTTGTCTTTCAACTGCTTTGTACAAAATTGCTGTTTATAAGATGTTGGTATGAAGTGTGTGCTTTCTCCTCCTGAAACCATCCTTGCTTCGTCAATAAATGGGGGGTGGATAATGGAGATTTCACAAACAAGATGTAACCATGTGTCAAGAGAATGAGTCATCTCAGTACTGTGAACATTATTCCTTCACAAATAAGGGTTAAACTTGCATTGATGCTATGAGTTTGGCTGCCTGTGTGTAGGTACTGAAATGTAATGGAAGGTCATTCTGCATGAGGAGTGTAGGGTAGGTCTTAAATGGCTGAGGATCAGCCAAGCTGAAAGATTGCCTTTCTCCTCATGAGGAATAACTCACAAGCCTTAAAGCAATATCATAATTTGAAAACCAGTCTTCTGTTTTTCTGAAACCTTATTTCTGATTTTTGAATACTTGTGATTGACACTACCGACTTACTAGCTCTCAGGATATAAAAAGCAAGGTAGGGGAATGAGGTAGAGGGCAGCAGGAGGATGTTAGCATAAGATAGTAAGCTGGTCCTTATCAGAAGACTGAGCTGTGTTTTACAATTTTAAATAATTTCCCATGTGTTCAGAACATGTCTGGGAATTTTTTGTGATTTTAAACAGAGAGAAGACAAATAAATAATGAATAAAATGTGGTCCCAAACCTGACCAGCTATATCATATTCAAATTGCTCTCTCTATTTAAGACTGCTCTATGCATGTACTTTTACAGTATCTGATGAAGTGAGTTCAGGTGCACAGAAGCTTATGCATCTCTTAATTTGTCTATTAATTACATCTCTACCCTGTCCTCAGCCATATCAAGCCCTGTTCCATATGACAATTTCCGTGACTGCTCTCATTTTTTCAGGATAGCCCATGTCTCTGTTGTGATATGACTAAAAAAGCTGAAAGGAAGCAGAAGAGCATTTTCAAACCCACCCATTAGCTTTAAATTGATTCTATGGCTTTTTAGATCTTTTATCTTGTGGTTTAATAGAAATAATCTTTCATCTCTTGGTACAATAAGGATAATGCTTGTAATCTTGTCCTTGCTTGCAAAAAGCAAATTCACAGTTATCAGATCCCCCTTAGCTTCTCTCTGATGCTCAACCAACCTCTGGAGTGATTTTTTTTCTTCTCTATACTCTGTATGCTATCAGAATTGTATTTCTCCACAGTGCTGGTCAAATAGACAGGGAAGAGGAGGAAAAAGCTGGAAAGGGTGATGAAATTTGAAATGCTTGGGAGGAGTGTTTTCAGGCAACCTGAGGGCATATCTGACTTGCATGCATAAATGATGCCATCACAAAGTAATGTACTTGCTTATGTAATGTGAAGTAACATATTTGCTCGCATTCATGTCTTCCTTGCAAAGTGCAAAAAAAGATTTCTTATAATACAGGATCACTTCCCTTGCTTTGCAGTTGAACAGAGAGTGTGCTCATTGCTGTGGGACAGTATAGGAAGGTATTTATTGCTTTACTACAAACATAGGCCTTGTCTTTGCTGGAGATTTGCCTTAGTTAGGCTATCAATATTAACTTATCTGTACAAAATTTTAGAATGGACGGTTAAACTACTAGGAGTTTACCATTTGCTCTAGAACAGGGGTGCTCAATCCCCACAGCCTCTTGGCCAGATGCAGCCTGCAGGCCCATGTCATCCAGGCCACAGGGCTCCTCACAGTTCCAAAAATTTGGCAGTGAGGGAGTGGTGGCAATTATCATTATCACTGCTTCCCTGCTACCAAATTTCCAAGCCGAACATGGCTGGATTGGGTCCTGGCAGGGCCATTGCTATGTGGCTAAATGGGCCAATGGACTTGGCACCTCTCATTCAGCTTGCAGGGTGAAAAGGTTGGGCACCACTGCTCTAGAAGTTGTCCTGGTCGAAGCAATCGCATACCACTGTGTTCCACACTTTTGCCTGCTTGCTTAGCAGCTGGCCACTGATGGCTGAAATCTTAATGTTTGACTAAGTACTGTAGAGTCTTACTTATTTAGATAAAATACCAGGTAACTTTGATGTCTTTGCCAACCTGTTTGATTACATGAGCCACTATCTCCTGAGCATTTATGTATCTTATTTTTAAGTGCAAGCTTTACCATGACAATCTTCATGGCTACTCCTATTGAGCAAGGAGGGCTAAGGATAAAATATGGATAGAATTAAAGATAAACATGGTTAGTGTTTTATGGGTAATGTGGATGGATTATCTTCAATCTTGCTTCCTCTCTCTTGTTCAATGAGTCTTTGATTATTCCATGCAAAGTGGAACGGTTTCAGCAGAAGGGAATGTCACTAGTTTGGAATAGCCAATTGCTGTTCTGTGAGGTGGGAGATGTGCGTTTGACTTTCCTCATGCAGAGAAGGCAGTTGAGTTCAGGTTGCTCTTTGAATAAGACCTCTAAAAACTGAGCTATGGGATAAAGGGGGAACACTGCCATCAATATGTTTTCTAAGAGAACAGACTAACTCTTATGAGAAAAAAAGGTAAGATTTAAAAGAGAAGGTTCAGAACTATGAACACTGAACTGAGGAAGGTGCCTCCATGTAGCACAAAGTGAAGGACCTATTGCCAGATACACAAAGGTACTTTGGTGCTTTGTTCCCCATTGATTTACTTAGGCCCAGATTCAACCAGATATTCAACAGTCTTGGAAAAGGGAAGGATAAGAGAAGATTTCTTTGGCATTTGTCCCTGGGGAGTTTGGGTGGATCCCCACTCACAGTACCAGGTATAGTAAATACCATTTGTAGGTCTCTGCCTCCCCTTTGTATATTCTACTACACACTGATCTGCTTCTTTAGTTTTACACTTCTTTGTATATCTGGTCCTCACGTCTTCATTGAATAGAGACACACTGTTGAACTCACTTGTCAGTGAAGTATCTAGTAGGGGTATTGTGACAGGTCGCCACTTGTGGCCACCCTCAATGTGGCCCCTACACCTGTCTCTGGGAAACCACCTACCTTGTCTCGCCTGCCATGTCTTTGATGTTAATTAATTAATTAGCAGGAGGCTGCCCTTCTACTGCCCCCTCCACTAGGGGACGCTGTCTGCGGCTCGTTCCTCCCCAATACCGCAGCCCAAGCCTCGTGGATGTCACCTTGGTCTTGTCTATCGCGGCCCCTCTCTATCCTCTCTGGGCTGTCTCACATGTTGTTCCCTTCCTGGACTCTACGTGCCCACAGTGGGGCTCCTCAATATGGCTTTCCCCTCTCTGGGCTCGCTGTGCCTACACAGGGCTTCTCAGTATGGCATTCCCTTCTCTGGGCTCATCTCACCCACACTGGGCTTCTCAATATGCTATCCCCTGTTGAAGGCCTCGATATTGCCCTCTCCTTGGGGCTGACTGTGCCCAACTTGGGCTTCTTAATAAATGCGGCCCCCTATCAGGGACTCCCAATACCCGAACTTGGGCTTCTTAATGTTGTGCTCCCCTCTCTGGGCTCACTGTGCCCCCACAGGTCTTCTCAGTATGGCGCTCCCCTCCCTGGGCTCACCAAATGCCCCTCTCTGGGGCCAGGGTGCATGCACCCCTTGAACTGCACCCTCACTGGCGCTAGAGCCCCACACTCCTGTGGGTCCCTATGAGGCCTCCTCCAATCCCTTATAGCCTCACCCAAACCACCAGTCTAAACAACAAACAAAACACAAGCCCCTGGGCTGTAACTTAAATGTAAGCTGTCTGGCTATAACAACAAGAAAATCCAAGCCCTTTGGCTATGACAAAACAGTAGCCCACCAGCCCAAACAACATTCGGTTCTACACATGACCCTTCAACTCTCAGCTGCAGCCCCTGCATCAGGTTTCCCCTCTTTCTCAGGGCAGAGCTCCTTTCTCTTTGTAGCTGGCAGGGAACTGCCAGCCTGGCCTCTGCTCTGGGCCTTATAAGAGCCAGGCCCCACCCCTTTGGGTCAGCTGACCTTCATTAGTTTCCCTGGCAACCCACAGCTGTGCTGCCTAATAACTGCAAGGGCTCCTTCTTTAGCAGTTTTCTCTCCTTTAGGAGCAGGGCAGAGAGGTGCCCTGCAACAGGTATGCAAAGTGGGCCCTATTCAATTTGGATTTGGCCTGAATCAGGGGGGGTGCTTTGATTAGTTGATTCAGATCACTGTCCCTGATTTGATTCAGTTGAATCCAAATCTGAAGATTCATTGCTGCTTCAGAGAATCAGCAATTCGGACATAGACACAGCTTTAAAAGTTTTTTCTACAGACCTGGAGGTAGCAGTCATGGCTTATGAATGTTGTGATGCTGGGACACATGGAGCATCCCACAGGAGTGTGGAGGGGAGGGCCTTCCGTGTGCTCAGTGGCGAACCCAGAAGTAGATCAGAAATACTTCTGGTCCACTTCCGGGTCTGCTGGGGAGAGTGCTGGGGGCCCCAGGTGCCCCCTGCCTGACCCAGAAAGCACCAGTTACCTAGCTGGGGGGTGGGGGTTGTGCAGGAACTCCCCCCACATGCTCTCTGGCGGACCCAGAAGTGGACTGGAAGAGCTTTTGGTCCACTTCTGGGTCTGCTGCCAAGTGCGCTGGGGAGCTCCCCCCCCAGGTGCTTCTGTGGCACACTCCATGAGTCTCAGCGTCACAGTGTTCACAAGCCCCTGATACCTAGAGGTACATAGAAAAAACATTTAAAGCTGTGTTTATTTCTGAATCACCAGATCTTTCTGAATCTCTCCAAATCTACATGGAGGGTTCTGATTTAATAGATTTCAGGGTCAGAAGGGACCTATGAGATCACTGAGTCCAACCCCCTGCCCTGGGTAGGAAAGAGTGCTGGGGTCAGATAACCCCAGCCAGGCGTTTGTCCAATCTCCTCTTAAATACCTCCAAGGAATGGGACAGCACCACCTCTCTTGGAAGCATATTCAATATTTTGGCAACCCTCACTGTAAATAATTTTTTCCTGATATAAATTTGCTCTCCTTCAGTTTGTGGTCATTGCTTCTAGTTACCCTGATGGGTGCCCTGCTAAGCATCATATCCCCTATTTCCTGCTGCCCCCTGCTGCTGAGGAGCTTGTAGATGGCTACAAGATCACGTCTCAGCCTTCTGTTATGGAAGATAAAGAGATTCAGGTCCCTCAATTGGTCCTTGTAGGGTTTTTCTTGCAACAGTGAGCGTCTTCTAACCAGATGCGTGGCCCTCTTCTGAACCCTTTCCAGGTTATCTACATCCCTTTTAAAGTACGGGACCCAAAACTAGATGCTGTACTCCAGCTGCAGCCTGACCAATACTGCACACAGGAGAAGTATCACTTCCTTAGACCTGTTTGTGATGAACCTACTTATGCAAGAAAGAGTGAGGTTAGCTTTACTTCTTGCTTCATCACATTGGTGACTCATGCTCATTTTGGAGTTGAATATGACTTTGAGATCCCGCTCCACTGTTGTGCTACTCAGTATGGTACCTCCCAGGTTATAGGTGTGTTGATGTGTTCTTCTTCCCTAGTTGCACAACATGGAACTTATCTTTATTATTGTAACCCAGGTACACCTAACGGTGTGCCCTATTCTCATTTGGATGGGATGGGAAGGCAGGAGGGGATACTGAGAGAGGGATGCCAGAATTTTGAGCAGATCCATTTTTCCTCTATAGACTTAGCCCAAGCCTAGAGTGATTAACTATATAAAATTTATTGAGTTATAATATATATAATCATAAAACTAAATATCATGTACATATATTTACACAGTGAACATTAACCAATAACCAAGGTCAAACCCTAAATAATACTATTTACCCATCACAATAATATAACTTCAGCAGCATCAACACAATTCAACATTACAATACAACATTTCAATTACAAAATATAAGGTGAAAGAAGGAACAACCTCAATAACATCTATTCCTTAATATAATCCCTGGCCCATGGCAAGAGATAGTCCTCCTTCCAATGGGGTGCCTTGCAGGGTGTCCAGGAAGCACCAGAGGCCCCTCCGCTTAGGACTTTGACTAAGTGGGGGGCTGCTCATCCAGCCCCTTCTCTGGGTTTGCCCTCCTCAAAACGTCTTTTCCCTGTGGGGCCCAAGGGCCCTATGACTTATGCTCCCTCAGGTGGTGGTGGTCAGGGCACAGCTTGATGGGGTCTCCTCTGCTGGAGTGCCTCTCCCATGCCACTGGGCTCCTCCCTACCCTGTGACCTGCTCTGGGCATTGAGGGCTCTGCTCCTCTCAGCTGGTGCACCACTGCTGCTGGCTTATGGGTGCTGGGTCTCACACTGCAATACTACTATTTTCCCAAGCAGCCTTTGCTGGCTCCCAAGGCTTGGGCCCACGCACCACCCTGCACTATGGGACCTGGCTGTTTGTCAGGACATGGGGCCTGAGCCACCTCACTGCCATCCTCAAGGCCCTTGCCACATGCGCTGCCCCATGCACCATGTGGCCTGTTAGCCCTGCCAGGGTTGCAGGCTTGAGCCACTGCTTGCAGATCCCAAAGCTTGAGCTCTGTGCACCAAGCCATGCACCATGATGGGGCCAAGCAGTCTCACACCACTCCCAGGGCCAGGTCTCCCCACACCAACCCCGTGTGATGTCAACAGTTTGAGTGGTCTTACACTGCTACTTTTATATAATCCAGGGCTCTTCCCCTGAAGTCTTCCAAATCTGATAGTTTACACTCTTCAGTCAGGTCTGGGGAAGTTCTTCTTTCCATCCCCTCAGGAAAGGGGAGTGACTTTATTTCTCTTGTTCCCTCCTGATTGGTGGATGTGCTCCACCAATCAAAACAGCAGGATCTCAAGCCTGGGACTCAACCCAAGCTCTGAAAGATGAGCCTGCTACATTATGCTGCATCCTATTCTGTTCCACCCACTTCCCCAGCTTATCCAAATCTGTGTGGATTTGCTCCCTGCCCTCTAGTTAGTTTACCTCACCCCACAGTTAAGTGTTGTCTGCAAACTTGGACAGAGTGTTTTTAGCTCTCTTGTCCAAGTCACTAATAAAGATATTGAACAGTACTGGTCCCAAGACAAAACCCTGGGGGACTCCATTCCCACATTTTTTCAGGTAGAAACTGACCCATTCACTACCACTCTCTGGGTGCAACCCATAAGCCAATTTTCCAACCGCTGGACTGTGTAATAATCTATATTGCAACTACTTAGTTTACTTGTAAGAATTGGGTGCAACACTGTGTCAAAGGCCTTTTTTGGTTCTGCACCTGTCTGGCCTCATGGAGGTGCTCCCTTGCCACTTTGGAGTGTCCACCCAGTGCCGGCTGCAGGGTGTGCTCTTGCAGCCTTGATGTTAGGTCATGTCCACCCTGAAGGAGACCCTGGTACTCATCTGCCATGACTTGTTTTTTTTCTTCAGTGTTGGGGCTCTTTCTCATAGCTCCTTGTGGACTGGGTGCTAACCTTAGCAGGTGTTCTTGAAGGTCCACCTCTGCTACACCCCAGCCATGCACCAACCCTCAGCACAGCCAGATGTTGTATCACCAGAACGCCCTTCTGATGTCTTCACTTGCCTCCACTTCTCACTCATCTCCCAGCCTGTTTCCGTGTGAGATGACCATGGGATGTTGGACCGTCCCTGCTAAATCGTTGGGTCTTCCTTCACTATGTCACTACATGCTGTGATGTTTTGGCTCTTCCTGACCTGTGGAGGCTGATCATGGCCCCATTCCCTGCTCCAGGGCCCTGGGATGACTCTAACAAAATTAGAACATAAAAAGGAAAAATTGGTCTACAGGCCTCAGCCCACTCCTCTCACAGGACCGGTGTCTGTGGCCTCAAGGTCCCTCAACACCATCCTCCCTGACCCAGTCACCCTGCCTGGTTGATGTAGTACCCTTTTTCCTAATGGATCTGGGACCCCTCCTTTGGGTCCTGACATTGTTGCCTTCAGGCTGCCAATGTAGCCTGCATGTGGCCAGGGGAGCAGACTTGCTGTCTAGCTCTGAGGTTGCTCCCTAGGCCATTTCCCCGCTGATGGCTTCTGAACCAGCTGGGTGTTGTTTTTTGATGATGTCATCCACCTGCACCATTCCCAGCTGGCAATAAAAGCGGTGGACGAACCATGAAGGCAATCTTTCCCGGCATGGTCTGTCCAACCCCATTTCTTCAAAAAGGTAAGTTTTCTTTCTTCCCAAGGTGAGTCATCCCTGCCTCAGGTCCCATCGTAGGAGGGGGTTTCAGGCGCACTGCTTGTGTCCCTGTGGGACAGGTTTGATTTGGAGAGATTAAAGGGTACTCTGATTGAATTTTGATTCAGAGGTTTGGCCACTGAATTAGGCCAAATACCCACCAAATTGAATCAGGGACTGAAGCTTTGCACAGCCCTACTATCTACCCTTCAGTGTAACTTATTTTACAGTGTTTGGTATTTCTTAAATCAGGAAGTCTTACACAAACATGACACTAATTTTAAAATTAGGTCATTGATTTCTCACCATTGTTTAAACCATTACATATATCTTCCTTTGGTGCACATCTGCATTGATCCATTCAAGTGAAGGGTGATGATTTTACATAAGATTTTGATATCACACTAAAAGCAAAGTGTAGTGGATTATAAAGAATTATTTCTTTTCGTTACTTGAAATCAAATATCCTAAGACTGTAATAAGAAAATTCTATTCCTACATGTTTAATTAGTTAAGGCCAATATTCACTTTTTTTATCTAACAGCAATACTTGTAAATATTAGACCTCTCCAAATACTTATACGAAATTGTATGAGATGACAGCCAAAATGTTTTTCTCAAACAATTTTCATGTAAGACTATAATCTTTCTTTCACTTATGTCAGTGATGTGAATCATTGATATATTAGTTGCAACACAATTTAGTATTTTCTGATTTGCTTGAGTCAGGTCTTTGGTTGAAAACACTCTTTGCCAATGCTAGGTTGGGCCATTTCAAGTGGTGTTTATATTTTAAAATAACAGTCTTAATGCTTATGGTACAAACTGTAAACTTGATTTAAATGTCCATATACCCTCTAGATTTCTTTTACTGGCCTAATTCCAATGTAAGCTACACTGGTGTAAATCAGGAATAACTTCATTGAAGTGATTTGTGTAAAACTGCTGCAAGCAAGATTAGTTTCAAGCCCATAGCATTCAGTGGCTTCACCTTTTCCTGAGTATTTCCAGTGAAAGTGACTTCTCTGGCTGTTGTATAAAACAATGCAAAGTTGCTCAGTTTCAACCTGTCACTTCTACTGTGCACATCTGTACATTTTCTAACCCTGTGTTAGCATTTACCATGAGAATAAATGGAAGGAGTGCTCTTCATGCATACACATAATGAGACAGTGAGTGGTTTTCACTATTTGCTGTCATATCTGTTATGAGTTTAAGCCCTACAATTAACAGGTAAGATTTTGGTGCCTTTTTCTGATACCCCCAATGTCCATAGTTGAATGAAGTGTGTATCTGTACATGATGCCCTAGAAAGGATAAATTAGCATGAAGAAGAAAAGGGAAGAAAGGGAAGGAAGAAGAGTAAGGACAAGAGAAGAAAGAGGAAAGCAGGGCAGAAAGTGAAGACAGAAAGAAAAAAGGGAGAGAAATTGGAGAGAGAGTGGAGAAAAAAGGGAAAGCATGAGACAAAAAGAGGGATGGAGGAAAGAAGAATTATGGGCCAGAATATCATGTTTCTATTCAATGCCTTGTGCCATAATACTGGACAGTGAGTCAGGGAGTGGTATTGCATTTTACAGTGACCCTATAGGCAAAAAGAGCATCTATTAAACAGTCTGACAAAAACTGGCATATAATTTTTGATTCCTGAACTTGAATGACTTATTGGTTGGATAGCTTCTGCTTCTTTCTAAAAGTCCCATGGGGGCCACAAGCAGAGTCTGGAAGCTGGAAAGCATTCTTTATCCTTTGTACCCTTTTTTAGTGAGGCTACAGGGGGCCTAGTATATGGTAGAGAAGGTGTAACTTAAACAATTCCATTTTTACTCCCCCAAACAGGTTTCATTCATAGTTCCTTGACTGAGACCTCTGTATACTGTTATAGACTACTTTTCTTTGGCCTCCTTATTACAACTGGATGCCCCAATAGCCAAGGCAGTAAAAAATGCTTTCTATCTGCTAGAAACTAAGAAAACCTGCCCCACCCTATCAACTTCCAACCTAGAGCTAGTGATCAACACATTGTAACACTTCAGGGCTTGTTTCTGAAGATCATTATATCCAGGACAGAAACCAGACCACCGAGGAAGCTAAATAAGAATGCAGAAGCTTGTTGGCTAAATAACATAGGTCACTATGCACATTTTTCCTCATCCTTGATTCACTGCACTGACTCCCCACTGAGTACAGAGATTTCTGTCCTGAAATTTCAAAGGCCTTAAAATACCCTATTTGAAAGATCTCTCTGGCCAAGATATCCCATGACAGATGTTGACCAACAGGGGAAGTTTCTGAGCATCCAAGACAGGAGTTTCATAAGCAATGGATCTTGACTGGGGGATTCTCCTCCACTAAACATAAGACCAATTACATTTCCACCTTCAGAACTATATTCAAAATTATTGTTTTAGTTTCTACACACTGGCACACAAACAGTAAACTAAATCTCTAAATTAGCTAAGGTATTTTTCTTGTTGGCAAGTGAATTAGAGAGAGGGAGATGGAGATTGTTGTTACTGTTCCTGTTTACTTAGGCATGTGAGAGGTGATAAAGGCCACAGAAAGATGGACTTCACTTGTAGAAAATGTGCACATCTGTTTCTTCTTAATAGGAGAAGTCAGGTTAGATTTGCACCTTGGAGTAAACCAGAAATGGATTACATAAGCTTTTGTAAGCATTGGGCTTACTTCATCAGATGTTCATCAGCTGATCAGTATAGGAAACCATTACATTTTTAAATTCAGGCTAGTCACTGCCAAATTGTCCAGAAAGGATGACTACCATATAGAATTTTTACAAAACTCAGTAAAAATAGGCATTTCTTAAAATAGCATTTAGTCTCCTCTTGCAGAGACTTAGGTACCCTGCTCCTTTAAAGAGTGGAACTCTTTAGACTGTTAGGGAAAGAGCCCTAGCAGTGAGTGGATAGCCCACTTGCTGGTTATCAGGGCAACCAGAGTAAGCTAGTGGCCCACACCTGCCAGCAGTCAGCTGACCAAAAGGGGCAGGGCCTGGCTCACAAATAAAACCCAGGGCTGAGGCCAGGATGGCAGTTCTGTGTCAGCAGCTAAGGGGGAAGGAGCTCTCTCAGAGGAACCAAAGGGGAGAGGCCTGACTGCAGGGACAGCCTCTGATACTGGTGAGGGATGGAGCACCCTTAGCGTGGCTTGAATGATGTTATAACTAGGCAGCTTGGATTTATGTTATAGCCCAAGGCTTGTGTTTTGCTTGCTGTTTAAGATCGGTGGTTTAGGTGAGGCTATTGGGGAATGGAGGAAGCCTCATAGGGGACCCACAGCAGTGTGGGGACCCCAGTGCCAGAGGGCACAGCATTTGGGGGTGCACTGACCGTGGCACCAGAGAGGATGCAGCATTTTGCAGGGCTGTGGAGAGCCTGAGCACCAGGGAGGCACAATGTGAGACAGGGCTGCAGAGAATCGAAGGACCAGGGGGCCAAATTATAACAAGGCCCAGACCAAACAATGTCGGTTCCATCTGCAAGGCTTGAGGTATGGTAAAGGGGTGGCTGGAGCTACACATAGCCTATAAGGCTAAGGTGCTCCGAAATCCCTATTGCAGAACGGGACCCACAAGGGTTCCAGGAGCCAATAGGGTCAGAGTACAGCAAAACTGCGTCCAAGATGATGTAAAAGCAGCTTCCCTAATATATATTTACCAACAAAGGCGCAGCGGGTGAGAATTGAGGGTGCCCATTGGGCCAACTTAGCATGATGAGGGCACCTTGGAGAGATCATGGCCATCCTGCAGGACCCCGTGCCATGCCACTCCAGACATTGGGCAGCCACTTCAAAGAATTAGCTTGCTAAAAGCATTGCAATCATTAATCCAAGAAGGAGGCCATAGTATTACAGTAGCTGCAGAGCTTTCTACATTTCTAGTATAGAAACTTATTTCAGTTCTATAAAAGATAAGTAAAATTATCTTTTTATTTCAACAGATCAGATGCAGAAAAAATCAGGCTTTGGAAACTCCCATTGGTGAAGACATCTTTGCAGCTTTTAATTTCTAAGTAATTTTCTTCTGGTCTAATAAGCATATGTCCATACAAACTATATACATGTGCTTCACCATGTCTGTAGTTAGACTGTTCTAGAAATCTGACTAAATCTTGGTTTACTGTTGTGAGCATAGTCCATATACTTCTTATGGTTCTTTCTGAATATACCCTGGTAGGAGTCAGGCATGTGGAAGACATTACACTTAAGACATGATTAACCAGTTAATTGTGTTTTAAGAAGTAATTTGGCTGCACACTCATAAAATTAACAGCACGATAAAACAAGAAATAAGCCACAAAGTTATTACACATACAAAATATGTGAAATTTTGTGGCTGATTCCCATGATGCCTTGCATTGCACAGGTGTTCTGGCCTCAGTTGATGGGGGCTCAGGAGCTCATGGGAATCTTTGGCTGTGATGTGCTCCTAAGGCTGTCCACGGCCTCAGTGGCACTTTGGAGTCAAGGGCTCCCATGTTCCCCCAAGGCTGGGAGCCATGATCAGCAGATGCCTGGCCACACATGCAGTTTAAGGTGCAATGGGAATAAGCAGCAAATGTTGTATAATAATGTAGCTTATTCCTTTTTTCTGGTGCCATTCATTGCGTTAATGTGTGTCTGCATTACTACTTAAACCAAGGGCTCCAATGCTCTCTCAAGGCTGGGAGCAGCAGCTGATTGGAGCTCCCAGTCTCAGGGTCGCATTCAAGTCAAGGGGTCCAGAGCGCCCCGAAGGCTGGGAGTGGCAGTCAGCTAACCAGCACTTTTAGCCTTGGCAACACACTGGAGCCCTTGACTCCAGTGCAGTCCTGAGGTTGGTCATGGTTTCAGTCTCCCCCTGCATTGGCAACATTGTGCAATTGGGATCTGTTCCTGATCCCAAAATCACACCTCCTGGCATGCATGTGTAGCCTGGCCAGAGGCGTGATTGCTGGGATCACACATCAGATCTCATTGTGCCTTTCAGTGAACATTTGCCAGGGGCCTCAGACTAGTTCCCTCTTTGGTATCTGCTAGTCAAAATGAGCTTTTTTGATAGAAATATGTTTCTATGAGAAGAGTTCTTACTATTAGGTAGTTCCCTTGCCTGAAAAGAAAAAAAAAATCACTGTTGAAATAAACAATTAATTTGCAGTTTAAAGGTCAGACTTTGTGATAGCTATCTACCACTGGATAGGAGTTTATTATTAAAATTAACTATTTTAACACTATATTTATAGCTAGAAACAATCTGTCACTGTTAAATTGGTTTCTTTGAGCTACTATTTACTATTAAGATGAACACTTTTTAACAATTACGTTTATGGTGCAAATCATAAACTTGATTTACGGCTTAAACAGTTAATTTACGCAGTTGATTGTGTGCCCTCACTGCCAATTATCTCACTGTAAATTTACAGGATTTCATATTTATTTTTCAAACAGTCTATTGGCGATGAAAGAAGAAGCTTTTCTATAAACAAATCAAGTTGACAGAGTCTGAGATAGAAGTTGTGCATTTGCCATTAGTCAGTAGACAGCCAACCAATCAAAGTTCTTTACAACTAGTCAACTGCTTTGAATATCACCCAGTCATGAGGTTTTATTGACACACCTTGTAGAGGTGAATGAAGTCTCAGAAAGTGATTCTACTCCTTTTTTAATGGGTGTGCCTCTTCCTTGCAAAGAGATCCCTGAATGCATTCCCAGGTAATTGCCCACCTGCGCCAAGGATTTTCTCTGGCAGTGCTTTCCTATTGAATGGGTGTATGAGAGCTGGTGATGTGATTTGGGCAGTAGCACTGTGTTGATTATATGCAGCTGTGTAACTGTGTCTGAAGACAGTAAGGCTCTCTCTTTCTCCATCACAGAGTGAGTTGGATGAGAGTCAGTCTACAAAAAGTGGAATTGGTTTCATGAAACATCTAGAGGGTTTTTAGCAAAAATCTACTTTATGTGAGGGGTTTATCTTCTTATCATCCAGAAAGATCACAATTCAATAAGTCTTTGGGCTCCAGAGTTACTACTGCTGTCCATATGGCTAGCAGATCATAGACAAGAAACACCACTATTGATTTACATTTTGCTAATGACCCCTAGATTGGAATGGGATTTTATTTTACTGTGTACCCTTGTCTCTGGGACCTACTTACCTGTTGGTCCAGCATTCAGACACCATGCAAAATCCATTTGTTTACTTAGCCTTTTATACAAGTAGAATTATACACTTATTGGGAAGCCTCTCTTCTTAGTAAATTCCTTTTATAGTTTGGATTGCACAGAAACAATGGTAACTCTTAAACAATATAAAACAAAAACCAACCCCAAGATATGCTGCTTTTCTGCTCAGCAACAACAGCATATAAGATGACCTTTAAAAAGACTTTAAAGATGTTGATATTTGCATCTCAGGAAAATATGTGGTGGAAGAAGGCATGGGAGTAAGCAAAGAGGGATTACTTGTTTCCTATCCCCAACTGGTAATGGTTATCAAGAGCCATAGTTCAGAAATCCCACATAGAAAGGACATGTTCTGTGAGGGAACAGTACAGTATGTCATAAACCCTGGGCATAATAATGATACTGAGAAATTTTCATTTGATTGTCTCATATTGCTTTACAGAGGTATTTAAATATAACTATAATCTCTGTTTTACAAAGTGGTAAGAGAGGCTTAGAGAAGATAGCCAGTCAGTGGCAGAGTCAGAAATAGGAGCTAATTTTTGATACCTAGTGGGCACGTCTACATATGCCATTAGTGCACAACAATACACTGTGGAGCTAAATGCTCCACAATTTATCGCTCCTGGGAAACTTCCAAGTGCATGGTTTACACACGTGCCTGGACTACAGCACACTGAGCCACATTGGAACAGCCCAGGCTGGCAGGAGGCCCTGGGAGGGGTCCACTTTCCAGTCCAGGGCTGCTCCAACAGGGCTCAATGTGCTGCAGAGGGGCTGGCTGAGGCACAAAGGTGCTTCAGTGTGAGGCTAACTGGCAGTTGGCCCCCGCACTGAAGTAGTATCATGGCCCAGCCAGCTGGGTCAGCATATACACATGCACTGCTCTGCACAAAAAAATTCTGCAGCAGGGTAGGACTTATATTTTACAAGTCCTGTCCTACTTTGGAGTTCATTAGTTTCATGCACCCTAATAGGGATGCACATGTAGACGCTGAGACATGTACAGTGCAGTTAATTAGTCAACTGTGCAGTAAACATCTTGTGTAGATGTGCCCAGTCTGCACTATTTTCTAAACAGTCTTTTTGTCCTTAAGAAGACGCAGAAGAAGCCTAACTCTGATTTCCATGCGTGATTAGACATCTTGCTTTAGATCATAATTTAAATTATGTAAGTGCATTTTCCCTTCTGGACCTGAATTTATGTTCCACATCAAATGAGCAAGGAGAGACAGCAAAGATGGTATGGGCCATATTCTGGCTTAAGACAAACAAAGCATAAAATGGATGATAATAGCTTGCAGCACCCATTCCTCTTTCTCTATCAGATTCACAAAAAACTGACTTTGATCTCCTTTATGCTGGGTTTAATAAAGATTTACTCACTAACATCAATGCGAGTTATACCAGTGAAAGCAGGTGTCAATGACAGGAGGATCAGGTTTATGAACTTTCTAAATACACATGCTATTCATTGTAGGAATGATATTTTAAGCTGGTCCATTTTTCAAATAGAAAATTTTGGATGCCTCTTAATGAAAAGAAGAGTGAGGAAGAAGAAAGGTACAAATTCTCTGCTGTTTTCACTCCAGCAACTTCAGTGAGGCTCAGTTTAGCAGAGACCAAAGCATTTATTCCTGCCCTTTGCTGTCACCTTGAGAATTTAACTCCTGAACTTGAGATACATGCTCAGCTGATCAGTGGCTGTGTCTACATGAGATGCTGACTGCTCAGTTATTGCACAGTCATTTAGTACTTTTTTATACAAGTACTAAATGACTGTACAGTAACTAGAATTACTATGCAGTAGTGCCCCTGAATGGCTTTTAGGTTACACTGATTGTGCAGTAGCGTTGTATCATGCTTCCTGCCACTTGATGCTACTGCACAGTAATAATGAGCTACTGTCTGGGCAGAATCTTGTGTAGATGTGGCCAGTAAAACCAAGACTAAGTCACTTCTATGAAAAAGCAGAAATCATAGTATCATAGTATCATAGTAGTTAGAGTCGGAAGGGACCTGGGCAGATCATCTAGTCCGACCCCCTGCCTTGGCAGGAAAGAGCACCGGGG
>JAGPOW010002742.1:45028812-45076742 GCA_030014935.1 Caiman crocodilus
TCACCCGTGGCCAGCACCAGGTCCAACAAGGCATCTCCCCTGGTGGGGCTGTGCACCTCCTGGGTTAGATGGAGGTCCTGTACCTTGGCTAAGAACTGTTAGTGACTAAGAAATGTTAGTGCCTGAAGAACTTCAGCATTGCAAACAAAGGTGATTGTGGAGTTCAGATGCCTCCTGGTTTGGCAGCAGCAGAGCAGATGTTTTGATGATCGCACTTTTGGACTTCAGACCTAATGGAAGAGTTAAGAGATCTTAAATGCCTAAGTCCTTATGTGCCTTTAAGTCAGAATTCCTGTTTTCTTCTTGGACTTCCTATGTGACCTTGGTTGTGTTGATGCTTGACCATATTATTATTAGTTTCATTTTTCCATCACAGGTAGTTAAAGGTGGGCACACAATTACAAATGTAAGTATTTAAATAAACAACCTGAGTACCTGGGGAGCAAGAGCTCTGTTCTCTGAAAATTCAGCTGTTTATTTCAATGCCTGAATATTAGGCCTGTGTGAAGTGGCTAGTATTTGCTTTGGAGTTGGATTTGGCCAATTTGGGGGACAGTGATTTGAATTACTGACCTGAAATTATTTGGCTGAATCTGATTCGACCACCACTGAATCGGCCAAATCTCTGAATCAAACAGGCCCAATCCCCCGCCCACTCTCCCAGCCCCATCAATGGCTGCCCCACTTGGCCCCAGCATCCTGGCACTTTAAAACAAAAAAAAGCCCCAAACTCCCCGGCACCTGCCAGGTGGGTGGGGGAGATCCCCGCTTCTCCCTACCACCCTGAACTGCATGGGGGGGGGGGGGGGGCTCTGCCATGAACTCCCAGAAGCAACAAAGGCTGCCACAGCATCTGGGAGTGCAGGGCTTTTTTTTTTTTAAGTGCAAGGACGCTGGGGCTGGGCAAGGCAGTCATTGACAGGGTGGGGGCCAGGGGGCACTCAGGGGGGCTGTGCATTGCAGGCAGGGGATGGGTCCAGCTCCCTGTGGTGCTGAGCAGGGACTGCTCAAGTCTCTGAATCTTTTCCAAATCACTTCGGAAGCTTTGAATCAATTTGAATGTCTTTATTCGTTTCCTAATTCAATTCATATTTGGAGATTTGGCCGCTGAATTGGCCTGAATCTCTACCAAATCAAGTCAGCAACCGAAGCTTCACACAGCCCTACTGAATATGTATTTAAATATGTGTATCTGACATTAGCCACCCGACTTTAAAAATGTAGGCATTAAAGTCTTAAAGTCTCAGTTTATCCATCTGTAAAAATGATGTTAAAACTTCCTTGCTTCCTAGTAATGTTGTCAGTTTTAATTCATGAATGTCTTCACAATGGTTCTATAACCTCAGAGGCAAAGGAGCTGTGTAAGTGACAAACATGAGCAGGTATGGATGATCCAGAACTCAGGCTCGTATTTATTTTCAGTATGAACAACATAATCTTCACATGAAATGAACTGGGGGCAGAGCACAGAGTTACAAAAAATTGTTATCTTGGGATATATTTGTGGAAAAGACCATCTCTGTTGGTCTTTCCCCCAGACTGTTTCATATTTCTTCTGCTCATAATCAGTAGAACAATTACATAGTATGGATTAATGATAGTAGGTGTATGAAGTGATACAAGAATTAGTAGATGAATACACTTATAACTAAAAATACTTTAAGAGGTGAGGTAACAAGCTAAGTGTATTTTGCCAAGTGTAGACTTCAATATCATTTTGTATTGGTGTGGGGAATATGGCTTGTTACCCTTTAATTTGTATTAGTAGTTCACATATATGTCTGTTTTGTTAACTGTTCAAAACCATCACTATCTTATGGTTCTTGAAAGCTCTGTGTAGAATAAATTACTAGCTCTCAGTCCAGTATCTAATGAACTCCCTCATCATAACCACCACTATGCAGGGCACTATTGACACCATTTAGTTTCAACTAATATCCGGTATCCTAGACTCTAGAGGCTTGCCTAACTTACTATTTCTTGGAGTAAATAGTCTGTTCGTCCGGATGTTCAAGATACAAAGATTGGGTGAAATGGGAAGGCTTAGATGTCTTCTGACCAGTGTATTTGGTCAATAGATCAAAAGCTTTAGGAGTTGATTTTCATTTATAGTATGGGTTCCCAATATACATCTCCAGGTATGTAAAAGAAACCTTTAGGTGGGTTTAAATTTCATTTACCTTCATTTTCAGGTGTCTTTAAAGCAGTCTCAGGGGAAACTAACTTAAATAAATGAGATTCAGGCTTGTTAGTGTCCAGTGTTCTGAGTCCAATACCCCCCCCCCCCCAAAAAAAAAAAAGCACTGCATGGTAAATGTAAAGGTGATTAATATAGACACTTTTTCTTTCCCATCACTTCTTCTTTGGCTTTTAATAGAGGTTCACCTGTGACATGACACTCTTAATTTTAATTTAATTGTGAATTAAAAAATATAAATCAATCAGCATTTAATTAACCTGTTTTTATGAAAGTAAAAATCACACGGCCAGAAGAATGAAAAATTACTGAGAAAAGAGGTAGCATCGACATACCCTCATCCCTGGGAATAACAGTCATTTCCATTTATATAGTACCTTTCATCCCAAACAATCACAGAGTACTTCATAAATGATTAGGTGGACATACTGTTTGACAGAAATGCAGCTGCATGTGAAGTAAAGATGGTCACTAACTGGTATATTGTATACTGTACAACTGTGGAGAAAAGGAAAATCTGATCCTCGGAACTGAGCTAAGGAAACCCCTACTCCTATGGCTGTGAGAGCCACAGCATTTATGTAGAGCAGACAGCATTTAGGTCTGATCCATTCTCTTCACTAATGCAATGAATGTAGCCTTGACAAAAGGACGACAGACTGAGTCACTGAGCAAATCGTATTGAGATCACGCACATTTTCACAAAGGGCCTGTATTTTTTGTGTGATAGAAATCTTACTGGTTGCCCAGATAGGGTCCTACCAACCTGTGAGGAACTGACTTTTAGTATAATTGAATATCCAGAGATTCAACTTACATTCAGCTTTATAGATACAGAATTTCAGAAAAACAAGGTACTTCAAATTGGGCATACAATATTTATGTCACCTGAAATTTGTGGATGCTTTAAAACATTCAGGGCTGTAAGCAATTGGTACCTCAGTTAATTATCCTTCTTTTGATTCTTTTTCCATGTTTTCCTTACCACTGTATCTGGGCAAACCAAAGCACCTTCTCTCCAGTTTGCCATGGACATTTGTACAATCACTTTCTAAGCCTTGTGAAAACATCAGTTTTGAAATATTACCAGGCATTAAGGTGTATATCCTGAGGTGCTGAAATATACAATCAATTCAAACAGGCTTGAGATCACAAAAGCAGGAGATTTGGTTAAAATTACCTTTTTCTATATGATCTTGTGATTGCTACCTGTGTAAAATATGTCTACATTCTGACTACTGCAGTAAGAATTATGTGAGGAATCAAGATTGAGTTTAGGACATTATTTTAGGCCCTGGGTTCTCAATCTGGGAGTTACAAAAACTGTCTGGGCAAATGCCCTGCCCTTCCTGTGTTGTTAAGCAGAAAGGCTTCCAGGAATGGGTCCTCATATGGAAAAGACTGAGAACCTCTCTTCTAGAGTATGGCCTGATTCTTTTTTCCTTTGCAAATCATGTGGGAGCAGTATGGGGCCTGGGGAACATAGCAGGTTGCCATTGACTTTGTGGGAACAAGCTTGTGTTTGCCAGATTTGTTTTGTTGTTTCAACTGCAAAACCTTTAATCTGGAAACTGGAGAGATCCCCATTACAGTCTCAGCGGTAACATTTCCCCTTTATTAACTGGCTGATCATGAACTACAATCCTATAAGCATTTCCACGTGAGTGTATGTATCAGTGTTTGTATTATGATTTTTGTAAGCAGATTGCTGCCTATTCAGCGGTCCAGGAGGCACTAAAGAAGCAGAAAGGCAGTGGAACAATGGACTATTTATATCCTTCTGATTCCAGCAGAGCTCAGTTAAATGATGTTTGTTTGTTTCTTTGTTCCTTTCTTCTCTCTATAGCTCTTTAGTCTCTAATTTGAATGAATTGGTTTAGCTATGTAATATTTTACCCTGTGAATTTCAGGTAATTGAGAATTGCCTGAATTGGGCTATGAAACAGTGTTAAGCAGTCTACAGCAGGTGGCACTGTTTGGTGACTTTTGCTATTACCATTTTTATTATTTAAATAGATATTAATGTATTGATATCTGATAATTTTTCTGTTGGCTTTCTCCTGGAAATGTTAAACAAGCTACATAGTATAAGCAGGTATATGCGTACCTAGCTGATAGATTATACCAGTTTTGCTGTTTTCCTATAAGCACATAGACATCTCTATGGGAGATTGCTCTGTTATATAAATAATAGGTTATCTTTACTTTGTTAATCTGTGGGGTGATGCTTGGACTTGGGATATGATATTTAGACAATGGGAATGAATGTTATTTGTTGGGGAAAATAGTACCTACCTACTATATGGCAAGGCTTAATTAATACTTGCTAAAGTGCTTTGGGATCTGTATACAAAAAGTGCATACTTCTATTATAATTTCCTTCTTATTGTTGTCACTGGGTGACAGTGAAATTGAGCGACCAGGCACTGTTTAGATAAGATTCTGTTTTAAGTGGGTTTTCTTTCAGAAATTATCTCAGTGTTGCAGTGGTCTTTCAGCATGGTAACTCATACAATTAATGCATATTCCTTTGAATAGTCACACATAAATTTTGTGTATGTGTGTACGTGTAAACATACATTCAAAAAGCCTGAATTTACACTGCTGTAATTTCAGTGAGTTACTCTAGATCAACAGAACCTTGCAATCTCATTTTCTCACATACAGGGCAGCTAGTGAACAGCTATAGTTACTTTAAAAATGTCTGCAACACCACAGATGAAATGCTGCCCTCTTTAAAAAAAAAAAAGAAAAAAAGAAAAAAAGAGGTTTGCCAGCACGCATGGGTTTCTGCTGCTGCTCCTTTTCTAATGTAATGTGAAGTTATTTTTAACAGCAGAATGTGCAAAGCATGTTTAAGAGAAATAGACTGGAAAATGCAACATGCACAACCTATCTTTGTGGGTGGACTTAAGTTTCTCTATCAGGTCTGCTCTGTTTGGTCTCATTTGCATCCTCTAACTGAATGCCATGCTCTTTTGAATTAAAGATGCGTTTCCTGACTTAGAAACTCCTATTTGAGCATACTGCAGCACAGCTGGAAAATGTACTTATATAATATAACATCAGAACTAGTGATGTAGTTATAATCAAACCTGGAAAAAATTATTCCTTCCATTTTGACTCAATGTTTTTGCTTTGTGTTTACCATCCTAAGAGTAACAGGAGTTGGAGTGAGGCAAATATGTTTAGTATGATATTGAAAGAATTTTACAGTACACTGAAGGCTTATTACTAGGGATGACTGGTGTAGCAGTGGTGGATGGGACAGTGGAGAGGAACTCAAAGGTTTTTTTTGTGCTAGTTCTCATACTGACCTGCTGTATTTTGGTCAAATCACTTCACTTTACTTGATTGTGCCTCATGCCTGTTAATTAGTGCCTCCCTTCTGTTAATTTCCCAGAACAGGAATATAAATATATTTTCCTTCCTTTGTAAAATACTTTAAGCTCTATACATGGTAAGTGGTGTGTTGCTAGTAATTTCTGTACCAACTTCTACATATCCAGTATAATGTCTTTACATCCCCTGACTGGATTATTCAAAAGGAGATGCTCAAACTCTAAATGTTGATCCAGAAATCCATTCATTTGGATCATAGAAACTTTCAGTTCATGGTCATTTTCATCCTTTTATCTTATATTTCTATGTTGCATGAAGGAACCATCAAGTTTAAAAATGTTTAGATCAATTAACACTAACGTTAACAACCTTAATCCATTTTATCACAAAGCCATGCAAATGAGCATTGGTAGTCCTTTGCATCAATTTAAAATGTTCTGCCTCACACAAAGAACATCATAGAGAAGGACTTTCTGAAAAATTAGGTGTTTCCATCTCCTCTTTCCCTCCTACTTCTTTAACAGCAGATTTTTTTGAAGGGGGCATTCTTTTCTGGTTTGTGTTTACTCGTGTATATATTGTCATGTGCTGACTTGAAAAAGGGTGTAATGCTATTTTAATTCTTGGCAAGTCTCAAGAGGAAAATATATTCTAATGACATTTATCAAAAGCCATTTGGTTTTTCCTTGCCAGATTTCACAAGGAAAAGGGACACTGGATGTGTCTGCTTGGACTGGGAATACAGATGTTTTATCATATGGGTATTTTTTTTTTTTTTTCAGGAATAAAACCCAATCCATTAAAATATTTGCTCAGCTTGCGCCTTCTTCCCTTATACATGGCTCAAAGACCCCCAAAGGCTTTTCTAATAATGAAATTAGCTCTACAATCTACACAAAGAACACAGGAAATGGACAGCACTTGTATATTGGTTCCACTTGTAGAGCTGGCACTGAATTTATGCTCACAGATGGAAATTTGGATTAGATGTAAAATGGAATATCTTAATCACTTAAAATCAAATGCTTGGGATGTTGGAAGGCAAGAGTCAGTTCTTGAAGATTTTGAAAATAGTCCCTGCATTCATAATGAAACATGGATCTGAAAACCTTTACACTTGGGGCATGTGAAATCTGAAACTGAAACCTGGAGTTTGACTTTAACAAATGAAAATACTTGCACCCATACTATTAAAAAGAAGTATAAATCCAATCCAGTATTTCTCCTTCAGGGGAACTTTTAGTAGAGGCTGACTGGATGCAGTTACTGTTATCACAGAGTTTCCAGTCTGTAGGGGGGAAATGAATAAAGATTTAAACTTTGCATTATATTCATGTATAGAACAATTCTGATTATTTGAACCTTTAATTATCCACAACTGTTTTCTAAACAGGTTTATGTCCCTTTATGTCTATTAATTATGCTGAAACTATCCTTGATTACCTGAAATCCTGATTATCTCAATGTATTCATTGGCTCCAATGACTTTCTGATAATTAGCATTATAAGCTACATGCAAATTAGACACCTAGAATTTAGGATCATTCTTTGTGGCATCTCAAGGTCTTTCTCCTAGAAAAAAGCATTTAGGGAGTTGAAAGAGATGACAACAGTTGGTAATGTGTATCACTCTTTATGAGACCTTGGTTCAGAGGCTTAGGCTTGACTGTAGGCAGGTGGAAAAAACTGACTCAAAAGGTGATGGGCTTGGTTTTCATAGGAAGATTGAGAGTATATGCTACAGGGAGACAGAGAACTATTACCAACCAGCTCTTGCTATTCAAGGGCAATCAATATTTTCCGTTACCTTCTGATACAATAGTCTTCTCTTCTGGTACTACCTCCACTTTTAGTGCAGTTTTATCAGCTAAAAGAACACAGGAGGGTGAATCCCAGGGAAGCTTGAGTTAAAAACAAGTGTTCTTAAATTTGCTACAAATTTTGCCTAATAACAAGTATCATATCTTAGCTGTATTATTCTAAATTTTTTTCAAAAAATGTTTGGCTTCTCCATGCTTGAGTGCCTCAACATCCATTCCAGAGCCCCTATCTTCTAAATGCACGTATCCAATGCTTCCTGAAAGTCAGTCTTTTTGCAGTGCCTCAAAATCGAGGCCCCCGAGAGAGTATAGTCTATGTCGTTTCAGCACAATATTGAACTGTTCAGTATACCATACACCTTCTCTTGTTTTAACGGCTTCTCTGAGTATATGAATGATTAAAGTTCAAAAGGGTAGGCATAAGGCAAATGAAATAACAGAGGCTCATTATCCTAGTCAGAGCCATTTGTAAAATAACCACTTTGAGAGGGTTTGCAGTTTGCATAACGTTGTGAATATTGGTATGAATTTCTCTTTGCTCCTCCAGGTGCTGGTTTCTGCAGACAAATATAACCTCCAATTCCCAGAACACTGATCTGTCTAAACACAATTTGACATGCGTTACTATTAGCTTAGCACCTTATCAAATAATGTGCCCTGATAGAGATAAAAGGTTTTACAACCTTGCCGCCTTTGTTTCTGTGTGCGTTCACCCACAGAGACAGCTCTGCAGCAGCTAATAATTAACACAAAAGACAAAGACAAATCTATATGGCTCAGTGTTGGAGGCTCCAATGTGCATGTTAAGCAGTCAGGGAAGTGAAATCTACAACATGGGGTCTAAAATGGGATCTTCAAACAAGTCTTTAAAATGAATTGAAGTTGCAGAGTTAAGTCTGGTTTTTACATGATGGAGAAGATGTCAGCTTGCTGTCTCAAAATTGCTACAATTCTGTGTGTCAGGGAATTCACTCACATCTTCAGAAAAGCTCTCGGTATTTTGCTGGTAGTAACCCTGTGTTGCTTTGAATGGCAAGTGTAAGGCAAAAAATGAGAGACGTGAAGTTAAATGTGAAGAAAAAATCAGCTAAGGGACAGATCTGGATTATTTACTAAAGCAAACTTCCTTCCTGCTTTCTTATTGGTGTGCGTCTATGTGTGCATGTACAAAATGTTGTGGGTTACAGCATGTGGGGCTAAGCCAGAGACCCTACTAACATCCACTGGCTACCATGGTGATTTCTCTGAGCTACTGGTGTAGTTCACCTGAATCACTGAACCCCTCTGACCTCCCTAGAATTTTATGAGTGGCCATTGCCAGGCCAGCTGCTCTAAATGAAAGTTGTTCCAGCCCATATAGATCTTGGATGCATCTGAAGAAGGACTGTAAAAATATTTACAAGAAAATAAGCTGTTCAAATTTTGCAAAAGAAAGAGCATAACCTTTATGTCCTTGAATCCATATTTTAGCATTTGAATAAATACCTTGATTTTCAAGGACACTTATTGAAGCACACCTATGAGAGTGTTTCTTTTTAAAGGCAAAAAATTCCAAATGTTCTAAGTTATTTGGGGCCAGATTTTTAAAGATTTTAGATACCTAAACCGGATGACACGTGCCTCGTAGGATTTTCAAGAAAGTCTTAGTTGCCTAGTGGACATACAAAAAAACTAGAATTCTTGGTTTTGAAATGAGATCTTTCATTAGACCAACTAGGAAATTGCAAGAAAATTGTCCTTTTTCTCCAAGCTTTTGGGATCAAAGTCCTTTTGCCAGGCTCTGGGAAAAGTATAGATGGTACAAGATGGTAAAAAGTCCTCATAGGTAGGAAATAAACTTTATTTTTGCACAGAGGGAGCTGAAGATGGATGTAAATTTCTTGTATGTCTTCTTGTCTTGGACCAACATGGCTACCAAGTACAGCCCTGAAACATGTTAGTTGTTTAGTGGGATTTTCAAAATCTTCCATCATCTATAAGCATTTTAAGAATATAAGTACTTTTGAGGATATATCTCTTAGGCACTTTTGGAAATTTGGTCCTGTGTCTCTAAGAAGCATGAAAAGAATGACAATGATGGTCCTATTTTTGAAAAATTTGGCCTTGTTTTCTAAACAACCTAAACTAGAAAGTGAGGCTAAAGCACGCTGATCCTTAGAAAGAAAGAAGAATTCCAGACAATTCACTTGACAAATAATTGTGATAGAGAAACATTGAAAAAAAGTGGGTTTTGTCCCAAGAATGGGTGGCAGTTCAGCTTCATGGCTCATTGTCACTCATTAATCTACCCATAATTCAAAATATTATTTTTGTCAAAACAATAAAATAAAGGCCTTGAACCTAGTTTCAAACTCTCCTACAGGCAGCTTCTTGAGTAAGACAACGATACTGGAATTTTCATCTATAAACTACTATTGTACTGAACACCAAGACAACATAACGATCCCATCATTCACATCCAGCTTTTTAAATTCTGCATTAACTGAAATTTTAAAAGAAGCCCAAACACCAGTGAGTTCCTTTGCAACTTGGGTATTAAAATCTCCTTGGGAAATCTCAGCTGTTATTATTCCTATTATTTATTATTTGTATTGTATTAAAGTATGTCTCAAACCATATAGCACAAACCATCCTGCCATACAGGCTGCCATTGCTTTCATATTGGAGGCCTGAAAATATGCATGATAACATATTGGTCCAGTTAAAAATGTACCATATTATGTAGCTTATCCCCTCTCTCTCCCTCTTTTTTAATTCTATGAGCTGACACTTCTGTATGCTGTATTAATGTAATATCAGGTAATAAAACTATCTTCCTCTATAGGGCTCTGAATCTGCAATGGAAGCAGGTTACGCTAATGATTGCTGCCTGATTAAATCCTTGATATTGTGGTGGGTGTATAGTATGATAACCTTGGTACTAGAGCAGAGCTGCCAAGCTTCGTAAATTCACCATGTGACCAAGGCCAGTGGTGCTCTGTTTATTAACAGAACTAAACACATAAACCAAGATGGGTGCAAAACACATCTTTCCTACCAGAACCTTCTCGGTCTTCAGAGAGGCAGCTCCCTCTCTTTTCTTAAGGCTGCACTTAATCTGTAAAATGAGACCTTCAGGTTCCAGGAGATTATACAACCCAACAAAATCCTCCTATTAGCCTTGCTTATGATGGGAGAAAAATGGCTCATACCTACATTGTCAATAAAACTGTTTACCTGATGATGTCCATGATTTGTTCACAAAATGGCTGGGTTCTTTTTCTCCAAGGGGCTTCCTTACAGATTCTGAATTGAATTTGAGCCTCTAGTCCTCTCTTCTTTATATGCTTGGGTCTTATCTATATCCCAACTCATACTTCTGCTTATGCTCTTCCTTCCATGGAAACAATCAGTCTAACATCTCCCTTGAGATGAGCATGTAATCTTCTTCCTTTGCTTGTACTGGCCCTTTGCTTCCTGAAGTATCTCCCACCTCTCCTCAACTGGGCTAGGTACAGGCGTTCAAAAAAGCCTGAGGTGGAATCGATCTAAGTGACATGGTTTCCTGCAAGTGGTGACATTTAGATTGTGAACAAAATACACCTTTGTCCTTTGAAGGGAGGGAGGGGAAGAGGCAAATCTTAGACTGGGTTCTGCCATTTTTAAACCAGTCTGTGTGTGCTGAACTTCTGTTCTTTTATGGGTATAGCCTGGTTTCTGAACATTTACATCAGTACAAATGTAATGTTTGTACCTGGCCCTGGTGACCATGCTCCTCATTCAAATCCTCCTTATACCTGTTATATTTCTCCCACAACATTTTTCAGTGATGCTGACATAGTTAGTTCATTAGCAAGAGCATGTACTGTGAAACCCAGCAATCACCAATCAATATATTTAACAACAAAGTTGCACACAGAAACATTGTTTTTTCATTCATATTAGCTAAACTCAGAAGGAAAACACTACCTTCTGTGGCTATGAAATAATCCAGGGTGGAAAGATGAAGATAGGAGATGGTGATGGAAAATGGTAAGAACTGCATGAGCTCTACATTCATGATTGACTTGGACACAGCTGATTCAGTGGGAAGGCCTGTTCTGAGGGGACTTCCCACTGAAGGGGCTTACAAAAAATATGTGATTACCCAAAACAAAATGGCCCTGTGTAAAGCAGTTGTTAGCCCCAAACTGTCTCAGCAAATGTTTGCAGACTGCTCAATCCTTTCCTTCCAGGGGCAGATCTGGGGAGGGGAGGCAGCTCACTGCTGAGAGCTCCTGTGTGCTTATTGTGAGTTCTCTGCTGTCACCGTGCCTGCCCTCTTTACAGTCCTGGATCTGCTACTGTCTCCTTCCAATCAACCTTATACTCTGGGGATTCAGAGAATTTAGTTTTCTCCTAAGCTTCCTCAGCAAGGGGCCTGCTAAACAACAAAACAAGCACACCCTCACCCCAATCATTTCTTTACAGTTGTAAAACTCTGGGTTGTTTTTAGGTATAGGTTAGAAAGGTTAACAATTGACATATGGGAGACAGAGCTGCCTTGACTTTGGGTGGATTTCTATTGAGGACAGGAGTCAATCAACCAAGAAAAAGATATATATATCTTCTGTTACTGTTACCAGTCCCAATCCTTTTCTGAACCACAGAGCAGTAAATATTTCAGATAAAAGCAGTAAAAATGGTTTGTTTCTGTGTGATTTATTTTCAGTCATGTTACTGAACCATCAGAGTAGATGGCACACAAGTGGAATTCCTTTCTGTGTTCCTGGTCTTAGCAGCATATCACTACAAAGGTAACTTCACCTACTTCCATAAAGTCACTCCTTTTTTTTTTTGGCATCTGTAGGATAAGGCCATTGAGGGCAGCTTTTGCTTCTGAGTCAATATTAAAACACTCCCATTTACATCAAGGTCAGGACTTTTTGCAGGTCCATTTTTAAATTAGGCAAGACAGTGCTCTCATTTTGTACAGCCACACAAAAGACTAAAAGAGGTGGGGGAAAGGAGAAAGGTCAGTTTACTTTTCTGCAAAGCCTTGCAAGATGTCTCTTGACTGAGGCAGAAGCATGGCCAGAAGGTAAAGACTGTATATCAGTTATTATGTTTCTTCCAGGAAAAGGGGAAGGGGAGAGGAAGGGGTTGAGAGTGAGTTGGAAGAGTGAGAGAGGTTGTAAGAGGCATCCTGAAAGAGGGTGTCATAATTTACTTCCTAGGGTCAAGAAGGGAGCAGGGGAGGAACTGTAACTTCCTAGATTTCTTCCTAATGTGAAGCAGTCCTATCCTGTATTTCACTCCTGTCTGTCCACAAAGGGTCTGCGTAACCCCAAATGCTGACCTAGCTCTTATTGAAGTCAACTGAAAGATTCCCACAAAGTCCCTGGGAGAGGGATCTGGATCTGAATGTGGTGCAGATCCAGGGAAACACAAAAAATGGTATGGGAAACAAGCAGGGCTGTGCGAAGCTTTGGATGCTGATTCATTTTGAAGGAGATTCGGCCTGATTCGGTGGCTAAATCTCTGAATCCGAATCGAATCAGGGGACCGATTAAAAGGTCTGAATCAATTTGAAGCTCTCTGAATTGATTTGGAAAAGATTTTGAGAGCTTTGCTGATTTGGGAAGTCCCCATCTGCTGCAGCAGGGAGATGGATCTGGACTCCATGTTGGTAAGTAGGGGCGGGGAAAGGGGGCTGGAGGGGGGGGGGGGGAGCGGGCCATGGGGGACCACTGCCAGGCCCCATCCCCTGCCTGCTCCACCAGCCTCCATGACCACCCCTCCCCCCCATGGCTGCCCTGCGAGCCCCAGCTCCCAGTTCTTTAAAAAAAAAGCCTTTGCTCACCAAGTGCTCTGTGGCAGGGGGGCAATGATCCCCATTTCCCCCTACTGCCCTGTGCTGCATGGGGGGCTCTGCCACGAGCCCCCCGCAGAGCCCCCCACTCCCTCACACTCTCCCAGCCCTCCCTATGGCTGCCCCACCCAGCCCAGCTCTGGCCCTTTAAGAAAAAGCCCAAAAACCCCCTCACTCACCGGCTCCTGAAGCAGCCTTGGGGCTTTGGAGGGCTCATGCAGATCCTTTTGGGCCCCCCTAAACAGTAAATATTTCAAGTAAAAGCAGTAAAAATGGTTTGTTTCTGTCTGTCTGTTGGGCAGTGGGGGGCAGAGCTGTGAGCTGGGGCAGATGGGGCAGCCATTGAGATCGGGTGAGGGATGGGACCTGTTTGATTCGGAGATTCGGCTGATTCAGCAGCAGCCGAATCGCTGAATCAGATTCAGCTGAATAGATTTGGGACAGTGATTTGAATCACCCAATTGAATCACTGTCCCTTGAATCAGGAGACTCTGAATCCAAAGTGAATACTCACTGCTTCACACAGGCCTCGAAACTAGCAGGTCTGATCCAGGTCCCTGTGAAGCTAGTGTGAGCCTTTGGCTTCAGCAAAGCTACAGTTATGTCCCTGATATCCTGCCTTTCTGTGCCTCCCTCTGTCTAGTTTTATTAGTGCTTTGCTTCCACAACCACTGAAATGCCCCAAACTGTACAAACAGTGAATTAGAGACAAAGTATCTGAAGCCTGAACTGCTATTATTATTTCCAGTTGGTTACTTCATTTTTAAACAGAAGGCTCACAGGCTGACATCCATTTTTTTAATCATTTCATTAATATTCATTAAAAAGAACGTTAAGCATCTAAAAATCATTTTTTATTAATATGACATATTTGTGTTTTAATATTTTCTTTCCTATTAGCTGGTGACAAACTGTGAGATTTACCATTTGTGCCATGACCAATCTGAGAACCTCCTCATCCTTCTTCCTGATTTACAGCTCGCAGAAAGAGGGCAGATTAGTCACTGAGTTGTGATTTATTCTCTGACTGACCCTGCTCTGGCAACTTAGCTTTGTTTCAAGGCTTTTTATTTTGTACGTATAGCTTTTTGGGCAGACTGCTAACAAGCTGCAAGAACTGGGTTCTCATAGCTCAAGTAATTCCCTCACATTATTTCACACCATTGGTCAGACCACCCCATGGGGAAGCCAGGCACTGTGTGTACTCCTTGCATGGACGATTACTTATTATTAATCTTTATTTAGTAGTATTATTATTACTTATTTGTACTGAAGTAGTTCAGAGCTTCCATTCAGGGTTCAGGGCCCTGTTGTACTAGGTTATATATGTGCATTAAGCAAAAATATAGCCCTTGCTGAAAATGGCTTACAAATTTATATGTGAGAGAAATCTAGTGGATAAAACATATATATGGGGAGCATCGTTTAACAGTGAGATCATTATGCTTTGTGTAACACAAGTGATCACAGCTTAACCATAGCTTTACTAATAGGTACCAGGTACTAAATAAACCTCATTATATTGAGTGTTATTATAAAAACAATCAAATTCAAAGGTAATGTAGGGACCACCTCTTTTGCTGTGTTATCATCTCGTATGGAAGGTGTGGGCCAGGCTTGGAGCCAGAGGACAACACCTCTTCCCCTATACCCATCCTGTGAGAAGTCCTCATGAATTTCAGTGCAGCATATATAGCTTCATCAACAACATCAGTACCTGGGAGATCCAAGCACTGAATCATTCTCAGTGTTGCCATGATTTATGACCCAGTATCAATCATTTAAAGCACACTCACCTCACTATGTGGGGCAGATAGATGAGAAAGATAAAGGGAAAGAGCCATGACCCAACATCACTAGGATCTGTTCTTTCCTCCTGGAGCTATTTGCCATGTTTGCAGCCAAACATGAGGATCTTGGATCGGCCTCCTCAGTAATCTGTAGACTCACTGATTACTTCTGTATTTACTGGAGGACTGCCATCCCCATATTGAGGGGCTACTGCTGCTGAAGAGAACACTGTCATGCTTTGGCAGCACTTTAGAAGGATAATATGGGGCAGACAGCCTGAAGAGTCCCTTATAGCATAGTGCCTAAACTTCTGGGGAGTTGGGGGCAAGACAGAGGATGCAAAGGCAGTAAGCAGCATGGATCTCCTATGCAGAAGATCCAGAATCTCTAGCCATTCTTTCAAACTCATCAAGGATCTTTCATATGAGGCCTCTGAAGGTCCTGTAGACATGAGGAGATGGAGAGAAATAAGTGGAAGAAAAACTCATAACATTTTTCTTCATTTCTGACCCCTCTAGTTTTTTTTGCAGGGTAACCGATTGTGATGGGCTGCCTGGCAGAGGCCCTGTAATATACCAAATGTACAATTTGGGGAGGGTCACAACTATTATTGCACTCTTCTGGTATGTGGGCCAGAGGTGAAATATTAGGAATTAATGATAACTCTGTAGCTCAGGGATGTTTCTCCTAAGTTTTAAAAGCTAGTACATGGAGAAAATAAGTAGGTCATTGCTTTTGATTAAATTATGAGAGACATGATCTCTGTGTAAATTCTATGATTTCCGCATTTCAGATCAAGTTAATTCATTCCTACGACTACCTCTTCTTTCAGTGTCTTGGAGTTTCATGGACATAGTTTTGTGACCATTTACATAATTATCTAAATGGGCCACCCTTTGTCATCCAACATACTTTTTCCCTCAGGACCTCCTGATTTTCTCTGCAATCTTTTGAAGTCCAGCCCATGAGTTCTGCTATGTAGGTATTGGCTTGATTAACTTCAAAGAGGCACACCACTGACTATCACATCAGCCTGTCAGCTGGCCTGCAGCAGACACTGATTGTGACTGGAATTGAGTGGCTGTAGGGTAGGTAACTTTTTCTGAGCTATGGCAAAATAATTAAAGATGAAGGTTAAACAATGTCATTTAAAATGGTTGAATTGCTAACCTGTGATAGTTTTAAATGGCATTACAGAATAGGATGAAATTCCAAACTATTTTCAGCATCTTCAGTGTGTACCCAGTATTTAAGTACTTAATTATTCCAGTCCAGTGTTCAAAATGGGACAAAATAATCCCCACCCCCCTTCTGCCCCTAGAACTTTGGACCTGGATATGTCCCTCTGGAGAGCTTTTCCTGGGCAATATGGAAGTATATTGCCCAGGAACAGCCCAGCAGTTCTCTGCAGGTCTAGTGTATATTTTCACAAATGATCTATGTATAAATTCCAATAAGATTAATATCTAGACTCCACCTTGTCCGTGAAAACCTCCCCCTTTTTGGGAAATGTTTATCTTATCTGAAGTTTAAAATAATATCATATATAGTTGCAGAGTGTGGTTTGAATGGACATGTTTTTCTCTCATCTGTAGAAACACACACATGTACATATACACACATGAAGGGAAAATATGGGTGGATAATTTAGGGATACTACATATTAGCACTTATGATAAATGTACATGGACAGCTTGGGGAGAATAGGCGTTAGTGTTAATGGAAGATATGCATGGGCATTATCAAGGGACTGTTTCCCTTGTAATTTGAACTGAATGAAATACAAGCTGCTTAATGAGAAATCATAATTGTAAATTAGGCTAGTAATAACTAACCTCTGACCGTAGTAGTTCACAGATTCTTTTAACTACTACAAAACTGGATATGTTGATCTTGATATATCAGTTAATTCTAGATACACTGATCGTGTGGATACCTTTTGTTTCTACTCTCCTGAGTCTTCCATTGTTCATTGGTAAATCACCATTGCCTCTTATTTAGAATCTGGGAGTTCACTACTGCACAGACCCTATGTATACAATGCATTTGGCTCCAGTATGCCTTCAAATGGGGTCCATTGTACAAACAGTATCCTACAATATTTGAGACAAGAATGCGATATAAAGTTAAAATATGAGAAATTAAGATTCAAGTCAATAGAACTACTTGAGTGTGTAATGTTAAACAGGAAAATAAGTATTTGCAGAATCAGGACCTAATTTTAAAGCAGTCTAATTATTTTTGAGTGGTTTACATTTTTGGTAACAGTTCAGACAAACTTTTCTTAACTCGCAGCAGGACAGATTCATTTAAATCACCAATTTTAATCATGATTTAAATCAGCAGGCAGGAAATCTTGATACAAATAATTTATTTTAATTACACTAAATTATTTTCCAAAAGAAAGTTTCGTTCTTTGTTTGGCATAACCATTAGAACATGACATTTTTCAACCGAATACAGCTGTTGTAGTATATTTGGTGCCACTTTTTGTATACATACATTGTACAATTATATGGCTTAACATAATTTATTCAGCTGCTTAAATTTTTGCACTTTTATTAAATTAGAGAATTGTAAATGATGCATTTCTTATTTACTAGATGATAATTTTTTTTCTCAGGATTTGAATCTAGCTCCATTTGGATGAGACTTGGAACTAATAAAAATGTTCAAAACTGACATTTTAAAAATTGCTTTTATTAGTTAAATGAAACTACTTTAAATAGCATGCATTCATAATTTAAAAAGGGGTTTACCAAAACTTGTTTCGCATTTAAAACTGATTTATTGAACAAAGGAAGTATTATCTGTACCTAGTGAACTGACTGACTGTTTCAAGTCAACAAAGGTACTTAAGTGCATACAGATGAATTTCCACAGTGGATTCCTGTCAGGATTTTCAACATTGGCTAACAATTGGAGTTACACACACCTGATTTGTTTAGGGCCCTTGAAAAACCAACTTGACACCTATCAACAGCTTTATGTGCCTGAATACATTTGAAAATCTGGGCCCATATCCTTCAGGTTCTTAGAAATAATAGATTTCATCCTCCTATATGTGATTTTCATTTATGGACTAAAATTTCCATTTTCAACTGCAGTTGTACTAATCTATATGCAGAATATAGATTCTTTGAAAATAATAGCTAAATTGAAACTAAAAATAATGAGAGCAATTTTTTTTTGGCATAACAAACCCAAAAGTACTAATATGTGAAAACTATAGATACCAGCATTCAAGCCACTGTAGAGAATTATTTCTGTAATATATAACATTGTCACATATTTATAAAGTGAGATTTGACCTCAAAAGTTGTAGATGTTTCTCTGATTCAGTATATTTAGAATACTCTACCTCTGTTTAAAGCATCAATATTTTAAGAGGGTTCACTGATGCAGCATTTTTCTTTTTATAGTTAGTTTATATTTTATGATGGATTGTTTTAACTTCAAATTAAAAGTTGTTCATTTAAAAAAAACCCAAATCTATTTAATTTAATTGAAAGTCAAATTGCAATAAAATATTTAAATCCAAATTATATATATTTAAAGAATCAGCTTCATTAAAAAAGAAAAGAAATAAAAAAAGAAATAAGAAAACAAAGCAAAAAGAACATACCAAGTAGAAGTAAACAATGGTTCTTTTGGTTATAATCACTTCTGTATGCCTCCCTGGCTCTCAGAAGCTACTGAACTGATAGACTAGAATGGCTTCTAAGGAGCCATTATGCCATATTGGATCAATGACCCATGAACTGGAAAAAATACTATAAAGAGGCTTTGACACAGTAAGCTCTAAAAAGCTGTTATGGACAATCCAGTAAAAATATACTTCATGAAAAGATTGTAATTATGGACTAGCGAGTAAATAATACGCTCTTATAAAGTCTGCAATTATGTATTTATCTGATCTGTAATTAAGGAGATTTTAAAATGTGTATCATACAGTAGGTAATTTAAAAATAAAATAACACTGCCATTAAAAAAGCACACAATACAAAGGAAATTCAGACAAATAACCTATGTCTATTTAAGATTGAATGTTAATCTAAACCATTAAAGCAATGGAATATTGAGTTAGAGTTAAAAAATCTGGGCTGGTGGAAGATGTAAGTTTTCTAGACGGTACAGCAGCAAACATAATGGGAGAGTATAAAACAGTGTCCTCTACTCTATGCTATCTCCAGATGAAATGACTTGAATTCCAGTTTGAATTGTGCCCAAGTTCTAAAATGCCTGCCTTGTTGGTCTGTTGGCTTATTTTGCACTTCCTTTGGAAGGAAACCTTTTCTAATAAAGCTATCTTTATAGAGGTGTTTTGGTCTGGCTGTATTTATAAATATGAGACCCAGAGTAAAGCAATGATGGCTCTAACCCATTTATTCCCACTGTTACTATGGTCTTGTTTAATTCCCATATATTAGTGTGAACTATGATGGCCTGCCCTGACTCTTGTAGAGGTGGCAGTAGATCACGTTGTACACTAGTCACATCTTTTCAAATCCCTCACACTCTGTCAAGCATTTTATCCTGGGAGTGGCGTAGGATGATGGTTTTATTCTTGTGTCTTGTCACCATGTTGAAATTGGGGTCCAGAAACAGACACACAATATTGTGTGATCTGTAGCCTTAGCAAGGTCCTTGTTGATGAATGGTTCCCCTATACGTAGGCGATCTTCTGTAGTCTGAAAGTTTCCTTCACCTTCGCACATGGTGTTTGTATCATTGGAGTATCCCCCATAGCTGTATGTTAACTGGTCTTACCAAACCTTTTTTGGAGGCAGTTCAAGCTTCTCCATTTTGGCCAGTCAAGCTCTGTGCCTGCAGGGAGATGTTCAGCAGTTTTTCTATTCATTGTAACTCCCTCCTGGGCTGTCTATAACTATGATTGTCACATTTTTATTTGTGCAGCTTTCAATGTTTTATCCAGTGGCTGACTTGTAGTGAGGAAACTTTTCTGTTTTCTGTGATTTTAGTTTAGTGGGAGCCATCATGTGGCCATGTAGTGGGTGCCTGTTTGTCTTTGATCTACTGGGTACATTCTGTTTTACTTGTGGGGAGAGCCAAGAGTCTCTTAATTTAATAAAGCCAATCTAAGAATCCCAGCCAGGGAATGGTGGACTTGTGGAGCTATAATGCCCAGGATTAGTCTCCAGCCTGACTCCGCTAAGTGCTTGAAGTTACATAGACACACAATAACGGACACTTAAGCAAAGTTTGATACCAAGAATATATTGTAATACAAATGGCAAAAATGAACAGATGAACTTGATAGGTTAACAGGTAATTAACATATATACAGAGAGAGAGTCTAGGGACACTACAAGATGGCAGGCACTTGCTCACTGATCTCTGTCACAGTCTGTCAGAGGACTGGAAACAGCTTCTCTCCCTCCATCCCCCTTGTGGAGATTCCCTCAATCTTTTCCCTAATGGATATTTCACTCTCCACAGCTGAGAGTGAGGTAATATTTTGCCATCCTTCTGGTGAGCCTGCGGGTTAGTCTTCTGGTCTAAGATGCAATTTCCCTCCTCAGAATCTTCATCGATCCAACAAACAACCCAACTTTCAATCACCTCATGCTGGCAGACAATCTCTCACCATCCATCAGACACCTGTACCCACAGAAGCTCACCACAGTTATGCCTCACAGACACAAACCAAGTGAACCCATCCTGCCCCCCGTGACCAACAGGTGCAAGCTCCTTTTTTTCTCAGTGGTCTCACCACTTCTGCCAATCTCTTAAATGTCCAATTAATTTGCCAGGAACAATGTGAGTTATACATCAATCACCCAGCTATCAGATCCTTTTGCACCACTGCATGGGTTTTTACTGAGCTTGCTCCACTCAGTGAAAGTAGGTCATGACATAATCAAAGTCAAAAGTTCAGTGGGTCCAGAACTCTCCCTCGTGACTTCTAGTCAAAGCAAGCCTCACACGTACAAGCAGTCTTTCAATCACAAGTTTCAATGGGAAGTCAAGGCCAGAAACTGGGCCAACACCTTGCTACAGCTTTCCTGATGTCCGGTGGGCAGATTCCAGAAGGTATATGGAGACTATTGATATTTATTGGGTTAAGGCATCCAGTAACGCACCTGTAACTTTTATTTAGCACAGTGGCTGGCCTTTTTTTGCATGTGCTGATATTTCCCAAACTAGGCTTGCATACTCAGCTGCCAGATAACAAAAGCGCAAGTGCAGCTGTTGGGTTGGCTCCCCATTTGGAGTTGATGAGCTACTTTAATATGTTTTTCAGGAACTAACTTTGGACTTTGTCTTTTCTACATGTGTTTTACGTGAAAGTGATCTAGGGTCCCTCCCAAGTAGAAAGGATTTGGGCAGTGGGCGAGGGTTATTCTGTTCCAGGGACCACAGCAGGAATGCTCACATTGCAGCCTGTCAGATTCCTTGAATCTACAAATCCTGGTACACTTCTGTCACCTCAGGCAAATGGATGGATGATGGTGAACATTTTTTTGTCCCAGTCCTAAACCAGCTGACAGGAGTATCTCACTTAGTCATTTAGGTTCCTCATGTCACTAGAGCTAGACAAATAAGATTCTCGTATAAAAAGGAGCTGACCTTAAAAATCTAGATGTTCATCATGGAACAAATCCTCTCCTTCAGGGATTGGGGGTCCCTGTGACAAACATGAATGCTATCTTAGACTTTCAAGTGCAATGTTAGAGGGCACTTTTACACATTGTCTGGGGGTCAGGGGTGGTGCTTTAATTAGAGTAGCTCTTGGAGCCACTCTAATTAAAGCACCACAGTGTCTCATATATCATTCAATGAGCTTTAGTTAAAGTGTCCTGCCACCATTTTGAAGCATGGGGATGCTGATACATGAGAAGTGGGAGGCTGCTGGAGCTCACTAATCACCATGCTGCAGCAGACTCGATTAATCTGGAAGCAGCCTGTGTCTGGAAGCAGTCTGTGTCTTCCAAATCCTGTGGGAAGTTGCACATTAATTGAGTCTGCTCCAACATGCTGTAATTAATTAGATAAAAGCACCAAAAAGCCCCGCTGAAGTGCCTGATCTATACAGATGCTGTAGAGCTAGGTCAAATTAGTGTGCTTCTGCTTCCAGTATGCTTATTTTTTTTTGAAGTCTGGAAACCAGGGGCAGGTTATCACATAGGCAAACTAGGCACATGCCTAGGGCCCTGAGCTGTGGGGGGACTCAGTCCTTCCCTCCATGGCAGTGGCATGAATGGCCTGCTCCATCCACCTCCCTTCCCTTCCCTTGCTCTCCCCTTCAATGGCCTTGCTGCCGCAGTGGCTGCTTCCTAGTGCTGGCTCCAAGCCCCGCTCCCTGTGAGTGACAGCAGTGAGGTGGGGAGGGGGATCTTGACCGGCCTGGGGCCCACAAGTTTGTCTGCCTAGGGCCCACCAAAGGGTTAATCCAGCCCTGCCATAAGCAGCCCATTTCTTCCAAATCCTGTGGGATGCTGTATCAATTTAAGAGGACCCTTGTGTATTTAAGATGGATGTGGGGACCTGTCTAAGTTAAGGAAGCTGGCTAGGGCTTTCCTAGGATCTGCTTTGATTCTTTGCAGTGATGAATGTTGTGACACCATTGCAGAAAAGCTCTGACTTGCTCAAACTTGCAAATGGGTTACTTTGAAGCCAGTTTTATGGCCTTGTCTTAGCAGTGGCTTCACCAGGGGCTTCCTCCTGAATCTTGATGAGGAGGCAGTCATTTTATGGTCCTGTAATTCTTTTGCACAGCAAAAAGTGTGAAGGAGTGGTGAGAATTTTACGTGTAAAATGAATTCCCACTCCTATTCCTGTTTTCAACAAACTCTACCCTATGTGGTCATGATCCCTAGCCTCTGCAAATCATAGTACTATGTGCTGTATAAAGTATATATTCCTACATGGCTTGTGTAGAACAGTCTCAGTTCTGCTAATGAGACCTCAGAACTCACCATGGCAGATGGGGTTTACTTGTCTAAAGAGAAGTGCAGCTTTTCTATAGCCATACACTAGGAATAATCTGAGGGCTCCGTTTCACTTTACTGTACAAGGAGTTTCTTTAAAAGCCAGTCCAAATTGTTGATACTAATTTGAACAGTATCATGTCTTAAGAAGAAACACAACTCTGCAGTCTCAGCACTTAAGACACCAGGAATGATCTTACCTATCATATCAGATCAAAATTCATGAGACTGTGCTGTCACTATGTGAGGCAGCATAAAGGAATATGGTATTGCTCCTAAGAATTTCTGTTTTCTTCCCCTGCCACTTGTCTCTTTAGCTATTCAATAGGGTTAAGGGCCCTCTTGTCACAGTTATTAATACAGGAAATCTACATCAAGAAGGTTTTTGCCCTTTTATTCCTTGGAAAGTGTCTCTTAGTGCTGGGTTTAGAAGTAAAGAAGAAAGCTATGCAAAGGAATGTGAAAGCCTGGGAATGAACAGAGATTCAGTAAGTATGTTACTGAAGGCAGAAAATAATCAAGGCAAATTATACAGCACTTATCTAGTTTGGCAGCACTTCTGTCCTGTGCTGAATGAAGAGAGAGACCAGACCTGGGTCCCAAATCTCTTGCCTTATGGTAGAGTGCACTACCACTAGGCCACAAGCTATGTTTCCCTATAATGCTTCTGAGTGTTTTCTTTTTTTCCTTGAGTATCTCAGCAGCCAAATGATTCTTGTGACTTTAATGACTCTCTCTTTAGGCTTCCCAGCTTGGAAACAGAGCTTCATCTCCAGGAGGGTTACCCCTAGCTCCTTTAGACCTAATCAACATAAACCTTCAGCCCAGCAGGCAGGTGCCACAATAGAGGTTCGTTTACAAGGTAAGTACGCACGAAATGTGACAAGTCCAGAATTAGTAATGCAAGTCTTCTGTCATTTTTATCATTGGACCCTGCAGGGAGGATCTGATTAAATGGATATTCAACTCTTTGCATTAATGTGCACCCAATTTTAATTTGCATTTCATTAACAGCACAAAAAGCATAATTTTATTATTTGCTGTTGGAAAGCAGATCTCTGCTAACAAGCAGCTACATGCAGTTTCTAAAATATGATACGAGTAACTTTATCTGGTATCTTTTTTTTTCTTTCTTCTCTCCCCTCCCCAGCATATTAACTGAAGCTTTTCTTTTGTTTGATACAAAACATATCATTTCTCAAACCAATTTACTTAATGTATTGTTTTGTCATATACATCCTTTATTTCAGAATAATAGATGTATAGCCCAAATGATCTCCACATGTCTCATACAGTTTCACTCGGATATGCAGTGCATCAGATTTGGAGGTAAGAGGCCAAACAGTAATAGACGGTCTATCTCTGGTGAAACTAGGATTCAGAAGACTTTAGTCCTTCTTATTCATGTCTCTTATATTGACCTTCTGTATGACTTGACCAAATTGTCTTACTTATCTACACTACTTTCCCATGCTACCCCATGTATCTCATCTATTTAGAAGAAGGTACTGTTTCGCACTACATGCTTACATGTCACCTAGCATAATGCATATTCAGTTTTGTTTAGGGTCTTCAATTGTGGAGGCACAGACTAATGGAATGCAAAGTGTTACCAGATTTAATATTAGACTTTAGGTAGTGGCACTAAATTCATAAATGCTTGAACAAGAACAGTCTGTTCTTTGAAGAGAGCATTTATTGAGCACAGCAATTCTCAACTTCAAGTATATGATAAAGAACAACAGAAAACTTCACCTAAGCTAAGACACAGCCCAGTAAGACACAGTAACGATACACACAACTTGATCTGATGTGAAACCAAAAAATTCAACAGGAAGCCTTTGCATGAGTGTTATGTAGTCCCAAGGGCAAAGTGTCTCCTTACAGTCAGGAATTCAGAAAGGCCCTCTGGGGAATTCACAGGTCTTTTTAGGCACTGGAGTGAAGATCTCTGCTGCATTTTTATAGGCAACTCTTCACCTCCTGCTCTCCCTTGGGTGCCTTAACCATAGTCACATATAGCATGCCCCTTACATATAGCACACTTCTCATACATTCACTGTGTTCCAGTCTCTCACCTCTTATGGTTTCTGCTTTGAAATGTATATGTTGTCCTTTTCTTTCCTTGGTCACAGCAGCCCAGGCAGCCTGGGATCCTCCCCTGCTCCCTTAGCTCTGTCTCTAACATGCACATGTGATGACTGTGCCAGGTCTTTGCCAACACAAAGAATGTACCCAAGGGAAATCCTTTCTCACCCTTCTTCTGCTAGGTAGTACACAGGAGCAACTGCAAGCAGTGGCATGAAAAGTGTGTCCAAAGTGCAAAGTGTTCTGGAAATTGTTGTTCTATCGACTGGCAGTAGAGGTCGCTACTGCTGGCAGGAACATTTGGCCCATTTTTTGCTGCCAAAGCCCACATAAAGAAGGAAAATATATTATTGATTCCAGCAGCAAATACTGGGTCAGTTTTCCCTTTAGCAGCAAACTCCACTGCTGCTCTATAAATCTACAATTCTCAGAACACTTTGCACTCCTGGACACACATGGCCCATGCTGCTGTAATGTACAGATGGGAAGTACAAGCAGAGTAGGGATGGGAGGGAGGATGAGCTATGCCCCCAACATCCTTCTGATGCCTCTCCCCTTAGCCAGCCCCTGGGGCGCATACCTTGTTCACTCACCCCACATTACATTTCTGTTTAGTTCCTACAGTAATACAAACAGATAAATAGATTTAAGGGATGCATCCCAATCTAATAGTATTTCATAAAACAACCTATATTATGACATTTAGGGCTTTATGGGAAATGAAGCAATATAAGGAAATGACATAAGATTTTATGTGGGTAGTTCAGTACAGCTATACAAATGCATATTCTTTCTCAAACATCACAGAATAATATCATATATTTTTTTTATAACCTTACATCCATATTGGGAGAATAATATACTTTTGTCTTTCTTATAGGCTTGCACAATTGTCATTATTATACTGGTCTAGGAAGCCTTAGACTTTTATAAGTCCCCTTCAGTCCAAGAGAGACATTTGAATGAACAGTGGCATTTAATTACTGGTTAAATCTGCTACATAAACTCTGTCATACGTTGAGGATGATCCACCAAAATCCACTGATTTTGGTAGATCCCCAGTTAAGTGGTGGGCACAGAATTGAAAAACTGTGGACACCTATCAAACTTCATGTTTCTAGCACTTATGTACTAATGTGTTTTACACAAACTGATAGGGTCCAAGCAAAATACCTGCAGGAACAAAAATGCAGCTGTGCCATAATAAGCCCAACAACCATAAATGTGGGCAGTTACAGAATGGGGTTTGAGTGCCAGCATTCCACCTTTAGGTTCAACAGCTGTTCTTGTTCAGGTTTCTGCTGAACACCTTTCTTGCAATACATTCATGGCATGTCTATACAGCAAAGAAAAATGTGACTGTAGTACAAGTAGGCATAACCACGATAGCTGTAATCTAGCTAGCAAAACTAACAAAACTAGTGAAAATGTGGCTGCATACATTAATTGCAAGAAAACACACCCAGGCCCCCAGGGGACTTCTGCAGTTCATGCTGAAGTCTGTGTTCATCTTCACTACAAGTTGTTACCCGGGTTTGTTATGTTAAAATTAGTGTGGGTATATCTACCCGTAAGATTCTGCTATCATCTTTATAGATATACCAGTGAGAAGCCATTACATTAGAAACCCCATGGAGTGAGCTGTCTTACACTACAAAGAAAGTACTTAAGCATTTCAAAGCCCTTGAATGATTTAAAATGCAGAAGACAAAAATGGGGATTAAAAAGATCTGATACACTCTCCAGACTGCAATATCAGTTACATACTCCTACAACCTTGTTAGAAAGATTAAGAATTTACTATCTAACTAATACATTAATTACAAGGTTTTCTCATTAAGACTCATAGGTCTTTTAAATTTTATTTATTATTACATGATCTTTACTCTTTCCACTGGAAATCTGCATTGTGAAAAGAAGTATTTTCCTAAGGGGTGGCCTGCTGAAGAGGTTTTAGTAGTAATACCCCCTTTACTGAAAACAACAGCTTAAATTAGGGAGGTCTATAGGGGAAACAAGATAAAAAAGTATTCCTTTTTATACTGTATTATCTAAAGTAGACACATTGGTTTATGGAGTGAGATTAGATAGGCACATTGTGTTGGGACTTCAGAAACCTCATACAGCTACACAGTAACCCATTACTATATTGATTTTTTGAAAATTAAAAGGGGCGATAGCAATTATGATCTATCAGTGTTTCTCTAATTTGCCATTTCCCTAAACCTTGTATCACCCTTTTCACCTATACAAATTAGGTGCAAAATGATACCAAATTGTTGTTGTTGTTCATATTCCAATAGCACTTAGGGAACCCAGCTGAGGGTAGAACCCTCTTTTGACAAGTTCCTGCCTTTGAATTTACAATCTAAACAGGCAAGCTAGATAGGAGATACAATTAGTGAGCGATGGAATGACTTGCACAAGATCATGGACCAAGTATGAGGTAGAGATGGGAGCAAAATGTGTGTCTGCTGGATCCCAGGCCAGTAGACTACAGACTAGAATACATTACTTGAAAAAAAATTGCAGGCTGAGATGAGGAACAAGACACAGGAAAATTGGCCTCATATCCATGTAATATGTTAAATTTAGTATGTATAATTTGGCGAAGAGATGACTGCTGAGGTAGAAATAGAAGAAGGACTAATCATCTGCTAGTATTATCTGCAGGTGTAAAAGCAAGTGTTCTCTGATATTATTTATGTAGCATAATGAAGTAGATCTTGGAGTAATGGGTAAAATGAAGAAATGGATGATTTAGGCTGAATATTAGAGAAGCCTCCTAGATGTAAAATGGTAGAATCCTATTGCTATGAACAGTTTGAAGAGTGAGATCTGGACACTGGTCTTCTACATGACCTCCTGTATGCAATGCTTTGAAATCTACTGATGCAAAATGCTAGGTATTGTTATTTTAAAATGAACTAAAGAATATATTTAAATAATATTTTGTAGGGAATTATTCTCTCATCATAAACAGATATGGCATATATATATATAAGACCTAAACATCACTCGTTTTTTAAAATATATTTTTGTTTGCATAATTACCATATTTACTTGACTCTAAGATAAGGTGTGTCTCCCCCCTTCCCCCCCCAAATTAGCAGAGGGGAAAAAAACCTCATTTAGGATTTGAATACTGGCCTGGTACTCAGATCCAAGCAGGGGGTGGAAGCTTCCTCTCTCACCCATTGCTCCCCCCTCCCTTACCTTCTTCTCTGGCTCTGGTCCCTCCAGCCCTGATCTGGCCTGATCTGGAGCTGCTGCTGCTCCTCCCTTGGGGCAGGAAGTGCGGGGAAAGCACAGGTAAGGAGGGTCAAGCAGTAGGCAGGGTGCAGGGCAAGGGACAGGCAGCAGGAAGGGCAGACATGGGGGACAGGCACAGGCATGGGGGGACAATGGGCTGGGGTCTGGCCCCCTCTTTCCTTGCCACAATAGCCAAGGGGAAATAATTTAAGACAGCTTTCCAATAATATATTATATTTATTTATTATAACAATTATAACAGATTTATAATTTTCCGTGTAGAGAATCTAATTATTAATGATGGTTGTTTTAAATTGGAAGTTGTCATCAATTCAAGAAAATAAGACATTTTAAAGCTATTCTTCACTAGCGCATCCACATACCTTTGCACAGAAAGATCTGAGCAGCATGTGTAGACAAAGACAAAATAATTTGGCTGTGCAAAGGTGATAAAATATCCTTATAAATAAATTGCTTGTGCATTCCTTGAGCTCTCTGTATTGTTTGTTTCTGTTTCTTGTTGATGTAATAAGAAGTCAAAGTGTTTAACTGATCTTATTTAGCAATTCTCTAAAATCCATCTTTACATGCCTTGGTGGAAATATCTTTAGAACAGAGCTCCAAAGAAAATGAAAAACCTCCTTTTTGTATGAATAGTGAAGGCTCATTGTTATTCGTAAACTTCCCTTTACTTAACCACAGAAGGTTGGGGCAGGAAAAAGCTGTTTTGACTGAAAAGCTACATATATTACAAAGGGTAGGTAGACTCTTTTGTATACAAACAGACTACATGTGACTCAGGTAATTGCTAGATCTGTAACACACATCTGCTGGTTAATGAATGCATAGCATTGTAGTTATAATTTCTGAACACAATACTAGGCATGCAGCTAACTATCTGTCTTTATACCCTTTTTCCCCCTTAAAGCTAAACTGCAAAGGTAGCACTTAGAACTGATCAGACACTCAATTTTTTACTCTATAGAAAATTCCAAAAATTAAAAAAAAATCAAAGAAGGAATATCCAAAATTTTGCAATCATCCTCAGAATGACAATTCTGATTCAGAACAATTGTTTCCTTTTGATATGTCAAGTCATTTTATTTCTACAATGTCATATAATTTCCTTTTGACTTTTATGTTTTATTAAATATAATAACATTAATATTTTAGGATAAACATTGAAGTGAATAAAGCAATATAGTGGAAATAAGTCATTTTAACTCCATCAAAACAAAATGATTCAACATTAAACAAAAAGGGAGAGAAAGCAAAAAAAAAAGGAAATATTTCAGCTTAGATTTTTTTTGTCCTGTAAATATTTTATCTGCAGTGTCATTCCTACTAACTTTGATTTTGACGAAACTGCATTTACTGATAGAAAAACATTTCTTCAAAACTTTTCATACCAAATTGAGTTGATAATTATTGAGTGCCAGCATTATCTAGACCCTGGGGACAATTCAGTATTTAGACTGTGATAGTGTGCCTAAAACCAACATGGACTGATAGAGCAAACCTCATTGATACGAAGGTTGGTATCCTAGAAGAAGGCACTCCTATCAGTCATTTGGCTTGGCTAGCACAGAAGCCCCTTCTTTTCAGGGAAAGGAAGGGACTGCTGAACAATGGTTGCCTTTCTCTCTGATGCATTCGCACCAGCATAAACTAGAAATAATGCTAATGAAGTCACTGGAGTTAAGATTGTAAAAGAAGATCAGAATTAGGTCTGTGTTGCTCTGCTCTTTTGAAGGCTTCAGTGTCCTGTTCATAATTTCGGTTAGCAGTTAGCATTAGTTCTTCACTGGAAGTTGTTGACCCATTAGGTTTCCAATTATTCTTCATAGGACCAGCTAAAAAAGAAAGGAGTCAAAATTGAGATTTAATGTTCAGAAATTATAGAAACTTATGGTTATTTCTAATTCACTAGTTGAACATAAAAATGAATCTTATACATTTATTTAAAAAAAACCCAAACTGTAAGTGCTGCTCAGGGTAAATTTCCCTATCATTTATCTCAAGGGACTGTAAATGAGAGGAAGCTGTGGTTCAGTGTTCTTTAGTCGTTCTTTAAAATGAAGAGTTCAGAAAATCAAGAATCCCCAGTTCCATTTTCAAGTCTGTGCTAACTTGTGTGACCTTCAATATAACAGCACTACCATCATTAGGTTATTGTAGCATTTTGAAGCCTAATTAGTGTTTATAAAGCTACTTTAGATGAATGTCACAGTGTAAGTGCAAAGTAATTTTTAAAAAAGCACAAGCAATTTACAGTTTTTGTTTGGGTAGGCTTTGCTGTTGCCATATCATAGGATTGAGCATTGATAGCATATATGAGCATTGGTACTTCTGGTGTGTAGGTATTAAGATACTTACATTTTCTAGGTAATACAGGGGTAGAAAGAAGTTCTCTAGAGGCCTCTGAAGATAATTTAACAGCTGTTGCTCTTAAAATTATACTGAGAAGCTGGAACTAATTATTCTGATTGGCATGGAGCTCCATCTTAGTCTCAGTTGCAGTGGTTATTAGAAGTGACATCTCTAGTAGTTTCCAGGATTTTCTTTTAACCTACAGAGACCCTTGAAATCTTTTGATTTTGTTACCCTGTACACCATGCATTCATCAGCACTTGGTCATCCTATGCTATCCTGCCTACCATATCTTATCATGGCCCATGTGTCAGCAGGCATGTTGCTCCAGTCTGCTCAATCTACAAGCAACAGATGAGCACAGCTGGAAGGAAATTACCATAATTTAGCCTTGTGGCCACAAACAGTTAACTCTGTGGGAAAGAAGTTAGGGTTAAATGATGTTATAATGGTATTTCTAGTCAAATAAGTACACTGGCATAATAAGACATATAAGTGGTTTCTAAATGATTAAGAATGGGAAATAAGAAAGTCATTTACTGTGTATTTGAATTGATCCTCTTGGTAACATGACTAGTGTGGTCAGTTCATCATTTATGCCAGATGTTATGCTTGTACTGCACAATCCAATTGCATGGTGTTGCCAATGAAACTCCATCAGTGAGTGAAATGCATGTGTCTGAAGGGGAAAAAACAAGACTGCAATTTTAATGAAAAACAACTAAATAGGCACAAGGGACATGTCAATTTTTTGCTAAGATAACATTTCTTGGTTCTTTTTAATTCTGTGGAGTCTGAAAAGTTTTACAAATAGAACTGCCTTCTCCATGCAGCATTAAAGTTACCTGCAACACCAGTACCATTTTATTTTTTTTTATAAACAACAATGCCCTATTGAAGATAACTTCATTCCCACTGAAGTCTGACAGGTGTATGATTTCAGAGGGAGTTATGATATAATACTTGTCAAATTGGGACTGGAGGAAGTGGGAGAATGGAGAGAGAAAGAAAGGGAGAGAGGACAAAGATTATCTGTGGTTTAGAAAATATGATTTTTCAAGAAAGATTGAAATAATGGAGGGTTTTTGGGGTGGGAGGGGTTGGACTTGATTTTAAATCAGGAGAAGAGAAGACTTAGGTCTTAAAATGTATAACATGTGACTCCAAAAAATAAAGTTATAAACCATTCTCCATGGCAGTGTTTCCTAAAATTGTGGGTCCCCTCCACCTGTTGTAGTAAAGTTGGCCATTTTTATACCACGAAAATTCAGAGTTCTGCCAAATGTTTGCATATCTATGTGATTTGCACATGCATGAACTGTGTACTGGCTGGATAATACTTTCCCTTTAGTTTTGCTCTCCCGCACCAGGAAAATCTATTTGTAAGGATAGCTAAGCACTGGAATCGATTACCTACAGAGGGCATGGAATCTCCATCACCGGATATTTTTAACAGCATATTAGACAAGTATCTGTCAGGAGTAGCTTGGGTATATCTGGTTCTGCCATCTCACTCAAGGGACCAAGGAATATTTCAGGAATGGTGGGGCACTGAGTCTGTATTGCCATGATTATTTCCTGCACACTTTCCTGCCCAGAGGCATTTGTCCCAACTGAGACTGTCTCTGATATAAGAGCTAGTGAATCATGCTCACAATACCTCCCAGCTCCCTGTGGATGTTAATCTTTCCAGGCACAAACCGCATGGGGATATCTATGGAGCTTGGAAAGACTTTCCAATCCTTCCCAAAGTATTGCAGATGGGACCCTTTACAGCTGGACCAGATAGGGAATTGTTTGCAGTTTTTTTTCTCGTTATTTTATAGGTTATCTTTATTATACTGTGTCTGGTTTCTTCCACGTTACCAAGTCCTTTTGTGGACTGCATGACTCAGAGCTGTTCAAGAGCTATGGCGTGACACAATGATCCAGCATCTTTGTCTAGTTATGACATGAAATGACAAAACGGGTTTAAAAGTGTCTGAGATTAATCTGGTTCATAATTTGTATGATTTTGTATCCATGATTTTGTAAGTAAAATTATTAATAATCATTAATAATTAGCATACCATAATTGTATTCATAAAACGTTCTTCTCCCAAGACACTCAGGATGCTGTAGAACATAATGAAAGTGAATTATAATACAATAAACAATTAAGGTAAAAATGTAAATCTGGCAATTAAGTTAAAAGATGTAACCCTGCTATTCCTTAATCAAGCTGGCCAGAATGTACATGCTAATATGGTACTTTAACTGTCCATGAATGAGTGATAGCATCATAAATAATGTGAGATGATCATAGTTGCTGTTTATACCATACAAAATAGAAGCAGGATTATCATAAGTAATTTGCATGATCATAAAAGGGAAGCATTGATATGAGTTGTTAGGGGAAATTGGTGATTGTACTTTGGTTCCCGGTTCATTGTAGCCTCAAAATCTGCCTTAAGAGGCAGCCTATAGCTGTCCGGAGTAAGGGACAACTTATGCACAACAGAGAGTAAATAGTTACTGCATGAACCACTGTGCTCCTTGCTTCCTTCCTTGCTAGTAATCTGGAACTGCCCTTGGGCTAGCATTGGATAACTCCCGGGTCTGTGCATTTGGTTTGGAGGAGTGAAGTCATGTTTTCTCCCCTTTTCCTACCTGTCGGGTGCCTGTGCAATGGGATGCCTTGTGCCCTATATATCACTTGTTGGGCAAGTGACAACCTTTTTCTCGACAAGTCTGTCAGGTAGCATTTTCAAAAGCACCAAAGTGGTTTAGGAACACAAGCCATTCTAAAAGGCTACTTGTGCCTCCTAGATACTTTAGAAAGCCTTATTCATAAGTGCTTTAAAATACAACTCCACAGCAGGGACATTTTACATGTATCTTTATAATTAAGAGTGCTTTTCAATAATCCTTTCAAAGAAACTAATATTTGTTTTCACTCATATTACAATGTATGCTTTTTTCTATTGAATAAATACCTCCCTGTCAGAGTGAATGGGCAAACTGTTTCTAGTCAAGTATACTTGCAACTTTATTTTGATGAGGGAAAAGAATGTCTGGATTAAGAAATCAATAGAAACAGAACACTACAAGATTAGTTACTCCTTACAACTTAGAGATACACTGGATAAATCAAGCACGGATTAACCACAGCAAGGCTATGATTCTGAAAAATGTGGGAATAAAATATAAAAATTTCACTTCAAGCTATGACTGGAGAAAAAAGGCATATTTGCTTCCATATTCGATATTCTAATTTAGCAGAAGAAAGCTTTTACATGGTTGTTGTTGCCAAGGTAACCACTTGCTTCATATCCATGTGTTCAGCATATGTGTATCACTTTATCTTTTAGCTCTCAGAGGCAATATCATGGCATTGCATTTGGGAAATGTTTTTTTTAAGCGTATAAAACCTCTTAACATCTAGAAGATTCATTAAATGATCTCACTCGAGAGAGGCTTAAATTATTCTTCTTGAGTTCTTTTATGCTGAGGCTATGAATGTGGCTGAGTCCTTATTATCTCTTCAAGCTCGGTTTGGTACCGTAGGAAAAAAATATATAAGAAACAAATAAATCAATGTCAATATATTTTGAATATGTGTATAATGACTTATGTATTTTATATATGTACATACACATGTACATAGCTGGTGTAGCATAGCACATCTATCTAACTAACATAAAAGGCTCTTGAGTCTTTGATTTAATTAATTATTAAAAGTTAGTGACAAATTCTATTGAATTCTCACCCAGTGATTAGGATTGGTCACCTGTGCTGATGCTGTAGTTCATTTAAGGAAACAGGAGTGAATCTTTGATCTTGCATAGCTTTGTACTGGGATTGGCAAAGAATGAAATGTTGTTATACATGAGTATTAGTGTGAACAGAGTTCATATCTGGCCACAAGATGAAGACAACCAGTAAATATACATTGTCAAAAATATCTATTAATTTCAGTTCCTTTAATTTTGGATGGCAGACATAAGGCTTGGTGTTTAGAGATACTAACCATCTTCAGCTCCTACTGACTGCAACTGAACTTGTAGGTCCTCAGGACTCCTAGAAGGTCAACCTGCAGGTTTTTAATGTTGGTTAACCAAAAAGTAAAGCACCCAAAAATCAGTGGACACTTGGAAATTTTATCACCTGTACTGAACAGAAATAAGTCTCAAGTGCCTTGAATACTAGGGCTGTGTGAAGCTTTGCCAGCTGTTTCATTTCAACTTGTTTTGGGCTCGAAACAGCAACATCAAAATGAAACAAAGAGCTTTGAAACAGCCTCAGAATGAACAAGGCAAGTCAAAACATTTCAAAAATTTCAAAATGTTTCAAATTTTGAAGCAGCCAGCCAGGTGGTGGGAGGCAGGGGAGAGTCAGGGCTGCACTCTGAGTGGCTCTGCAGCCCCATGTGGCTCAGCAGCCCCATGTGGCTCAGCCCAGTGGGGAGCACAGCACTGGCTTTCCTCATCTCCTGCCACTGGGCTAAGCTCCGTGGGGCTGGCAGAGCTGATCTGAGCATAGTGCCAGCTCTGTCTGCCTCCTGCTGCTGGGTTGTGCTCTGATGGACTCTGCCAGGCCCATGGAGCTCAGCCTGGTGGTGGGAGGCGAGCAGAGCTGGTGCTGCATTCTGCCTCCCGCCACTGGGCTGAGTTCCACAGGGTTGTGAGCCATTGGGAGCTGAGCCCGCTGGTGGGGGGCAGAGCACAGCCCGGCACTGTGCTCTGCTTCTCCCCATCGGGCTCAGTTCCCAGCACTGCGAGCTGCTGGGAGCTGAACCCAGTGGTGGGAGACGCTTCCCCTGCACCGGGCTCAGTTCTCCAGTGCTGCAAGCTGCCAACCTCCTGTCCTCAGCCAGCAGAACCAGCCTCCTGTCATCTGGCAGGCAGGGGAGGGCTATGGGGGCTGTGCCAGACTCCTTCCAGAGGTGTGGGCCCTCATCTGCCTGCCAGATATCAGGAGGCTGCTCCTGCTGCTTGGGACTGGTGTGGGGCACAGCCTGCACCCAGCACCGGGAAGGCTGGTGCTGCTGCTGACCCCAGGCGGCAGGACCAGCCTCCTGTGATCTGGCAGGCAGATCGGGGCGTGCATCCTCACATGGAGTTCAACACAGCCCCTGCAGCCCTCTTGGGGTTGTGGGTGGACCTGCAATCTGCCTTCCAGATGGCAGAAGGCTGGTGCTGCTGGCTGGGACTGGTGCTGGGTGCAGCCCATGCTGGGAAGTGGGTGCTGCCGCTGGCCCCAGCCAGCAACACCAGCCTCCTGCCATCCAGCAAGCAGATTGGGGGCTTGCCCACACCCCCAGAAGGTCTGTGGGGGCTCTGTTGCACTCCTCTGGGGGTTGTGGGCCCCCGATCTGCCTGCCAGATCACAGGACACTGCTCTTGCCCCCTAGCTCCTGCTTATCAACAGCTTGAGATACAGTTTCCTAGAAATGTCTGCACCTTTCTCCTTGAAACTTGACAAGCTTCATGCGCTCAGAAGGGACTATCATCCCTGCAAGTTTCATCCAAATCAGCCAAGAAATGACAAAATTATAGACTGTTTCGTGCTTCCCCATTATAGCCTATGCGCAAAATGTCAAAACAGTGAAATCATTTTGATGAAACAAAATGGAACAATACCTTCAAAATGAAATGAAACTGGAAATGAAACACTGTTCTGTCAAAACATCGAAACAGAAGTTGAAGCGGAATGCTGCTGTTTCTCACAGCCCTATTGAATAACATCCACTTCCCATCAGGAACATAAGTCAGCAGAGAGTGGAAGTATCTGATGTCACCTGCTAGTTCTTCTTTATCTGTAATATTTTGTTTTCCTGTTTTTAAAACCTGCAGAATTATTTCCATTATAATTCCCTGTTTTACCTCATCAGAACTTTCCAAAGTATTTGCCTTTCAAGATATAACTTCTTATGCACCCTCTATGTCCAATGGTAACTTTGTATTCATAGAATCATAGAAAATTAGGGTTGGAAGGGACCTTATGAGGTCATCTAGTTCAAACCCTTTCTCAAAGCAGAAACATCCCCAACTAGATCATTCCAGATGGGGCTTTGTCGATCCGGGCCTTAAAAATCTCTAAGGATGGAGGTTCTACCACCTCTCTAGGTAACCCTCCTAGTGAGAAAGTTCACCTCCCTCCTAATGAGAAAGTTTTTCCTAATATCCAACCTAAACTTCTCATGCTGAAACTAGAGACCATTACTCCTTGTTCTGTCATCTGTCACCACTAAGAACAGCTTAGCTACATCCTCCTTGGAACCATACTTCAGCTAGTTAAAGGCTGCTATCAAATCCCCCCTCAGTCTTCTCTTCCCAGACTAAATAAGCCCAGTTCCCTCAGCTTCTCTTCAGCAGTCATGTGCCCCAGCCTCCTAGTCATTTTCATTGCCCTTCGCTGGACTCTCTCCAACTTATCTGCATCTTTTCTACAGTGGGGGGCTCAAAGCTGGACACAGTACTCCAGATGTGGCTTCACCAGTGCCAAACAGAGTAGAATTATCACTTCTTTTGATCTGCTGGCAACACTCTTACTAATGCAGCCCAGTATGCTGTTAGACTTCTGGGCAACAATAGTACACTGCTGACTCATATCCATCTTATTGTTCACTGTAACCCCCCAGCTCCTGCTGCTTAGGCATTTGGTCCCAAGCCGGCAGCAGTGCATGGGATTCTTCCATCCTAGGTGCAGGACTGCATCTGTCCTTGTTGAACCTTATGAGACTTCTTTTCACCCAATCCTCCAATTTGTCTAAGTCACTCTGAATCCTAGCCTTGATCTCCAGTATATCTACTACACCTCCCAGCTTAGAGTCATCTGAGAACTTTCTGAGGGTGCAATCCATCCCATCTTCCAGATCATTAATGAAAATCTTGAACACTACTGGCTCAGGACCGACCCCTGGGGCACCTTGCTTGATACCACCTATCATTTAGACAGTGAGCCATTGATTACTATTTGTTGAGCCTGATGATCCAGCCATTTTACAGTCCTGTGGAGAGAAGCAGGCAGGGAGACAGGCAATAGAACAAATACTCATGGCAGGGAATGAGACAGTGTGGAGGGGAGAGGAGATGATGCAGGGAGATGCAGCTGCTCCATTCACATAGAACAGCCCTGGGTTGAGAGGGTTGTGGCACCAAGAGAGTAGAGAGTGGAGGATGTCCCCAGGAAAGCTTGGGAGTGGGGGTGTGAAAAGGAGAACCCCTTGGAACTGGTTTTGAGTGGGGAAGAGAGCTTGACCAGGTCCTGTTGAGCTGGGGGTCACTGGCAAAGCAGGTTCACTTATGTGTAGTGTCCCAAGTGGCAAGGGAACTCCAGCTGAGACAGCCATGCTGTAAGGAAGGTGGCTGTCATGCAGGTTACAGCAGAAGCTAGTTTGTGTTCTCTTTTTTTTTTGTTTGGACTTTTAAGTTGAGGCACTGATCCAATCAATGACTTGGATCAGTGGCTTGGACAAGGGTGTAGGGAGCACCCTGTCCGAGTTTGCAGATGATACCAAATTATGAGGCAAAGTTAACAAACCAGAGGGTAGTGAACAGATCCAGGAGGGTCTGGAAAGGTTGGAAAAAGGGGCAGAATGAAGTAGGATGCAGTTCAGCAAAGACAAGTGTAAAGTGCTACACCTGAGCAAAAAGAACCACCAACACAGTTACAGGCTGGGGGATGACCTCCTCAGCAACACAACAGCAGAAAGGGATCTTGGAGTCATAGTTGACTCCAAGATGAACACAAGTCATCAATGTGATGAAGTGATCAACAAGACTAATCGCACTTTATCACTTTATCGTGTATTAGCAGATGCATGATGAACAGGTCCAGGGAGGTGGTCAGGCTACAGTTGGTCAAGCCGCAGTTGGAGTATTGTGTCCAGTTTTGTGTGCCGCACTTCAAGAGGGATGCGGAGGATCCTGAGAGGGTTCAGGGGAGGGCCACTTGTATGATCAGAGGCCTTCAGACAATGCCTTACAAGAAGAGACCTAGATCTCTTCAGCCTTTACAAGAGAAGGCTGAGAGGTGATCTTGTGGCTACCTATAAATTCATCAGCAGAGGGCAGCAGGGAATAGGAGATGCTCTATTTACTAGGGCACCCCCTGGAATATCAAGGAACAATGGCCACAAATTGATGGAGGGCAGATTTAGGTTGGACATTAGAAAGAACCTGTTTATAGTAAGGGTTGCCAGAATCTGGAATAGACTTCCAAGAGAGGTGGTGCTCTCCTCTACCTTGTGGGGCTTCAAGAAGAGACTGGATGAGCACCTAGCTGGGGTTGTCTGACCCCAATACTCTTTCCTGCTCAGGGCAGGAGGTCGGACTCAACCTATTGAGGTCCCTTCCGATCCTAACATCTATGAATCTAATGGATTCAGCTGCAGTTCATTTGGGCTCTAGAGAGACTTAGGAGTGAGCGATCCTGAGCAATGGCAACTCATTCAAACCCTTAAAGATGCAGGTGGGATTTGAGAGCCCTGTTGAGGCAGGCCCCCACCAGGAAGCAGTGTGACCTGTCAGAGAAGGTTCAACATGGAACAAAGAAGGAATTTCCTGTTTTCATTTGAACTGTTAAGTTATGATTACCCCAAAATGGACACTCCATGAGACTGGGGAGAGCTGAATCCTCTCAAAGTTAAAATTAAGACTTACCTGATGTGGTGTGAAGTCATAGTGATCCATTGAACTCTAGGTTAATCATAGATACAAATCTAAAACCTGAAAAGAAAAAAAAAGCTTTAGAAGTGAATAATAAAATTGTTTTACCCCAAATAGGACTGTGATTTCAATCAATGATATAATTTTTGAGTGATTCTTGGAAAGGATACAGGGAAGGTTGGAACCCCAAGAAAATCCCCACGTAGAGAGCAAGTAACAGAAAAGTTATAGAAAAATCAAGATGTGGCAGGAGAGAGTCAGAACATACCGCAGGGAATCTAAGACTGAGCAATCCCAGTAAGGAGGAGAAGGAATAAGATGCTAGGCCCTAGGTGGAAACCCCACAAGTCTATTCATCCAACCCATACTTCCTCAGCTTGCTTGCAATAATGCTGTGGGAAACTGTATCAAAAGCCTTGCTAAAGTCAAAGTATATCATGTCCACTGCTTTCCCTGCATCCACAGAACCAGTTATCTCATCATAGAAGGCAATCAGATTGGTTAGGCATGACTTGCCCTTGGTGAATCCATACTGAGTATTCCTGATCAATTTCTTCTCCTCCAAGTGCTTAGAAATGGATTTTTTAGGATCTGCTCCATGATTTTTCCCAGGACTGAGGTGAGGCTGACTGGTCTGTAGTTCCCTGGATCCTTCTTCTTCCCTTTATTAAAGATGGAAACTATATGTGCCCTTTTCCAATCATCCAGGACCTCCCTTGATTGCCACAAGTTTTTAAACATAATGGCCGGAGGCTTTGCAATCATATTAGTCAACTCCCTCGGCACCCTTGTCGCATTCAGCCCCATGGATATGAACACATCCAGCTTTTCTAAACAGTCTCAAATCTGTTCTTTTTCCACTGAGGGCTGTTGATTTTTTTCTCCAAACTGTGCTGCCCTGGGGTGAAAAAGGTATTGAGCACTTCAGTTTTTTCCTTATCGTGTATGACTAGGTTGCCTCTCCCAGTCATTAAGGGACCCACACTTTCCCTGACCTTCCTCTTGTTGCTAACATATTTGTAGAAACCCTTCTTATTACCCTTCACATCCCTTGCTAGCTGCAACCTCCAATTGTGCTTTGGCCTTCCTAATTTCATTCCTGCATGTGTGAGCAATACTTTTATACACCTCTGTAGTTGTTTGTCCAAGCTTCCACTTCTTGTAAACCTCTTTTCTTTTGTTTTTAAGCTCACTGAGAGTTCTCTGCTAAGCCAAGCTTATTGCTTGCCACACTTGCTATTCTTTCTGCACATCGGGATGGTTTGTTCGTTTGCCCCGAGCAAGGTTTCTTTAAAATACAACCAGTTCTCTTGGACTACTTTCCTCCTCAGACTGGCTTCCCAGGAGATCCTACCCATCAGTTCCCTGAGAGAATTGACGTCTGCTTTCATGAAGTCCAAGGTCCATACTCTGGTGCTTTCCTTTCTTCCTTTTGTGAGGATCCTGAACTCGATCATCTCACGATCATTGCTGCTCAAGTTGCCATCCACTTCTACATCCCCCATCAATTCTTCCCTGTTTGTGAGCAGCAGGTCAAGAAAAACATCACCCAAGTTGGTCTCTCCAATACTTGCACCAGGAATGTGTCTCTAACACTCTCCAAAAATTTCCTGGGTTTCCTGTGTACTGGTGGATTGCCCTTCCAGCAGATGTCAGAATGACTGAAGTCCCCCATGAGAACCAGGGCCTGTGATCTAGAAACTTCTGCTAGTTGTCTGAAGAAAGCCTCATCTATCTCATCCTCCTGGTCTGATTGCAGATACCCACCATGACCACATCACCCTTGTTGCTCTCCTCTCTAACCTTAACTCAGAGACTTTCAACAGGCCTATCTCCAGTTTCATACTGGAGCTCTGAGCAATCATATAGCTTTTACATACTGTGCAACTTCTCCACCTCTTCTCCTCTGCCTATCCTTCTTGAACAGTTGGACTGATCCATGACAGTGCTCCAGTCATGCAAGCTAACTCACCAAGCCTCTGTTTTTCCAATCACTTCATAGTTCTGTGTTTGTGCAATGACTTTCAGTTCTTCCTGATTGTTTCTCAGGCTCTGTGCATCCATGTACAGACCTGAGGTAACTAGCCAATTACCCTACTGTCTCAGGAAAAATGAGGCCTTCCCTGTTCCCTCCTCCTTCTTGTGCTTCCCTCAGGTCTCCCACTTCCCTCAGGGCTTTGTTTTCCATTCCCTTGAGAGCTTAGTTTGAAGCCCTCCTCACTAGGTTAGCCAGCCTGTCTGCAAAGATGCTCTTCCCTTGCATTCCCTTCCCTTTCATTCTCTTGTATAGACTCTTAATGAATTTTGATTTGGTCTTGTGCTCATTGAAGTAAATGGTTAGATTGTGTTTCTGTGGTTACTGGATGAGGTCTTTTATCAGTTATCTCCAAATTAAAATAAGTCATATTTTTTCTATATTTACAAAAAAGTTTAAATTAATTTTGGTCCTTAAGTTGATTGAATAATGGCTCAATTGTGAAAACTATTTTGTGCTCATGAACTATCTTCCTGTGACCACTATGGCTAGGGACAGAAGTTACACATAAACTAGTTTATATGATCAGAAATTGGTTTAAATCTGTAACAGAACAAAAGTTCAGTGCACATAAACCAATTTTAAAATGGCTGAAACCAGTTTAAGATAAACCTGGTTGAATGTAGTACTCTATCAGACTTAACTGATTTGGGTCAAACTGGTTTAAAAAACTTCTGTCCCAGATCCCTTCCTGGTTCAAGTTACATCAGTCCCCCAACATCCCAGCATGCTTTCCAGCCCTGGGCTGTGCTGTGTTGTGCTGTCTGTTCCAGAGAGCAGAGCTGGCCCTGCCCCTCTGCTCCCTAGCTGGAGCACTGAGGGCTGGCTGACAAAGGGGTGGGGAAGAGGCAAGCCTGGCTGAGGATGCAGCCCAGTCTACAGGGGAGGGTCTGCAATGCCAGGTAAACCCTGGCTGAGGTCTCAGGCCAGGGACAGGGTTAAACACCCCTTCCCCCACCCAAACTTACTCCTAGATGCAAGTGTGGACTTCAAATCCCAGAGATACCTAGAAACAGGAAAAGGAAGTGATGAGCAACCCTGAATGGTCCTGCTGCTATAATTCTGGGCTGTAAATCCCAAGACCTTGGGGATTACAGGAAGAGGAAGTGAGTACATAGTCAGACAGTCATATTTGAGCATTCATGGCTTCTGGCTTGAGCTACTGCAGGCATGTGGTTGCATTTTCTGAGTCAAAGGTAAATATCATTCATTTCTGTTTCAATTTAAACTGTGCAGTTTAGAATAACCTGCAAATACTCAATTGATTTGGCCTCAGGGTTTTTACTGTCTGTACCTAGCGCTGAAACTGCATGCTGATCTTGCCTTGTCCATACCCTTAAAAGTCTAAAGTTTCATTCAAAGCTACTGAAAATTAATGCAATAACTCCTGATGACTTCACTGGATTTGAGATCAGATGTAGATATTTTTAGTAGCTCTTTTTTCTCTTTCTGATTTCAAGTAGAATTTCCATCATGGGCCTGCAAAACTTCCTATTGAAAGTTTTATCATGGCTGGGATGGTCCTCTAAAAATTTTCCATTTTGACAAATTGGCACTTTCTACCTCAAAAAGATTTGTCAAAAATCCTTAAACAGTTCATTTCTTAGGACTGACCTCTTAACACTGTCAGCCTTTGCTATCACACATGGTTTAAATTCATATCCTTCTGACTTTCAGTTTTAGAATGATGACTCCAAAGCTGAGGAAGTTCTATTTAAATTACTTTAAATGGCTAAGCCATCGTCTATTTGACCCTTTCTGAGGTGGAGAATAGATCTCAAAGCCAACACATTGTCAGTATCTCACCCAACTGCATAGTTAGTCCAAATAAAGATATTACCAAACTAATCCTGCTTTTTCCCTCATTTTTCTTAGAAGGATGGATGAAAGGCATTGAGAAGCTCCAAAATACCATTTGGAGAGCAGGTGAAATTGAGTTAGCTCAGCCTATACGAAACAAAGAGTCTAATCTGCTTCTTATTCATATCCCATATCACTAGCATTGGTGAAAATCAAGGATAACTCTGCTGAAGCGAATTTAAGTATATGAGCATCTATGATATTGGAATCGGACCCACTGATCTAACTGGGTTATTCCCACTGTATTTTAACATACCAGAGAAATTAATAAGGCTAATTTTTTCATTATTTGTGTTACTGATGAGTGTTACACATACTTAAGCACCACACATATGCACATGCTTTATTTTCTTTTTATTAATTTATACTTACTAAATTCTCAGACTCATTCCTAAATACTTATCAAAATTGTTCATTTTATGCACTTGGAGATCTTTCCCTTTATCTCTTACTATGTATTTAGAGTGTACAATACACTCTCCCATAGTCACAGAGGGTTCTTGTTTCCTCTCTATAATCCCTTTTCTATATCTATAAGATATATATATATATATAGTAGGAGCCCATAAGATAAAAACGTACTAAAGTCATTCTTACATATACTGAATTACATCTTCATTAATATAAAATGTTAGTCCCACTTGATTTTTTGACTAGTTTTAATTTTGATATTATGACACATGTACAGTACTTACTGAGATCATTCTGTCTAAGAAGTTGTCATTATTTAGCTTCTCTGATTGAACTATCCTTGTTATGTATTTATTAGCCACTAAAAGATTTAAGTTTTTGGACTGATAATCTGTCTCTCTTCTGTTTCGAGTTAGTTGAGATATGAAGCACTAAATGGCTCATTTTTAATCAGTTTCCTCAATCATCTGCTGTCATATTTGCTCTTTGCTTCAGTTTTGGGGGTTTTGAGCAAGTGGTAGGGGCAATTCATAAATTTTGTAGCTGCTAAAATGCCTCATTTGAAAAAGTACTGAATACCTCTGTTTTCATTGGCTTCTTTTGGGATCGCAGGGGTTCAAAACCTTTGAAAATAAGACTTTGAGGGTCATATATTCTTTGGCCAGCATTATTTTACATTATAGTTGGTTAAGTGACTGCATAATATCATGTAATAACATATGAGATTATATTTATTTTCTCTTACTGAACTTTGCATAACTTTTGCTTAATTTACAAATCAAGAGTTGATTCATTGATCTAAGTATATCAACAAAACTCAAAGGTTCCCAGGGTTCAGCTGTACTCAGTAAGAAAGGCAGTACAATTTAATTACTTTACTTATCATAACTCTAATTTAAAATCCTGAAATTTTTAAAAATGGTGATACACTGTTTGAAACTTGTTATGTTAGTCAAATGTGGAAGAGGATGAAGTTTATGATGTCTTCTGGTTAGTATTTAAGGTACCAATTAAACTAAGCTCAGAGAAGGATATTCAAACATTTAAATGTACCAACTGTATTTGGAAGTCATTTGCTCATAACTGAAATTATAAAACAACGCACTGAAAACATACTGAAAACACAATTGTGGTGGGGGGGAGGGGACACATTTATAAAGATTCCAGTGCTAGTCTCTTAATGTATTCATATGCTTATTTGATTTTCAATGTAATCATCTGTAGCACAAATTTTACTTACTTGCTACTTGAAGATGATAATCTACAATGAGTGGATCCCCTTAAGTGAACTTACAATGCCAACACACTGCCTGCATTTGAAAACATTCCCTTTCTAGCTGTCAGTTTTGCTACGGAGTGCTACTGTGCACCAACATTAATTAGTTGTGAGTGGGGGCTGATTTAAAGTCCAGGTGCTGAGCAATTTAAGAAACATTAGTTCCCTGCCGTGAAGCAATTAGTCTCTGGAGTTTCTTTTTGTCCTGATCATGCTATGAATTCTACTTGAGTTAAGTTTACACACACTGGTACATATTACCTAAAGTAACTGAACCCAACTCTCCTTACTCAAAATTTCAAAGAAGAACAAAAACTTTGTTTTACATTTTATTTTTAAATGGTTTGAGGGTTTTATTTCCCAACCCCCTTTCAGACTAGTTTTCTCAGGGGTAATGTACAGGTGTCCTGTGTTGTCACACACATTTGTTCTTTTCCCTGGGGAAGTGCTTGCATCTCTTCCACATTCCTATGTCCCTGAACTGCTAATTAGTGATACAAAAATCTCAGACAATTTACAGTTCCAGTCCTGTTTGGATAAAAAACTCAAAGTCCTGACCTATTTACACTTTAGAATTGACAGTTGTTTAGTATGGTCTGTGGTATTTGTCTTTCTCATTTTGACTAGATACATAAGGCACAGAAATTTTTGATGACTCCAACTTGGAGTATAATGAAACTTGGAGTATAATGAAACTGAAATTGAGGTGAACACATGGAATAATTACCATCTGGTTTTATACAAAGCTCTTCCTCCATCCTTTGTTTTAAGTCACCAAGGTGATTTGAATTGAATTCTCTTGAAATCTACAAATGCTTGGTAACTGAACTGCCCCCTCCAACTGTGCTTTTAATTATGTTATGTGAAACACCTCTCCTTACCTGTCGACTGAGTATTAGGGCCCCTCTAGATCCCATTGCGCTTATACCTGCATGTGTAATGTGTGACCCACACAATTGCGCCTCCTACTATGCCATATGTGCATGGCTGGAGGTGCAATTGTGGGATCACACATGAAATCAAATTGCACCTTATCACTGATGCAGGGGGAGCCTATGATCGCAGATTTGCCTTGTACTGGTTTCTGTGGCTGTGAGTCCCATAGCTAACATGGGCTATGGAGCTTACATTGTGGGCAGCATGAAGAATGCTGTCTCTGCTGCAGGCCTCATTAGCTGCAGGGCTTGCAGCTAGGGCTGTGAGAAAAACACTGCTGCCATTACAAGCTTCATGAGGTATGGGGCTTGCAGCAATAGCAAGCTATTGCTACTGTTCCTGGTCATGTAGCTGCTATGAGCCCTGCTGGTGCTGCTGCTGTCCCTGCAGCTGATGAGATTCTCAGCGGTGGCATCTGTCCTGGTACCTTACAGCTAGAGAGAAGTTACACATAAACTGGTTTAAGGCATCAGAAACTGGCTTAAATCTGTAACGGAACATAGGTTTAGTGCACATAAACCAATTTCAAAATGGCTGAAACTGGTTTAAGATAAATCTGGTTGAATGTAGTATCAAACTTAACTGATTTGAGTCAAACTGGTTTATTAAACTTCTGTCCCAGATCCCTTCCCGGTCCAAGTTAAATCACAGTCTCCCAGAATCCCAGCATGTTTTCCAGCCCTGGGCTGGGCTGTCTGCTCTAGCAGGGAAAATTTGGGATGGAGGAGAGGGAGGCAGGGACTGCCCCCACCCCCTGTAAACCCTGCTTGGAGTCTAGGGCCAGGGAGCAGGGTTAAGCACCCTTTCCTCTGCTCAAACTGATTTCTGGATGCAACTGTGGACTACAAATCTCAGAGGTACCTAGAAGCAGTCCCTGCCTGTGCATGGAAGCAAGAAGAGGAAGTGATGAGCCATGTAGAGTCCTGCTGCTGTGAGTCTGGCCTGTAAATCCCAGAGACATTGGGGGCAGCAGGAAAAGGAAACAAACACAACCCATGCTGGCTGCATACCAGAGAGCTGTGCTGTAGTGCCCCTTGGCTTCAGGCCTGAGTTGCTGCAGGCATGTGGCTGCATTTCCTGAATCAAATGTAAATGTGTGTCCAGTTTTTTCTCAGTTTAATCTCTGCATCTTAGACTAGCCTACAAGGACTGAATCAATTTAGTCTTGGGTTTTTTGATTGTCTATACTTAGCTTATGAGGCTCACAGTGAGGACAACAGTCTCCTCACTGTGAGCCCTGCAGCTGATGAGTCTCACAGCAGAGGCAGTGCCAGAAACCCTGCTCTCACTGTGAACCTTGTCAGCCATGGGGCGGGCAGAAGATGGTGCACCCCTGCAGCTTGGAGCCCCTTGGTTGATGGGACTCCCAGTCTCATGGGGGCACTGCTTCACATGTTCAATTAATGGCATGATTAGAATGAGCTACAAAGTTATTATCCATTTATTGTGGGATAATTTTGTAGCTTATCGCTTATTTTATTATGCTATCAATTGGTTGAACATGTAGCTGGTTCACAGCTTAAGGCAGCATTTTGCAACAGGTGTGCATGGCACATTGGTGTGCTATCAGGCATGTCCAGGTGTGCCGTGGCATTTTGGGCTGGAGCCATACCCCTCGGCTGCTGCTGCAGACACCGACAGATGGGGAGCATGGCTCCAGCTGAAAATGCTGTCCAGCTGGCCATGTACCATCCCTCTTCATTAGCATGTGGCTGGCTGTATGCCATTCCCTCCTCTCCCTTGTTGGTGTCTGGTTGGCCATGTGCCACCTCTGCTCCATGTCTGGTGTGCTGAGGTTCCTTTTTTACTTAGGTAAGTGTGCTGTGGGGCAAAAAAGGTTGGGAAACATTGACTTAAGGTATGATTACCTGGCTAATCATGCCTTAAGTGTAAGGTGTAGAGGGGTCCTAAGAAATTTCAAAGCTAGAAGAAATATACCTGAAGTTAAGGTCACATTAAAATCTCAATGTTGCACCACCAGAGCCTTTAATTCTGACAGGCCCCTGGGGTGAGAACGAATGGACTCTAGCTTATTTCTTTTTCCCGCGCTAGGCTTTGATTTCCCCTTTTATTGGCTGCTAGACAGATCAGATATCGCGAGATTGCCAAGATAAGGGTG
>JAGPOW010002742.1:45085391-45095805 GCA_030014935.1 Caiman crocodilus
TTAACAATAATTTGGATTATTAAGAAGTATTAGCTTTGCAGCTGAATACAAGGCATGACCTGTGGCCTAGCAATGCCACTGACCACAAGGCAGAATGATGGCTAAGCCTTTGCTTGTGTCAAGTAATCATTTTAACTGTGTTAATCATTTTCTGAGTAAAATGCAGCAAGTGGATCTGTGTCTGTGTGCTGGAAAATCAGATACTGCAAGAAGCAAGATAAGACAAAGAAACCATTGTTCTAAGTACAGTGATTGTGTCCTTAAGAAGTATCTACTACTGTGCAAGGTTTTGCTAACATATCATAATGTTACTGTTACTTAGCTTTTAAAAAGTGCTAGTTCAGCTTAATAGAAATATGCTGTTACAAAGACTGGTAAAGCACCGCCCAAGTATTGCTTTTGTTAACCCTGTAGTCTTTACTTGTTGTAAAAAGTATAAAACATCGCCCCACCCTTTGGAGGGGGAGGCATTTTGCCTTTTTCTGGCTTTATGGTCTTTGCTCGAGCAAATAAATGATTGTCAGTTCTTTACCTGCGTTGTCTGGTCTCTATTGCAGCTAGATAATGAACTTTAGGGAGTTTTCTTCCACACAAGGACTTTGGATCCTTGCTCATCATATGAAATAGCAATGATTGTGAGGCCAGGAAATGATTAGCCTGGCTCCAGGCACTGCAGGAGTATCCTGCCTCAGCTCCACTCAGTTCAGCTGCAGACAGAGGCTCAAACTAATATATAATGCTATTACAAGTTACAGTGCTATCATATTTGTAATTTTCCTGACTGTTTTCTTTTTAGCCTCTAGCATGATGTGCAACAAACTAGAATTACACCATTATCAAAGGAAAGTGAGGGCCTTGTTACACATTACACTGTGAGCTGCTCCATTGTTCATCCGTGTAAGTGCTAACTCAATTTTAGAGCAGTCACAAATTCAGGCCAGCAGGAACCGGGAGGAGTGAAAGGTAAGAATCACCACACTGCCCTCCCCTCCCCTCATCTCCCCTCCGCTCTCATTTTGAGTCCCCCCCCCCCAATGCTTTCCTGACCCCTGGGGCTTCTCTAGTTCCACCTTTCCTCTCCCTGTCCCACACCTTGCTTACTTGTGGCTGCCCATGCTGTCTGTCCCAGAAAAGCAGGCAGGAGATGGTTAACCTGCCTGCCCAGTCTCCACTGCTGTTGGGCTGATGCTTTTCTCCAGGTTGAGCCCAGCTCAGAGAACAGCAGTGGTGGGGTAACAGCTGGGCTGGCAGGTTAAGCCTGCCTGCTTCTCCAGGACAGACAGCATGGGTACCCACAAGTAAGCAGGGGTGGGGGAGATGGGGCAGTGCATGAGCTGCTGGAGTGGGTGGGCTGTTTATACTAATGCGTAGTCTAAAGTGGCTATGCATTAGTGTACCATGAGCTGGGGAACATGGATTAGAGATGAAACTGAATTGGGCTGGCATAACTTTAAGTCAACTAAAGAGTACTTAAAACTAGTTTCAGGTGTTAATGTGTAGACAATCTAGGGGTTGAGCTCCAAGAACCACCTAAAATTCCCAAGACTCTGTTTTTAATTCCCTAAGCAGTAAGATAGCCAAAGACAAACTAGATGAAAATTAGTTGGGGTAGTGGGTTGCCCTTTAGAGTTTTTCATGCTCTGACATTGTGTTGCATTTATTTTCCTCTAATTATGTTTTTTCAGGTCAAGTGTGGTATAAGCTCTGTGTCTCCAGAGCACGCAATTACATAGTTAACCAGTAATTAATAAGCCAGATATTTCTTTCCTTGTTTTTACCTGTAAAGAAATGGCAAATCCTATTAAATTCCACTGGCTGTTACTTTTTGTGAATGGGATTAGAAAATTCCACTAATTGTCCAACAAATTTAAGTAAAGAGAACAAAAACGGTGATTCTTAAACAACTGCAAACCAAAAAAGTTCTATATTGAGTGGGGACTGACATCTCTGTGAGAGGGAGAACATAATAGCGTCTCAGCTACAGAAGTGTGATTTCCTGAAATGGTCTATTCTTGGGGTTTTTTTGCTCTTTGCAAGCAGTTTCCCCTTTAAATATTACTACAGCCTAAGAATCTCCTGGATTAATTGAAGAGGTTAGGTTTGTACCTACTCACTTCATTGACAGTTGTTACTAATTAGTGGAGCTTAGTCACTAAGGAGCCTGAGGAGAATAGTTTATATTTTTTTTCATAGCATTTAAGCACATAATACACTTGTGAGTGAAAGATTTTCATTTAGGAGCACTGAGGTTTAGAGATATTAGTATAACCATTGTGGCACGGATGGTGACATTAAAGCAACAGCCCCACAGTAGAGGGGGTGCATTGACTTGCTAATCTAGTAGTTGCTCTGGGAGGGTAGATTCAGAGAAGCCTTTTTGAGCTGAGTTGATGCAATAGAAAGAAACTGTGGTCCTGTTTGGTTCTTCCTTAATACCTATTGGGGAGGACAGCATCATTACAGTCTCTTTTCTCCAGCAGTCATTGAATTCCTGGGCCTAAACTCTGAAATTTCCACAAAGTCCTGCCTAAAGATGGGTAGAAAGTAGTGTAGACCAGGGTTAGGGACAGAAGTTACACATAAACCAGTGTAAGTGATCAGAAACTAGTTTAAACCTGTAACAGAATGTACGTTCAGTGCACAAAATGGCCCAAACTTGTTCAAGATAAACCTAGTTGATCGCAGCATGGCCCCATTAAGACTAAGGGGGCAGGGAAGGGGTTAATTCCCCCACTGAGGAACCACAGCTGGGGTGGAGCAGCTCCCCTTTCCTACCCTTGCCACCATGGGGTAGAGAGGGAGGCTGTATGCGGAGCTAGGCTCCAGAGAGGGACTTTTCCCCCTCCTCCCCCTATAATGCCATGGGGTGGTTGCGACAGCCAGAACCAGAGGGATTAATAAGCAATGATGTGTGCTTCTTGGAGGCATTTGGTATTCTGCCTAAATAGATAATATTAGCTTGTAAGTTTGCAAATGACTTATCTGTCATAAGTTTAAGCAAACTGAACTAATGAATTAACTGTTCATGTAACTAACTGGGCCCCAGAGCCTGAACTGTGAGTTCAGCTGGCCTAACAGTTTCTTGCTCAGGGTTCAGCCTTAGCGATAAAACCTGGATCTAACTGCCAGGCACACCCAAGTACATTCCAGGAAGGGGTATCCCAGGAAAAGCATATTTAAATGAAGCCTAAAAGGGGTTGGGATTTAGGCGGAGCAATGTCAATTTCATACCTAAAAGTGCTGCATCATAATTTGCTTATTGGATAAACCTGAGTCTGGGTAGTAACCTTTTATAATGATTTTGACGCCTTTCAATCCCATAGGATAATAGCTATAGGGCAAGATTGTGAGTGGCCCTGAGCCAACAGATTAGCATAAGACTAGGTATACAAAACACATGCATCAGGTAACCAGCAGGAAGGAGGTAACAGAGCGGTCATTTCTGTCCCACGCCTGGACCCCGGACTCCCGGCATGAGTGAGGATCGGATCCTGAGCAAGGGCCCTTCCCCTGGTAAGCCCTCAGACAGCGTCGATCTTCAGGGACGCCTGACTTTGCTGGAACCACTTGGCGCGCACCTGGCATTGAGGGACTGTCAATAAGTTGCCAACCTATGTCTGTCTATTTGTCTGTTATTATTATCTGTTATTATTTTACTACTAGCTCTTTTATATTGCCTTATCTGCTTATCGCATTTATCTTTCTGTTAACTGGTGTGTGTGTGTGTGTAAGCTATACTAAATTTGCCTTTATTCCACTCCCTACTTGCCTCCTTGATCCAAATGAATATACTCACAGTGCCCAGGTGGGGAGGGAGACTGTGTGGTGCTGCCCGGCCTGGCCCAGCCTGGGCACAGGGAGCAACTATCACTAAGCCACAGCTGCTGGAAAAAGCCCTGTCCCTGCGGTCTGGGCCACCCCTTCTCAGCCTCAACTGAGGCAGCTGTGTGATGGGCTGGCCCAGGCCCCAGCAGTTGTGCTTCAGTGACAGGGAAGCTCAGCCCTGTCAGTGAGAGCAGCCTGGCCTGGTGTGCACAGGCAGCAGCTTCCCAGGCAGTGGGCTAACCAGGCCAGCTCAGAGGCATCACGGGGGCTCATGTGTCAGCACCTGTGGTGGGTGGCTGCTGGACTCCAGGCCTGCTGGTGGTTCTGAGCTGGCCCAGGTAGCCTGCTGCCTGGCCAGCTGACACCTGTGTGTGATGGGTCAGGCTGCTGTCCTTGTCAGGGCTCAGCTTCCCTATCACTGAGCAGTAGCTGCTGAGGCCTGGGCTGGTCCTGCTGCCCTGGCTGGAACTGAGTGGGACCAGCCTGGACTGTAGGGGCAGGGCTATTTCTAGTGGCTGAGGCTCAGTGACAGCTGTTCCCCATCCCCAGGCCAGGCTGGGCTGGGTAGTGCTGCACAGAATCCACCCCCCTCCCCACCCTGTGGTGGTGGGGGAGAAGGGAGAAAAGTCCCTCCCTGGGTCTGGGAAGCTCCAGACAGAGCATCCCTTCCTGCCCCACAGCAGTGGGAAAGAGGGAGGACGGGGAAGAGTCCCACTCTGGTTGGGTGGTAGAGCTGTGTGCCTGAATTGCTGTCAGGAAGCTGCTGTGGTGGGCAGGGCTCTCCCCCTTCTCCTCCTCTTCCCGCACCATGTGGGTCTGGCTATAGTCCCACTTCCCCTGCTCTCTAAACCCAGGCCAAGGTGCTCTCCCACTTCCCCTGCTCTTCAAACCCTGCAGGCCAAGGTTGGGGTTTAAACCCCTCCTCAGTCATACTCGGGCCTGCCGAGGCCTGATCAGCACCCTCTCCCCCTACCCTCAGCTCAGCTCCTCTGTGGAAGGGAAGGGAGGGCTGCTGTAGTGACCCTGGGCTTCTGGCCTGAGCCATTGCAGACATGCGTCTGCATTTCCGGAATGATAAGTGAATGTCTGTTTACTTGCAAATCAGTTTAATCTTTGTAGTTACACTAACCTGCACAAGTTGTATCACTTCAGGCTCAGGCTTCTTGAATGTCTGTCCCTAGCCCAGTATGCTACTAATTCCCCCGCTTCTGTCCCAGGACTCTGCTCTCACTGTTATCCTGCATTCTTCAATTACTGTTGCCATTGATGGCTGCAAATTCCCATGGCCTATAGCTATGCTGAGGGGCAAATTCAGTAGTGAGGGCAGAGAGCAGGTTGGACATCAGCAAGATTTGTCAGGGAAGAGGTGAAGTACAGCACAGGAATGCCCCAGGACAAACAGCATGCAGCAGGCAGAAAGATGCTACAGCCCCAGCCACTATGGGCTAGTTAGAAATTCTTTGTTAAGCCAGGGCTGGCCTGGTGGCCATAGGTTTGCCACTACTAATGTGACTCTAGGTAGGATTGTTCCTTAGCGGGTACTGGCTTTCTCTGCGCAGCCTGAGGCAGGTCACACTTGTCACTGAATTAGGATGGTGCAGACTGTTCCCCAACCTACCTATCTTTGTTCTGTGGGGTGTACTATGATCCCAACTTCTCCATTCCATTTGCCTTGCTGCCTGGCCATCTTTTTTTAGCAAAAAATGCTATACCAATCAGCTCTTGCACCAATTCCTTGCAGTGGAAGGCTTTTAGCAAATACGTTTGAGCTATGCAAGTTCTGATGCCAATTCTGTTGGCAAAATTCAATGAATGGGATATAGACGGGCTTCTGTGCAAGAAACAGGCAGGAGAAAGGTTTTGGGTTTACTTCCTAGGGAGGTATTTTTATAGGGCACCTTTAATACAGTGTCCATGATAAAATAACACAGTTGATGGATTTTTCTTCCAGTTACCTTACAAGTTCTATGTACATGTAGAAGAGTTGGATCTTGGATCTTGGAAAAATGTTTACATGGGCTGGAGTGAATTTCTTGAATGATGCTGAGCATATCAGCAGTAAAGTTCATAGATTTATAAATGCTAGGATTGGAAGGGACCTCAAAGGATCATCAAGTCTGACCCCCTGCCAGTGGCAGGAAAAAGGGCTGGGGTCATGTGACTCCGGCGAGGTAGTTGTCCAGTCTCCTCTTGAAGAGCCCCAGGGAAAGACTCCCTTGGAAGCCCGTTCCAGATTCTGGCAGCCCTAACTGTGAAGAAGTTCTTTCTGATGTCCAACCTAAATCTACTCTCTATCAGCTTGTGGCCATTGTTTCTGGTTATTCCAAGATCTAGTAAACAGGATATCCTATTCTCCTCCCCCCGCCCCTGGTGAATTTGTATACTGCCACAAGATCCCCACTCAGTCTGCTCTTGTGGAGGCTGAAAAGGTCCAGGTCCCTCAGCCTTTCCTCATAAGGCCTTCCCTGCAGGCCTCTAACCATACAAGTGGCACTCCTCTCAACCCTGTCAAGGTTGCCCACATCCTTCTTGAATTGCAGCACCCAGAATTGGGCACAATACTCTAGCTGCGGCCTGACCAGTGCCACATAGAGGGGGAGCATCAGCTCCCTGGACCTGTCTGTGATGCACCTACTAATGCATGACAAAATGCCGTTAGCTCTGCTAATTACTTTGTCACATTGATTATAGGTGTGCTGGTGATTCCCTCTCCCTAGGTGCAGCACATTACACTTCTCCTTGTTGAACTGCATCCTATTGTTCTCTGCCCACTTCTTTAACCTGTCTAGGTCCACCTGGATTCGGTTTCTTCCCATTGGTGCTTTGCCCCATAGTTTGGTGTCATCTGCAAATTTGGACAGAGTGCTTTCCATGTCCTCATCCAGGTCGCTGATGAAGATATTGAACAGCACCGGCCCAAGAATTGAGCCTTGGAGGACCCCACTGCCCACATCTTTTGAGGTTGATACCAACCTGTCCACCACCACTCTCTGAGTATGACCCTTAAGCCAATTTGCCACCCACATGACTGTGTAATCATCTATGCCATTCAATTTGTTTATAAGAATAGGCTGGGATACCAGCTTAGTCAGGCAGGATTAACCTGCTATGAACTTGTGCTGGTTGCCCTTCAGGATCATATTACCTGCTGGACTTCTACAAATGTGATCCTTGATAATTTTTTCAAGGGTTTTCTGAAGAATAGAGGTGAGACTAACTGGTCTATAGTTACCCAGATCCTTCTTCCTCCCATTCTTGAAAATAGGGACCATATTGGTCTTTTTTTCCAGTCCCCTGGGACCTCACCTGAGCACTACAAGTGCTCAGGCAATCATGCCAGTGGCTCTTCTATGACACTGGCTAATTCTTTCAGCACCCTTGGATGGAGATCATCCAGTCCTGCTGTTTTAACCACATCCAGCCCCTCCAAGTGTTTCTTTACTAGGTTGGTGCTGACAGTTGGTGGGCTGGTAGTTCTCCTGCTTCTGTCAGTAATGCATTTGGGATATTTGTCTAGATCCGAGTTCAAGAATACAGAGGCAAAAAACTAACTGAAGAGCTCTGCTTTGTCCCTTCTATCTGTCACCAACTGCCCTTGCCTATCCTGTAGGGACCCTATGCTGCTCTGAGCCTTTTTTTTGCTCCCTATATATCGGAAAAAGGACTTTTTGTTGTTCTTAATTTTTGTCACCAGTCTGAGTTCTAATGCTGCTTTGGCCATTCTAACTGATTTCCTGCAAGTGTGAGCTAAAGAGGTATAGTCCTCTTTGGTAGCTACCCCCTACTTTCACAGCCGGCATGTCTCTTTTTTTGCCCTTAGGCTTTCTGGGATACAGACTCGGCCACTGGGGTCCCCTAGCCATGCCCTTGCTGAGTAGGTCCCGCCACTTGATGTCTGGGTGGGATGCCAGGAGGGTTTCTTGGCTCCTTTGCACCCTTCTATGCAGTGGGATTACGTTCTGCGCCCAAAGGATCGCTTCCTTGAGGAATGACCACACTTCCTGGACCCCCATTTTATCAATTCTCTTGAGCTTTAATGCTTCACTAATTAATATCCTAAGCACACTGAAGCCAGCCTTTCTGAAATCTAGCATTTCTGCCCTGCTGGTTACTTTTCCCACCCTTCGCTGGATAGTGAGTTTAATCAATTGATGGTCACTATTCCTTAGGTTGCCTTGTACCAGCAGATTCCCCAAGCTGGCTAGAGGACAGCAAACCAGTCCACTTTTCCATCGTCCATCGCCATCACCTCTACATGGTCGTGTGCTGCACAATTCATCATGCTGCCCTTGTGTCCCACCCAGACATCAAGTGGTGGGACCTGCTCAGTAAGGGCATGGCTGGGGCACCCCAGTGGCTGAATCTGTACTCCACCCTAATCCCAAAGAGCCACTGGGGACCTCAGCTGGTGGCTGCTCCATGAAGCCATGGGTGTATATGTGGTGAGCTTCATGGACACCTCAGTCTCCTGCCCCTTTTGCAGGCAGAAGGAGACCCTGACACAGATGACTCTCAAGTGTGCCAGGCTGCACCCCTCTACCTCCACCTTCAGAATCTCCTCCTGAATTTCACACCCCCCTTTTTGTTTTTGGTCACTCCATCCATGTCTCCACCAAGTCCTGGGACTTCCTGGTCAACCTCCTCCTGGCCCTGTACTGGATCAGGAAGGAGGCTCTGGATTGGAAGGTGCCTGGAGACTGCATGGCCACTTTTCTCTTCCTTGTCCATGCATGTTTTTGGGCAGAGCACCAGTGGGTGGCATCCACTGGCTCCTTGGATGCCTTTGAAGACCAGTGGGTGCAGCCCAGGGGGTTCTGCTTGGTGTCCCCCTCTGGAGAACTTCTTTTCACATTTTGAAACTTTGACCCCCATGTCACTTCTACCCTTTTCTTCCTTAGTTGTCTGACCAAAAAAAAACCCCCAAACAAATAAATATTAGTTGTATCCTTCAAACTTTGGCCCCACACAGTGGGGCTATTAGTTAACTAGGTGGGCCTTAAGGCCAATGATCTCTGGAAGATACAAATAGACAGGTCATCCTCCGCAGCCAGCACCAAGTCCGGAAAAGCTTTCTCCCTAGTGGGATCGCATACCACCTGCATTAGGTGGAGGTTCTGTATATAAGTTAAAACCCTATATGAGTGATTAGTTCTGTCTCCCTGATCCTCCCAGCAGATGTCAGGGTAGTTTAGGTCACCCATGACAACAGTATCTCTTGACCATATGGCCTCTGAGAGCTGCCCAGAGAATTCCAGGTCTAGCTCATCCTCCTGGTGTGATGGTCTGTAGCAGACCTCCACTACCAAGTTCCTTTCCCCTTGATCCCCTTGTGTCCTAACCCATGGTACCTCAGTTTGGCCCTCCTCTGATCCCATCTTAATTATAGAAGATGTATATTAAAAGTTGATTCCATGAGGAGCAATCTAAGAGTAATTTTGCTAGGTTAGCTGATGCCTGCAAATTATGTTGACAAAAGGAAATAAAACGGTGCAGGTGAAAGTTTGTTCTGAAATTTTGTGAGTATGCTAAAGTAAAAATGATGTTTATTCCAGATGGACTATTTACTGAAAAATCAATAGAGCCGTCCCTTGGTGGGGGTGAAATTGAGGTGACTGCCCTGGGTCCCGTGCTTTGGGGGGGTCCCACAAACAGTGTTATGCAGGTCCTGCAGACAGTGCCATTGGCATGTGCTGAGGGAGCTACCATTCAGTGTGGCTGCTGTGCGCTTCCAGCTTCATGCTCTGGCTGCTTGCCACCCTCCCCCCCAAGCACAGGCTGATATACCCTGGGCCCTGCACACACCTAGGATTGGCTCTGAACATCAAGTTGTGCTAAATACTCATAATTTCAAATCTGAACACAATAACCAGCGATGATCTAGTTATTGCATTTTCGTGGTAATTAAAAATGTGCCAAAGATAAACCCAAGGAACTGGCATGTAAAATATATGTTGCCAATTTTGAATAGGGGAGTTGATGAATATCTTTTCCTTAACCTGTGACAAGGTGTGTCCCAGGAGAGCTATGACTGCAGACAACATGAGACCCAGAAATGTATGTATTAGTTTCCCCAACTGATATGCTCTTTTCTTTACCATAAATTCTTATCCAGAAATGAGATATCAGTCATCAAATGATTTAATAGGAAGAACATTCTAAGTGCCATTTACAAACAAAAGTTGAACGCTGTATTGGGCATATCAATACTATACAGGCAGTCCTTGACTTACAGTGTTTCAAGTTACAACGTTTTTCACTTAGAACATTTATAAATCAGCATTCTGTTTCAACTTTCTGAGATCAGTTTTGACTTGACAATGCTTGATCCGATGCTACACCATGCCAGTGGACAAGTTCGCTGCATTGCCCATCTCCATGAAGAACATCTGTCCAAACTTCCTTGGACATTTTCTTTAAGAAAGCAGACAATAAATACTCCAGAAAAATCTGCAGCCAAGACTCCTGAGAAGACTCTAGCCAAGAGCCCTTCAAAAAGTCCAGCAAAGTCACCTCACAGAAGTCCTTCCAAATCAATATGATTGCTATTTACAATATAAATACATTAATGTAGCTATATTACTCATCTATA
>JAGPOW010002742.1:45095905-45113896 GCA_030014935.1 Caiman crocodilus
GTCCAGCAAAGTCACCTCACAGAAGTCCTTCCAAATCAATATGATTGCTATTTACAATATAAATACATTAATGTAGCTATATTACTCATCTATAATTGATTGAGTAGAAACTTCTGGGTTATTTTTGGTGAAAATAGGGTATCGGGCCTTGGTTTAGGAACCAATCCCCTATTTATAACACTGTTTGCTATGGGAAAATTGGTTCCGAGTTGCATCATTTCAACTTAATTGGTTCCTGAAAACAGTATTTTGTGTCATGAATCTGAGGACTGCCTGTACTAGAGTCCTGAGCTTGTAAAATTAGCAGGTGGGGGTTGACAAGGATGGCCATGCCCATTGTGTTTAATCCAGTCATTCCGCACACAAAAATGGTAAAAAACAGTAAGAAATTGCTCTTTGGAACTGTTTTCTCTTAGGAAGGGCTTTTATGAGCTCCAGAGCATAATGATCTTTGGCATGAGTGATTTTTAGGCAGAATCCAGAAGTAGCTTGGGTTCCATCAGAGACAGGGGAAGCAACTCAAATCCATTATCAGTACCTAAGCAGCAATAATTAATGATTCCACATTTCATTTCAGTTTGATCGCAGAATTTTAACAAAAATTCCTTGGAGTCCTTGAGAGTCCTCTGCAGCATGTTGCTGATGACAGGTTGGTGTTGCTTTGGGATATCTCGTTACAATGCACTATTTCTATTATAGAATAAAGGAGAAAACATTGAAAACCAAAAGAGGTGATAAAATGAGAACAACATGAAGAATCAATTTCTTATTTGTAATTTGTCTGTTTATGGAATTGTCTCTTCATCACCCACACCATTTGGCCTGTGCTTTGATCCACAGATGGATCGGGCATGGAACATGCACAGCTGTGAATATCAAGCTCACAGGTGTTTAATTCTTTTTGACTTTTCCAGAAATCCTAGCCAAATTTGTGTGGATTAAGCACAGCCATTTCACACTGTAGTAATGACACAGGACCAGATTCTATTCCTTTTGCAAGGCTGAAGAAGCTGGAAAACTGCTGGCTCTACATAGCTAGAGATTCCTATGTGGGGAATGGCATACAACCACTATAGTCTCTTTCTGAGTCACTCCTTCCTTTGGCCTCCAATGTAGGAGGCATGTCATAAGCATTGCTAGAATACTGCTGAATGTAGCTGTTTTAGGCTGGCATAAAGGCTGCCAGAGGTCACGGCCAGTTGGAATATTCTTAAGTGTCCTACAGGGAGGAGAAGGAAGAGTTGTGCAGAAGATGGAAGTTTATTTTTTACAGGTTTTGAGATTTCAGAATTAGGCTTTGGTCCAAATCAGGGCAAAAACTGAAAACTTGCAAGGTCATTTGTGAAGGAAAGCTCCAAATATATAATAGCTTTGGTCCAAACAAAACATTTTTATACTGATTTTTGACACACTTTTTATTATAGCAAACAATCAAAAAGCACAAAGTAAAATTTTATTTTTTCTATATAAAATGTGTCAAAATGGGGCAGTCTGATTTGGTTGGACTTTTTGTAAATTCAGTTTTGTTCCAAAACAAATTTCTGTCCAAATGACTCAATTCCATGAAGTGTTTCAATTTTACAGCCCAAATTTTCAGGATACTATTCCTCCACCCACCTTTAGAAATTTTGCCTGCCTAGGAGCCACCATAACACCAGCCTGAGAATATGGGAGACAGACCTTGCTCTTTTTTTGCTTTCCTTCCCCAGCTGAGAATTTGGCCTCATGTTAACTTCTCTAAGTATATTATTCTCATGTATTTTCTGATGGATTACCTTGTATGTTACCTACAATACCTTCACCTGTCAAGGGCTGTTGATTTACTACGTGCTGTTTGCTGTTCATTTGAATGAGGAAGCCTTCAGTGCGAGCTTTTTTCTCGGGCATTAGATTGCTCTGAGATTTGTTTCAGCAAAGACTTACTTGCTGTTGAAACTGGCTGTGGGCATGTTTAAGAAACAATATAGAAGGGTGCAAATAGTTCATGCTGGTGCTATACCATTTATAAGTTATGGTTTAAAGAGGTAGGTATATAAACTTGGAAACTTCTAAAATATTCTTTCCATGTTTAAGAGGCCAGTATAACATGGGGTTAACTGTAAGATTGACATCCTGAGTAACTTGAAATTCATGGGAGTTTTAGCATTGACTCTACTGGGGGCAGGTGTTTCAGCCAGTCATCTGTTCTATAAGTACGAAACTATCAGCCCTGGAGAGTCATTGTGCTCAGCTATAACATGGACATATTAAATGGATAACCACAAATTTCAGAGAATTAGCCACAAAACCCCCCCACAAATTTACAGTACGTTTCTAAACACAGAAGCATCTCCACTCCACTGACATCAAAAGACCCTCTACCAATATAGGCGCTGCCTGAGCTAGGCTTGTGGATAAGACTGCCATACTTACAAGGATGAGAAGTTCTTCACATGCTGTATAGCACTTAAAATGTCAAGTGCTTCCATATTTGGAGGTACTCATCTTTTCCATTAAAAAAAATTAAGATATTGTAGAAAAAGCCACAGAAATATTGTAAACCCAACAACCCATTTGCTTCCCCCAAAGTGTTTGCTTTTATATTAATAATTCTTCAGAGGAAACATAATTTTTCTGATTCATTTATAATTTGACACCTGTCTCTGACAAGATATTTAGAATGTTTAAATGCAATATTAGCCCATCATCAATCATTTCCGTGGAACATTGTCATGTGATAGTTGCAAACACACTGCTGCCTTGCAGCACTGTCATTAACATTTCAAGTCTATGAATATTACAGAATCCATATGATAACATGCTAACAGTAAATTTATTCTTTGTAACTTTTCCCCATTCTTCCCCTTAATCCACCAACACTGTAAAAAATAACTTTCATGTCAGATAACTGCTGACCTTTTTGCCATGAGTGTAAACTTCTTTTTTTCAGGTTTTTAAAGATGAATTTAGTACTAGTGAAATATGTAAGATTGACAGCCCTGGAAACCAAACTCCTCTATTTAATCACAGAACAGGCACAGTAGAGGCAGCAGTAATGCAAACTTCCTCGTCGCCATTTTGCAAATATGCTTCACCTTGACCTTAAATGACAGTCTCTGTGGAGAAGAGAAGGTAGTTTTGCTACCATTCTGGTTCAGTTCCTTGGCCTTTTTGCTCAAAATGCCAATACATATGTTCTCTAGTGGCAGTTCTGATAGTGTCTTTTTGTGATGTTCCTAAACCAGTTATGGTAAAGATTTCCAGTGACTTCAGTGCTCTTTGGGCTTTACCTTTGTAGCTAAATAATTTTACTGATAATTCCTTATATTGCATATGGTATAAAATGTTAAAGCTAATTCAGAATTATTGTTAGATTTCAGATGCTATACTTATATTGGAGAATAATACTGATACTAGACACCACCAATTGTGTTTTAAACACCACCAGTGTTTAAAACACAAATTTTAAAGTGCAACAACTGCATTTCCCACAGAAAACATAGGGAATACTTAAGCAATACTGTGAATAACACAGTCATGTTATTAAGCTGACAAAACTAAATTTATATGCTTTCCAATTATTTTAAATGCTACTATTTAGTGGAGCTTTGGCTTACTTAGCATAGGCTACCAAACAAATGTCAGATAATATCCATTTACTATTATCAAATTCCTGTAGTGAAATTTTGGTCTCACTGAAATCAAGTGAAGTTTTGACATTGACTTGCCTGTGGTCAGGATCTTAGGCTGTTTAATTTGAACCTGCGACCTACAAATTAAAGATTTCAAATATCTTGAGCCATTTAGCTTTCTGCATTCAGCACACAGGAGCGACATTGCATATGATCTACAAGTTGTTGAAATGGGTTCGGACTGCGCCATAACAGTGGAATACAGTGTATGACTTAAATCCTTCTGGTACGCATTCTGCAAAAGAAGTGGCGTGCTTCGTAGAGTGGAGGCCCTTTATATAAAATCAGTGGCATCTTGTGGAGTTTGAGGTTTTACAAATGTCTTAGACTGTGTTTTGGATTTTGAATATTTGTCAAGCTGTTTGAACTCAAAACCTTTTAAAGCTATAATTTAAACCTATGAGATTTCCTTCTGAAGGGTGAGATTAGTCAAACAGTTTAGAAAAAAGTTAGGTGAAGCATTTAGGATCCACACCTTGGGTTACAAGCAGATATCAGTCTCAATCTGCCTGACTTTTCTTTAGTGTTAAGTGAAAAGAGGTTCCAGTGCAAAAAACATTAAAAAAAAAAAAAATCACTGAGCCTCCTAGATGTTTAAATTTTTGCAACAGAGAGTGATATCCTATCTGTATTAAAAAAAACATTAAAACAAATTCCCTTTTCCATAATCAGGCAATGTTCTCAATGAGATTAATACGATTTTTTTGATTTGCAGTACTCTCAGTGAAAGTACTGCAGGTTGATATAGATTCCAGTGACATAAGTTTGATTGATTCTACACTTTTCAATCTATTGCACTTTTACTTGGTGTGAAGTTACACACTATACTTAGACCGTACTAAACCTGTAGAATGTTAAGTAGCGTTGAAGTTAGAATGTACTGTGAGCAGTCTTACATTACGGGTTAATGCAGTTTCTTGCCTGAACAACTATGACTTGTCACTAGAGGGCTAGTGAGCAGGGGCATGACTAGTATCCAGGATACCTGGGCTCTATCTATACTGGCTTGGGGCGGGTGGGAGAAGGATGGAGAGGAAGGTCAGCTGGGAGTGCTGCATCCTGGGATGCTGGAGGATTTTAAATTGCTCATTTTATCTCCATGGAGCAGACTGAAGTAACCCTAAAACGAGCTAGGTAGCACAGCCCAGAGTTAACCATGGCCTGAAGCGGTGTAACATTGAGATGCACAGAGAACACTTAGAATGAGTTAACAAGCAGATTAGACACTCGTGTTTAAGTGTCCTTAGTATGATCTAAATGTAACATGTAACATCACCCTCAGATACCCTTTTTCCTCCTAGTAGACTACAACCCCAATAATGTTTTGGGCCATTTGTACTTGGGCCAATTTGTACTTGGGAGCTCATTTAGTAATTTGTACATGTTAAATGAGCTAAAATGACTTTACCCATGCCTTAGAAATGTGATTGTCCTCCTTTATGGACACCGATTTAATGGATCTACAATCCTTCATATCAGGTAAGAAACTAACCTAGTACTTCTGAAGAGTACTAGTTTGATTTTACCACTTTCATTTAATTTATTAACTTAAATCATTCCTAGAGAAACTCCTTCTGTTACATATGCAAGCAGTCTTATTTTAGTTAGTTTTCTGTAAGTATCAGACTAGATGCTTGTCATCTTCTATTGTGAAAATCTTGATTGCAGTAAAAACATCGTAGTGCAGGTCTACAGATCACAGGATCATATTACCAGAGAGATTTGGGACTGTGAAAACAAGCTCTTTTTTTTTTGAAAGAATTGCTCCAATGCATTAGAGAGATGGCTGCAAAATGTGTAACAAGAAAAAATGTAATAGTAATAGTATGATGTTAGGAGTGTTCAAGGAATAGGGTGAATGGATAATGGGAAGCAGGGCAGGCATAGTAGATGATATATACAATAACAGCATAGAATTGTGGGCTTAATGCTATGCCATCATCAAAGTCTGACCTCTTGTATAACGCCACACAGTTTCATTCCACCTCTTATCTCAACAACTAGTGCTGGAACAAGACTATCGTTTTTCAGAAATTCATTATGTATTAATGTTAAGGCTCCAAATGGTGGTAAATTATGATCATCATTATTATTTATTATGCTTTGATAATCTCTTGTAATGGTCAGTCACTCTTACAGTAAAGTGTCTTATTTCCAGTTTGACTTCAGCTTTCAGTCACTGCATTCTGTCAAATCTTCGTATGCTAGTTTAAAGACCTCTGCCTAGTATCCAACAGCATAAAGCCTAATTTATTTTAATGCCCCACCCATTGATGTGCTGCTAACATTTTAATGATGGGACTCCCATCCCAAATTTTCCTTCTCTTCAAGGTGTATATGTTCACATGCAAGGAGACAGAGGAACTACAGTGACTGAAATACTTTCCTTTAACCATATTCAACGAGAAGCAGAAGCAACAGCTGACACATTGTCCAGTGCACCTGATGAGAATATGACTTCTTTGTACCCAATACCTGAATACATGAGTGAGAGAGTATAGGGAACACCTAGTATAATTTTAATTGTGATGTGGTTGAGAGGAAAAAAAACAAAACCCAAAACCTGGGAGGTGACGGTGGGTGTGGATTTGTGGATGAGATGGACATTTACCAAAGAAAATGTCTATGTGAAAATTATGTTATATCTGAAGCAGCTTTATCCATTCTAAAAGGTATTAAGTTTGACTATCAGTTCTTCCTATGTGTGAGTTCAGAGTTGATTTATTAGAATTGGAAAAGGAGAATCTGATTATTCTATCACTGGCGAGGCCATTAGTTCATTCTCTCTTCAGCGTGGCAATAGGATTTTAACAGAAGTCCTTGAAAGTCTCTCCCTTGCTGTTGTCCTCTTCATAGACCATATCATTAGATGGTGTAAATAAGTATAAAACCATTAAAACCAACTGCATTATTCTGATTTACTTTAGTTGGAATATGGGCCACCATAAGAAATGGAGAAATTCTCAGGTATAGATTGTGGGCGTTATTCTCTGTAGTCTCCAAGTGCTGTAGTTTTAGCCATTGTGAAGTGAGCCCAGGAGGTTACAGAGGAAGAAAAGTAGCACTCTTTTTTATGCTCAGTTTGTTTCATTTTACAGAAACTTTATACTCAGTTTGAATTGATTTAAATGACTTTACAAGGAGCCAGGCAATGAGGAATCTAGCACTTAGCTTTTACAGCTCTCATGCATATTCTCTGCCAGTGAAACAACTGTGCACCTTGTACAGTGTCCTGGATGCTGTCTTTGATTGTAAAGGGGTCAGGATTTCATTTGATGATTTTAAGGTTTACAGCACTTGTGTGCACCATGAGAGCAGACTAACTATGTAGACCTTTGTCTGCAATAAAGAGCTGTTTGTCTTCTGATTTTAGTGTACTACTTCCCTTACACTGCTGTAAATAAAAGAAAAATTAGGTCCTATGATTTTTTGTGATTTTTGTCTGTACTCCTCATCTTTTCCAAAGCATCTCAACCTTGCTATCAGATGGTAGCAACAATGGGAGCACTACTACAGATAGAATCATAGAAAATCAGGGTTGCAAGGACCTCAGGAGGTCATCTAGTCCAACCCCCTGCTCAAAGCAGGACCATTTCCAACTAGATTGTCCTGACCAATGCTTTATCTATCTGGGTCTTGACAACCGCCAAGGATAGAGACTCCACCACCTCTCTGGGTAACCTTTTACAGTCTTTTACTATCTTCCTAGTGAGAAAATTATTTCTAATATCTAACCTAAACTTCCCTTGCTTCAACTTGAGACCTGTTGCTCCGTGTTATGTCATCTGCCACCACTGAGAACAGTCCTGTTTCAAACCTCCCTTCAGGTAGTTGAAGGCTGCTATTAAATACCCCCAGTCTCCTTTTCTCAAGACTAAATAAGCTCAGCTTCCTCAGGCTTTCCTTAGAAGTCATGTGCCCCAGTGCCTTTATAATTTTTGTTGCCCTACACTGGACTCTCTTCAATTTGTCCACATCCTTTCTATATTGAGGGCCCCAAAACTGAACAAAGTACTCCAGATGTGGCCTCACCATTGCTGAACAGAGAGGAATAATCACTTCCCTTGACCTGCTGGCAACACTCCTAACAATGCAGCCCAGTATGCCATTAGACTTCTTGGCAACAAGGGCACAATGTTCGTTCATGTTCAGACTTATTGTCCACTGTAACCTCCAGGTCATTTTTTGCAGAACTGCTCAGTCAGCCCCCTGCCTGTACCAGTGCATGGTATTCTTCTGTCCTAAGTGCAGGACTTTGCATTTGTCCTTGTTGAACCTCATGACATTTCTTTTGGTCCAATCTTCCAATTTGCCTAGGTTGCTTTGAATCCTAGCCCTACCCTCCAGCATATCTACTACTCCTCACAGCTTGGTGTCATCTCAAGCTTGCTGAGGTTGCATTCTATGCAATTATCCAGGCTGTAGATAATGACATTGAACAAAACTATCCCCAGGACTGACCCCTGGAGCACTTCACTTGATAACAACTGCCAACTAGTCACTGAGCCATTGATTACTACCCTCTGAGCACAACAATCCAGCTAGTTTTCTATCAACCTTATGGTCCATTCATCCAGCCTGTACTTTCTTACCTTGCCTGGGAGAATGTTGTGGGAGACTGCTTCAAAAGCCTTGGTAAAATCAAGATATATCACATCCACTGGTCTCCCAGCATCCATAGAGTCAGTCACGTCATCATAGAAGGCAATCAGGTTGGTCAGGCATGACTCGCCCTTGATATATCCATGCTGACTTCCTGATCACCTTCTTCACCTCCAAGTGTTTGGAAATGTATTTATTGAGGATCTGCTCTACGATTTTTCCAAAGTTTGAGGTGAGTCTGACTGGTCTGCTGTTCTCTGGATCCTCCTTTTCCCTTTCTTAAATATGGGTCCCTTTTTCAATAATCTGGGATCTGTCCTGATTGCCATTTTTACAGATGATGGCCAATGGCTCTGCAATCTCATCAACCAGCTCCCTTGGCATCCTGGGATGCATCCCATCTGGCCCCATGGAATTTTATAGTCCCTAACCTACTTTCACTGTTGTTGGCTGGTCACCTCCTTCCCAAACTCTGCTGCCTGGTGCAGTAGTCTGGCAGCTGATTTTGCCTGTGAAGACTGAAGTGAAGAGGGCACTGAACCCTTCAGCCTTTTCTGCATCCTCTGTCAAAAGGTTGCCTCCTCCTTTCAGTAAGGGACCCACACTTTCCATGATCCTCCTCTTGCTACTCACATACTTGTAGAAACCCTTCTTGTTACTCTTCATGTGTCTTTCTAGCTGCAACTCCAATCACACTTTGGCTTTCCTGATTTCATCCCTGCATGACTGAGCAATGCTCTTATGCTTCTCCCTATTTATTTGTCCAAGTTTCCACTTATAAGCTTCCATTTTATGACTTAGTTTACTGAAGAGTTCCCTCCTAAGCCAAGCTGGCCTTTTGACATACTTGCTAGACTTCCTGCACAGTGGGATTATTAGTTCCTGCACTCTCAACAAGCCTTCTTTAAAGTATAGCCAGCTGTCTTGGATTCTTCAGTCCCTCAGACTGGCTTCCCAAGGGATTGTGTTCATGAGTATCCTAAGTGAGTTGAAGTCTGCTTTTCTGAAGTCCAGGGTCCTTTCTCTGCTGCTCTCCATCTATCCTTTCCTCAGGATCCTGAACCCTGTCATCTCATGGTCACTGCTGACCAAGTTGCCATCTGCTACTTCATTCCCCACCAATTCTTCCCTGTTTGTGAGCAGCAGGTCAAGAAGAGCTTGGCCTTTTACCAGGAAGCTGTCTCTAATGCTCTCCAAAAACTTTCTGGGTTGTTTGTGTACTGCTGTATTGCCCTCCCAGCAGATATCAAGGTGAGTGAAGTTCCCCATGAAAACCAGGTTTTGTGATTCGGTAACTTCCGCTAGCTGTTTGAAGAAAGCTTTATCCACCACTTCATCCTGGTCTGGTGGTCTATAACAGACCCCCAACATGTCATCATCCTTGTTGCTCTCCCCTCTGACCCCACGCCAGAGATGCTCACCAGGTTTCACACTGAAGCACTGAGCAATCATATAGCTCTGAGCAACCATACAGCTCTTTTACATAAAGTACAACTCTTCCTCCTCTTCTTCCTTCCCTGTCCTTTCTGAACTGTTTGTACCCATCCACGACAGTGCTCTAGTCATGCGAGGTATCCCTCCAGGTCTCTGTTATTCCAATCATGTCATAGCTCTGTGATTGTGCAGGGACTTCCAGTTCTTCTTGCTTATTTCCCGGGTTCCATAGATTCGTGTCCAGGCACCCGAGGCAACTAATTGATTGCCCTGATTTCTCAGGAAGTATGAGAACACCTTTCATGTTGCCCCCTCCTGCTTGCTCTTCCTCCATGTCTCCCACTTCCCCACTTACCTCAGGGCTTACCTCAGATCAGGTATTGCTCTTTTTATTACCACATTAGTCTGACCCAGAGGGCTTTACGATTTGTTTTTGTTTTTTTAAAGCGATTTGGAAGGAGCTTGAAGCAGCATTGACTTCCAATGAGATATTGGCTTTTGAGGCCCTGATCCTTTTGTTGATTGGTTCTAGGCCAAAACACTGTCCATTTTTTACATAAAAGTCACTTTTGAAAATGAAATCCTAGCTCCAGGTAGTTATCTTAGCTCCAGGTGAAATATGCTAGTAGCAATGGGGAGCCTACTCTACACTTTGGGTACCTGTCTGTACACATGTGCGGTGGCTGCTTTGATGCACTGTAATTACTAGATTAATCAAGTCTTCTGGAGCATGTTAATTAGCATCAACCAGCCAGCCTCCACGTCTTGTGTATCAGCGTCCCTGTGTTTCAAAATGGCACTGGGCGTGCTTTAGCTAAAGATTGTTTGATGAAATTTAAAACTTGTTAAAGTGCCCTGCTGTCATTTTGAAGCATGGGGACACTGATACATGAGATGTGGGTGCTTTAATTAGAGTGGCTCTCAGAGCCGCTCTAATTATAGCATTCCCTCTGGCCCCCAGAGCACGTGTGAAAACACTCTAAGGTGTTATAGTTGTTACCACTACTGGAGTTGAAATCAGTCATGATGCAATGATAAATGTTAAAAAAAAAAGTTTGTGTAGCTATAACCCTTGTGTCTCCTGATAAATAACTGGCCAATACTCTTTAAGTTAAAAAAAAAAAAAAAAAGACAATTTTTTAGGAAAGAAGTTGACCTTTGTGATGTGATGCAATATAAGGCTGCATATAAAGAAATGTAAGTAGGTACTAGTATTATCTCCTGACACCATGATGCAGCTAAATTACCAAGCCAAAAAATTTTATCTTTGTGGCAAATTTTAGCAAGCATTTCCTCCTTTATTTCTTTAACATGCTCACTGTTCAGAATTAATTCATTAGGTTCTAAGACTGCTGCAGATTTTCTTATTCAAGATGCAAATGAAGGGAGGGGATTATGTTTGTGTGTAACCATAATGGCATAAAGCAGTAAATAACTTCCTAAGATTTCCATTTTCTCTGTATATTTTGGTATCTCCTTTCCCACAAAAATAAGGATCTGTGTTGAGCTGAACTGTGGTGAGTTACAATTAATCCAGTAGGTAAGGAGGAGGTAATTCTTAATTCAGGTTCCTTTTATCTTTCATTATTTCAGATAGATTAGAGTTCCTAGTTATATTATATATAATACTTTTAACCCATGCTCATTAAAAAAAGCAATGATGTGACAATATGAGTTTTCTGGATCACTTTCTCTCATTTTGTAGCGTGTATTGTGTGCACCACACAATAAAACACATTAACACATTGTTAATAAGCACTTATTAATAATAGGCTATAATTTAATTTGTGAAACAATATCTCTCCAATCCTCACAAATATATACGTTAATATAACTCTTTACATTTGCAAAGTCCCACTGATTTCATGAAGCTTATATTCATGTATATTAAGTTAAGCATATGCATAAATCTTTGTAGGATAACAGCTCTTGCTCTCATTCTATTCACATGATTTCTTTGTGAATAGCAACAGAATTAGCCATGATAAGTGCTGTTGCCTTGAAGACTAAAATGAAGAATAACAAATAGATCTGTATGCATAGATACAGAACAATTGCAGATACAGAACAATTATCAAATTTGCACAACATTTAAAAATAAATAACAAAATCTGTATGTTTATATTTTCCCTTTTTGTCCATTCTGTGGTCTAAACAAGGACCTATTGTTACCAATGGAAATTGTTACCAAAACACATCAGGGACAAATTTGGACCCCATCATCTCTCTACCTCTCTGTTTATTCTACCTATCTAAAATCTTGTAACATAAATACTGTCTAAATACTGCCACTTATACTTGTGCAAGAGATATTGGGGATCGACAGCGCTAAGTACTAAGGAAGGAAAAGTTGTTTAATTTACCCTCTGACACAAATGGTTAAAAATTCCCAGGAGATTCTTTTCCTCTATTCTGCGTCTGAGTTTTCATTTCTGAAGCATTTACTGAAATAAGCTAAGAATGAAATACCACCTGCTCCTACCAGATGGTAAGTTAGTGGGACTTTATCAGATGCTGAAGCTGCACCAGCTTTTTGTACGTACAGGGAAATGGGATGATCACTTCCACTCCCAATCTCCTCCCTTCAGCGTAAATGTTGCACAGAGGTTCAGCTGTTTATTAAGTGGACAGAAAACTCATCAGATTCTCTGGCATTCATTCACTGAGTCAAGTAAATAATAGAACAGCAGTGTTATCAGTCTTCAATGCCTGCTGTCTCACAGTTTTATGCATATAAATGTTCCTGGAGATGGGAACACCTCTACTGAGACACTTCCTTATGCTGTGTCTAATTTCTATTCCTTTCTTTTAAGTTGTATTTTGAATGGCTTCAGACACTTTAGTTTATTAGCAATAATCACCCTTTGCTGGCAGGTTAATGTTTTTCCCAGCATTTTGTGTGAAGTAAAAATTTCTAGGTAATGTTCCCATTTTCCTTGTTTCCCCATCATGTTATACTACACTGATCTTTTATTGAGGGGAAATTTTGACCCTACAATGATCTTGGGGGCTCTTGTGTGTGGCTTATTGGAGAATATTCTTCCTCCTCAATATTCATTTGCATTAGGAAAATGAATGCCAGCAATTGGTAAAGCTAGACAAGTAAAGGACAATTTATTCATAAATTCCATATTGTATTTGTTTGCACCACTTCTTGTTTTTTCTGCAAACATTTATATATGTGATTTTGTTTTCTTCATGAGACTGTTTGGAGAGGAAAATATCATTGTGTAACTATTCTTGTTTATTCTGGGAGGCATATTTGCTCTAGAGGTTCTCAGCTGGGTAGTCTACAAAATATGGTTTGGGGAGTAAATGAGGTAAAAGCAGATGCTCTGGGAGATAAATTATGTGCCTTTCACAGGAAACAACACCGTGAATCCTGCAGTCAGAAAAAGAGGAACTATGGATGGCCAGTCATCTAGGGTAGCAAATTCTGAATATCTGACATTGTAAGTGCAGCAGGTTAGGGATTACTCACCTCAGTCCTTTATTTTCCTGGGCACTCTTGCCTCACAGGAATCTTCACAAACAAATCCTCAGATAGGTAAACAAATATAAATAAGGCCCATAAAGAGTTATTTCACAATCCTGAGCCTTTTTCCAGACCCTGAGAAGCTGACTTCAGCTCTCTCAGTATTACAGTCTCCCTCCTTTCCCCCAAGTGAGTTCCCTGATGTGGTGCTGCTGCTTCGAACCTCACAGCTCCTGGCTCTCATCCCAGACTCTGAGAGAGTGCAGTGGCCCAGTATTACAGCCACTAGCCTGGCAGCTCATTCTGTCTCTCTCACTCCTTTCTCTGTGAGCCTTTTAGCTTCCTCAGGGCCAGCCAATTATTTGCGATAGCTGGCCCAGTCTTTCAGGCAGGCCTACAATTAGTTTTCACTATCTGAATCTGGGCTGTAGCCTGCTCCAGAAAGGTTGCTTCCTAAATTAGAAGTAGTTTAATCATTTGTTCATATGCACGCATGCGATTGTTAAAGCAGGCTAATGGGAATTGTCACTCAGTGGTGCTAATTGGCCTACCCCAAACAGTGCAAAGAAACAGTTTTGCTGTTTCAAGTTTCGGAAGCAGCCTGCCTTGAGCAGACCAGAGTTGTTGAGGGTACAGCTGTTGGGAATAGGTACATTGCTGTATACTGTCCAAGACTCTGATTTGGAACTTACTGAAATAGGTGGGAGTTTTCCCATGGACTTCAGAGGTCCTTGGAACAGCCAAAATGAGGAAAAAAACAAAGATCCTTAACTCTTTTAGGAAATGTAATTAAGTCTGGTTCCAGTTAAGGAGGTGTGCATGTGTGTTATCAATGTTAGATGATCCATCCCCACACTGACTATTTTAAAATGGGTAATGAATCTGTGCTTACTTTTTAGCCGTAAGACTCAGTGTAATCTTAGACCAAGAACAAGAAATGGGCCAAGACCACCAGCTTTTTCACATATAATCCAACATATAGCCATTAGATGCTAACATCTATGATCTCTTTCATTATAGGCTGGATTCCAATATGCATCCAGGGGAAAGACTATTCCCCTAGGCCAATTCAGTTTTTTGTTATTTTTTGTGATAAAGAAGAGGGAGAGGAGTAAAATTATATATAGGGAATGGGATGAAAAACAGATGTAAAACACAAATAAAAGTGTTCAGCACTTACATGACTAATTTGCTTGCCTATCAGATAATTCTCCTAGAGCTCAGGCACATTTTAGAAATAAAAGCCCATTCAGCAGCTTTTTCCAGGAACCACATAACTTATTTGATACTCTTTAAGAATTGATATTTTCCCCCTTTCCACCCTAAAGGAACTCCTTCAACTCACAGAACTAGGAGTAAAATTACCTCATGGTGATCTCATTTTTATTCCCTGCATGAGGTTATGAAGTTTCTAATCCAGGCTTTTATCTTGTATCCATACTTATAATGTCAAGATTGAATAATCTGCCTTTATCTCCAGGGTGACAGCTATGTTGAAACTTCAAAAGGGACAGTTTTGCTAGCATCTGAAGGCTCTTGTTAATTACTATATCTTGAAGAAAAATGAAATGAAGGAAGAATAAAATGATATTTCTCTTTGACAGCCTTGTAAAATATCAGTGATGAAGCAGTATATTTTAAGTACTTTAACAAGGCATTTAACTAAGATCAAGACCATTTCCATCATTCCATCATGTTATAAGTTAACATAATAATAATGTATTCTAGAAAATAGACTATAGCAAGACACACATGAATAGCTCAAGAGATCACATATGAGACAAAACATTTTACTTCTGCTTTGTCCCCTCAAATGCAATCTGAACAACATTATTATTATTATTATTATTTATGTCAAGATTAGTACATGCCTTACAGACAGATATGAATCCAAAGTCTCAGCCCAAAGCAGCGTATAATGGACATCCTAATTTGGTAAAAAATTCATGCACAAGGCCTACTTTACTCACAGAGATTATGGCTATGTACACACATTCAAATAATCAGGGAGAATTCTCTCACATTTGTTCACTTAATAGAAAAATGTACCCAGAGCTGCACATACAGATGTTTGAATGTTGAGGTCTTGAAAAGTGGAGAGTTCACAGTGCTGATACTATGGAGGGAGGAGGAGTGCAGGGAGGGGGAGGTGGGGGGTGAGCTCTTTGCACAAGTCTCATCATACTCTATGGGTTTCCTTAATCTGTTTGGCAACAGATGGCAGCAGTACATAAGGCAGCCCTGATTGCCTGATCTAGGCTGGCTATGGTCAGTCTGTATTTCTGTGCAGCCCACCGTGGAGTTTGTGAAGGATCATGTTCTGTTCCCTGCTTAGAAGTAGTCACTACTTTAACAGACCGTAACTATGTAAAGTTGATACTGCAGAAACCTGGGAGTAGTAGGTGTACAGATGTTCATGTTTTTTCTTCCAAAGTAAAAATGGATGTTCCAGGAAAAAAATAACCTGGGTATAACTAGGGTTAAATCACTCCTCAGGGAGTTTCTCCTGGGTGATTAAAAATCTCTACATGCTGTAGATCTGCCAGTGGTGCTCAACCCCTGGTCTATGGTGGGAAGGTTTAGCTCACAGAACGATGTCATTTAGCCTGTGGAACTCCCCACAGATCTAGAAAGTTGGTGTCAGGGAGCTGTGGCAATTAATGCTACCACCATTCTCTCACTGACAAATTTCCAAGCACTGTGGTCAGATGGTTTTGCTCTATGTGCTGGATCAGGCCAGTATTGAGAGACCAAGGAGGTGTATCTGATCTGGTGTGCATGAATTCTGGGCCTGATCTCACACATATGAGGCTGAGGCTGGGGCAGCGAGGTTGATCTCGTGCAAGGGGCTGAGGCCATACACCAGATCACACCTTTTCTGGATCCAGCTCACCACCCAAATCCTGCACCACAGATCTGGCTCAGAAAGGTTGGGTATTACTGGTCTATGCTATTAAAAACATGACTAAGGCTTGTGTAGATGTATCCCAGCTTGACTTAAACTAGGTAGTCTGTGTTTGCTCGCTTGTTTTCTTCTCCCTTTCAGAGTTTCCCTTGTTTCTCTCTTGCCATGCCCTCATGTTCAAATAATAAAAAAAAGAAAAGAGGGGAGGTGAGGTGTTTATCACAGTCAGTGATAGGACTTGAGAGCAAGCTGTTTTTTCACAGGGCTCCACCTCCCCTACACCTTGCCCTTACCACACCTATCTGGACTCCAACCCATGATCTTTCTTGATGTCATGTCCTCACATTAAATATTGGGTGGTGCCAGGCTACAGATAGGTCATTTCAGTCACTTGCCTGAAGGATTTGTCAGTTAGCAGTCCAAACCCTGCAGACTTATTCAAATAATTAATTATTTTATAATTCACTTGTTAGGAGGCCCCTCACCACCAGTTCACTAAATCAATTGGTCCTTATTTATACTTCACCAATTAATTAGTTTGTCAGGCACCAGTTTAACCCCATCACTAAGCTTATCTATGATGGGTTACTTCATGAGTCACCCTCTCACTGGCTCCCTAATGAATTAATTAAGTTTATCCTGCCACCATGGCTGAGACCTTCAATTTTTTGACTCGCCAGTTCAATTAGCCCTCTCTCTACAACAGCTCTTCTTGCCACCTCTCCTGTGGAGGGGGTTTTGGCTTCCGGCACTGTCTCTGCCTTTCTACATAGTTTGTACAAGCTCAGATGCTCTTATGCTTTCCCCTCTGCAGGGAACCGCATGTGTGTTGGTAACCTCTCTTAGGTTTTGGAAGAACTCCTGGCAGCTACTAGGAGCCTGCTCTGACTTGCCATGGCAGTGTGCTGCCTGAGCTGACCACTCCACACTCTGCTAGACTTTGGGTGGCTGGTTGCACATCTTTGGGGCTGGTGCTATGACCCTTGGGACTTTGGGTAAGTCTGCATGTGGGCTTTGGTTTGGCTGGCCAGTGTGGACTGTAACAAGGCCCAACACCGGTGCCTTGTTACACTGTGGTACAAGTACAATGTAACCAGAGCAGCATAGCAGCAGAGAGCTACACTGAGTTGTTTAGGACTCTGGTTAAACACCAAAGACCATAATGGTTTGTATGTTATCATAATTTCAGGGCAATCAGCACCTAGCTAGCTATTAAAAGCTACAAATTGAGTTGTATTGTAATCACTGTGGTGGATACATACCATGAGGCTTTTATGTCACATGGGACTACTTAGTACATTTTAGTATGTTTCTGCAGGACATGGGCCTAAGGCTTTAATTCAGAAATGAGCAGCGGTTCATCCACTGCATGGTTATAGAAGGTCAGGGCATAAGAGCGTAAAGGCTTGAAATGCAGAGTGGATTTCAACTTGACATCTAGTGCCTGTATATGATTTGAGAGAAAGGAGTATGGGGTTTTGATGTAGTATATTTGCCCTTTGGAAACTAAATGTTGGATCCAGTAGAAAATGTTACATATGTAAAAAAAAAAAAAGAAAAAAAAAGTGCTATTTACAGCAAATTGAGGAGGGTCCTCTCATTTATTTTATGTGAACAAGTACACTTGATGAAAGGCAACATTCAAAACTGGATAGAGCACTAATTGGTTGTCAGGTTATGAGCTCAATGAGTTAAAATTCTCTGAGGCAAAGAGGTCTATTGATTTCATAGTATCGTAGTATCATAGTATTATAGTATCTAGGGTCAGAAGGGGCCTAGAGCAGGCCATCTAGTCTGACCCCCCTCCAATGGCAGGAATGAGTGCCAGGGTCACAGGACCCCAGCCAAGTACCTATCTAATCTACTCTTAAAGATGCCCAAGGTAGGAGCAAGAACAACTTCCC
>JAGPOW010002742.1:45119834-45141437 GCA_030014935.1 Caiman crocodilus
AAGCGTAAGAGCAGAGGAGCGAGTGGCAGCAGGAGGACGCTGCAGTTCTGGAGAGCTCCTGCTGACCCTGCGGAGTGGGAAGGCGCTGCCCCGAGGAAGTGGGTGAGAGGCAGCGGCAAACCAGCGGAGGAGAGGAAGGAACCCGAGGAGTCCCGGGTACATCAGGACTCGGAGTACATTAGCAGTATCGTGGACCATCAAGACCGTCCAGGTCGTGAGTACTCCACAGGCGTACCCCAGTACGAGGAAGAACACCACTGAACATCCTCCCTTTAAATGTTTAGAATCATCAAAGTCGTGGTGGGCGAGACAAGGGGTTAAGGGGCAGCCTGCAGAAGTGGTCGGTGGCCAGGAAAGGGGATTGGCCGCAGTCACAGCCATGAACAGATATTGAGCAGAAGAGAGAACTTATTTCCCAAGAACTTTTTCCTGGGTGTTGGGTGCACTTGAGTGGGAGGAAATTTTGTGAGCCATAGATATCTATCATAACGTGTGTTAGAAGTATATTTATAATACAAGTCAAGTAATTAAATCACTGAGGCTAAATGAATATCACTATTCATCTTCTGTGGGTTTACCACATAGCTGTGCTTGCCCATCAGAGTTTATGAACCATCTAGGGTTGCATGTAGAAGTCCTTAAATTAGACACCTCCAAGGAAATTCCTAGATTCCCATAGGAAATAACAATGGTGAATCTGAGGCTCTATCATGGTGGCTATTGTTCTTCAGAATCCATTTGGATGAGTCATGAAACCAAAAACTTGTTTAACTGGATTAAGATTTGAGGTAAATGGGTACTAAAAATTTGAATTCATATTTAAATCTGGAAACTACTTGGTGCTCAACACTTGAGCCACTTATTTAGGTAAAGAAACAGGAATTAAAAGGCATACTTTAAGCATCATTTTTAGAAAAGAATTGTTCTTTATCATTTTGCTTTTCATAAGAGTAGGTAGTATTTGCTAGCCAAAATTCACAGTATAATCTTCCTCCCTGAATGGTGCTGACAAATTCAGTTAAATCTTTTTTCTTTTTGTTTTTTGTCTTAAGCTAGCTTTGCTATATATTAAATAGTTACCATGTTCCACAAAACTGTGGCTATATTTTAGTGGTGTGTAAACAATCCCCCTATATAATTTGTATGTCTGTTTAGGTTTTAAAGCCCTTTGGGATTATTTATGCCTAGATCATTTACTAGTTTTAAGATATTCTCTTAAAAAAAAAAAATTGGTGACTGCAGCATTGATGCCTACACTGTCAGATGGGTGGCAAATTGGCTAGATGGTCGCACCAGAAAGTAGTGGTAGAATCACACTGTCCAAATTCACTGATGACACCAAGTTGTGGGGTGAGGTGGGCATGCTGGAGGGGAGGGATAGAATCCAGCTAGATCTAGACAAATTACAGAGGTGGGTAGATGAGAATAGGATGGAATTTAATGCAGACAAGTATAAGGTGCTGCATCTAGGGAGAAGGAATCGGCATCACACCTATAGGCTGGGGAAGACCTGTCTTGTCGACATGGTGGCAGAAAGGGATCCTGGAGTCATTGTTGACTCCAGGATGAACATGAACCACTAATGTGAGGAAGCAGGCAGTAAGGCTAACCACACCTTGTTGTGCATCTGCAGACTCATTACAAGCAGGTCCAGGGAGATGATCCTTCCCCTCTATGTGGCATTGGTCAGGCCACAGTTAGAGTATTGCATCCAGTTCTGGGCTCCACACTTCAAAAGGAATGTGGCTAGCATTGAGAGGGTCCAGAGGAGAACCACTTGCATGGACAAGGTGCAGCGGGGCAGGACCTATAAAGAAAGGCTAAAGGGCCTGACCCTATTCAACCTCCATAAGAGAAGGCTGAGAGGGGATTTGGTAACCATTTATAAACTCACCAGGGGGCCCCAGTGAGAACTGGGGGAGGGGGCGCTTTTTCCCAGGCACCACCAGGGGTTACTAGGAATAATGGCCACAAATTGTCAGAGAAAAGGTTCATGCTGGACATCAGGAGATATTACTTTACAGTTAGGGCTGCCAGGCGCTGGAATTGGCTCCCAAGTGAGGTGGTACTCTCTCCTACTTGGGGGTCTTCAAGAGGAGCCTGGACAGATATTGGCTGGGGAGATATGACCCCAGCACCCACTCCTGCCCAGGGCAGGGGGTCAGACCTGCTGATTTGTTTAGGTCCCTTCTGACCCTAAACACTATGATACTGTGAAATGACTGATGAACCTAGATCTTTATTTTAAGAGAGGCTGAAACATAGGTGTTTGAAGGTATTTGGTGCCTAAATCCCCATAGATAGGTGTCCACATAGCTCTGAAAAGCCAGCCCCAAATTAAATGGGACCAAGCTGTGAAATATTCAAATCGCTTTTGAAATTGAGATTTAGACATCTCAGTCACTTAGGAACTTTTACATAATTTACCCATTATTAAAACGATTCTTAGAAACATAACGCACAGGTTTTGGGGGGGGCAGATCTGAATAGATTTAATCACACCAGATGAAGTTTAACATTGAAAAATATAAAGTGCCCCACCTGGGCACAACCCACTACACACCTACAGGATTAAATCTGGCACCAAACTGATCAGCACCATGAACAAAAGAGACCTGGGGGTAATAATAGACCATGGTATGAATATGAGCCAGCAGTGCAAACGATACTCTGGCATGCACTAATCAATGTACCTCAAGCAAAACCATAAAAGTGATTCTTCTGCTCTAGTCAACACTGGTGAGACCGCAGCTGGAGTACTGTGTCCAGTTCTGGGTGCCACACTTTAACAAGGACACGGTAAAGCTTGAGAGGATCCAGAGGAAGGCCACCCATATGATCAGAGACTTGCATGGCAAGCCATACGAGGAAAGGCTGAGGGACCTGGGACTTTTCAGCCTGAAAAAGAGAAGGCTAAGAGGGGACTTGGTAACAGCTTACTGCTACATCAAGGGAGTACCCTCAAGGGCTTGGTGAACACTTTACTGCTTATTTTAATTGTAACAAAACTAAACCAACACTAATAGATCCTGCAAAACTTCATCTGGTTCTGACTTGCCCAACTTGCTAGCCTGTCTGTATCTGCCTGTATCTGTAGCCTATTTTTAAGTGTGATCACACTTCCCCATAACTTGGTGTCATCCGCAAACTTGGCCAGTGAACTCTTCACACCCACATCCAAATAATTGATAAAGATGTTGAAAAATACTGGACCAAGCACTGACCCCTGGGGGACACTACTGGCTACTTCTTGCCAAGACAACACAGATCTGTTCATTAGGACTTTCTGGGTCTTTCCCCACAGCTAGCTTCATACCTGTCTAACTGTCTCGCAGTTACGCCCACCGTCCTCCAATTTTCAGCTAGCTGCTTGTTCCCCTATCTCCACATGCCACTCCCTGGCTTGCTGGGACACAGGATGCCTCAGTGTGGGGGCTGCTTGCCAGTTAGCCCCCACACTGACGAACACTGCACCCCAGCCAGCCTCCCTCTCCAGCACACGGGGCAACAAGACAATGTGTCCTGCTGCAAACCGCACAAACAGGGGTGTGCATTGTGACACAAAGTAGTGGCACAAATTTGTGCCACTATTTGTGCTGCTGCAGAGATGCCCCTGCTCATATGGATACAACCCAGAAGGCTTTTTTCCTGAATAAGTTTATTGATATTTCATCAAAAAAACCTTAGGTACATACTATTTGAACACTTGGAAAACTGACTTATGTGCGTTCTTCATCTACTGGAGCAGTTAACTCTTGGGCTTTTAAGGAACTTCTTTGTTTTATTTTCTCCAACATGTTAGTAGCGGCCAGACCTGTTTCTGCAAAGTGCTGCAAGCAATGCCCCTAAGGGATATTTGGCTCCTTGTGTTGGTCAGTGGCACTGCAATTTTTTGGATGGGTCAGTGAGCAATGTGTTGCAAAAGGAGAAATACAGCCTTTTTTCAGAGAGGGCAACAGAGAGTGAAATAGTGATTGCTGTTATGGTCTGGGAAAAGTTCTACATATTTGGCAAAGACAACGCTTTATGCTTTAGCGAGGGATAAGAATTAATTTTGACCAGCATGACCACTAGTCCTATTCACCCTTTGTTCTACAGTACTGATCATTTTAGAAAAAAACTATGAATTGCATACATTCAGCCTTACTGGTATTTGAAGGGATCTGTCTTTTCCTGGATCAATATTTATTCTCAGTCTTCAGTTTCTTAGTCAAAACTTCAGGATAGCTTTAGCTATGGCTGTGCTGCAGACAAATTTAAAATGGCTTCCAGGCGTACTGAAGAGTGAAATCATATAGTACAAGAACATGCTTGAGTGCTATTGGCAAGTCTGTGGAAATACCATTCCTTCAATGCTGTTAGTTTGAATTATGCAGGCAATGAGTGTGTGAGTAATAAATTGGATTGTTAATACTACTATAAACGCACATTAACAGAGACTGAGTATCATTAATATATTTTCACTGCAACTAGCTTAATATTTTAAATGTTAACCCCTATTGTCTGGGCCAAATTAGAGTATACCTTAATATGTGTTGATCAGAGCATATAAATGGACTTCAAAACATATCTCAAACAGTGATTTCACATAATGTTGCACATATTTAAAAATAAGTTTCTTTTATTTGTGTGATCAGAATTTTTTCCAAACTGGTTCTGTCCAACCCTATGAAGGAATGATTATGTGGGGTCTGGTTCAAACCTTCCAGTGGATTCAGTGGGATTTTAGTTAGTTCCTGAGTTAGTGAATGGAAAAAGATAGTTACAATAGTCAAAATGAGACAGCAAATGGATCCATCAAATCATAGTGAGAATGATTCTAAATGCAGCTGTATATAAGCTGTGGGCAGTATGCTACATTTCTACAAATCTATTTCTTGACATTCAGAAATATTCCATAGAAAAGTGTGTAACCTGGGCGGTACTCCAAGAGGTACCCCCTCACAAAGCAGGTGTACAATCGCTGTGGGAGGTGTTGGGACTCTCCTCCCCACCTAAAGAGCAGAGCCAGACCACCAATGAGGACTTAACCACATACTTTTTAATGAGAGACCAATACTGGGAATATAACCAGTATAAACCAGGGGGTATAGGTACAATTCCCTGAAGGGGCAGGATTCAACAAATGTTAGACACTTACAATCATAGACATATTTATCCAGTTGACAAAAGACATGGTTAACCTGAATGTAAAACACAAACAGCAGAACAAATAATACTGGTTGGTATTACTGGAAATATAAAAGGCACAAAAACAAAATGTCAAATGACAAGGAATATGGGGCCTAGGTACCTGGAGGGGGAGAAAGGGGGAAAATACAATGGCCCCTTTCCACTGCAAGAGGATTTTCTTCCTGTTAGCTTACTTACCCCAAGACATCAAAGCTGGGACTTGAACTCTGATCTTCCACAAAGTAGGCAAAAGCCCTACCACACAGCCACCAGCACTGGTATTTTTTCAAGCTGGTAGGGGTCTTCACCTTCCCAGAGCCCCAGCCTCACTGTGAGCTGCCTGGCCTCTGATTGGAGGAGCTGGAAGCACAGCTGGAACCTCTCAGGTCACTGCTCAGATCCTTGCTGGAGCTGGGGAGCCTCTCCTGCTGGCCATAGACTCTCATAGGCAATCCTGGAGCCCAGTGGGGAGCCTCTCCTGCCAGCTGCACGCCATTCTGCTGAGGACCCCCAGTGCTGCCAGCAGGTCCTACTCTTTCAGGCTCTTCTGGGGCAACTGCTCCTGCCCTGCTGGCTCAGCCCTTGCCAGCTCTTTGAATCTCCTTCCTTGTGGTCCCTCACTGGTTTCTTCTGAGTCAGCAATGCTGCCCCGTTTATCCCCCTCCAGGTGACCCATGTCAGCGGAAATGGAGGATGAGTCTCTGGTGCCTGATTGGTGAGGAAAGGGAATCCCAAGTTGTCCAATTATCTTTTACCTCTTCAAAACCCCTAAGCCAAATCATTACCAGATTGGTGAGGAAATCGAATCCCAAGTCCTCCAACCATCTTTTGCCCTTTCAAAACCCCTGGGCTAAGTCACTGCCAGCCAGCCTGTCACAAGTGGTTTTTGATTCAGGGTGCCCCTTCATTACCTTTTTAAATTTAATGGCACCCTTACTGAGAACTTCTGTTGTGCTTCCAGGTGGAACTGCCCCGTGTATTTTATGCACAGCTAGACTGAGAAGGGTTGTGGTATGAGAGCATAGACTTGCTTGGTTTAGAATTACCTGATAAACCTATGGCATATGGGAGTGCCCAGTCCTGCTTCAGCCCTCCTCAGTGCAACCTTCAGGAAACAGAGCCATGCAGGACAGTTATACCTGTACCATATGCCTCTTGCTTCCTGCAGTACCCTGGTTGAGAACCACTGCTGTAGAGCAATCTATGACATTTTGAAAGACATGCACGGAATCCTAGGAAAAAAATTGTTGTGATTAAAAAAAAATTACAATATTTTGTTAAGTCTAACTTTTTCCTTTTTAGCAAACATCCATTGGCTAAAATATCTTAGGAACTGAAATACACAAGCTTAAGGAAGTCTATTTTCTATGTGATACCTTATTTTTAAAACTTAGTCCACTATCTTATCTTTATATCAGCATGCCTATTTCTATTGGAACTCCTAGATGTACAATAGATAAGTAAGAATAAACATAATTGGCAGTTCTCCTCATGGTCCACTTACAGAATCTGGCAGTAGTAGTTTCAAAAGACCAGATTTTACTCCATGTCTAGGGACAGGCATTACACACAGACCAGTTTAAGTGATCAGAAACTGATTTGAACTTGTAACAGAACAGATGTTCAGTGCACATAAACCAATTTGAAAATGGCTGAAACTGGTTTGCGATAAACCTGGTTGAGTGTAGTATCGGACTTAACTGATTCTGCCCAAACCAGTTTATGCAATGTCTGTCCCAGACCCCTTGCTAGTTTCAGATAAATCAGACTCCCCCAGCATCCTAGCATGCTCTCTGGGCTGTGTGGGAATCTCTGCTCCACAACAGGGCTGGCCTCTCCACTCTGCTCCCTGGCTGCAGCTCTGGCAAGACTACAGGCTGCTCCCTTCCCTCCCCTTCATGACTTCCTGCTAAGCAGGAATTCTCTCTTCCCCTCTGCCTTACAGACAGGTGTCTGTGTAGTAGCCAGCAGACCACATGCTGGGTATGGTCCATGGTAAATCAACCGGCAGAATCAGGCTGGTAATTTCCCTCTGTTGTTTTTTTAATGAGATGATAAACACTATTATCAATTCTCTGCTGGGCTAATCAGAGCATCCTGCCAGGGTCTGGACAACTCCCCTCCCCTCAGTTCAGTACTGTGCAAGAGAAGGGAGGGCTGCTCTAGCACTCTGCATCTTCTCGCCTGAGCCACTGCAGGCACAGGCATTTCTGGGATCTCTGTGGAGTTGCAAAGTGATTCAACCTAGACAGGTTAGACTAACCTGCAAAGATTGAATCAATTCAAGCTCAGGCTTTTTGAATGTCTGTCCTGAGCCCATGTGTTAGGCCCCTAAATTGAATCCTATTCCATTCTCTTGAAGTCCCTGAAAAACTTCTAATGGAAAATGTGGGTAGATCTTTCTCTTTGCTGCCTGATTTTGTGCATTAATTTTAAGGTTAAGATGACTGTGCTTTACAAAAACAGATGAATTAATCAGCGTTGATAAAGGGACTCAGGCTGGAATTTGATCTTGCTTTGGCAATTGATAGGTGGAATAGAGTTTAGTCCCAAATTTTTTTGTTCCTTTTTTTAAAAACTAGTCCCAGAGAAAGATATTGGGTAAAGAAGATAAGAAACAATAGTCAATACAGGATTAGATCCTTCCACTACCTAAGTAAGGTGATATTGGGTTGGAAGAAATTGCCTATTCCACTAGTTATGGGAGATAAAGATATGTAAATTTGGGGGGTATGTTCAAATCTGCAACTGGTCATGGATTAGCATGTAACAGCTGTGTGGACACCAGCAGAAGCACATCTATTGGACTCCATCTGTTGAAAATGATCTGAAACAATTTTGAAATCTCAAAAAACATCATGAGATTGGGGAACTGCTTCCTACCCACCTCTAGTGTCATCTACCTTTCTGTTCAAAGGAAATGCTCATAGGATCATAGAAATTAAATTTAGAAGAGACCTCAAGAGGTCATCTAGTCCAACTCTTTGTTTAAAGAAGGATCATTACCAACTAGATCCATCTCAGCCAAGGCTTTATCTAGCCAGGTTGTAAAAACCTCCAAAGATGGAGAGTCCACAGCCTCTCTAGGTAACTTTTTCCAGTGTTTTACTATCCTCCTAGTGAGAAAATTCTTCCTAATATCTAACCTATACTCCATTGCTGCAACTTGAGACTGTTGCTCTTTGTTCTGTCATCTACTACTGAGAACAGTCTAGGATGGAACAGGGCAACAGCTGAGTGGACTGTCATAGGGGCCCTCCTTTTCACCACAGAATCCAGCTGAAATTACTCCAGGTGAGTTAGGTGACAGTGTCCTGGAAAGAATCAGGAAGTACCTTCTAAGCAATTAAAGGCAGACTTGCTTGAGGAATATTTGTACTGTGAAATAACATGAGCTAGTAAAATCAAACTATGGGTGGAACTTAGAGGAGGGGAAAGGGGAAAGTAAGAAGGATGTAGAAGATATCTATTATTTATGAGTATTATGTGTATATCTCTGTGTATGTTGGTCATTTTTGTACTTTCTATTCAATTGCTTTTCAGTTCACTTGATTCTGGTTGAAGTTACTTTGTAGGTCTTCAGGAAAGGGAACAATGGCTACGACTCAAATTCTTTCAGGACTATTAACTGTGATAAATTAGCTTTGACATGCCAAAACCTTTACCAGGGTTTAAATCAAGAAGCTTCACCTGCCTAAGAGACATAGGACAACAAAACTAATAAAAGGTAGGCTCCCCAAAACAGGAGAGAGAAACTGAAACCAAGTCAAGGTACAGTAAAAGTTGTGTTATCTGGCATCTTACAAGCTGGTATGCTTTATTAACTGGCATGCCAGCTTGTAAGGTAAAAGTGAAGCCAGAAGTTCCCACCATGGTACTTCTGGTTTCGCTGAGCCCCCATGTCTTGGGGCAAAGCAGCCTCTGCTGGCAACCCCTATGGCCTGGGGCATAGCAGCCTGCGTGGTGCCCCCCATTCCCCCTGAGTGCCAGATAACAAAGCTTTTGCTGTATGTGGATAAGCTAGGCCTGTTTAAATTGTATGTAGCAGGAGATATGTATTTTTCTTATGCTATATTCCTATTGCTCAAACTAAAAAATACTTTGTTTTGAAAAAAATATTTTTTATGTAATTTATGTCCTAGCTCTTTTGCATTTATATCATAGCTGTTTAAGGGAAAAAAATTCAGGGCTTGTACTTGGGGCTAAGATATCATTGGTATGATTCCTCTGTCACACAGAGCATTCTGCGAATGAGAGATCTGTGGGGTTCTACACAGCAACAGGAGCCCTTTCATCTGGAAAGTCCAGTTTTCAAACCTTGACAAAGTGTTCATACACTGTTGTGGGAGAACTGAGATTACTGCCACAGTTACTGTGGAGCAGTGTTTATCATTCATTTAGTTATATTGTTTCTGTGGTTACCCATGTTGCTTTCTATTTGCCTCTAACAGTTTTCCTTGTTGCAAATATAAAGTCTGTGAATCAGAATGGGAAAGCATCAACTATAAGAGTACCCAGGGGTGGTATTTAGGGATCCCAGAACTTCAAGAAAAGGGATCAGACTGGAAGTCTGTCTACAATGTGTCTACACTACGATCACAGAAGAGAGTGGAGCATAGTGTAAAAATACCCAGACTGACTCTAAATCAGCTATCTCTGGTACAGGTTGCAGGCAAGATAGAATTGTGTGTAATTCAGTGCAGGCTAGAGTATTGTTCTTATGCTAGCTAGAGAATTAAAAGCCAATTTGGGTATCTTTACACTATACTCCACTCATTTCTGTTATTGCAGTGTATTGGTCAGACCTGATGAGGAATGTCTTTGCATGTGAAGGCTTATCTAAGTCTATCCCAACTATGTGTTGGTTCGATAAAATATATCACCCTAAGAAATCCTTTCCTCTTGCAGTGTAGACACACACTTGGTATTAAAGGCATTCTTTCTGAACCCAGCTCTTGTTCCTACTGACAGTAACTAGCAGAAATGATAGCTAGAGAATTTTATTTAGAGGTTTGTGTTTTGGAATTGGCTTGTAGATAAAATATATATGCATTAGAACAATGGTCCAGGGCAATGTCAAGGGTTAATTGATTTATAAAAGCCTGTTTGTGACAAAGTTTCCTTCAAGGCCCACTATGTCTGACACAGGCAAGCAGCAAGCAGACCCACAAGCTGGGAAATTGAAGACATATACTACAGTGTTCCATAAGAGAGATAAGGGCCTCTCCAGCACTGGCACCAGGTCAGTGCCCAACAGCAAAACTCTTGGGATTTCCAGTTTGGAAACAGACCAGATTAGTATGTGTGCAAGTGATGGGCTTGTGAAACAAAGAAATATGCTGATAGGACAGAACATGGACAGTATGATGCCCAGAGAGAGAACAATCAATGATGCCCAGAGTTAAAGAGTCATCAGAGGGGGAAAAAGAATACGAAAGGAGCGATTTCAGAGCAGCATAGGATCCCTGAGAGGGGAACACAAGGTCACCATGAACAGAGGGCACACCACCAGCCCATCTTATGCACCCACCCACTGCCGGGGTTGAACCTCAGGCTCTGACCTCCAGGCTTCTGACATCTGACATTCAAGAAAGAACCTCAGAGTGAAGCTTGCATATTGGATGCACCTTCCTTGTGTGAGCCCTGGGACTGGTAGATATAGGATTGTTTGCATTATTCTTATATGCTATCACTGTATATTAATAAAATTCACCTATTATCAAATGGAGAGGTCATGGTCAGTTTGAGGCTTTGGGTCTGCCTTGAACAATAAATCTAGTGCCAACAGAAGGATGACATAAAGAATACAGTATTCAAAATTCCAAATTATACAGCATCCACACCCAGAGTTCCACTTGGTTTGGGTGCTTTTGCACCAGCAAGACTATGAATATGGATGATCTTCTTTTCCTTTTAGTTTAGACACATCTCTTTTCTGCTTCAGCTCAAATGCTAAGGCTTTCTTCTGCATATCGTTGTATGAAGTTGTCCTGTTATTTTGCCTGCTCTTTCCGTTCATATCCCTTTCTTAGTTTCTCTGACTCACCCTCAAAATACTTTAGTTTTCCTTAATATTGCTTTTTCTCTGGAGTCACTACTTTACTCTTTAATTATGTCAGATTACATTTTATTCTTTTGACAGGGGTAGAGACTTTGTCTTGTATGTTTTTCTTTTTTTTTCTAGTGTCAAATGGTTTACCTGTTAACTCTGAATTGCAGAAGTAGGAACATTAAGACGTACAGTAAAATCACAATATAAGAAGCTAAAATGAAGGCCTGAGGAGTACAAAAAATGTTGATGTAATCAAATCTAGAATTAACAGCACCCTGAAACAGCAATAGAATTAAAAATGATAGTTGTGGCCTACTTAGATTATTGATATAATATTGTTAGAAAATATAGTTGCTCCCATATCCATGATTCAGATTGTATTTCAGTGACAGCGCAATCTATTCAAGAGAGCTGGCACCACTGGATCCTGTGGCAGCTGCTGTAATGCATAATTGATGTAGCATGGGGATACAGTTTCAAAACACTGCATATTGGCTGCATGCAGAAAGGCTGCAAAATGGGTACCACTTCCTGTAGTCAAATATTTATGATCATATCACTTTTCCATGGAACACAAATACTTCTGCAAAAGTAGGAGGATCCCTCAAAACAGACTGTGCATTAGGAGATTTTTGTGGAAATTCCCATTGTGCACAAATAGCAATAGAATGTTGAATGAATGGAAAATGAAGATGTTATTGGTAACACATACAAAACATGCATGAAAATTAAGAGGAGAAGATTTTAGTCATCCATTATGGATCTACTAGTAATTAGGTTCAAATCTTATCATTAGGTTCAAATCTTATCAAGAATAGATATGATTTCCAGTCAAGATCATAAGGGAGCTTGCATTTTCTACATTTTGTTTATAGTGGAAAAATGATTCTCTATGAATTAAAAATGAAGTTCCATGGTATATACTGGATTAATCAGGTTTTGTCAGGGATGACCCTGCCAGAAGAGGGGGCTGGACTAGATGACCTCTGGGGTCCCTTCTGGCTCTACTTGCCTTTGATCCTTTACCTTAGTTTCTTCACTGCTGGTTGTCTTTGCAATCCAAACAGGAACATATTCCCGCGTAATGCCCCATGGGGCACATGCACACATACAAGCACAGGCACTTGCAGCAGCTCAAATAGAAGCAGTGCAAATTTGAGACAGGGCTTTTTGCCTCAGTGCATGTGCCTGGACACGCACTTTGGCATGGGGAAAATTGTGCCACTTGGCAAAATAACCCTGCCTGGATCCTCCTGGATCTGCAGCCACAGGGAGCTAGAGCCCAGGTTCCCATCAATACAAAAACCTGCCCTGTCAAGTAGCTCAGAGCTACTCACTGTCAGGAGCTCCTGAAGCCCAGCCAGTTGGTACCTGGGGACACTAACCCTTGTGCAGCTGGAGTGCTGAAGCAGCCCTGAGGGTTCCCTGCAACCTCTACCTACTGCAGCAGTCTGGCAGTGGGGGCTGCTGCTTGGCTGTGACCTGCTGCCCACCTGCCAGACTTGGATGGGGACTGCACAACTAGTAGAGGCATCTGCCCCTCTGAGCCAGCTGCCAGTGGACTGTAGCTGCAAAGCTGGCCTTTGTGCAGCACTACTGCCATGTGTGCCCCCTGCTCGGGCATCTGGGCAGCTATCACCTGGAAGATATTCTGGGTGTGGTGACCTGGTTCGAACTATCAAAGCATGTCCTCCTGGCCGCAATTGGCCAAAAGATCAGTCACCTCCAGCAGGGTCCAAAGTGCCAGCTCTGAGCAGGCAGGGTCCTGCCACTGGCACCCCTAGCAGGAATTCTGGTATACTCTATTTGAACACAGAAAAATCCTGATACAAAAATCCCAAAGTAACACTGTAAAATACCCTGAAATCCATGTTTCTCCACAATTAAAACAAAAGAACACTATATCTAGAGAGACAGAAAGAGAAAGAGAGAGAGAGATAGAGAGAGGTCAGTTGGGCAATGTTTTATTGATATATCTACAGTGTTAACTCAATTTGGAAGCTTACCAGTGTCTCTATCATCATAATAAAGTGAATTCTAAATACCTATATGTTTTGCTGCCCCCCCACAGGGGCCACAGGCCTCCCCAACAGGGGTGACAGCCCCCACCATAGGAGCCAAATGACCCCCACAGGGACTACAATACCCCCTGCAGGGCCCACATGCCCCACCCCTGATTGCTCCCTCCGCCTCCCAGATTGCTGCTCCACCTGGCCCCATCCCCTGCCAGCTCCTGCAGCCCCACTGATGGCTGCTCCACCCAGCCCCACTCACTCCCTCAGATCCCCCAATAACTGCCCCACCTGGCTTCATCCCCCGCTGCCTGCCCCAGCTTCCCACACTTAAAAAACCCACCAAAAAACAAAAAGCCTTTATTCATCACAGAAGCAGGAACTGTGGGCTCTCTGGGGCCTCCTGGCAGAGCCCCTCCACACAGCATGGGGCAATGAGGGCCAGCAGGGCCCAGGCTGGGGCCACTAGGGTTGTCACCCAGCCCCATTGTGTGTGGGGGGAGTGTGGTTCAATGACTCCGATGGCAGCTGCTACTGCTGGCAAGTGCAGGTTTTTTGTTTTTTTTAATGGTCAAGATTATGGGGGGCAGCAATTGAGGGGCTCGGGGGGCTGGGGGCAGATGGGGCTGGGAGGGGAAGCCATGGGGGGGCTGGGGGGCTGGGCAGGACAGGGATTGGGGGGTTCATGGGGCTGGGGCCAGGTGGGGCAGAAATTGGGGCTTGGGGGACAGGTGGGGATCCAGGGGGCTGGATGATTAGGAGGGGCCAATGGGCCCTCCCCATGGTACCCACCCCTTACTTACTTGCAGTGGAGCCTGGGTCCAGATCCCTGTGGCTGGCAGACTGCTTGCCCTAAGCAGGCAGGCAGCATGCTTCAGCACCAGGCTGATGGCCAACCATAGACTGCTACCAGAGCATCTCTGTGGAGGACCCAGCCTCCAGCTGCCTCAGGGCCTGGCCCAGGACTGTGCCCTGCCCTGCTTTTTTTCTCTGTGGGTTTTTTTGACCCCTGGAATGCAGGGGTCTAATTTTGCCCCCACACTGCAAACTGCAGTGGGGGAACTTTTTCTTGCACGTGCCTCTTGAAGCATCTCAAAGGAGTTTGAGATGTTGAAAGTGGCACCTGTGGGCTCATCTGAACATGCCCATGGTGTCTACAGTTTCCAGTAAACTATGGAGCCTGGCCCTAAATCTTCAAATATATACTAACTAACCTATGCAAGTTTTAATATCTAGAGTCAAATAATTTTAATAATAAATAGTCTGTCAAGAAACATTTTGGGAAAAAAAACTTTATATTGAAAAGAAGAATAGATCTTATCCCCTGCTGTGGCCATTTCTCACTGAAGTAGTTATAAATTGGTGTTTTTCTTTAGTATGGCAGTATCCGTGGGTGGTATAATAGTGCAATTCAGTGGTCAGCATTTACTACCAGTTCCCAATCCACAGAAGATATAGGTGTCTTACAGTTTTAAGCAACAAATCCCTACTCTAGTTGAAACCATAGAGAATTGTGTTTTCAAAAAGTCCCTAGTTCAACACACAGTGCATTAACAAGAATGGTGGCTGCTTATAATACTTCAGATGCCCTCCTTTTCCTTGATGCCAGATTTGGGGCATTTGTACAAGAAGCTTCTTTACAGCTCCTGGAAAGATTCTAAAGATTTGTCTGTACTAGAAAGCCACTGCCCCATGCTGTGATTAAATGGAACTGGTACAGTTAAAGCACTACAATCTTTCAGCACTGACATATGTAGGGGTAGGGGATCAACTATGTAGTATAGGATATATTTGTACTGAGATTCACAACTACATTCACAACAGAAGTTGTATCACTTTCATGACTTTGCTAGAGAAATCATGTCTATGACTAGAACAATAAAGCCTGTACAATGTCTAGTAGTTCAGATCAGGCCAAATTTGCGCACTGTGGGCCCAAGGATCAGGGAGAATGGGTTCTGATGTAAAATAGAACTAAAGGCAGAAATTACATAAAGGCTGAAATGTGGACTTCTATTTAAAATCAAGTGATTGCAATAAATGTATGAATGTTTGCTGAATTATCCATGCATGTTCTGTATCCAAGTACAAAGCAAATTTCCACCTCTACTAATTGAATGACTACTTTAATGGAACACAGAAATGAATGATAAAAAATATCTATTATTTGGCTAAAATACATAAGAGAAGGAAAGGGAAAAATAACAGCTTTATAATAGGGCTGTGTGAAATTTCAGCAGCTGTTTCATTTCAGGGGTGTTCTAGTTTCTTTCAGCGCCCAAAAAAATGAATCCAAAATGAAATGGAATGCTGCAAAACATCTCTGAAATTAAATGAAACCATCCAAAATGTTTCAGAAATGTTTTGTATGCTTCAGAGGAACCCCCTGGGAATAGTCTGGCACAGCCCCGAAGCCCTCCTTTTAAAGTGCCAGAATGCTGGGGCCAGGCAGGGTATGGGGATGGGCAGGACAACTATGGGGGAATTCTCCCACAGCTCCTCCCATCCAAGGAGAGGCAGGTACAACTGGAGGAGCTGTGGCAGAAGCCCAGCCCTAGCCTCCCAGCACTAAAAAAATAAGCCCCACACTCACCAGCTGCAACAGTGGTGATTGGGGCCTCTGAGGGCTTGTGGCAGAGCTCCCTTGTGCAGCATGGGGCAGTGGGGTGCAGTGGGGTCATCCTCCCCTCCTGGCACTTGCGTGGCAGCTGTCATATCACACGAGTGCAGTGCAGCTTGGCAGGGCACTGCACGCTGTCTAGGAGCTGGGACCTCTGGGGCTGAGTGGTGTTGGGCTCAAACTGACAGTGAAATATCCGAAACAGCATTGAAACTCCAAAACAGATTTGGCCAAATCATAATTAAACAGTGATCTGAAACACCGAAATGAATCATTGTCCTCCAAAATGGCCAAAACTGAAATGAAACATAGCGATTTCACACAGGCCTAATTTATAGTAGGGAGTCCTAAAACCAGGCTGAGAAATGTCATTCAACTTAACATTCATAATGTGTAAAAGGAAAAAAGGCTGAACTACGGCCCAAGGAGAAAGTCATATACATAGTATCTATGAGAATCACTAAGGGCAGAACCTTATTTTGTGTGGCGAATGGGGAAAGTGTAGAAATCATGTAAATATTAGGTACATAAAGTGTGGGCATGAGTCTACTTCCCCATAAGGGCTCTTGTAAGTGTCCCTGCCACCCCCATGGCTCAGCATTCTGGAAATCTGATTCTGGACTTTGTTAAAACTCAGCAGCTGAAGAAAGGAGCATCTCTCAGGAGATGCTTCTGGGACACTAATGTACACAGTGCCACACTCCTCAAACAAAGGGAGCCTTCCCAGGAAACTCCTTGAATACTCCAGGAGCTGTTCTTGCAGATGAAGAAAGATGCCTGGCACCTGCCCATCCAGTTATGCTGCCTGTAGCATTATGACAGGCAGTTAAGCTGCTTGGCTCACAGTTCAGGATACCTAATTGTTCACTTGGGGCATTAGCAAGTCCATGTGATAACCTGCAAGTCAGAGTACAGTTACAGCTAGAGAAAGACTGCTGTCCTGCACAAGTCACAATTACCCACTCTCCCTTTGACTTTGTGACTGAGGAACTCTGCCTCCTCATTATGGAAAAGGTCCCCTTTGTTCTAATTCCAGAGCATTTCAAGGATGCCCGCTTTCTCATGATCAAAGGTTGGTCCTAGGTATATGCCCTACAAGGGCTTCTGGGAGCTTGCCTTATCAAGGATTGGTAGGAAACGTCTCCTTTCCTGGGATTCCTGTAGTACCTACTGCAACAGGTCAGTGCTGTAAGAGGACAGAGATTCTCTCCAGAAGAAAGTGGCAGGAAATGAGGTGCAGGGCGAAGATGCACCTCCAGTGGATCACAGTCCTTCCCCAGCTTCAGCCCCAGAGCAGCTTTTGGCCCCAGAGCACCTCCCTACCTAGCCACGTGCCCTGCCAGTGCTGCTCAGGCTGTCTCCATAGAGAGCCTAGGAGCAGTGGGCTGCAACAACATGGGGCCAGAGTCTCCATGGAAACTGGCTGGATTGATGCAGACAGTGATTCTGGGCAATGGAGTTAGTTGTGGGCCTGATCTGGCCTGTGGGTCAGACATTGCCCACACCTGCTCTAGGCTGTGGTTTTGGTCCTCCAAGGAGGAGGACTCCCTCTCTCAGGACATGCGTCTCAAGCTTCCTCTGTATCATCTCATGTTTTGGGCATTGGCCTATGGGAAGCAGGTCAAAGAGGAGAAGGAAGTAAGAGGCCTTATTGTCCGCAATGTGGAGATAGTGAAGGAGGTAGTGGTACTGTGGCAGGAGGTTGCAAAGCTAGGTAGTAGTCAGCTTCGCTCGACACAGTGAAGGTGCTATCAGTAGTGACTAGAGATTAACTGTGGTCTGCCAAAGGAGCACTTCTTGGGGTTGCCCATGGCTGTCTCTCATTCTTTGCTTCATCTAGCTCCATCTGCTGTTAGTAAGAGGCATCCAGCACCCATCCTCCCTGAAGCACCTTGTCCCTAGAATTGGCATCTGTGAATCAACCCCCACAATCCCCCCTAAGATCTCTTATTCATCAGCTAGAAAGCCACTAGGCAGTGGGTGCTTGTTTCAAGGAGCAGGAGGACTCCAATGTCTCCATGGAGACCCCAAGTATGGCATCTGCCAGAAGCTCCTTTGTAGCTTCAAAGGGTACTCTAACAGGGCCCTATCCTGTTACCTGGAGTTCAGGAGAGTCTGAGCAGCCCCATACCCCAGAAGCACTTCTGCACACCCACCCCAGACCTAGGAGAACTCAGCAGATGGTGGGGAACCGGGTCCTGGGATGAAGTGAGCCCCTCAGTAAGGGAGCTGACAGGTGTGGGGAGTGAGACAGGGTTAGCTACATAAGTCCAGAGTTGGAAGGATAAAAGACTTTGCCTAGGGGCAGGGATGATCTAGTTAGGAAACTCTTGGAGGGACTGGACATGCTTAAATCAGCAGTTCTGGATGCTCTTCATCTGAGGGAATTGGCAGAGGTCATAGCAGGGCCCCTGGCACAGCTGTATGAGCACTCATGGTGCTTGGGCCAGGTCCCAAAGGACTGGAAAAGGGCCAATGTGGTCCCCATTTACAAAACAGGGGAGAAAGGAGGACCCAGGTAACTATAGGCCAGTTAGTCTTATCTTGGCCCTTGAGAAGACGTTTGAGAAAATTATCAAGGAGCACATCTGCAGGGGCCCAGCATGGGAGGCAATGCTCAGGGACAAGCAACTTGGTTTCATTGCAGGCAGATCCTGCCTGACTAGTCTTTTTTCCTTTTATGACCAGGTTACAAAGTCCTTGGATGTGAGCATTGAGGAGGATGTCATTTACCTGGACTTCAGGAAGGCCTTTGACACTGTTTATCACCCCATTCTCACAAAAAAGCTAGGCTACCACAGCATTGATACCTACACAGTCAGATAGATGGCAAATTGGCTTGATAGTTGCACCCAGAGAATGGTGGTGGACAGGTCATTTTTGACCTGAAGGGATGTGGGCAGTGGAGTTTCCCAGGGCTTGGTCCTCAGGCCTGTGTTATTCAACAGCTTTATCAGCTACTTGGAGGTGGGTATGGAAAGCATGCTGTCCAAATTTGCTGATGACACAAAGATGTGGGGAGAAGTGAGGACACTGGAAGGGGGGGACAGAATCCAACTATATCTAGACAGGTTACAGAGGTGGGAGGATAAGAATAGAATGGAATTCAATGCAGACAAGTGCAAGGTGCTGCATCTAGGGAGAAGAAACCTGCAAAATACCTATAGGCTAGAGAATACTCTTCTCAACAACACAGTGGCTGAAAGGGATCTTGGAGTCATGGTTGGCTCCAGGACGGACATGAGCTGCCAATATGAGAAAGCGGTCAGTAAGACTAACTGCATCTTGTCGTGCATCTACAGATGCATCACAAGCAGGTCCAGGGAAGTGATCCTTCCCCTCTATGTGATGGTGGTCAGGCCACAGTTGGAGTATTGTGTTAAGTTCTGGGTGCTGCACTTCAAGAGGGATGTGGCTAACCATGAGTGGGCCCAGAGGAGGGCTACTTGCATGGTCAGGGGGCAGAAGGCCAGGCCCTATGAAGATAGATTACAAGGCCTGAATCTATTCAGCCTCCTCAAGAGAAGACTGAGAGGGAATCTAGTGGCCATCTATAAACTCATCAGGGGGGACCAGTGGAAAATAGGTGAGGCTCTGTTCCCCCGGGCACCACCTGGGATAACAAGGAATAACAGCCACAAATCAATTGAGAGTAGGTTCAGGCTTGATATCAGGAGGCATTACTTTATGGTTAGAGCTGCCAGACTCTGGAATGGGCTCTCAAGGGAGGTGGTGCTCTCTCCTACCTTGGGGGTCTTCTAGAGGAGGTTGGATAAATATTTGGCTGGGGTATTATGATCCCAGCACTCATTCCTCCCCAGGGCAGAGGATCAGACTTGATTATCCGTTCAGGTCCCTTCTGATCATAGAAACTATGAAACTATGAAAGCAGCCTCAAAGGGCTGCACCTGGCCAAGGAGCCTGGATCCTGGATTTACCAGGGGTTAAGTGTCCACCAGGGACCAGAGCAGGGGTCTTTTCTGTTTGTTTGCTTGCTTGTTTGTTTATTTGCTTTGTTGCACAAGCCGGGCTCTGCAAAGCCTCTGAAAAATAAGAGGCAACCAGGAGGGGAAGCCTGGAAGAACCAGTGGAAGACAACTAAGTGCTAACTTATTTATTTAACTTCTTTTGTTTGTCTTGCATTGCTACCGAGCCTGGGTGGTCTCCAAGTATTATCTACTAGTCTGGCTGCAGTAGAGGCAAGGGCCCTGAACTGTGGGTCCTTAGCCAAAGCCAGCAGCAAGAGTAAAATTGATCAGCTCAACTAGTGTGACCAAACATACCTTGTTGTGATCTGCTCATAGCAGCCTCCAAATTGGTTCCCTGGCCAGGAACATTTCCTTTTCTTTTGCTGCTGTGGGTTATTAAGGGCAGGGACAGGCAGACTTTCTAGGAAGGCTGGTGGAAAGAAAAAAATATGGAGCAGATACTGCAGCTGCTAACCCAGCAGCAGGCAACAGATCAGGAGCAGGTATAGCAACAGGGAGTCCAGACGTTGGGGATGCTGCAAATGCAGGTATAGAGCACAGAGCAGGTTGAAAGGGTTATCCTGCATTGGTTAGAAATGACAGAGGAGGCACACCAGCAGAGATTCTGAAAGCAGAAGACAGGAGCTATGATCCCGCATCAGTTGTCACAGACCCTCTGGGATGAGGCTCAGCGATGACTAAATCTGCAAGGGAGGGACACTGAAGAAGTGGTTGAAAGGGTGGTATTGGAGCAGTTCATCTGGGATCTGGAACTGGGTACAAGGACCTGGGTCCAGCAGCACCAGCCAAAGACAGTGCAGGAGGCAGAGTGGTTGGTGGAAGACTTTCAGGCAGCCAGGAGGGAGCATGCCGCATCAAGGGGGAACACAAGTAATGCACCTACAAGAGGGACTCTGGCTCCCCAAAAGCAGACAGAAACCTGAGAAGAGGGGTCTAGGCCATGGATTAATGCTGCATGTTTTCAGTGTGGGAGATCAGGGCATTATGTCTGAAACTGTCCCCAAGGCCCTCTTCAGATAGGGAGTAGAGAGAGGGGGGCAGTGAGGAGGCATGAACCTTCCCCAGTAGAAAGCATGGAGTATGGACTTAGGGATGCTGCCCTTAGAAGGCCAGAAAAGCTTCCAATAGGCAATACCAGCATTACGGTGGAGGCCTGGGTTGAGGGGTAGCAGATGACCATGTTGGTTGATACAGGATCTGCCTAGACAATACTGAAGCAGGAGCTAGTGAAGAATGTAACATCTCATGTGGTGGACTGCTCTGAGATATTATGTCTTCATGAGCAACCATTAGCATTTGAACAGGCCTGGATCCAGCTTACCATTGGAGGCCATATCCACCAAATGCTGGCATGCCTGGCTACATGTCTATCTTATCTGGTGCTTCTTGGGCAAGACTGGCTCTTGCTCTGGGAGCTCTTGAGCACGTTAGCTGAAGGACCCAAGCCTACTTGCAAGCCCAAAAATGAAGTGCTCCTGCGTGAATCTCGCGCTAAAGAAACCCGAGGAAAAGAAAGATACCCTAGCATGGAGGAGAACAATATCATAGTATCATAGTATCTAGGGTCAGAAGGGGCCTAGAGCAGGCCATTTATTCTGACCGCCCGCCAATGGTAGGAACGAGTGCCAGGGTCACAGGACCCCAGCCAAGTACCTATCCAATCTAGTCTTAAAGATGCCCAAGGTAGGAGCAAGAACAACTTCCCTAGGAAGCTGGTTCCACATCCTAGCCACCCTAACTGTGAAGTAGTGTTTCCTA
>JAGPOW010002742.1:45141537-45242445 GCA_030014935.1 Caiman crocodilus
GCTTCCCAGCCAGTATGTGTGCTGGGGGTTGCTTCTCCCCAGATGCATCACCCTGCACTTCTCCACGTTGAATCCCATCCTGTTCTTGTCTGCCCACTCTTGCAGTCGGCCCAGATCCCGCTGCAGCCTCTCCCTCTCCTCTGGTGTCCCCACTTCAGCCCACAGTTTGGTATCATCAGGAAACTTGGATAGCTCACTTTCTACCCCCTCATTCAAGTCAGCGACGAAGATGTTGAACAGCGCAGGCCCAAGGACCGAGCCCTGGGGGAACCCGCTGCTCATATCTCTCCAAGTCAAGTACGACCCATCCACCACCACTCTCTGGGAGCGCCCCATCAGCCAGTTTCTGATCCACTCAACCGTGTAGAAGCCAATGCCACAACACCCCATCTTTTTAATGAGGATGGGGTGAGAGACCGTGTCAAACGTCTTCCTGAAGTCTAAAAAGACTACGTCGACAGGGACGCCCACATCCATGGATTTGGTCATCTGGTCATAGAAGGCGACCAGGTTGGTCTGACAGGACCTGCCCTTAACAAACCTGTGCTGGTTGCATCAGACCAGAGCTGGAATCAGGCCAGTTCACAACTGAGCAGGCTCGTGAGGATGGGTTCCACAATGTGTATGAGGGATGCCTGGCTAAGATTGAGGATGAGGTTATGTGACCTGACCTGACTCAAATGGTGCCTCACTTTTAGGTAAGACATGGTTTGCTCTACCGCGTTGACAAGAGGTGAGGGCTGGGGCCAGAAATTGCACAGCTATTAGTACCAAAAAGGTACCAATGGGCCCTGATGTGAGTAGTGCATGAACTTCCTATGGGAGGACATTTAGGGGAAGATGAGACCCATGATCGGATAGAGGTTCACTTCTTTTGGCCAGGGATTAGGCAGGAAGTATGTTGGTTTTGTCAGTTCTGCCCAGAGTGCCAACTTGCCCACCCACAGTGGCCATCACATGCACCCATGATGGCTATGCTGCTCATGGAGGAAGCAGTAGGAGGTCTTGAGAGATTAGCATTTGAGAGGGTAGCAGTAGATATTGTTGACCCATTGCTAATATAGTGCCTCTGGGTACCAGTTTATTATGTTACTGGTTGACTATGCCACCCGGTACCCGGAGGCAGTACCTCTGTGGTCAGGAAGTGCAGAAAAAGTAGCAGAAGAGCTTCTGTGCATCTTCACTAGGGTAGCTTCCCCAAGGAGATTTTAATATCAAGGAAGAAATTTTATGGCCCAGGTTTTTAAGGAGGTACGTGACATCCTCCAGGTTTGACACCTGAGAACATCAGTTTACCTCCTAGAGATGGATGGCCTTGTCAAGCAGTTTAACCTCACTTTGAAGAGCATGACTGAAAAAATGGCAGGGCAGGACATCCAAGGTGGGATAAGCTACTTGGGCCTTTAATGTTTGCATACCATGAAGCTACACAAAGTGCCGCAGGATTTTCCCGCTTTGAGCTGTTGTATGGTCATCACCCATGGGGGTTGTTACACCTGGTTAAGGAGGGATGGAAAGGAGCACAAGGTTCTGCCTGCCGTCCAGTGGCCCATGTCTTACAGATGAGGGAAAAATGGAAGACAGCCTGGTCTATGGCCAAGGCAAACCTACAAATAGCCCAAGAGCAACAGGTGGCCAGGTATAACCTCAGGGCATGTGAAAGGTGATCTGAGGAAGGTGACTGGGTATTGGTTTTGTTCGTAGATGAGACATCTAAATTCCTGGCCTGGTGGCAAGAGCTATCTAATCCTTACCCTCCACAACATCCCCATAGTTAAAAAAACCCCAAAAAACCAAACCCTAGCACTTCCAGGCAGTCTGGCTGCTGTCTGTGTCACTGGGGCCCCACCTGCACACTGCGAGGCAGAGAGGCTGCTTAAGCGGCCCCAGCTCAGCATCCAGGGGGGGCTGGGGGTGCAAGTGGGGGTGAGGTCGGGCAGGACAGCCACTGGGGGGTCTGGGTGAGTGGGGGGGTGAGGCTGGTGGGGCAGCCATCAGTGTGCTGCAGTAGCTGGTGGGGGATGGGGCCTGGTGAAGCAGCAATTGGGGGGGCTGGGGTTGGGTATTTGGGGGGCTGGGGTGGGGTATGTGGGGGTGGTAGCCCCTGCAGGGGCCATTTGGCCCCTGTTGGGTGGCCATAGCCCCAGTTGGGGGCTGTAACCCTGTGTGGGAACTGAATCCCCTGTTGAGGGGCCATAGCCCCTGTTGGGGGGGCTGAACCCCCTTTTAGGGGTCCGTAACCCCTCTGAGGGGGCTGTAGCCCCTGTGGGAGGGCAGCAAAATATATATTCATGTATTCATTAATTTATGAAATGTATTTAGAGTTCATTTTATTATTATGATAAGAGACATGCTTTAACACTCTAGATATATCAATAAAACATACAACTGATCACTGTTTATGTCTCACTCTCTCTCTCTTTATAGTGGTCTTTTGTTTTACTTGTGGAGAAACATGGATTTTGGGGTATTTTACAGAGTGACTTTGGGATTTTTTTTTATCCGGGATTTTTTGGTTTTCCAGTAAGGAACACCAGAATTCCTGCTAGGGAGGCCAGGGGCAGGATCCTGCCTGCTCAGAGCTGGCCCCTTGAACCCAGCTGGCTGTGGCTGACCTCCTGGCCCAATGGGCCCAATGGCCAGGAGGACATGCTTTGATAGTTCAAACCAGGCCACCACACCTGGAACATCTTCTGGGTGATAGCTGCCCAGATGGCCGGGCAGGGGGCACAAATGGCAGTAGTGCTGCATGAAGGCCAACCCTGCAACCGCAGTCCACTGGCAGCTGGCCCAGAGGGGCAGATGCCTCTACCGGCTATGTAGTCCCCATCCAAGTCTGGCAGGTGGGTAGCAGGTCACAGCCAGGCAGCAGCCCCCACAGCCAGACTACTGCAGGGGCTAGAGGGTACAGGGAACTCTCAGGGCTGCTTCAGCAGTCCAGCTGCCACAAGGGTTAGTGTCCCCAACTGGCTGGGCCTCAGAAGCTCCTGAGAGCTAGCAGCCCTCAGCTATTTGCCAGTGCAGCTTTTTATACTGCTGGGGACAGCTTAAGTGTTGGCCCTGGGCTCTATCTCCCCCTGACTGCAGATCCAGAGGGAGCCAGGCAGGGTTATTTTGCTCAAGTGGCAGAATTTGCTCCACAATGAAGTGCATGTCCAAGCATGTGCACTGAGGCAAAAAGGCCCGGCTCAAATTTGCCCCACTTCTATTTGAGCTGCTGCAAGTGCACATGTTTGCATGTGTGGATTTGCCCCTTAAGGCTATACTCTAGAATCTACAGTCTGCAAGGCTAATGACAAACCCAAGGAAATGTGCCCTGGGGCAAAAAGAGACCTAGTACTTAGGATTTTTCATAGGAAGAGGGCAAATTCAATCACTGGTGGATAAGGTGCAAGCCCTACAGAAATATCCAGGGCCTTGGACAAAAAAACAAATGCAGTTCTTCTTGGGACTCACCAATTAATATTAGCGCCTGGTACCCAGGTTCTCAGACATAATTGTACCATTGTCAGAACTAACTAAGGATGCAGCCCCAGGCAAGATCAACTGGACGCCTGAAATGGAGCAAGCATTTCTCAGAGTTAAAAATACTCTAAGCCCCCAACCAGCAGTTTACATACCAGACTTCACCAAACTGTTTATTCTGCATATGGATGCCACTAATGTGACATTAGGTGTGGTGCTGTCCCAGATGAGGGAGGCAGGGGAACATCTGGTGGCCTACTTTAGTTGAAAGCTACAGCCCCAGAAGCAGGCATATACAGCAATTGAGAAAGAATGCCTAGCACTGAAGTGGGTGGTAGAAAGTTTTTGATACTGTCTAGCAGGTTGTAAATTTACAGTGGTAACAGAACATGTACAATTGAAATGACTGAATAACGTAAAGTCAGAAAACACAAGGTTAATGTGGTGGAGTCTGAGCCTATAGAATTTTAATTTTTCTGTGGAACATTGACCAGGAAGAGTACACCAGAATGCCGACTTTTTCTCAAGGGAAGGTGAGGTAACGGATTTGTCTTCCTTTTGGTACCATGGACCATGACCTGGAAGGTGGAGATATGTAACAGGGCCCTGCACCTCTACACACCCACCCCAGACTTGGGAGATCTCACCGGAGGCTGGGGAACCAGGTCCTGAGATGGAGTTAGCCCCTCAGCAAGGGAGCTGACACAGATGTGGGGAGTGAGAGAAGGTTAGCCACATGAGCCCAGACTGGGAAGGATAAAAGACACTGAAAGCAACCTCAAGGGGCTGCACCTGGCCAGGGAGCCAGCTGCCTGGATCCTGGATTTACCAGGGGTTAAGCAGCCACCGGAAGAGCCCAGAGCAGGGGTCTTCTCCATTTGTTCGCTTGTTCATTTGCTTTGTTGCACAAACCTGGCTCTGCAAAGCCTCTGAAAGATAAGAGGCAACCAGGAGGCGAAGCCTGGAAGAACCAGTGGAAGACAACTAAATGCTAACTTGTTTGTTTTACTACTTTTGTTTGTTTTGCATCGCTACCAAGCCTGGGTGTCCTCTGAATATTATCTACTAGCCTGACTGCAGCAGAGGCAAGGGCCCTGAACAGTGGGTCCTTAGCCAAAGCCAACAGCAAAAGTAAAACTGGTCAGCTCAACTAGCGTTACCAAACATACCTTACTGTGATATGCTCAGATTCTGCCCATAACAGCTTAAGGTACCCAACTTATTACTGGCACCCTTGGTGCAGCTCCAGCAGCACTGCCCAGGAGAAGAATGGAAGTATCCTTGGGGAGAAATACTGCCCTGGCCAAAGTCCGGGCAGCCCACACATTCCTCTAGGGCAGGGCACCATCACTACTGAACAGTCCTATTCACACTCAGAGGAGTTCCTTGCTACTACTTCCACAGCTACCATGTCCAGATAGTGTGACTCCCCAGCTGGGTGACTTGCAAAGTTCTTCCTGTTAAGACCTCCTAAATTGGCCTGGCCTCTCCCATCATTCCTCCATGCATTATCATTGTATTTAGGCATAGGAGATAGTGTCAATGGTGCAATACCCTCTGACTTGTTGTCCTCTTTAGGTCCCCAGGCATGTGTTTCCAGTACCTTCAGAAAGAGGTCCCCCTCCTGCTTCTGTTATGAACCACTCAATCCCCTTGTTCATGTTTAGTCCCACAGAAAGATAAATGTTTAGCACATCATCACCTGTTTCACAACTGCTTTGGTTCTTTTGAGCAACTCATCTACCTTGGAAATTAGCAGGGAGGGAATAGCTATGGTTACCTGCATAGAAGCAAAAGGGAGAGCTTTGAGAGCTGGTCCTGGCATATCCAGGCAGCCCCTCCTCAACCCCATGCTACTGCAGGCTGGCCTTATGATCATCTTAGTGCAGGAGGATGCCATGGCCTCTGTGGCAGGGGACCAAGAAGGGAAACTGCAACTAGTATCCAGCCGGCCCAAAATCTCTAGAGCAGGACCTTAGGAAGAATGACTGGGATCACATGGAGCTTTCATCCTGGCTGGACTCAGGAACCCAGTCATAACACTGATGAATTTGAGGTTGGCATTGCAGACCACCATTATGTTCTTGGCATGGATGGTGCATGCTGAGATTCCTTTGATGAGCCTGTGAAGGCCTGAGGATGTTGACATATGCCCTGGCACTAAGGACTTGTAGGATATTTGTAATTTGCTACAACTTCTGCAGGGTGCACGGCTTAGAGCCAAGGTCCACATGAAATACCGTGAATTCCAGAATGTGCAGGATGTGGACATTCACTACTGTGACATGGCCCTTGAGGTCATGGTTTGACTGACCCCCCATTCAGAAGTTTAACAAAGCCGGGTTACATGGCAGCATGCAGAAATGCCTTCAAGAGCACTTGGGCATCATACTATGCTTTTGCCCCTGTGATCTGGGAGCCTGAGTATGGAACAGCTAGGGCCATATTGATCTTGTTGGGCATCAATAGGTTGAAGTTTGTGAGGTGGGATGCCACCAGCTAGCTCCTTAGCAAGATGCAAAGATTGTGCCCATCAAGCAGCAGCAGTATGGTATGTGGACCTAGTCACTCAGTCCCTAAAAGGTCCAGTGAACATGGTCATGTGATAGTGTGGCAGGCAGTTGTCAATGTGCCTTGCATTATCTGTGTGTTTCCTGCCATGTATCAGATAAGCCACATGACTCAGATTGGGGTTTAGGGTTCCACACTCTTAGAGCCAGGGCTCCTGCTATGCAGCACACTGCGAGCAAATGGCTAGAATCTATCACCAAAACCCTCCCTTAAAAATGCCACCCCATTCCTTAGCCCAGTGCCAAGCCACCCACAGCCACCCTTGTGGTTCCCTCTCAGGCTGCATACAGACATTCAAATAATCCAGAAGAATTCTCCCAGATTTGTTGACCTGATAGAAAGGCTTACCCAGAGTTGTGTATACAGATGTTTGACTGCTTACTTCCAGAAAGGTGGAGAGTTTGCAGTGCTGACACTGTGCAGCAGCCAGTGGGGACTCTGTGAACGTGCCAGTGTACTCTGTAGGCTCCCTTAGTCTTCCTGACAACAGATGGCAGCAGTGCATAGCAGTGCCCAAGGTCAGTCTGAGGTTCACTGCAGTACAATGTAGGGATTGTGAAGGGGGCATGTTCTGCTTCCTGCTGGAGCAGCAGTTCAGCAAGCAAGAAACATACTCTCTCCCTTGGGGGAAGGGGAAATGCTGGAGGACTATAGCTGAGGCTCTCTTCTGAGATAAGCCAAGGCATATACAGACTTTTGTTCTCCCAGGAGAAACTATCCTGGGAGCAGTTTAACCCTGGGTGTTCCAGTTTATTTTTCTCCTGGAGTGTACATTTTTAGTTTATAAAAAGTCTAAACATCTGTACATTTGTAGTTTCTCCTGCAGCTCTCCCAGAAGAAACTAAATGCCTGCACCAGGCCTTAGTGCACCTAGGCGTACTTTGTTTCTGGCTGGTTACCTGGTCTTCCCTAATTTGGCCCTACTTCTCTTTAAATCCTTCTGTAGTCCCTAATCTGTTTTTCTGCCATTTCTGTACATGGAAAGAGAGATAAGAATATTAATAGTTATGCTTCCACACAACTGTGGGCATGAGCGGACTCTGGAAAGCTAAAGCAATAGAACAAAATGGAATGCTAGTTGCCACTGCATATCCCTGGGAATGGTGTGTAGCTCTACTGAGCATGCCCAGCGATCATGGAGGTAGTTTATGTGGCTACAGCAGCTGCATACCACATCTGTACACATAAGAGTGATTCAGTTGTGAAGAAAAAGTGAAGCAGGATAGCACTAAGATGCAAAGATTTATGCGTGAAACTGATAGGACTCTGGTCCAAGTCTTCTGACTAGTGCTTATATGAATGCTTTTGTTTTGGTCATCCATGCACTTAGCGAAATAAATAAACATTAGTTTTGCGATACAACTTCTGGACCTAACTCAGTAGTAAGATACTACCATCTTTAGTAGCTACACTAAAATTATACAGTTTTGTTTTCTGACAGTACTATATCAAGTTCTGTAACAAAGAGATGTGCTCTTTAAAGATCAGGAAGCATCAAGCCACACGGTCCTGTTTTGAAACACAGCATCTTTAATACGTATGTTTGTATTTTGAGGAGAATCTGTTAAGACCCAGATGAGCACCTGTTTCCTATAAAGCTTGGTTGTTGGTGATGGTTAAAGTATTGGATATAGGTTGAGTTTTTTTGTGATAGGGGATGCCTAGGCAAATGGTATGTAGGAAGATGGGGGAAATGCTGCCAGCAGCAAGGAGTTTCTGGCAAGGAAGTCCCTGGCTCAGGGGAAAGGTATCTCTTGGACTGATTTTGAAATGTTTATTTTGAGATTTGCGGAAGGTTTTTGGTTCCATCAGGTATGATAGAGAAAGAGACTAAGTGGACATGGATGGGTTTTTTTTGTTCCTTTATGCACTGGAGGAATAATGCAGCTGTAGAACATTACAAAAGCCTAGGAGCAAATATAAAAGAGTTCTTGAGCTATCTGACTTATTCACATATTTCTGCTTCTGTGGTTATTAGTAGATCTATCTATACATCTTTTAAACTAAAAACAATCATATAAGAAAAAAGAGGTAAGAAAATGATAGCACTGCATTTTGTGTGTGTGTGTGGGAAGTCTGGAAAGCAATATTCTTCTTTGTTTCACAGGGCAGTTCCTATTAGGGCTGTGTGAGGCTTCAGATCACGCTTTGGAGCCAGGGCTGCTTTGGTGTCTGAAGCAGCATGCCTGGATCAAAGTGCGGGCTCACTTAAGCTGTCTGAAGTGGCTCGGAGCTTTCAAAGTGCTTCGGAAATGACTTGGATGCTTTGGACGCTGAAAGTGAAAGTTAGAAGAGAGGGAAAATGGGGGAGGAAGGGAGACTGGAGCAGGAGGGGAACGGGGTGGAGGGGGGAGATTGACACGTATAGGATTTCTCTTTGGCTGCCTTTCCAATGACAGCATCTGCAGGGCAGGACCTAGAAACTGCATAAAAGCCTCTGCTTGGAGATGTGCTGTGTCTTTTGCTAGCTTGTTCCCTCTCAGGTACTGAGTGAGAATGATATCCTAGCAGACTCAAGCATTTCAGCTTGGTTACTGTACTCACTAGTTGAACTTGCCTGCTCCTTTTTGATGTTAGAAAGGATTGGGTAAGATTTAGCTTATTTTATCTTAGCTATTCAATTACTATTACTACTACGATTATATTCAACTCATTTCTTTTGATTTATATTTGCTCTTCTTTTTTTTTGCAAACTTTGAAAAAAGAAAGCTGTGTTTTCCCTTCCAGTGTGATCTGATCCATCACTGTGCAGAGGGGCATACAGATTGCACACAAGCATGCACACATATACACAATATAAATAAGAAAAATCAGATATTCATAGGAGAAGAGAGACAGACAGACAGCACACAATTTTTATATCACTCTTAATACTGAAGCAAACAGTCGAAGAGGCCATTGCATGCATGCAACAGAGAAATAAAATGCACAGTATAAAAGGATTCCCCCCACCCCTCCACAGACCTTTCACAGCACAGGAAGGATCAATGTCAAGCATGATGGAAAGGCAGGTGCCAGGTCTTCTGGCAGGGGAGAAAGATGGGTTAGGGGGAGAGCTAGAGCTGCACGTACCCCCTCTCCCAAACACAGACACATTCGATTCCCAAGCAGCCATGAAATCAGAGCTGCCAGTGGAACCCAGGAGTGGGAGCAGTGTCTGTACCGGACATCGCTGCACCTGCACCACCTCCCCCCAGTCCAGAAGTAGGCACCAGCAGTGGAATCACTGTCTCCTCCACCCCGATTTCAACTCTCAGAGTGAGCCTGCCACTGCCAGAGGAGGAGTTGGAGCTGGAACCAGGGAGTTGAGTTCTGGTGATGAGGTTAGGTGCTTGTTTGAATGTACAAACCACTTTTCAGAGCTGGGTCTATGAACTGCACTTCATCAGCTTCCTATGTAGTAGGTACAGTAACCCATGGACTCAATACACACAGTGGAATTCTGGCACACTGCGACCTGCTTGACATCTGACACCCCAGGCACCTCTGCACTTTTACCTGTGCTGCTACATCCCCCTTTCCCCTACACCCTACCCCAGCCTGTCCCTCACCCCTGACACCTCCATTTCCATTTTCACTGACTGGCTTTCTTGCCTGCATTGCAGGCCAGGCCAGCATCTGGCTTCTTTACTATTCCTTCCATCCAGGACCAACTGCACGTACTTCCTCAGCCTGAAAAAAAGGGTTTTCAACCCTAAAGCTTCCAAAGATACATTTATTTAAATGTATCTTTTTTCCCCATAATACACACATAGATATAAAAACACAAGATAAGCCATCACACACCATGTGTTACATCATATGTCCAACACAGCACCCTTACTTCTTGCTCTCATTTCCTTTATAACAAGACAGGCTCTGTGACAGTTCCATTTGGGTACCTTTGATGCTACTGGTGATGCTACTTGTATTGAGCCAGCTAAGTTATTTTCCTTGTTGTCATGTAAAGTGGTGGACCTGGCGTGAGGCTGTAGGGTAGGAGGAAACCTCACTGGGGCACACTGCTGTGTTGTGCAGAGGCCCCAGTGCCAGGAAGGGTGCACCTTAACACACACACACTGTCACCCACCCACATCATGAGTTTTCCTGTTAGCAGCCAGAGGTGCAGGGCCCCAGAAGACAGAGTCCCCCAGCAAGACACACACACAGATAGCAGGCTTTGTGGCCTGGAAGGGCCCAGAATCCAGACCTGCACTAGATTTCACCCCCCTGTGCCCCAAGACAGATGCAGTCGCCCAAGCACCCACCCACATCACAAGTTTTGCCTGTCAGCAGCTTGAGGCGCAGTTCTCCCCCAAACTCCTGCACCTACCTTCTTGAAACTTGGCATGCTTTGTGGCCTCAGCAAGGACCACCAGCCCTGGAGTTTTTGCCCCCCTGTGCTGTAACACATAGGCGTGACATGTTTTGCTTTCAAGAATTTAGGGTGCAGTTACCCCTGAGCTCCTGCACTTATCTCCTTGAAGTTTGGCAGGATTCATGCTCTCAGCAGAGGTGACCATCCCTGCAAGTTTCCCCCAAATCAGAGACCAATCAACAAAATTATAGATATTTCATTGATCCCCCATTATACCCTATGGCCGAATCGCAGAGGCAGCTTCAAACCTTCAGAGCCGCTGCGGCCAAATTGAAGCTGTAAACCAATGTAGAGCTCTGGATCAGATCACTGACATCCAAAGCAGCTGGATCTGAAGCCGGATTGAATACCTGCCTACTCACACAGGCCTAGTAACTATTTATTATTTTACACTTTCCTGAATTCCTCCTAACCTCATTAAGGGGTCTTTAATTTGGAAAGACAGCAGGATCTAGGAGCTCAAACTTGTCCCGTAGATTTGAATAAAATGATCCCCTGCTTTTCTTAATGCCTGGGTAGCAAACATGCTATACTTATTGGCTAGGTACAGATGTTCAAAAACCCTGAGACAGAATTGATCTAAGTTGCATGGTTTTTTATAGGTGGCATAGTTTAGATCAGTAGAGAACACACATTTGCCTAGGGTGGGGGCAAATCTTAGATCATATTTCACAATTTTTAAACCAGTCTATGTGTGCTGAACTTCTGTTCTGTTATCGGTATAGACTGGGTTAGTATGCCGAACTTTTTTTTCCGTTAAGGGTGTAGACCGGTTTCTGATCTTATATGGTAAAAGTGTAATGTCTGTACCTGGCTATTGGAAAAGAAATGTTTGTTCTTCTTTAAAAGGTCCTTCAGTTATTAAAGTCTTTATACTCTTGGAGTCCTGGCCATGCATTATGTAGTCTAAGATTAATTTAAGACAAGTTTGATGGTTCCTGCTACTGGGAATAAGTAAGTCTCTTGTCAAGTTATAGTGGGGTGGGCAATCATTTTGGTTGGAGGGCTGCTTACTGAGTTTTGGCAAGCTATCAATGGATGCACGGGTAGCCCCACCCCTTGACTGGTGCCCCTCCCCCTGGTCACCATCTTGGGACTGGAAGTCCTGCCCCTAGCCTCTGACCTTTGCCACCGGAAGTCCCTCCCCTTGCTCCTGGAACTACTCCTTTGGGAGTTTGCCATTTTAGGGGAAAAAACCCCAAATTACATACTAAAAAATCAAATGCCCATAATCATATATTTTAATTTAATTTTTAAAACATTTTTGTCCTGATTTGTGTGTATTTGTGCTGTATATGCAGAAGTGATTGCATATAGGGGTTTGTGGGGATGTGTGAATGAGTATGTGTGTGGGTATGGATGTGGGTATGGGATTCATGTAGTGCACAGTGGCTGGCCAGCCAGCAGGCAGGAAAGTGGGGAAAATGGTGGCGGGGAATTGAAGTGAGTGGGAGCGTGGTGCCTGCCTGCCCCAATGTCCCAGAGCCAGTGCCAGTGGGGCCCAGAGCAGGGCAGTAGGAGTGCGGGGTGTGTGTTAGTAGAGCCAGGCTAGGCTGCACCAGTAGGGAGAGGGGGGAGCTGACCCGGCTCCAAAAAGCCCCTGCCAGCTGGGACCTTGTGCTCCTGCCACCCTGTTCTGGACCCTGCCTGGCTCACACGCATCTGCTTACTCCTAGTGTCCCAGCCCCAGCCCCATGGTACAGGTGGAGAGCAGTGCACAGCCCTGACCCTGTGTACCCCACACTTGCCCATCTGGACTAAGCAGCAGTGGCAGGAATGGTGCTCAGTGTGGGGGGAAAGTGCCCTTCCCTTCCCACCACTGGTTCTTCCTGCTGCAGTTGGCCAGAGGCTACATGGGGCTGTCCTGCCTCTCTGCTGTCACCTGCCTGTGCCTGCTCCCTGGCAACAGAGAGCAGGCACAGGCAGCCCCACGTGGCTGGGGTGGGGATGTTGGGAGTGAGCGGATGTGTGGAAGCCTGCAGCCGCTGGATGGGACCACGGGGCCTGCGCTGGTGTCCTGGGGCCAGTGCTGGTGGGGCCCGGAGTAGGGTGGCAGGGGCGCAGGGTCCCAGAAGCAGGGGCTCTATCAAGTTGGGTCAGCTCCCCCCTCTCCCTGATGGTGCAGCCCAGCCTGGCTTCACAGACCCTGCCAACCCAAACCCTACACTCCACATTCCTACTGCTCCCTTCTGGGCCCCACTGGCACAGGCCCCATACTCCCACACTCTGCTTGCTTTCACTCGCCCCCGCCTCCGCTGTCTTTTTCCACCTGCCTGCCAGCTACTGGCTGCATGGCCAGACTGTGGGGCTCAACAGGAGCTGGCCTGGCTCTGAGGACTGGGGTCCCACAATCTTCTCCTGCCTCCCCCCGCCCCCCCCATTTCTTACTGAATTTCTTGTGCAGGTGCAGCTACGAACAGTCCCATGGTTCCAGGCCAGAAGTAAATGCTAGGCAATGGCTTCTGGCTGGGGGGACAGTGCTAGGTGGGCCCTGCTGTGGTTTCCCCTGGGTCCTACTGCCCCTGGTTCCTGTCATCTTTGGTATAAGCCAGAGGCAGATAAATATGAATTTTCTAAATTTTTAGGGCTCCCATGGGCCAGATAAAATGGCCCAGGCAGTATTTTGCCCACCCTTCTGTTATAGACTTGGATGATACATAAATGAGCCAGAACAAAAAATCCCTTTGGAGAGAAGTTCTGTTAGGATTTGGTCCAGTTATTATGTATGTGTCACCTTTTGTTGTCAAATGCAGAAAGATTGTCTCATAATGGGTAGCCTTGTCACAGACTACTTAGACATAAAAGAAAGAGACTCCTAGTAAAAATGCAAGTGAATTTTTCATCCACCTACAGCAATGAGCTGAAATACTTCCAGGAGAAAAATACAGCGGTTTGTTTTTTTTATATATAAAAGGCTTACAACAGTTTTGCAGCATAATTCTGACATTTTCATATACAAGACTAAGTGAAAAAGGAAGCTGGGTTTCCTGTCAGCTCTTACAATCTGCTGTTGCTCTCACTCTTTTTCCTTGTGGTCAATACTCGGCTTTCTCTAAAACCTGAGTGGAGATATTGTTTTTCAGTTAGATCATAAAGACCCTCGCCTGCCACTGCCAACATGTTTTCTAGCAGAAATAGATTAGCTTAAATGACAGAATCCAGGCAAAAGTTCAACTTTAATGTCTGACTCCTTATAGAAAACTAGCAGCATGCAATACAGGATTAACCACACTTCGTTGTCAATATATGCCTTAGCTAAGATTTTTTCTCTTTCCTTTTATAACTCATTTTAAATGCAGAGATATAATAGGATAGAATGTGTTGCATTTCTCTCTCTCGAGATGACAGGAAGGGGCAGGTGCAAGGAATAGGAGAATGACAGTGACCATATTAGAAGTGAAAAAGATCAATTAAGCGCATCAGTTTGATTTGTAAAATTGATTAAATTAGAAAAATCTCCAAGCCAAGTGGGAATATTATTTTTCAGGGCTGATTTATAAAAGCTTGGACAACCAGTGGACTTGTCTGCCCCTCTCCTAATTGGAAACACTCTGAAGTGCTGAAACTTCAGCAGACAAGGGTCTTTGTGTGAATCTGATATCTTTTATTAGACCAAATTAAATAGTTGGAAAAATGTTCTTAGCATACTTTTGGGTCAAAAAACTCTTGGTCAGGCTGAAGAAGCATCTGCAGTTGGTGTATGCTGTTCCTGGATGGAATAAATAATAAAGAAGCCAGAGGCTGCTATGCATGGAAGATAGGCAGTCAGTGAAGATGTAAATTGAGGAGTCAGTGGGTGAGAGACAGGTGTGGTGGGGGGGAGGGGGAAACTAGGGGGATGAATGTAGCAGGTAAACAATGGAGAGGTACCTGGGGAGTCAAATGTGTCATAAATCCAATATCTATATTTAGTCCATGATTTTTTGTATCCAGAATGTTGGTGAAGTAAAGTTCATAGGCTTGTCTGTGAAAAGTGTTTTGTAAGTTTCCTTTGAGGATCAGGGCATTTGGTGCATTGGATGAGGTATATTACATTTCTGGAGGTGCAGCTGTAAGATCCTGTGATGCTGATGGCTCTGTTGTGGGGTGTAGTAATTGTGGGGGTGGTAGAGATGTGTTGGTAGGTTTTGCATTTCTTGTCATGCCATGGTCTGGATCCATTGAATGTGTTCTGGGCTTGAGGAAGTTTGCTACTGGTGATGAGGTTAGTGAGCTTTGGTGCTTGTTTGAAGGCTAGGATGGGTGGTTCTGGGAAGATTTCTTTAAGAATAGGGTCTCCTTCTAGTATGGGGTGCAATTGTTTGAGGATTTTCCATATGGGTTTGAGGGAGGGGTGATATGGCATAACCAGCAGTGTGTGATTCGTGGGGGTTTTCTTCTGTACTGCAGCAGCTCTTATGTGGTATCCAGGCGTCTCTTTCAAACATGCAATCTTTCTCTCTGGAGGAGTGTCCTTGTTGGGTAAAAGCCTTTTTAAGATGTGTGAGGTAGCAATCCTGGGTGTTCTCAGTACAAATTTGGTGGGATCTGAGGGCTTAGCTGTATATGACAGCTTTCTTGGTGTGTTTAGGGAGATTGCTGGTTCTGTGCAGATATGTATGTTGGTCTGTGGGTTTCTTATACAACGTGGTCTGTATTTTACCATTCTGGATACCGATCATTGTGTCAAAAGGAGATGTTGGTGCTGGAATATTCAAGAGATAGTCGGAGGGAGGGGTAATGTTTGTTGAATTTCTGAAGGAACTCAATCAGAATTTCCAGGTTTTCAGTCAAAATGATGAAAATGTCTTTGATATATCCTGAGTGTATCAAGGATTTGATGGTACAGTCCTTGAGGAACTCTTCCTCAGGGTGGCTTATAAAAAGGTTGGCATACTGTGGGGCCATTTTGGTGCCCATAGCTGTGCCCATGGTCTAGAGGAAGTGTTGGTTATTAAAAGTGAAACTGTGTTGTGTGAGGATGAAGTGTATAAGGTCAGTAATATTTTTGGGTCTGTTTTCTACATTGTCACCTTGCTCTCCTAGGTATGTAAGGCAGGCTTGGATCTGCAACTTCAGCAATTATTATTGAAACGTTAGCAATTATCTGAAGTAGGTGAAGGTCCTGAAGAAACGTGACTACCTCCTCATGTCACATCTTTTACCATTAGAGTTGTCCTTTTCTACACATTAAAAGAATAGGTTTGGTATCCCAAACTGGAATTAAAGTTGTTTTATAAGCAGCAATGTAAATGTAAATAAACACACAAACAGGCAGCAGCCGTTGGAAGTGCTGATTGTTAACATGTCTATTGTGATCTGCAGCTCTCTCCCCTTTTCCCTCTGTGACACTGTAATTAAAGAGAATTAATTACCATGTTTTATTGTTGGTGTTAATGCTCATAACAAGGTATCACATATAAGGAGTGGGGCTAAAAAAAAGATAATATTTTGTGCCTGTCAACCCATTTCACCCTGCAGGAAAATAAATGATACTAGAAAGGTTTATTCAGAGTTGGCTCAGTTTGTAATGCTCCAAGTGGGACAAAAGGGGAGGAGACAGGGAAGTTGGAGCAGTAAAACACCCCAAATAATAGAAAACTATGGAATTTTGGCATGATTTGAGAAAAGTTTGAGCCACAGGAATGCAAGACAACTGACTATTCTCTTTCCCTTTCCTTATTTTTGAGCTTTGGGTACAACATGGCAACATACTAGTCTTCTTAAGAAAACATCTGGCAACCCTAGTTGAAGATCAGGATCCCATTGTGCTGGATGCTGTGGAGAACACAGACATTTCCCAGGGAGTTTGCCATCTTGGTATCATAGAATGCAACAGAACCAAAGACCAACAAGTATAGGAAAGGACTGAGACAATAATAGAATAAACAGCATCAGAGAAGAAATCTTTCACAACTGATATGTAGGAGGGATGGGAAAAGCAAATGAGAACCCCTGTTTATGTTCAGACAATCAGCAGTGATGTAGCAAGCAGAGTTTCTGCCTGGTATAAACCTGGGGGCAGAATAGGCAGGGGCACACAGATCAGAGAGCAGGAATAGAGCACATGGAGTCCAAGAATGGGGTTGGTGGGAAATGGGATCTGAGGGCATGTGTGTTATGAGGAGGCTGGAGCATCACTTGTCCACAATGGATACTCCACAATCCTAGCTCAGCTGCTGGTGCTGCTGGTGCACGTGTTCTGCCTACCCCTACTGTTGCTCATAAAACAGCAGCAGCCAAAGACTATTTTGGTGTTCCTGGCATAGCAGTGCTTCTTCAGCACAGACTCAGCAGGGAACAGGAGTGGGGGGAAGTGATTCCAGCTAACTTGATGCCAGCATGTATGCCCCTCTCACCCACCCCTAGTTACACTACTGCAAATCAGAACCAAATCCAGGTCTTAGTAAGACCCATTCAAGTTTGTATACCTCTCCCCAATCTGGCACAGCACATTATGCTACTACCTACCCTATGACTGTGACTACTAAAATTTATGGAGCTTACTGGAATGTTTTGATGGATAGGAAAGGGTTTTTTGGTGGCACTAGGGGGCAAAATTTTGAATTAATTTGAGGCAAATTTCATTAATAATTCGCTCAAAAGAGAAGGCTGGGAAAGTCTTAAAAAGGTGACTTTTTCATTTTTTTCCCAAAAGAAACATTTATTTTCAGAAATGCTAAAATATTTCATTTCAGTATATTCTAATTGTTTTAACTTTTCATTTAGAAATTGACCTAAGAGCGTTTTTTTTTTTAAATTAATGGAATCGTAAAAATACTCGAAAATGAAACATTTTGGGCTGACCCAAAATAAACATGTGTAGGGGTTGTTGTTTCATGCATTCTACCACACTTGGATCCACCAAAGATGCTCTGTTGCTTCAGCATGATCCAATATTTTCCAGTTTGCCCATTAAACCACGAACTGAATAGTTCTCCAATCTCTACACATGATTTGAGCAACATAAAGAGCCTCTTTGTGTTCCACCGAAGTTATAAAGAACAGTGTGTACCAGTAATGTCAGAGTACCAAAACCAGGCGTCAAAAGTACAGTTGGCCCCTAGAATCATATTAATTGGTGAGTTTTGTTGTCTTGAATTTTGAATTCTTATTTGTTGTTTTAAGCATGATGTAACTCCCTGGCAGTGTTCTTTGTGAAACGGGTTACATCCAATTTGTACTGGATGGGCATTCCATTTAACAAAACCACCAGAACTCAGTTGATGTCTAGGCAGTTTTTTGACAAATTTCAGCTGGCAAGCCCTGGGCTGAATGAGCAAAGGTAAACCAGAGGTACCCTCTCACCCTTTGAGGTAGTCCTGACATTAGGGGTGAGAATATTGATGAAGTGGGCTGGAAGAAGTGTGCGCTGCTGATGCCTGCCCTGTACATAATAAGAGGCTGCATAGAAGGGTATGTGGTCCCTAGGGCTATCAATCAGGCACAGATCATTAGCATTAAATTTACAAAAGAGAAGAGAAAATGCAGAAGGGGAATGTTCATAATAATGGGATGATCCAGAGCAAAAGAAAATTGAATGTGCAAAAGATCACCTAATGCTAAAGAAATACACAGTACAATTTTATTACAGAAAAATCAATCACAATTATCAGAAGGGGCTGTTCTGAATGATACTTTCTTTTGTTTAGAACAGGACTGACTAGTGGTCTCTCCTTGTTTCCCCTCCCTTTTGTTTTTTCATTGCCCTGCTATAGTCATTAGTCACTGACAACATCCTGCAAGCGTAGGAGGATCAGCAAGAGGCCAGGTCAAGGGTATGAGCAACCAGAGTACTCCACAGAGACAGGACAGGACAAAGCAGCTGAAAAGACACAGGCAATGGGATTATAAGATCCTGCAAAAGAAAGTGATGCGGAAACTAAATGTTCTGCACTGGGTTTACTGTCAGAGGCAAAATTTGCTTTCTACTATCTTGCAAAAATTCTTCCAGGCAAAGCTGCATAACTTCACTTCTTGTTGAACTTGTTTTTGTGTCAGAACAGTTTCTTCAGAGAGAAACCTGAGGGTTGTGCAAATCTAAGGAGTTTGGGCTAAGTAAACACACTATATTTCAGGGAGCTACATACCCTGAGTTTAAGAAATTTGCACAGTTCAACCTAAGGCTTGATACAAGGCTGTACAAATGCTCTAGGCCTGATAATTCTTTCCTCTGTAAAATCAGTAGTTACACTTCCATTATCAATGGGTGCAGGATATAGCCTTTAGTCCACTTTGAACTCAAGACTACTATTGTGTTGTCTTCTGGAGAGGGAGGATTGCATTCTAGTGGAAGGTCTGGTGAGTCTGGGATAAAAACATGTTTATTGCTTCCCTCTGTCTGATGGCTTTTGGATGCTGAGGATCTTGTTGGGGCTACCATTTTAATTGCAGCTGAAGAAAATGGGATTAGTTCTCATTCACATATCAGGCTCTTCAGATGAAATTCTTCAGCAGGTGAGATACCTTGAATTGGCTGTGCCTGATGTTGTTCTGTTTGTCTCAGCCCGCACCAGCCAATACCACATTTCTTTCCAATTCCAGTTGGTTCTAATACTTTAAGAAACGAAATCATAATAGTTACCTGCAATTTCTTGATCTTCTCCAATCTGCCTTTAATCTATGGAATTAGGAAGATTCTGTTTAAAAGCATGTATCTTTTTTTCTTCCTGTCCTCTTTTGTTACACCCCACTCTTAATAGCCTAAAGCAGGGCTGCCCAACTGGCAGCCCACAGGCCACATGCAGCTCACAAAGGGTTAAGTTGTGCCCCTGGACTCCTGTTTGGATGTTGCTTCCCACATCACTCTGGTTGCAACAGTGTCTGGAGTCTCTGGGCTCTCCCTACCTCATCTGGCTGCTGCTTTCTGATTTTGCCAGTGGGTAATGTGACTAGTGGTGTGGGGAGCTGAGCTCATCAACGGATGGGGCCACTCGTGGGAGATTGTACCTGTGTGATGCAACTGTGGAAGGGACACTGCAGGGAGGAAGGTGCCTGCAAGAGCATACATTGCAGTGGGTACAGTGTGTAGGGGTGGGGATAATATTCATGTAGTAGTGGGGCAGGGAGGCAGGAAATTGCTTTTGAGCATCTGGGTGGTGCAGCAGTGGATGGGGGCTCTCAGTTCAGTGGTGGAAGGGGTGCCTTCATAAGCACAGTGTGCAGGAGGGAGAGTGTCTGTGTGGCTTGGTGGCTTGTGGCTTGCCTTGTATGACCTGTTTAATGTGCAGCCCTTGCTAGCACAGCCGCTGGGGTGTGTGGCCTCAACGGGCTTAGAAGGTAGCCCTGTCTTACCTGTTTAACTTCTACCATTTGTGGGCATACTACCTAGCACAACAGGATCTGATCTCTGAGAGGAACCTCTAGGCACTCTTGTAACACACAGAATAATTAATAAAAACATTACAACACTAGTCCAATATATGTGGCCACATTCCAGCACTATGTAGCTTATTCAAAGCTTACAAATTGGTCATTGGAAAGGCTCCCATTGATTTCAGTGGGCTTTGAATTAAGCCCTATATTTACAGAGCTGCCTTACAATGTGCTAATTAGCGCAGATTCCTCCAGCTCCTCCCTTATCTTTTATTTAATACGCCAGCTACCCTTGTCAACCTGAACAGAAATGGAACTGGGAATAAGGGAAGAATTATCTAAGGAGTTATCAAGTCAGCTAGGCTGTAGTGTCCCTATTGACCACAGTATAATCTTAGTCACAATTTACCTACTGAAAGAGACTGTGATTGTAGTAACTGCATCACTTAATACTGCTATGTTTAATGAGCAGAAAGGTCTTATCCTATGGTCCCAGTCTCAACCTTTTGAACCTACAGCAGTGAAGACATTAGACTTGATTCTTCTCTCATTTACACTGGTCTAAATCAGGAATAGAGTGGTGGTGGTCTTTGCTTTTATTCTACTATAAAATTATTAGGAGTTTCAGTTTTTTACTAAAAAGATCCATTCTTGGGCTTGTTATGACTTGTACTAATACTGACATCAGGCAAAGCACGTGAGGAAATATTTCTGAAGGAAAACCATCTATGCTGGCAGGCTGTCAGAGAGGGAAGGTTATTTGTTGATCTTACTCTAGACTGAAGAAGTCTTCATGGCAAAGACATCAGATGCAAGCTCAGACCTTATTTACTAATCCTAATGAGAAGGAATGTTTGTATTCCTATTCCAAGTCAGTTTGCTCATAGCTAATTTGTTTACAAAGAACCAGGACTGAACGTTCTGTAGCATCTGTGAAATATTGACAATTATTTCCCAATTACATCACTACTGGAGAGCATGCAACTTATCTTGTAGAGTTACCTGTGTGGAACCTGCCAGCAAAGAAAAAAGGTGATTTTTTTCCCCCACATAGACTGAACGATCATTTTTCATTAAGGGCCTTTTTGCGGAAACATCTTTAATGTTTTTCCATTATATTTTTAAGCAATTATTTTTACAGTTTTCAGAAGTGTTAGACAATAATCAGGCTCACAGATTTTGCCCTTGAGTGCACAGCTATTGTAGAGGCATCTGACTTTCTTTTTATCCAAATTGCATTGAACCTCAGCCATCATTAACAGCTGAATTTTTTGGTCAACATATGGAGATGGATTGTTTCACGGTGAATCAAACTGAGTGTGGGACCACATGCAATTGTACTTCCCCCAAGAATATGGCAAGACCTAAATTGTGGTGGAGAGATTCTGAGTCATGTGTTTTCTTGAGTTCCTGTTTTGTGCTTCTTCCAGGATGGAGTTGTTAGCTCTTTTGTTGGTATTGATTAGTTTTGGTATTGATACATGCCTTCGTGAAAGGGGGAGGGGCAAGTTGGTAGTGATTTAGCCAGCCCAGGCAGGGTAGGTAAGGGGCCTTCTTACTTTCCTGAATAGGCATATGGCCAAGCTCCAAATGAAGCCCTAAGGAGGTAGTGGCACATTAACACAAGAACAGTCAAGCAGCAGTACTCTTCTCTTGTAACCTCCCAATTTAAAAAAATATTTTGTATCAGTATGGCTTAACACAATAGATGCAGTGACCCACAAGAAAATGACCTGATCCAGCAGGTGTTCACTGGAATTTCTCACCCTTTCCCATTCAAAGCTATAACATTGTCAGAGACAAAGCCTCAGAAGAGCTTACTCAAGGTGCCTTTTTGTGTCACTGAGTCTGTTACATAGCAGGGAAATGGATAAAAATGGATGGTTAAATGCAAAAGAAATTAGCTCTTCAGTTTATAGAATCAAGAAATTCCTTTTTCTCTGACTAAGCCAAGAAAAATTCCCCAGGTGTTTGGCAAATAAAACTACTCAAGCTTTAGTCCATTTTGAATCGGAATCTAACCTGGGGTATTTGAGCATGTAGCTTTGTATAATCTGCTTTTGCATGCTGGTATACTAGTGGATCTTTCAGAATGGGCAGTGATGCACACTAGAATTTCTGATATTTTAAATTAAGTTCTGTCTAGACTCTTATCAATTCCGTGTGCAGATACCATAGTGATGAAACTAAAAAGAAGAATTTCAGCTATGATCTGGGGACTTATCATTTGAAAATGACAGGGAGGGTGAACCATTTAATAACAGAATAGGTATGAATAACTAGGCTTGATGTAGTGCTATTAAAAAGCCCCCCCCCTGCAGTTCTGGCTTGTGTCAGGTGTTGAGGTGATTGAACAAGGCACTGGTAAAACCTCCTTTGTAATGCTGGTTACAGTTCTGGTTGCCCATATTTGAGAAAGATTAATTCAGACTAAAGGAGAGATGAATTCAGGTAAAGAGAAGGGCTAGTTGGACCATCAGGAGAAAAGAGAGCCTATACTATGAGAGGTAATTACAGCTTCTTTATACTGCCTGTGTTATGAGTTCAGGAATACTGCTATGAAGCATGGTTTGCCCACTTAAGGTTCAGACAGAAGTGCTGCTCCTAGGTCTAACTCTTGGTGTTTTACAGAAAGCACCATGAGTTAGACCAATCCTCCCAACCCAACAGACATTAGCTGCTGGGTCAGGAGGGTGGATGATCAGGCTCCAATATGGAGTCAATCCAGGGAGAAAGGCTGCATCTCTGCAGTCTCTTCTGCTGGCTCCACCCCCAGTCCCTCTCCCAGCTTCAGTTCTGTCTCAGAATGGGAAGGAAAAAGGCAGGGGAGAGGTGTCTGCTTTGGGGTTTCCCCAGCTGTGCTGGAGAATGGGATGGAGCACCCTGGGGGAAGTGGTTTCAATCCACTGACCCCATCCTCAAATGCCAGCTGGGCAACACCTAGAATGAGCTCCCTCTGCTCCCTTCCCCTCCCTCCTCCCCACCCATTCTGAAAACAGAACTGGCAAGACCTGCTCCTGGCACACACGGAAAGAAGTTAAGAAGACACTCTGCTTTGGAGCACTTTCATTTGAACCCTCATTTAATGAGGATTGTTGTTGCAGGATCAGGCCCTTTTTAAGGGTTCTGCAGCTGTGCACTCATGTTTGGTAGAATGCTTTCTTGGGCCAGATCAGGCAACAATTGCCACTTCTGTCTGCACATTTAGTGCATGCTAAATCCTGGAAGTGAGGTTGTCTTAGTGTGGCTCTGAGCCCATGTCCACAAGTCTGTCCAAGGCAGAGAGCCCAAGGCTATGTAGACCCTCAGAAGTGCTACATTGCTTCCTTTTTGGGAGTCAGCAAATGCACATCAGGAGTTAGTAGGCATATTTTTCACAACAGTCCTACTGGGCTTGGTCCATAGGTAAGCCCCTGAATGAGTCTGACTTGTTTAGGTTAATGAAAAGAAGGCTGAAAGGCATATTTGTTTTTCACAAGTGCATCAGGGAAGTAACACCCTGGAGAGAAAAGAGCTACTTAAGCAGAAGGATAATGTTGGCATAACAACAAATGGCTATAAACTGTGCTTGACTAAATTCAGGTGGGGATCAGAGAATGGTCCTAGTGATCAGAAGAGGGAAATTCTAGAACAACTTTTTAACAGGGAGAATGGGGACAAAAAAATCTAACAAGCCTTTAAGAGGAAGATTTTTTGCAGGATCTATATAACGTTGCCTGTAACAGCAGGGGGCTGGACTGGAGGTCCCTTCAAGTTTCGCTTCCTGTATCTTATACTTGAACGAGAACATACGCTAATTTCCCTTTTAAGATATGTGGTGCAAACATCACTACATATCTTAAACAAGTATTCTATGGAACTATAAGCAAAGCAAAGGGTATTTTGAGGTAAGCAATCATGCATGTCACAATTCACTGTTAAGTATTTTGGACACCTAAATGGCAGAGAGACTTGAAAACTAGGACAGTGCTTGGAGTAAAGCAACAAAAATGACTCTTCTATTTGGAAAAATAGGTTTCCAAAAAAAAGTGAAAAAAACAAGTCGGAAGTAACAAACACAGGTGCCTGAAGTTTGTAGCCCCTGGGGTTGTGGAAGTGGGGAATAGAAAGAGGGTGAAGATTACAGTAGCAGACCATGAAGAAGTGTAAGGATACAACAAATTCCCTAAAGAGATTGATGGGTTTTTAGGAGAGAGAGAGTAATGTCCTTTATTAGCAAGCAAAGAGCTGCCATAGAACTGGGACCTACATTTTTTTTTCATGTCCTGTTAGCTTTAAATCAATGCCATCCTACTCCAAATGGATAATTCCATTGTGTTTTTGGTTTATGAGAGTTGACAAGGAAGCTATAAATGTGGAACATTGGGTAGACTTACAAGATGTTGTGGCGTAAACCTGAACCACACTTCGTACTTTTTTTATAAAGGGATGTTGCACACTTATTCTTTTTCTTAATTTGATAGAGGCAGTGAAGACGGTAAAATATTCAGATAGCATTTTGATGAAAGTCCATATTAGCCACCAGGCTAGGATAAATACACTTGTAAAATGCCATACGTATATATGTATGACTTCTAATGTTTTTATGAAGGACAGAGAGTCTGAATAAAACTTCAGGAAGAGCTAGGCTGTATTTAAAAGGCTAGCAGCATTTGAGGGGATGTATACTTTTGCAGTATGGACTTTTGCAGTATGGATCACCGTGAACCAGATTATGACTACTTTCAATTTCTGTTGAGCTGGATCCACAAGGACTTTTTTAAAGATGAATGGAATATGTGAAAATATACTACATTTTGATTGGCTTGTTACGGGGCTTATACAGGGGTGGATCCAGGATTTTGGAAAGCTAGGTGTAGGTGGTATGGTACATCATCAAGTATACTACTACACACATTTTTCTCTAGTTAAAGAGAAACTAGACACTTTAATAATATGAGAGGGAGGGCTAGCATTATGTTATTCAGTTTATGATCCAAACAAAAACTGTTGGAACGTGCACTGATTTGCTAGATCATATGTAAGGTTTCAAAAACACAACAAATGAGGCAAAAAACAGTCAAAAGTTATGGTGTCATTAGTCCTGTGGTCATTAAACATACATCTCTTACTCAGATTTATAAAACAATAGCTAGTCTTCTTGAGTGTCTTGACGGTGCCACCAATATTTCACTGTTCATCATTTCTACACCTGAGTTAATATTATGACACCTCAATTAAGGTTTTTAGCTAAAGCTAAAAACGGTATGCAGGGCTGTGCACTAGAGAGACAAGACAGACATTACCAGCAATGGCTAACAAACAGTAACAATGCAGAAGAACAGATAGTTTGATCAGTGGAACATGAAAACCGTTAAAAAGGAGAGAGGGTCAGCCTGTGGCGTAGAGCCAGATTAGTGGAATCAGTTAAATGATAATGAGCCAGCAAGTCAGTTGACTCTGTCAGTACTGCCAGAAGAGAAATGCTGCTGCCCCTCTCAGGCAGTTGGTTTTAAGTTTGGGTGGAGCAGGAATCAAAAGGCAGATGCAACCACATCACTGTACTCCCTGGATTCACACCTGGGCTCATATACTGGGTGAACATAATAATTTGCGGGAAATCTGGGATGGGTAAGGAAACCTGGGATGGGAGGGACCAGCACATGTATATGCACATGTGCATACACATGGCTCTGACCCAGCAGTTCCCAGGAATGGGGCTGGCAGAACAGCATGGCGTGCACACACACACACACACACACACACACAATCCCATAGTTCCCCATGCACACCCCTCCTCCGACTCTAACCTTACTGGGAAAACAACTAAATTTGCAAAACAGCAAGATCCAGACCAGAGAGCAGCCCATTGGCTGGGGTCCCTAGAGAAACTTGAAGCAAAAGTCCTGCATTGGTGCCAACCCATCTGCATGTACCTGGCTCCTGATTTAGGAGCCATATGTGTGGGCCCATTCCCACCGATCCAGGACTTTTGCTTCAATTTTTTCACTTCTGAAATTTGGGACTGTTCTGGATAATCCAGACATATGGTCACCCTACTCATTCATCAATTTTCTAATTGTGTTAGGCCATAAAGTGCATGAAATGGGAAAGAAATTAAGCAAAAATGCCCTTGCTGCAGCACTAGAAATACATTATAAAATAAATATTTAGCTTATAATAGCAATAATGACCTTGACGCAAGGTAGTTCGTAGGGATTAATGAGCACCTGGGGTTAATAGAATCAACTCCACCAAACCAATCGTTAATTCACAGCAAATGCCCTGGACTTTGATCATTAGTGCTTAAAAACAAAATCAATTTTACATAGTTTTGGGCACCTCTTTGACCAGCAACAGCAACAATAAAGGGACTTAATTTTGAAAATGACCTTATTCTCTCTATCTATTAGATCATCTCTGCTTCCTCCTGCTACCCCTCCATACCTTTAAATAGCATCCAGGTGCAAAGCTAGCAGCCAGAGTTTTAGACTGTTATATTTTTAAAAGCTTGGCTTATTAAATCCCTAAAACGAGGTTAATGATAGAATCATAACAATTTTCACATGGACTGTTCATAGATTCAGAAGCTTTAGGAGCAGCAATTGAAAAGGATTTTAGGGAAGTTTCATCTTAGAGTTGAATAGATCTGCTTGAATTTGATAAACTATTAAACACTGTTAGGGTGCCTGGTCTAGCTGTTTACTAAATAAAGTGAAGATGGATGATGATTGACAATCTGGCCCTGGAAATACTTATTTCCAAACTTAAAACCAAATGCATGTTTGAAGGATCAGGTACTAAGTTTTCTCATGTTCCTTATGAGTCCTCTTCATTCTCTATTGCACACCATTCCTTTTCTGGTGGAAAGGATATATGTAAAACAGGGTGCTGAGACTCAGACCTAGGTCAAATTTCTGCAAAGGTCTACTCATTTCATACTAAGACAAAATTAACCAAAATCAGGAGCCCTATTTTCTAATGGTAGCATTTGTCTCATTACAAAAGGGAAATTTAATAGAGGACCACAGTTTTGTGTGTTCCAGTGCTGTAAGGTTTTTGATCTCACTTGGAGTACAACATGAAGCTGAAGATACCCACCTTCTGGAATTGCACTTTGCATCTTGTTTTAATATGACTGAATAGGACAAAATGTCACAGAACTTTAATCTCCAGGAAGGGTCACTGGTTTGAGAAATTCCATATTAGTACCTTAAATTTAAAAAGAAAATGCAAATATGTAAAAACCTGATTTTGCTTTGCTGCAAAGTACTTTAATTTTTTTTCCTTGTAAAAGATCGTGATAGACATCCTGCCATCAATAAAATCAGTGTCAAAGCATCTGTTGATTTTACCAGGATTAGAATTAAAGCTGAAGAAAAAATGTTTCATGAACATTTTTTTTTATCTTAATGTACATGTTTTAATTAAAAAAACCAACAAGAAACAACCAAAAATCCTTTAAAAATAAATTCTTTCACCAAATTGTTAAGTTAAAAAACCCAGAAAGATCTACCCCCACCCTCTTGTTTCTTTTTTAGCACTTTCAAAACAAAGCATTTCAATTTTTCTATATTTCACTAAAAGTTTAGTGGAATACATTTTTTTTGAAGGCTAAAGGAAAAAATTAAATACTTCTTATTTTTCAGTTTGCCTTAAAAACCAGCAATTCCAATCACCCTTAGTAGGATTTCCCCCTATAAATTAATTTAAGTAAAAAAGATTTTGCTTAGATAGATAGATAGAGATTATGCTTGAAAGATATTTCAGTCCAATATGATCATAAACATATAAGATTTTAGTTAAACTCTGAATTTTGTAGTTAGCTCCTTATTGGAAATACTATTGTAATAACCCAAACTCCAGCATTGCTGTCCATTGTATTGACACTGGCATTTTTTAAAATGATATTTATGTTAAGTTATGATACAGATTGTCACAGACTCCTCACATGAAAGCTCTATTTAACTCAGCATAGTTGTTTTTAAATTATTTTATAGGTTGTAACACTGTATTAGGCTTTACAATGTTCTCTCAAGGGAACAATCATATTGCCTCCTCTCTACATAAAATACTAACAAAATCTTGTATTTCTTGGATCTTTCCAGTGGAACAATGAATAAGCTAGGTGATGTGATGAAGGAAAACAATGTGTTGTATACTGTGAAGCAACTTCTATAGTGCATTTTGCAAACCCATAAGCACCTTGCTAACAAATAATGTCTGTGGCCACAGTTTGGATCGTAAAACCTTTTTGTAGCAACAGACTAGTAGTAAAATATAATATTTCTAGGAGTTAACAATAATTTTGCTGTGATCTACAGAACCCCTTAAAAAGCACTTTTTGACTTGAGCATAGAAAAGAAAATAAATTCAGAAAATGCAGCAGTCAGTACAGAAGCTGATAGTTTCTCTAGTGAATAAAATCAATTAACTGCTCAGAACAGAAGTGTTTCTTTTTTTTCCTCTCTTCCTTCCTATTTTTTAAAAGCAACAACCCACTGTGCTGCTCTTGGAAAACATCTGAGAATGCATATGTTTCCTTGTGGAGCTGTAGGTGTCAGTATAAACATGGCTTTGAGGTCAGGTGCTGTGGATGTCATTCTAACCCATTGAGCTGTCCACATTATTGAATGAGTCGGCATTCAGATGTTCAGCATGCATGGGACATTGTCTGCCTGGCTGTTTGAAGCACTGGCAGCAGAAGGTGACATCTGGTGACTAATGGGCTCAGATGTGAAAGCCGTTCCCACAGTTCCTTGGGCTGCAGCTGCTCTGCCACAGCACAAGATGCAGGAAACGGAGGGGAGAGTATCAGTAGAAAAAAAAATCAATATCTTCTGATTTCAGAGGAAGTAAAACATGGCCTCAGTTGCAGACATTTTCCCATCTTCAGCCTTCTGATAAATGAAAAGACCACACAACTAAGCAAGACTGCTTACAATGTCTCCAGTTTTGCCTTATTTAAACTGATCACCTTTTAGCGAAATGGCTGCACATTATGTAACAAAGATGGACCCTTTCCAGACATGAATCAGATTCCATTCTTTCTCCCTTATCAGATTGTGATCTGTCAGAGTCAAGCTGATCTTGTACCAGAGTAATTTCAGCTTGAATATCCCTGCGCCCGACAGAACTGCTTACAGAACAAAACCATACCCAAACCCTCACGCTCGTCCCCTCCTACTGGTCAATTATCCGTGACAGGAAAATCATCTGTCACTTATACCTCCGTCTTTGTTTCAGAGTTTAATGTGGTGAGCATATTTCATGTTTGATCAGTGACTGATTTGTGCAATTCCTAGAAGATGGCAAGGGAAAACCACAGGAAGATCTCAGTGCTGCAGATGCTGGTAAATAGTGTGTCATTAGTATATGATAGTACAAACCACAGAGAAATACAGAGAGGAAGGAGCAAATGAATTCATGCCTGGAATATATTGTTTACAGCAGGAACAGTGGGTTTTCTGGTGGGGGGAGAGGAAGGAAGGAGGCATTTCTTTGGCTTTTACACTGATTTAGTTGTAGGCAGAAGGTGTATTTGATGTCAAGGAGTCACTGAAAAAAGCTAACGAGAGAAATGGAACAGTAGGAAACGGAGAAAAGATGCATTTTCCTGCATGCATACACACAATTACACGATTTTTGCATCATCTAAACCTCTAGTGTGACAGAGGGAGGGAGAAGTGTTGCACGCATCAGCCTCATAAAATCTGCAAAGGCACTGCTCTTAATTCAGCCGTCGGCTGCTTCCAGACCTCACGCAGAGCATTACAGTGAAATTCTATTTGCAGACTGACATCCCTAATGCAGCCCTGTCCTTATGTTTACTTCAGTTAACTGTCATCCCCTATAAAGTGTACTGTACCACCGCCAGTGCTAGGGGAAAAGAAATCCCTCAGAGTAGCTGCTATAGGGAGATAGCTGAGAGAAATGTAAATAGAAGTATCTGGGGAAAGAAAAGAACATATACATATAAATATAGAAAATAACTACATCATGTATCTACATGATGCAAGGCTCAAAAATGGGATCGTTCAACCCTGACTTTCAGCTTATTTCTTGGTTTAGTCTTAGCTGATAAAATATTTAGCAGTCATCTTAGCACTTGGCATACCAGTACTCAGAGAACATCTAGTGCTCTGAGTCTCCACTAAGACCAAATTCCAGTGACGTAAAGTTTTTTTTTCCCCCTGCAGATATGATATGCCGTCCAAGCTACCTTAACAAGGCTTTATTACAACTTGCTTTGTTACTGAAATAAACATTTGATTCCCTGAAAGTCATAGGCTAAAGAATGTCTCGAGGTCTGGTATATTAAGTGGAAGTCAGTTATTGTATCTGCCAGCTTTTAAAAATATGAAAATACAATTTAATTTATGTATATATTATAGTACCTAGAATCCCCACCTGGGATGCCCATTGTTCCCCTACCCCTTATACCTGCACATTTGAAATGACAGTTGTTGCTCTCACAGGAACTTATGATATAAAGAGACAAGACAAAGAAAAGGAAGAGTCATTCTCATCATTTTATGCATATGAGCAACCAAGTCAGAGAGAGTTAATTGATGTGCTGAATGTGGCCCAAGAAATCTGTGGAGGAGTCAGGGGTAGACTGAACAACAGCTGAGTTATCAGCTACAAGATCTGCTTTCCTTGTCTTGCAGGCATGTGAGACATAGCATACAAAGACATATATGCAGATCAGAGGCCACTTTCTTCAGAAGCTATGAGCACCCACAAGTTCAGTTCTGTGGGAGCAGAGGCTATTCAGTATTTCTACAAATTGTGCTCCCTGGATTTTTTATGAGGTAAGCAGTGCTGCCAAATCTCACAATTTTATCTCAAGTGTCAAGATACTTGTTTTTTTCTCCCTTATGTCCCAGCTGCCAGAATGAAAAGGTTCTGCTGTTATTATAAAAAAACAGTTAAGTTCCTAGCCCTTGTCTTTGTGAAGCTGATGATTTTTGAGTTAGCTCATGGTATTTGGGATCTGACTCATTTTTTTTGAACACTCAAGGCTGTCAGTATTGAATAGGTAGAACTGGTAGCAGTGTCTGTAGCTGAAGCTGTCTGACGGTTTCCATTATAAAACCCCGTTCTCAGTTGCATACAGCCTTCCTCAAATTTTCTGTACTGACTTGTTTTTTGGTAAACTTTTAACTAAATATTGGAACGTTTTATTCAGAATAAGATTAAGGAACATTCTTTTAGTTCAAGAAACTAGCACCTTCGTTTGTGGGAGATATTCACCAGATTACCAGACCCTACCTGAATTTCTCTCAGAAAGAAGTGCTGATTTCCACTTTTCTATGGGCTGGATCACCAAAATACACCACCACCCACTTCCACCATACTATCATGGTTACAAGACAATCAGTTCCTTAAGCCCCTTTGCCATTACTCTTAATTGCACCCACAGGGCAACAGCTGTCACTACCTTCATCTCTATGTAGTGGAACAAATGGATTCCTGCCTGGCAACCCCGTTTCCAGGTATGATTCCATGGTCACTTGTGGCACTTGTCAGCCAATACCTTCTGTGGCCCTGTGATGTGATTAATTCAGAGCATGTTTAATCAAAGAAACATGGGGTCATATCACATGCCTATAGATGTGCTCTGATAATTATAACGCGTTGTAGCAGACTTAATTAATTGAGCCTGCTCTATATTGTAATTAGAACACTCTAGGATTGCTTCAGTGTTGGGTGTATTTTTAAACCCTGTGGGTTTAAAAATGGTCACTGGGGCACTTTAACTAAAGCTCATCGAATGAGCTTTAGTTAAAGCATTCCATGCCATTTTTAAATGCACAAAGGCTTAATACACATGACACTGTGGCATTTTAATTAGAACGGCTCTTTGGGAACCGCTCAAATTAAAATGCTCCCCCACCCCGCACCCCAACGACATATATAGGCATCCACAATGTTCCAACTAAATGCAGGTGTGCAGCAGTAAGAGAAAAGGGTCAAAACCACTTAATCCTCAGAACTTCCTTTACCTTTTCCTTTTAGGTGCTGATAAGCTTTTGTCAAAGCCAGCCCCTTTTGCTCCCCTCCTCTTCCCCTGCTTTGCTCATACATACTCTTGGGCTGGGAACGACAGACTGCTAATGCACTCTTTTGGTCCTAATCAGAAGCTGCAGTTTCGCCCCTGCAGCAGCTGACAACACACACACTTCTTTACAAATCTTTTAAATTATTTAATATCCTTTTGCCATTGGCCCATCAGCCATGACAAACCACTTGTGTTGCTTTGCTTGGGGCTAGGAAATAGCATCTTCCCCATAAAAAGAACCAATTTCAAATTCCTGGAAGGTTTTTATTTAGGGATGTCCAAAATTATCTGTGGCCATTATATCATTTCAGATTGCTTCTTCCTAACAGTCTTTGTTTTTTTCACCTCCATGTATACAGAAAGAATACCATTAAGCAGCTAAACTGGTAATGTTAAGAATAGATTTTTGCCCATGTTCTTTACACCATCCACATTTGGTCAACATATAAACCATTGAAAAATCAAAAATCACCTGTACTCAGCAGAAATTTGCTAGGGTTTAGTTGGTAAATTCTATGAAAATCTCTTCTGTATTGAGTATGCTCCTTGTTATGGCTGCAGGTGCTGATAGCACTTGCAGTGAAACATCTCATCTCAGATGCTGTGGTGCTGAGCATTAGAACTGAAAAGTAAAGACCTTTGTGCCTTCAGTATTTTGGGCCTTGAAGGCTGACACTCAAAGAACATGAAGGAGAAGGTAAAAGCAGCTTGGATTGAATGCAGCAGGCTGAAGAACAAAGGAGACTCTTGGAGAGATTATGAGTATTGGGGGACATAAGTGGTAGAGGTGTCTATATTAGTAGGATACATTTGAAGAAAGGACAGGAAGAGATTTTGCTGAAGAGATGGTGTGGTTGTGAGCAGGCTATTAAGAGTTACAAGAGGTGGCGAGAGTGTTGAAACAGCCCATGGGAGTGGGGATTAAGGGGTACAGACAGTTGCAAAGGGAAGTGATGAAGAAAGGGGACAATACTGGAACGGGCAAGAAAGAGGCTGTGGCAATGCTAATTAGGGACGCCGCTGAAGAACGGAGACAGAAGTAAACTTTGAAGGATAATAAGGGAAGTGGGAGGGGGATTAGGCAGAGCAAAGCTGAGGAGAATGGGAGGAGTAGGCTTCAGGGCAAAGAAAGGGAAGTGCTTGCTAAAGAACTGATCTAGGTGAGAAGGGCAGGGACTTTTACCATAGGCACATACTTCCCTCCAGAAACTGGAGTAGGACCTGGGTTTCTAAATGCTAGCATTGCTATACCATCAGCAAATAGCTGTAAATTCTACCGTAAGGCTCTTCCCAGCCGCTGAGTTCTGTACACAGGATAGGTACAGCTACCAGTTATTCTATAAACCCCAGGTGCTGGGGTCTATCCTGTGGATCCTAAGGCCCTGGCTGTACTATGTAGAGAATCACCTTGGTTTCACAAGGTAAAATTTATCCTTTTTTTTGGAATAATTTGTGTTAGAACTTTTTTTTTTAATGGAAAGTGGCTTTTCAAGAAAATGGAAATTGTCATGAAGACATCTCAACTTGTAAATGTCATGATTTTTTTCAGGTCTTTGGTGAATTAAATAGGAGGCATTTGGGTTTAGGGCTTTTTAAAATAAAAATCAAAAACATTTCAAACAAAAATTTAGATAAAATCAGAAATAATTATCTTGTCTTTATCCACATTTTTGGAAAGAGAAAAATAATGTATTAACTTATTTCAACCATGATAGCTTCCTGACTTTTCCACAAAGTAGCCGATGCCATACAGAAGTCCTTCTCTCTTTGAGGATCCTCTCCATAAGAAGGGGCAGTTGATCTATAAATTCATTCTTTATCTGATTTCAGGAGCTCTGGATTGCCTGAATACCACTCTGTAAAATGTACTGAAAGTCATTTATGGCTTGTTGGGATGTATTTAAGTTTCCTATGGAGCCTCCTGACACCATTGTTTGTATGCCTTAGACCAGAGTTGTCAAGTTCACCTTGGGCCCCAGGCCTGATCTGAACTGTGGGCTTTCTTGCTGGCCAGGTATACCAGGGGCAGGAGAAAGTGGCAGTGGTGGTGGTAGTTCCAGCTCTAACCTGGCTGACACCTATTGCATGCCCCATGCTGGACCTGCCATTGGGCACATCTACACATGCATTTACTCCAGCTTAGATATACTGTGCAATAAGCTGCTGCAGAGTAAGGGGTTTTAGGTACGTGTCTAAACATGTGAGGATAAGGAAGAAGATTTTCACCCAGTTTTCTGCAACCCTGCAATGGGCCCCTGCCCACCATTGGGCAGAGTCTAAGCTCCCCCAGGGGCTGGCAGGGAGCTCTGGGAAGGAGACAGTTATCTCCTGGCCCTGGGAGACAATGTCCCCCTGTCCCTGGCTGCAGGGGAAGAGCTGCAGGGGAAGAGGTCTTTTACAGGTGCCCCACCCCCTGGCTGCCATCTTGGGACCAGAAGTGCCACTACTAACCTTTGCTACTAGAAGTCCCTTCCTTTGACTGTCAGAAATACTTCTTTTTGGAAGGAGGAGCTGCCATCTTAGAGCTGGAAAAAAACAAGCCATATATTTAAAGTCAAACACCTACTATAACATATTTTAATTATATTACAAAATTATTTTTTTTTATGATTTGTATTTTAAAATGACTTCTGGGTCTTTTATATTGTGTGTGTGTGTGTGGTGGGTGGGGGTGTGGGGGTGTATGATGGGGTGTGTGTGGTGAGGTGTGGGGCGAGTTTGTGAGGGGGTGTATCTGTCTGGTGGGCATAGGGTATGTTGGGGGGTTGTGTTGCATTTGTGGGGTCTGGATGTGTGGATCTGCAACACACTGGTCTCTCCTGCTGTCAGTGCAGGCAACATTGGGGGGGTGAGATATGTGTTTGTGTCTGTGGTTTGTGGGGTGTGAGGGTGGGTGGTAGTTACGTGGGGACCCCCCTCACAATCCCCCAGTGGTGCAGCAGCAGTCGGGGGTGCTGGTGCCTGGCTGGAGAGGGTGGGGCAGGGAAAGCAGCCAACTCCAGTGCCTGGGGCTTCCCTCCTGTGCCCCGTGGGTGCGGGGAGTGCCAGGTAAATAAACAGCCTGTCAAAAGCGGTGCTCCTTGTAGTGCTGGCCAGAGCCAGGCACCAGCACCAAGCAGAGTCTTCCCTACTGCTGCTACTGCTGCCTCTACTGCCTGCCAGGGCTGCACACCATGGGGGGAGTGTGGGAGGGGTCCCCATACCACTCCCCACTCACACCCACACCCTGCCCAGCTAAGCTCCTTACTGCTGCCACCCCACCGGGTAAGGACTCCGCGCTGCAGCCAGCCCCAGCCCCAAGCTCCATGCTCCTGCCCAGCTGTATTCCCACCCCCAGCTCCCCTACCTGCTGCCTGGAGGGAGCAGGACATTGGGGAAGACTGCAGCAGCAGCTCCATTCCATGCTAGCGGGGCCCACCCTTCTGCTTATGAGGGTGGGAGTGCGGCAAATAAGATACGTTGGAGATGGGTGTAGGCACCTTGCTCTGACCTTTGTGAGCAGGACACAATTCATTGGAGGGTGCTGTGGGCCAGATGACAGTGCCTGGTGGGCTGGATCAGGCCTATGGGCCATATTATGCCCACCCTGGCCTGAGCTCTGTGATTGGGGGCTTGGGCTGGGAGACCCTTATCTCCTTCTGCACTGGCAGCAGGAAGCTCCAAGCCCCTGCCCCCCAATCGTGATGGCAGCATGGGGGCAGGGATATCCCAGCCCCCAATCACAGTCTCAGAGTGGGGGGCTTGGAGCTTCCTGCTGCCAGTGCAGGGGGACATAATCCCTGCCTGGACTCAGCTCCCAGGGACAGGGAACAATCTCCTGCCCTGTGGTGGATAGCTGACCAGGAACAGATTTTGCTCCTTGTCAGGCCTCTACATAAGCACTATGGTGCCGTTATTAATGCTGAGTAAATATTCTGCTTGCATTTGCAGGTAGGAAATGTACTCAGTATTAGGAAGGTTTACTTTGAAGTAAGCATGTGCACATGCTTACTGTGCAGTAAACTATGCTAATGCGAAGTTAAGCATTTTGTGTAGGTGCACCCACTGCTGCATGTCCTGTGCCATAGTGACAGCTCTCGCTAGAGGTGTGGCTCCAGTATGAGTTGTATGGTGGGAGCTGGAGGCTGGGGTGGTGGGGCCATGGCAATGGTGACAGGCAGAGTAGCTGGAGCATGACCAGAGGTGTATCAGCCCTTGTTCACCCCGCTTTCTGCTGATCATCATGTCAACTGGGGCCCAAGGACCCTAGATTCTGTGGTAGGTCACTCCCCTGGCTATGCTTCTTAACTTCTGGTGTCCTGGAAGAAGTCTAGCTGGACAGATGCAACCTGTGGACTGTTGGACATGCTTGCCTTAGATTGCTGCTTGAATCTATCAGTCAGTAGTTTTCCTCACCTCTTGCCTTACTCCCAACAGGTTTGCAAGAGGCTAAATGAGGCTAAATCAGTCTTACATTCATTTCATATTTAATGCTAATCATCTTCAGCTTTTCTTGAGATGGAGCATAAGCATAGATTTGATTGAGATTTTAGTTTTCCAGATGATTCTAGAATCTAAGTTTTAATATTCTTTTTTTTCTTTTTCCTCCCCAGATGTTTGCAAGAATGGTTCTGCTGCCCTGTTCTCCAGAAAGACTCGAATGATGTTACAGTTCAGTTCATTTGATACACTGCCAGTTCACTCAGTGCCCTGTGTGGGTTAGCAGCCTTGGCAGATGCCCAGGTAAGAACAAAACAAGAAAAACAAAAGGGTAAGAAATTAATTTAGGGAAAGAAATGTAAAAATAACAAACAGAACTTCTGCTGAATTGAATGCTGCCATGATCTGTTGGCATCTATAGGCATGTGTTCTGAACCACTCCTATCTCTGCCTTTCCATGCCTACTACACTTTCTTCTGAGTAGTTACTTAGTTCTTTCACTCCTGGGGTTACCTACAACCTTGAGACATTTGAAAAAAACTAGTTTAGGGCAATGTGGAAGGAGTTTGTGCTACCTTGGGGTATGGATGAGGCCTTATATTTGCTTTAGCTCCAAAACTGCTCCATAACTGCTCATTGTTTAAACAGTCTTGTGAGAGTGGCTACTGAGCTGTTGAATGCAGTCCTCCTGGTGGTGCTTTTGAACCCCTTACATGAGTATGGTCCTCCCAATGACAAAAAGTTTGCCAAAATGACAGCTGCGAATGGCATATTGGGAAACAGGTGCGTTTCCTTTACCTGATTTGATTTTACCACTTTCAGGGGTGCTACATAACACTGTCGAATTCCTGTTTGCCATGCTGTTCCATGCTGTTCCAACAGTGCCACAGCTCTAAAGCTAAACAGAAAACTGAAAATTCAACATGCTCAAGACCAAATTTGCTAAGTAAAGGCTGGTGGAAATACTTGAAATGCTCACTAATATCACCCTCTCTAGGTCTGGGCATCACTTAGTGTCAATGCTTACTAGATGCTAGCAAGTCTTATAATGCTAAAGGTCACACAGTCAGAATGCAGTGCATGGATTGGCTTCAGTTACAGACACAAAACTGCTATTGTGAACTGCGTTGAAGCCCATGTGGACTGCATGAGTATAACTGCAAATTCCCAGTAACATTACATTGTATTTCATTCTAAGGACTTAAAAAAATATTTATTGGGCAGATGCAAATGGACAATCATTTGAATTCTAGTATTAATTGTTCTACTACTTAATACTTTAGAATTTTACTGTCTGACTTGGAAGTTATGTTGGTAAATAGACCCATATTTCAGTATTAGCTTTGATTCTCTCTCCGTGCACAACAAAGGGGATGCTAATAAGCTCTCCTAGTGTTAATATCCTGAGGAAAAAACTGCAGAAAACAGCATGCTTCAGTACATCACACAAACAGTCTTTTTTTCTCTCATACATGCACATGGACAAGATATCATTAACCAGGTCTGAATTCCAGCCCTATTTATAAGATAATTACTTCCTATGATGTTTTCATGTGATCAGCTCTGTTTTGAGATGTTAACTTGTAGCCTCACTTGGTTTTGGGAGATAGTCTTTAGTTTCTTGGTTTAACTCTTTCCTCCTTAGTTATAAACCCTGGATGACAAATTTACCTGGAGATACCCATACTGTTTCTGTATGTACATTAACCTCTTCTCAGAAATGTTTAGATTAATCTGCAGTTATGAATATTTTGCTATGCTTTCCTAGACAAATGAATACAGTTAATAAGATTACAATAATACCACATTTACTATTTACGAAAAAAAACATTTAGCTTTGATACCTTGGTGGATTTATTTAGAATATTTGTATTTTCACAGCTGCAAAATACAGGTGGCATGGGCTATTGTTGAATGAGTATGACATGTTTTCCAAAGGCAGAAAAAATGATATCAACAGTCACAAGACTAATTGACAATCATTAGTGAGTTGATCTTTTGCACCAATTGTTGGTTTAAGGCTTGAAAAATCTATCATTATCCCTGACAGAAAAAATTAGTCTGGTGAGATTCCAGCACTCAGTTGACTAATTAACTTCTCTAATGCTGATAGACTTCCACCAGGTACAGCTAGGCAATACACTTATCTACTAAAGTACCTCAGATATGTCATTCATTTGAATGGATGTTCCCTTGGGAACAGCTCTGGAGCTATATGAACAGTTCATCAGCAGTGAAAGCGTTAAGAGAAAGAGTGCATGTTCTTGGTTGACTTAGAGAAGAAGGTAGTCAGGCCTAAGCTAAAATATCTTTGTATGCAGAGTATCCTTATCAGAAGCTCAGAAACTAACTGATTTCTAAATTAGGAAGCTAGCATGCACTATATTAAAATTATGTGTACCACTAGAGATGCTACTGATTTAAATGTTTTCTTGCAAGAATTGCCAACACAAGCAATATTCATATGTTAAAAACTGTTTAAACAAAATATAGGGTATCTGTAGAATTCTTGTTGTTCTGTATTTTGAGTGTTATTTTGCAATCTTCCATCAGAAAAATACTTTTGAAAAAGATTTCTCTTTGTTTTACTGTACACACTGAATTGAATAACAATGCTATTAAAAGAAAACAACTGTGAATTGATCAAAAAAAAAAATCGGAGGCACCAATATTAACATTTATGTGTATATTTTATATTTTTGCATCAATATATCTGCATTGGGAATATCACTGATAGTTCAAGCGGTAGATGCCATTTCAGCGGTATTTTTAGTGGGAGAGGAAGAGGGAAGGAAGAAATAAGGTCTTTGGGACAAAGACTGCTATTTCCTTGATGATTGTGGATCGCCCAGCATAATGAATCCTCAACCTCATTGTTCTCTGGGCTCTATTGTAATGTAAAGGTTAATAATGACAAACAGTCTAATATGATATAGAATTAACTTGTTTGTAGATGCTGGAAAATATGTTTTTCTTTTTTTACCCATTTTCTTTTGGTTCATCTAACTGTGGCTAAACCAAATTGAGCCTGAAACTGTGATTTACTTTTGACTACTACTGAGTAAAAAAGCATATACTGATTCCCTGCTAGGCTTTGTGTCATTTGGATATTTAAAATGGCTGTGTGTTCTAATCTTTTAATATTACAGAGTTGGGGTTTTTGTCATCCTAAAGAGTTTCATAGATTTCATAGACATTAGGGCTGGAAGGGACTTTGTGAGATCATTGGGTCCAGCCCCCTGCTGAAGGGGCAGGAAATCAGCTGGGGTCAGATGACTCCAGCAAGATAAGCATCCAAACAGAACTTGAATGTGTCCAGTGTTTGGGTGTTTGAACACTTTTGCAGGGAGTCTGCTCCAGAGTCTGGAGACATGGACACGAAAGAAATTATTTCTTATGCCCAGTCTAAAATGGTCTTCCAGCAGTTTGTGGCTCTTGGACCTAGTTTTCCCTAGGGGAGCCTTGGTGAACATATGTTCTTCCAGGTCCTGATGTACGCCCTTGATATACTGATAGGCTGCCACCAAGTCTCCTCTGAGCCTATGCTTTTCCAAGCTAAAGAGTCTTGTGTCTCTCAGCCTCTCCTCATGAGGCCTGCTCTCTTGACCTCTGATCATATGCATGGCTCTTCTCTGGACTCCCTTAAGCTTTTCCATGTCCTTTTTAAAGTGTGGAGCCCAGAACGGGGTGCAGTGCTCCAGCTGCAGCCTCACCAAGTCCAAGCAAAGCAGGAGAACAACATCTTGGGTCTTGTTTGAGATGCATCGGTAGAGGCAAACCAGGATTTTATTTGCTTTTCTGTCTGCGGCATCACGTTGGTGGTTCATGTTGATCTTGTGGTCAGTCATGACCCCCAACTCTTTTTCAGATGTAGTGCCAGTGAGTGAAGCACTGCTGAGACTATAGATATGGTGTGGGTTATTTCTCCTGAGGTGGAGCACCAAGGATTTCTCTTTATTGAAGGTCATTGGGTTTTTATCAGTCCACTTTGTGAGCATGTCTAAGTAGGCTTGAATCCTCAGGCTATCCTCTAGTGTAACCACACTTTCACACAGTTTGGTGTCATCTGCAAACTTAGCCATTCTGCTTCTGACACACGATTCCAGATCATTAATAACTATATTAAAGAGTACTGGTCCAAGTACTGAACCCCGAGGGATGCCACTGGTCACCATGCACCACATCGACATGGTTTCCTCAACTGTCACTCTCGGTGTCCAACCATGGAGCCAGTTCCCCAGCCATCAGAACATGAGGTTGTTAAGGCTACAGTTCCCCAGTTTTGCCATGAGGACATTGTAGCAGACTGTGGCAACTCTAGTGAAGGCTCTGAGTAACTCGCTGCCCCGTTGGTCGAAGCCCCCCCCAACTCTCCTGCCACGACTTGTTGTTACCCAAAGGAAGGAGGGATTCAGTGGTGTTCTTCTTCCTGAGTGACCCAACAATGGGGGTACTCACTGCCGTTCTGTGGTGTTCCTTGGAGTTCCGCCTCTCCTACACCCCATCCATTCACCAACGGCTCTGATGTTTGATCATGGTTCTGCCGTTTCCAGCAAGCTTTCTCTTAAAGGTGTCCGGTGTCAGCTTCAGCATATGTTTACTCACCGGGAGGCTCAGATCCTGATCCCAGCACACTGAGCTCCCATTTTCTTGTGTCTTTCTCCCATCAAGGCAGAGGGACGCTCCTGTGAACTATGAAATTAACGTGGCTGGGAAAAGATCATCCCCAGCCTGAAGCAGGATGCTGCTGCCCCTACTTTGAATGCAGGACAGTGCCTGCTATGTTACTACTGCCAGCATTTGAAGCGACTGCCTCCCTGGCAAGCTTCCCGCTGGCTCTCTTCTCTTCCCCCTTCCCGCTGGTTTCTGGTGGGGTTTTTGAATCTCCCACGGTGGCAGCATCAGCTTCTGTAATTACCTGGGTGCCACTCTTCGTGGGGAGCAGCTGTTTAAAGAGCCAGCATAACGTAGGCTTGCACAACCACAGCTACGGCTCCGGTTACACTCCTGAAGGTAAGTTTACTGGGTCATGAGGTATCTGTTTGTTCACCCCGGGGGTGCCTGGGGCTTCCCACAGCACCCTTAGTGCCTATGGGGGCTTCTTGCCACCACAGACCTCTCCCCTTAAGCTGCCTTGCGGCATTTTGACATCTTGTAAGGCATCCCAAGTTGCCTGGTGTTTCCTATCATGTGCTTGGTGTGCCTTCTCAGCTGGATCCTCTGAGCTGATATATCTAGAGAGAAAATCTGCCACGAGGTTATCCTTGCTGGGACAGTGCACTACCGTGAACTTAAAAGGATGAAGAGCAAGTGCTCAGCAGGTTATGCAGTTATTTTCTATCTGTGTTTTGGTTAACCGCTGCAATGGGGCATGATCCATCATCACCAGGAACTCCTGGCCCATCAGATAATATTTAAAATACTCTACCACTCAGCGTATGGCTAGGCACTCCCTCTGTATTGTGGCATACCTGATCTCAGCTTGGCTAAGTTTGTGGCTTGTAAATGCGACCAGGTGCTCATCTTCCCACCATCTTTGTAGTAAGACTGCTCCTAGGGCTCTGCTGGATGCATCAGTCCGTAAGATAAAAGAAGCAGAGAAGTCAGGAGTATGTACTACCACACTGTGATACATAGCTTCCTCAGATCCTCAAAGATTTTGCCATTTCACACATCCATCTTAGAGTGCCTGATGCCTGTTCTCTGAGTGCATCTGTGAGCGGTGTGGTAAGCTCCGTGCAATGTGGTATAAACTTGCAATAGTAGTTGATGAGCCTCAAGAAGGATCAGAGTTGGTGATCTTTAAATGGGCCTTGTCACATCGAGAGATGCTTACTTGTCGAAGCGGGAAGTGATATTAATACCATATCTCCAGGTTAGAATGTCCTGGGTTTCATTCTTCAACTATACTGGGTCTTCTGTCCTTCTTGCATGAGTCAAAGATTCTGGCAGGCGATTCGCTGGGCCAGGTTTATGCGATCTGGTAGTTCCTGTCGATACCTTTCTGCTATTATTCCTGGTGCCACTGACCTTTCCGATTCTTCTTGGATGGTCTGTAAAAGGCCTCTGGGGCTGCGACCATACACTAGCTGAAAGGATGAGAACTGCGTAGACTCTTGTAGTGCATCTCGCAGGGAAAATAATAGTGGGGTTAATATTGTGTCCCATCTACGTGGGTCCTCTTGTGTGCAACACCTGAGCGTCCTTTTGATGGTCCTTTTAAGTTTCTCCATTAAGCCGTTAGTCTGGGAGAGGTAAACAGGTGTTCTCAGATGGGCGATGCCCAGGGTGCTACAAAGTGCCTTCATTACATCCAACATAAAATTTGTCCCCCTGGTTGGTGAGTATTTCTCACGGGATTCCCACATGGAGTGATCCACTTTAGGAGCTCTTCTGCCACCTGGGTGGCTGTAATGGGCCGAAGTGGAACCACTTCTGGAAAACGTGTGGTGTAATCCATCAGGACTAATATGTATTGGTACCCTCTGTGAGATTTTGGGAGGGGACCCACAATGTCCAGTGCTACATGAGAAAATGGCATCTCAATTATTGGCATGGGTTGCAAAGGTGCTTTCTGAGGTCTCCATTCCTGGGCTCTCTGGCACCCCAAACAGGTCATACCCCACCTTTCCACATCCTCTTGTAGATGGGGACAAAAGAAATCCCAGACTAGTTTCTCTCTGGTTTTGATACACCCTAAATGGTTGCCTAGTGTGGAGTCATGTGCCAGTCTCCAAATTTGCCAGTGGAATGGGGATGGGACCACTAGCTGCCACCTCTCTGCCATCCCCTCCTGACCCCTTTGGACCCAGTACAGCAGCCCCTCCATTACCTCAAAGTCAGGGTGGCTCCTGGATGTCCCCTCTCCTGGGTCCTCTGTTATTAGCCGTTGCAGCTCTGAATCTTCTTATTGTGCTCAATGGAACTGCACCACACTTGCTACCTACTCCATGTCAGTGCTGTCCCAGAAAGGTCCATTCTATAGGGAGGCTGTTTCTCCTGCTCAGCCCTCACCTCTTCTTAATCACTTTCTCTCCTCCTTGGTCACTCTTACATATTCTAGTACTGTGTAAAATGGTCCCCACCCTTGGCCTATGATCATCTCACAGGCCAATGCTGAAGCCAGGATGACCCTTAGTTCACCTCGGAACTCCATTACTCTCAGGGGGAGGTAGCAACTCAGGAAGCACATCTCACTGCCCAAGATGCAGGTCATCACCAAAGGTCTCCCTCACCCCCATTTTTGGGGCCAGATCTGCATGCAGTTTGAACTGTGAATGTCTTGCGTCCAGGGTTGCTCACACTGCCTGATCCCCAATCCAGGCTGTCACAACCGGGCAATCCTAGCCTCCCTCCTGCAAGGTAGTACCAAAACTACAATCCATGGACTCGCCTCGGTCAGCTTCCCTCACTCTGTCTCTAGGCGGGGTGGACGTTGCCAATACATGACCTAGTTTGCTAAAACCCAGTCAGCACTCCCTTGTGATATGCCTGGCCCGGCCACAGTGATAGCAGACTACACCCCTCGTCATCCCCTTCTGAGGACCTATTCTCTTCCGCTTCTCTAGTTGTGATCCCAGCTGGCCACGTCCCTGATTACACTCATTCTCTGAGCTGGCAAAAGCCTCTGCAAGGTGGAGGGCTTCTTCACTGCTCTGTGGTTGGTGTCTTCCCACCCATACCTGAGTGTCCTCCTCCAGGTCCCAAAGGAATTGTTTCAGCAGGATCTGGTCTATGACCCCATCTCAGTTGAACTGACCCACAGGAAGCCATTTATTCAACACATCTTGCAGGTACTGTAGTAAGCTGCGAGGCCTCTTGACTTCCTTAGATTTCCAGGCTTGTAAGGCACCAGGAGCCTCAGGGGAAATCTCAAGTTAGTACAAGATCGTGGCCTTCACTGTATTATAGTTAGGGGCATCTTCCCTTGACAGGGCCCAGTAGGCTGCTTGGGCTTGGTCTATCACTAGGGCACCCAACTGGTGGGCCCAGTGAGTGCAGTGTAGCCCAGTCTGAAGGACCGTCCTCTCAAATGCCTCAATGTAGGCCTCAGGGTCATCATCCTGCATCATCCGCAGTGTCTTAAGTAGGGCAGCATCCACTCGTACTGGTGGGCACCCTGCAGCTGTTGTATTTCAGGCATCTGCCCTATCATTTGGATGGCTTGTGTCAGGAGCTCTGCATGGGCTACATCCAGCACCTGCATAATTACTTCCGCCTGGGTTGGGATTACTGATCCACTAGTGTAGGAATTTCTATTCCTGGCCAATGTACCACTGTGGTGACTGTAGTGGACACTGTGAGTAACTCCCCCCCACTTGGTTGGAGTCCCCCCAACCAGACTGCCACAACTTGTTGTTACCCGAAGGAAGGAGGGGTTCAGTAGTGTTCTTCCCGAGTGACCCAAAAATGGGTGTACTCACTGCCATGCCATGGTGTTCCTCAGGGCTCCACCTCCCCTACACCCCATCCACTCACCAACTGCTCCGGTGTTCTGATCGTGGTTCTGCTGTTTCCAGCAAGCTTCCTCTTAAAGGGGTTCAGTGTCAGGTTTAGCTCTGGTCTGTTGCCCGTATGTTTACACACTGGGAGGCTCAGACCCTGATCCCAGCACACTGAGCTCCCATTTTCTGGTGTCTTTCTCCCACCAAGGGAGACGGACGCTCCTGTGAACTATGAAATGAATGTGGCTTCCGCAATTAGCTGGGTGCCACCCCACCCAGGGAGCAGCTGTTTGAAGAGCCAGTATAACACTGGCTTGTGTGGCCATGGCTGTGGCTGTGGCTCCAGCTCTGGCTCCTGTTCTGCTCCCAGAGGTAAGTTTACTGGGGCACAGCTTAATCACCTCAGGGCTGCCCAGGGCTGCCCCCAGCACCCTTAGTGTCTGTGGGGACTTCTTGCCACCACATAGACAAATCAAAGACTTTTTAAAAATCCAAGTATATTACATCAACATAACACCCCCACCCACTGTCCAGGTGATGCATCACCTGGTCATAGGAAATGAGGTTGAGATGAGTCCAAGGATATGAGCCCAAGTAAGTGTTGTATATATTTTGATGAAGAAGACTTAGTTATGTGTTCAATCTTGCTTCCATATCTTCAGTAGGAACATGTTCAGGCCTTGAATGGTTACATGCTTTCTTAGTTTGTGTAAATGAGGCTTAAGCAGCCTCATTTAATCAGTCACACCAACATCAAATGTCATTCAAGACAGCTACACTGATTTGTGGAACATGAAAAATTACTACTGTTAACTTTTCTTGGACTGCTATATATACTATCTGAAGTTTTACTCAGAAGCCAGAAAGTTCTGAGTTATAAAGCTGGATCTATCACAGATTCATTTTTTATCCTTGGAAAAATCTCATCAATTTTAGTATTCCCATCTCTAAAATGGGGATTACTTGCCACTTATCTCAGCAGAATGCTATTGGAGCTAATTGCTTATTATCTCTCAGTGCTTTAAACATTTAAAATGCTCTAAATTTTAAGTCTTATTATGTATCTTAATTAGAATAATATGTAGATGTGAATAGAACAGAATATGCCTTTTAATACCTATCCATATTATATCGGTCAAATTAACTCAAGTCTTTTTCAAAATTAATTAATTTCTTTTTCCTACTGTGCAAATTAACTAATTACCTATAAACAAAAGAAAACATGATTCTGTTTTTAACAGAAGAATTTAATTTTTACTAATCTTATTAAAAAATAACATTAACAAGGCTTAGCAATTGTCATACAAAGTATTGTAGAAAACATGAATGCATTTAACTAATGTAAAATAGCTCAAGCTATTTTCATTTCCACCATGCATTATGAATTTTTTTAAAAGAAAATTAGACACAGGAGAATTAATCTTAACTTCATTGCTAATGCATTATTAATTTTTTTGACTGGAATTATTTACATATTTAATAGTATATTAGTTAGGCAAAGAGAAATTACCAGGGTATATCTGTCTCTTAAATGTAAACGTAAAGATGCCAAAATATAGGACATTGCTAAAAGAAGGGATAGCTGATTTGGTTTGGCAACCATATCCCTATTAGGTTTCCATGTGAATACATATGTTCAGATACATGTATTTTTGAAAATCCAGTAATGTGACTTGTACATGTTCTGTTTTTATGTCTGCCTTATAACTTCCCAATCACATTCTGTCAGTGGCAGTGCATTTTAACTGTATATTGGGCATAGCCTCTTGAACATCACACCGTCACCTTAAATTCAATTTCACTCCAAAACTGAACTTCCATTTGCCATCCAAATGTCCTTATTCTCCCTAGATATCACATCTAATATCCTTCTCCTACCAGACCAACATATTTAGTGTGATTTCAGGGGTTCCCTACTAGTGTAACCATGGCCTAGCTATTCTTTTATCCCTCAGTTGTCTTCCTGTCTCTCTCCACAGAAGATTCAACTTACCTGAAGATGCTAAGAGACCTACTTCCTTGATCTAATTTCAAATGATTTCCACTTGTCTGTGCTTACTGCTTTTTTTGCCTGCTTTCTTTTTTAGCCCTTGACCACTTTTGGGGATACATTTAGAAATTAGATCTGCTTAGGTTACCATTAGGGAATAGTAAAAATTTAGGTAAAAAAAGAAATCCCTTCTTTTTCTCTAAATGATTTATTCCTACCCTTAAATTAAATGTTAATTTCATTTTAAGAAGCCTGTCTGATCTCCTGGTCACAGACTTCCAGAGGAAATAACTGTGTTTAAGCTAACTTTGGTAAGAACTGTCAGTATACAAGGCAATGCAGCTGGTTCAATCACTACTGAAAGAATTGATTTACATAACCTGGAGAAATTCTCCTCCAGGAGAACCTCTCCTTAACTCCTGAGGGCTCAACATCCCGTACTTCAAAATAGTGGCAGAGATGCTCTAACTAAAGCTAAATACAAGTGTTTGCTTTAACAACAGTTGAATACAAATACTTCAGAATGGTGGTGGGGACACTGAATACACATGACATGAAAGCTGCTGGAGTGAGCTAGTCTGCTTCAGCAGACTTAATTAATTGAGTCTGCTCCAGTGCATGCTAATTAGCTTATGTCAGAACAGACATGTAGCACATGTATAGGTGCCATGAGACTTAGTATAATCCATTTCTTAAAGAAACTGGAGAGGATCCATAAGTGTATGACAAAGATGCAGAAGATGTTGGAGTGTGCACCATATATGAAAAAGATGTTGAGAAAATTAGGTATGTTTAATTAAGAGAAAAGGAGATAAGCCAAGACCATGATAATTCTTAAATATCTGGAAGCTTCTATAAAGAAAGAGAACAACTGTTCTCTCTTGTCACTGAGGGCAGAACACAAAGCAATGGGCTTAAATTGCAGAAATGAAATTTTGGTAAAATCTCAGAAAAAACTACCTAACCTGAAGAACGGTAGGACAATGGAACATGTTGCCCACTGCTCAGGGATGTTATGGAGTGTTCTTCACTGGAAGCTTTCATTAAAATCCTGGGATGGATCATTTGTCTGGGATGCTTCACACAGTGGGTTGATAGGCTTTCACACGGACTTCTGCCAGGGGTGGGCAGAAGAATATGTGCCCCAATATCTTATCCAAAGGATGTAGAATCATAGAAAATTTGGGTTGGAAGAGACTTTAAGAGGTCATCTAGTCCAACTACCTGCTCAAAGCAGGACCATCCCTATAGCATCCCAGCCAAGGCTTTGTCTAGCTAGGTCCTAAAAACCTCCAAGGATGGAGATTGCACAACCTCTTTGGATAACCTATTCCCACTGTTTTACTACCTTCCTCATGAGAAAATTTTTCTACTATCTAATCTAAGTTTTTCCTTTGCTGCAACTTAAGACCACTGTTCCTTGTTCTGTCATCTGTCACCACTGACAGCAACCTAGCTCTATCCTTTTTGTAACCACCCTTCAGGTAGTTGAAGGCTGTTGTTAAATCCTCTCTGTCTTCTCTTCTCCAGACTAAAAAGCCCAGTTACCTCTCCTCAGAAGTCATGTGCCTCAGCTCCCTAACCCTTTTTGTTGCCTTCCTCTGGAATCTCTCCAATCTGTCCAATACTGAACACAGTACTCCAGATGTGGCTTTACCAGTACCAAAGAGGAGGCAATAATTAATTTCCTTGATCTGCTGGCAACACTTCTACTAATGCAATGCAGTATGCCATTAACCTTCTTTGTAACAAGGACACACAGTTGGCTCATTCAGCTTACTGTCCACTGTAACTCCCACGCCTTTTTCTCCAGAGCTGCTGCTTAGCCAGTTGGTTCCCAGCCTGTACCAGTTCATGGGATTCTTCCATTCTAGATTCAGGACTCTTGCACTTGTCCTTATTGAATCTCATCGGATTTCTTCTGCTCCAATCCTCCAATTTGACCAGGTCTCTCTGAATCCTAGCCCCACCCTCCAGTGTATCTATTAATCCCTGCAGCTGGGTGTAATCTGAAAATGTGCTGAGGGTGCAGTCCATCTCATTTTCCAGGTCATTGATGAACAAACATCATCCATAGCTGGTACAAGATGCTATGGATAAATCTAAGTCTCATCTGTGAGATATAAACCCACTTTCTCTGGGCCAGAGGACTAAAAACAAGAACATTCTCAACTGGGATTTTAGTGGCACTATAATATTATATTATGTCACATGCTATGAAAGTTTGTATCTGGAGATCTTAGTTAAAAAAACCATTAGTTGAAAAAACATTCCAGAATTGTACTAAATTACAAGAGAAATAGTATAGACTTTCATTTTACTCTCCTTAATGTCGGATAGATGAATGTTATGATAATGAATACCCAAGGAATTAAACATGATTTGTCACTTGTTGCAAGTGTTGCCCAGAATGGTAGATAATCCATCATTGCTTTTCATAAAAGAAGCTTGATCTGTGGATGAGATCTCAGATAGAGATTGTAATATCTTTATAGAAATGTCTATTTCTACTATTAACATAAACGATCTAATAATATCAAAGCAGGCTAAGCCCTAGCAGCTTTGCAGAAGAAGACAGAGGACATGAGTAAGACTTTTAATGAGGTGTATAGAGGATCACATAGGTTTATAGTCTCTCAGTAATGGTGTTGAGTTTGTACTGCCTCACATCCTAGTTACAGTCATGCATGACTATTCTATTCTTCCCTGCAGTGTACAATGAGCAGATGGAATGGTCAGTAAGTCATAATATGAAAAGCTGAAAAGGTCACAATAGTACAGGATACTGCTGTCTTTCTCATCTGTCTTACAATTATGATACCTTGTTCAGGAGCAAAAGTCATAATGAGGACAGTAATGAATACAACTTAAATCTATTCCTCTCATCCAGGAGCTAAAGAGAAAGGGTTGGTGAATTTGTTCTAATAAAAGACTGGATCCTGAAATCTTTTCTTACATAAACAAACCTTTCTCATCCAGGTGATCAGACTGACTTGAGAGTAAAGTACAGATGAGATAGGATTATAGGACTGAGCCTCCAAATAAGAAATAACTTGAACTATTCCTTGATATGAAATATTTTTAAAGAGTTATATAGTTTGGTGATCTGAGTTTTGTTTTTTTAAATGCCTTTTTGTAGGGTGGGCTTTGGTTAGAATGCCATAATGATTTAAAGTTGCCAGTTCAGTTTCTGGCTCTACCACGATGACCTGTGTGATTTCTTGGAAAAGTGCAATTCCAACTTGGTACTGTAAAGATTTATGAATTCTGGTTAATATGATAAAATTGCCACGATGAAAACTGCTCTGTTTCCAAATGTCTCTTTGTCTGTTTGCTATGGGTTGGATCAGGGCTGGGTCAACCAGGGGCAATGGTGTGTTGTCAGAGTCCACCTACATATTAGACAAAGAAAATCACTCTAGGACAATGTCTTTCTGAGTGATTTAGGCTCTAAAGCCAGGTATAGAAGTTATACTTATTGCATGGTAAGCATGCAGAAAGTGCTCTACAGCCATAACTGAACAGATAGCCAGGGCACAGAGAGTGCTGTAAAAATGGTGGACTCAGCTTGTAAGGATTGCACCCCCCTGGCTCAGCGACTGGTGCCTCCTGGGCCTGGGGGGCACCCGAGGTCCTCTTGTGGCCGAATGCTGAGCTGGGGGAGTGCAGGGCAGGCACTCAAAAACAACAACAACAACAACAAAGCTCTGCACTCACAGGCTGCTGCCAGATGTGTGTGTGGGGGAGTGATCCCCACTGCCACCCACTGCCCCATGCTGCATGGGGGACCTCTGCAATGAGCTCCCAACAGCCCCAATGGTCGCTGCAGCAGCTGGTGAGTGCGGGGCTTTTTTTTTTTAAGAGCCAGGACACTAGGTCCAGGCTGGGAAGCCATTGATAGGGCTGAGAGAGCAGGTGGGGGATGGGGGCTCATGGCAGAGCCCCCCACACAGCCCGGGGCAGTGGGAAGCAGCAGGGATTGTCCCTCTGCTTGGCAGGAGCCAGTGAGTGCAGGGCTATTTTTATTTTTAAAGAGCTAGCATGCTGGGGCCAGGCAGGGCAGCCATTGATGGAGCTGTGAGAGTGAGTGGGGTTTGAAGCTTTTAAGGGGCTGGAAGAGAAGGCAGGGGATGGGGATGGGTGGGGATCCCCCCATGGTCCCCTTCCTCCTTGTCCAGGCCCCACCCCCTACTTACTGGCATGAAGTCTGGGTCCAGTACCCTGTGGCAGCAAGCAGAGACTGCCCGAATCTACGAAGATCTCCGAATCTTTTCTGATACAGAGATTCAGCTGCTGCTAAATTGGCTGAATCTCTGAATCAAACAGGTCCCATCCCTCACCCACTATCTCAGCCCTGTCAATGGCTGCCCCACCTGGCCCCAGTTTCCCGGCTCTTTAAAAAAAAAAAATCAGAGGACTGAGCCCAAGGTAGCAGGAGGAGAAGCCAGTCCACCATAGAAGTGGGCCTAGGCTGGTCCAATTTGGCAGTGGCTGGGGGAGGGAAGGAGCAGTCCTTTTCCCTCTTTTGACCCAGGACCACCCCTCCTCGCCACTCCCGGCTGTGTCAGCCCTGAGATCACTTCCTCCCACTGCTGTCAGGTCAGCCCAGGCCTGCTGGTCTCCCCCATTCCCCTGCCACAATGGGCTAGCTTCTCTCCACTGTCAGGGTTGGTCCTTCCCCTCATCAGGCCCAGGCTTTCTCCTCCTTTTCCCCCACCACTGTAGTGGGAGGTGGGTAACAGGCCCAGACCTCAGGCAGCAAGAGGGAAGGGGGGAGTGGGCCTGGACAGAAAGTGGGGCACAGGGCTTCATCCTCCCCCATGCTCCCCCCTGCATCATTCTTGAGGGGCAGTTGGCTTGTGAAGCCTGACAGCTGTCAAGGAGATAGATACTGTGGGAGTCTGGATTCTGGGGCTCTGCACCCCTAGCTGCTGACAGGCAAAACTCGTGACATGGGTGGGCGACACTGTGTGTGCTAAGGTGCACTCTCACTCAATTGACATCAAGGCAGAAACACACACTTGGGTCCATACATTAGGGCTGTGTGAAATGGCAGCATTCCATTTCAACTTGTGTTTTGGTGTTTTTATGGAACAGTGTTTTGTTTCAAATTTCATTTTGTTTCATTTTGTCAAAACATTTTTGCTGTTTCAACACTATTTCAACATTTCGCTCATAGGCTATAATGTGGAAGCTTGTAACAGCCTATAACTTTGTTATTTCTGGCCTGATTTCAATGAAAACTGCAGGAATAGTAGCCCCTTCTTAGGGCATGATGTGTACATAGTTGCAAGGAGATAGGTGCAGAGTTTTTAGGGAAACTGCACCTCAAAGTCTTGAAAGCAAAAATCTCGTGTCATATGTATGTGTTAAGCCACAGTGGGGTCAAAGCTGCAAGCATGCTAGCACCTGCTGAGGCTATGAAGCCTGACAGCTTTCAAGGAGAAAGGTGCAGGGGTTTCTGGGAAACTGCACCTCAAGCTGCTGTTAAGCAAAACTTGTGACATGGGTGATACTGTGTGTGTGTGTTAAGGTGCAGCGGGTGAAAACTGTAGGCATGCTAGCCCCTGCTGAGGCCACCAAGCCTGCCAGTTTTCAAGGGGATAGGTACAGTGGCTTCTGGGTTCTGGAGCCCTACATCTCTGGCTGCTGACAGGTAAAACTCATGACATGGGTGTTTGCTGGACTGTGCCTGCCTTGGGACACAGGAGGGTGAAAACTGCAGGCCTAGTAGGCCCTGCTGTGGTCATGAAGCCTGCCAGCTGTCAAGGAGATAGGTGCAGGGGGAGTCTGGATTCTGGGGCTTTGCACCCCTAGCTGCAGACAGGCAAAACTCGTGACATGGGTGGGTGACACTGTGTGTGCTAAGGTGCACCTCACTCAATTGACATCAAGGCAGAAAGCAGGGCAGTTCAAATAATGCTGCCTTTTATGCAGTTTTTCCATCCCTCCCCCAGAGCACTGGGATTGGAAGGGACCTCAGGGAAGGATGGCAGTCACTGGCCAGCTACGCAGTCAATAATGACAGCAGTCCTTCCCACCCCTTCCCCACTCTTCCTGTTCCTTCCCCTTACTTTAGTTTCTGTTTCCCTGCAGGCAAGCCCAGCTTGAGCTTCGAAACTCAAAACATTTCAAGTTTTGAAATTTTTTAAATGTTTTGACTTGCCTCATTTCATTTCCAGGCTGTTTTGAAGCTCTCGGTTTCCTTTTGATTTTGCTGTTTTGAGCCTGAAACAAGCCTGAAACAGCATCCAATCGAAACTGCCAGAGAAATTTCACACAGCCCTACAATACATCTCTAAAGTGCAAATCTACCATGCCTTCTACTTGACTTCAGGCTAACATGACAAATCTGCTCTGCTGTCAACACTCCAACTACCTGAGCAAAGGCAGGTGGAACATTGATTCCAGCTTTCAGGTGGGTGTCCCACAGAAGGGATGTGAGCTAAGCAACTCCAAGACTGAGTAACAGTGCCTAGATTCTCACCAGATTCCAGTGGCTTGTGTTATTTAGGATACAGTAATGAGTGGTTCAGTACTTTTGGTTCAGCTGCCAGTATCTTTGACAGCAGTTTGAGAAGTGGCTGGCAAGAAGCATTCTGCCAGATGTCATTACAAGTAGCCTCTCAATTCACTTCAGTGGTAATTAGATCAGGACCTCTGTACCTCAGTTCCTTGTCTCTAAAATATAGATAACATCTTTGCAGATTTGTTATTCATTAATGTAGGAACTGGTGTGGCTAAGATGTTAGTTGATAATAGTTGGTTGTTGTTGTTCCAGGACCAAAAGTTGAAATATCAACATTCTGAAAGGTTTATTTTTGGATTGCTGTATTCCTTATGCCCTCCCTTCGTTACCTTAAGTGCTTCCTGAAGCATAGTTTCTGTAAGTCAGTGACAGAGGTGAACTGCCTTAGAGCCCCACTTCTGCATACAACCAGCATCTAGTTATCTTCCTAATAATCTCATGACTTCCCATGATGTGGTTTGGAGAACCTCATATGCCACCCTAGCAAGGCTCCTAAGAATAGGCAAAGCAGACAGCGACTTGCTTTGCTCGTTAAACTTTGAGTCTTACAAGAGCTACTTTGCTATTAGCATTATTGTAATTTGAGTTACTTCACCGAGGGACTCAAATGAAGTGGAGATGGGCTGAAATAAAGGAACATGCCTAAAGTTAGGCAGTACATGGACAGCCGAACTGAAAATAGAACTGACATTCCCTAATTTGAGTCCAGCACTGGCTTCACTAGTCTATACTCCCTCCCACTGATTACTAGATATTAACAGCTCTGGTGGTTTCTCACCGTTTCTCTCTCTTGTAATTCCTATTGACACCATACATTTTATTTCAGTTGCTTTCTTGTCACTCACTTATTGACAAGCAGCAATGAAAGACTGAGAAGTCAATGTCTTTAATGTGAGTCATAAGAGATTCACAAAACACTGAACATTTTACATAATAAATTTAAAGAAAGCAACTACTTTTAGTGGGGAAAGTGCTGGTATTTATATACAATGAGAATATTTTACACTTCATTTTTTCCTGGCTGCTTATTGTACGTGTCACTTCAACAAATTATCTCGTGTATTGGGAAGCTCCTCATAGATGGCTGACTTGCTATTCCAGTTGGGGTTTTTTGTGTTTTAAAAAAAAAAAAAAAGTAGGAGTAGGTCTTAGCTAGTGACAACTGCTTAGGTGTGAGTAAGTGAGGAAAAGCATGCAGGTTTTAATTTGATTCATGTTGGAAGTGTTACCACAGCAATAGCATCAGCATTTATGAAAGTTACTCCATGTACTTATGACTCCAGAAAACAATCTTTTATTTTCTTAAAGAAAAAAAAAAAGGAAGTTGACTGTAGGTTTGGATAGTAACAGTTTATTAAAACATCATAGAAAGCACATTAGACAATCTAGCACACTGTCCTGCCAATGCAAAATAATTATTACCAGCATATTTGTTATGGATTTGTTTACCCTCCTGGACTTTAATTGATCTACATAAGGCATGTCAAACATGTGGTTCGTCTGCAGGCCAGATCTGGCCTATGGAGTCATTTCATCTGGCGTGTTGAGCTATTAGAAGATGTGGGGTGGATCTAGCTGGGGAGCATGGTCTTGCACAAAATTTTGGGGCCTGTGTGCCCAGATGGACATGGCTTTTGGTAGCAGGGGTGATCAGATACAACTCTTATTCATCCTTTGACCGTTTGACCCCAGTGCCAGACCCCTGCCACTGGACCTTCTACAGCTACTGCTGGACCCGCCACCACTGACTTCCCAGGATCCAGCCCAGGAGGAGCCCTGCAGTCTAGACCTAGCCCAGAGCTCAGAATGAGTTTGACATCCAAACTCATTCTGTTTCATAAGGAGACTCTTTTCTGCTTTAATAAAGTCATTCTCAGTCTTTAGCTAATGAGTTATTATTGGCAGGGTTCAGTTAACCTTTTAGTGTGCCCTAGGCAAACTCATGGGCCTCAGGCTGGTTGAGACCCCTTTCATGGCAGCACTGCTGCCCATGCAGAGCAGGGCTCACAGACGCTGCTAGGAAGCAGCCACAGTGGCAATGAGGCCAATGGAAGGGAGAGGAAAGGAAGGGAAGGGAGGCAGATGGCGCCATTCATGCTGCCACTGCAGAGGGAAGGACTGGGGCCCCCTTCAGCTCAGGGCCCTGGTCATGTGCCTAATTTCCCTATGTGTTAATCTGGCCCTGCTTATTGGTGGCTTAAAAAAAGAACACCATGAGAGCCAAGCAGAAAGAGGCTTGAATTTTGAAGACACAATCCATAAGATGACCTTCTGGTTAGAAAGAAGCTATTGAAGAATCCTTATTCAAATAGATCTCGGCTTTTTCTGGTTTGACACTGAAATCAATCACTATAGAAATTAACAAAGAATTTGGTTTCCATTTTGCAATATGTTCATAGCAAAATAATCTTTCTTTATTTTTCTACTTTGACAGAGCAAAACTGACATCTGTATTCTTACTGTATTACTCTTTACACAGCCTTATACCATGTTCAGGTCCTATTGACATTCTTTTTATTGACATGAGTTGTTAAGATACTAGACTCCAGATCAAATTGCTTTTTGCTGTGTACAGTTTTGTCAGTTTAGAGAATTATGAGAATTCAACATCATTTTGTGAATTTAGCTGTTGTTTCAATAGCACCGTGCAGTTTTTTTATGAATGGTTTTTAAATACGCATTTCAGGATTCTACATAGAGCAAAATCCTCAAGAAGTTTCAGAGGAAGAAGTGATTTTCTTCTTCAGGTCTTTAGCTTTGCAGATTACTGGATGGAAAATGATATATATTGTAATTCTTTGATTTATTTTTTTTATCTTCTAGAAAAAGTCCAATATGATGGAATTTATCCCTGGGCTTTAACTTCCATTAGTTGAATCATCATGACTCCATATACATTCTTCTGTCTTTTACAGTATTAAAATCTTGCTCCCATATCAGGATGTGTTTATTATCTTTCCTACAGAAAATCTAATGGACAGTAAAAAGATATTCCCATTGACCCCAGTCTGTTTTAATCACATTCTAAAGCAACACTTACCAACCTGAAGTTGAGGAAAATGTGTGTGACAGAAGGGCGTTTTGAGGCTAGTCTCATCATCGGCCTGCCCACCTGTCTAGGGCAATCTGCCCACCTGACTCTCCTGCCACACCTTTGTTGGAATTAAATAGTTGGTTGTAGGCGGGAGGCTGCCCATTTATTGCCTGATGCCAAGGGCATAATACACAGCTCTAACCTCCCCTTTCCCGTGCCTTGTGCCTCGCAGATGGCATCCAAAAATTACTTACAAATTCCCTGGCCCCATTGATGGGCCGCACTTGGGCCTGGCCCAAACTTGTCCCCAGGGGGTCCTTAGATGTACTTGAACCACATGCCTCCTCTCTGGAACCTCAGCTCTGTCCCCTCACTCGGGTCTCAACTCCGGCCACCCAATGTGCAGTCTTTCAAGCCCCCATGGACCCTAGTCTGCGTGGCCTCTGGCAGCCACTATACCCCCTCACTGGGGCTTCTGGGACTCACACCTTTGGACTTCTGGTCCCCCTAGGTAGACTGTGGCCCTGCCTCAGGCCCCACTCAGTGGGCCCAGGCCCTGTGCTTCTTTGTTGGGGCCTGCTCCCCTAGCCTTTCCCCTCTACAGGGTCACCACAATGCAGTGGGGGACTGGGGCTTTCTGGCTCTCCATACTTGCCTTTCACTAGGGAGGCAATGGCAGTGGCATTTCATGGAGACTGCCCTGTCACAGGCAGTCCCACGTCATCCAACCCCATCAGGATGTAGTTTCAGGTCATGCCTCAGGACCAGGAACCTCCTCCTTCCCCATAGTTCCTACTCTGCACCTCCTGGGTGTTCTGGGACCAGTTCCCAGTTACAACTGGCAGCCCTGCTTCTTGGGTCTGGTCTAGTGGCAGGCACCAAAGGTGCCCTGCCACAATGTATACCAAACCAAACATCTTTAAATAAGAGAGCTGGTCAAATCTTTCTGAATTGTGAGCTTTTAATTAAATTTGGATCAAGTGTTGATGTTTGATTTGAACCCAGCTCCCTCCAAGTTGTGGTAGATATGAAACTTGGACATTTATTTTTATTATAAAGATACCTTACTCTACTAGATATCTTACCCCACTAAATTATGAGTATATGTAAAATAGATTGTACATCCATAATAGATCATAATAAAATGGCTAAATTTTCAATCCTACATTGAACTCATGGGAATGAAGGATTAGTGTCTGAGTTTGTATGAAAGTTGGGTGCGTGTATCAAAGAACAAATCTGTCTGACTAAATTGCTGACATAATTAAAATCCTTTAGGAAGCTTGTTTTATTATGTAGTCTCCATTATTTACATAGTTGTTTGACTGTTCACTAATACATTAAGGGCGGGGGGCAGGGAGGATATCAGTAAGGTCTGTTGGCCCTAGGTCAGAGATGAACTTCCATATAGCTTATCCAGGTAATAATAAGTCAGTTTTCCACTTCTGTAGATATGTGGGAGATATTAATGGAAAGGTTTTATGCTAATAAAAGAGTTGGTTTATTACGTTACACTGTTGCTGTAAATGTTCCCTAATTATCTATGTTATGATTGGAATCTGAAAAAGTATAAATTGAGTGCCTTGCATAATTTATAAAAGCTGAATGTTTCCTAATTAGTTCTGTTAGGTTAATGATATTGCTGCCTCGTTTTTTCATGGCCTTGGGCAATGACCTTTACCCTTTCCATCTTTAACACTTTCTTTTAGTTCAAACACATGTGGTGACCTTCCCCATCTTGAATGTTACTTGCAAGACATAATTCTTTGGAAAATGTTACAAATCCCTTCTCCTCTCTCCCTTTTAATGTAAAGAAGTGGCCTTCTTTATGCAGGCCGAGTAAAAGCCTGATTTATACAGATCCTCTGAAGAATGTTGGTGAAGTGCATTCCTTCAGTGTTTTCATAGAAACTGATGGGAGCTGCATTAGCAGAAGATGTGAAAATCGTGAGGTGGGAGAGAGAAAAACCTCTCTCAAAAGGATTCTAAAATAACATTTTGCATCCTCGAGTAATTCCCAGCTCTCCCTGGCAACCATTCATTTCTTCCGAACAGCAGAAATTTTCAATATGAAAGTGGATTGGCTTGCTTTTCCCATGGGGCTCTGTATCTCTTCATCCACCGCCTAGGGTAAAAAGCAATGCATACGTTTACAATATAAATGTGATTTAATCGACCTCCCTGTCAGCGAGAAATGGCAAGCATATCAAACAAGCCCAAGATGTTAGGAAGAAAAAATCATAAATTATTCCAGTGATGAGCTTCTGAGCAGCATTTTGGACTACTAGATGATTCTGTGTAAAGCTGTTCCTTGAAACAATAATTAAGATAATTCTGTATGACAAGGAGGGAAATGTTCAGCTTTGTATGAAATGTACCTTATGTTTAGCAAACTGAATACTACCTATATTGATTAGAATTTTCCTTAGCCACTGCAATGCAAGGCTAAAATTAGCTGAACAGTGCCCAATTTATTTTTGTAAATCCTTATTTACTACATCCTATGAAAAAATGGTCGCCTACTAAGTAGGGAAATTGAGGGGTTCTTTTATGGGGGCTGTTTTGTGTATCTAAATATGCCCAACAATAGTGGCTTTATGAGCATTGAATCTCCACCTGTCTGGAGGGGGAGAAGTTCTCTTGTTTCTGAATGTCTTTGTTATAAAGAGAGCTTGACCACCCTTGCTAGGGCCAATGAAGGGTTCCTCAATGGACAGAACCTCAGAAACTCATTTCAGAAATTGGTTTGTGTGCAAGAGTCTCTATTAGAATTACTTTGTAGTTCTAGGCAGATCTGGATATCCATTTATTTTCCTCCATTCATTTAAAGTGTATTAGGATATGCCAGGGAGAAGGAGGGTGCTTTTATACTTGAGTCTCTCAGATTGCTTAGACAGATTTTGATCTAAAACCCATGCAACCAATTAAAGACTTGCTATTAACTTCAATAGGCTATGGATCAGACCCTAGTGGCCTTGGTGCTTTAATGCTGTACATTACACTCAGTTGTCCCATTCAGATTAGGTATGTAAATATTGTTTAAAAATATCCATTTAATCTCCTCTAATTATACTGGTTTAACTTTTTAACCAATAACACAAACTGAGTCCCAACCAGGGGACACAGAGCCCTGGGCTGGCACCTGCCCCAGCCTACCCCACCCCACCACAGGGGAGGGGATGCAGCTGCCTGCCTGGAACAGCAGGGTGAGTCCCAGCTGCACACAGACCCACTTGGACACAGCTGCTGCTGGGATCTGCTCCCCAGGGACTTTGAAAATGAGGAGGAGGCAGCTGCAAGCACCACCAGACAACATAGCCCACTCATGGTCAGCAGCAGCAGGCAAGGGGCTTTTCCAGCCTGGTGTAGCTGCCAGTTTGCTGGGAGGGAGGAAGCAGGCAACATGGGTTGCCGATGGGTTTAAACTTTAAGTAGCTTGTTATCCCCCTGACAGCTGGCTTCCTGGCACCTGTGAATGAGCAGCTAATTGCTTAATTGATGAATCATTAGGCTGTTTTCCTCTTTAACCTCATAGGCTATGGATACTAGTCTCCCTGAGCCCCTCCCAACCCCTCCCATCCTCTCCTCCTCACTCCTACTTCTCTCCGTCCCTCTTGCCTTCCCTGTTGCCTTCCTGTTCCTGAGGCACTGTACCACCTGCCTTCCCATCTGTACTGTGCTCTGTGCTAAACGTTAACTGGTAATGCATTACTGGTATAAATATACTTATCGTTTAAACATTCACATCCCTAAGACAGATCTTCAACAATGTCTGGCATTACCTATGTAGGGTACACATGGGAACAATATTGTATCAAGCCTATTATTTTTATTCCTTCTTAGGTGTTGCAAACAATACGCAGGTGAATAAATTTACATGTTGGAATATGTTCATGGATAAAACCCTACACGTGACTGTGTTTGCAAAAATAAGACCTGTGTGTGTTTATTTCAGATAGATGCCTTGATTGCAATGAGGCTAGTTTCTCAAACCACTTATACAGCCTGAGATTTTCTGTGTCTTGCATGTGACTTTATATGTGTGTTATTGACAGAATAAAGTGCAAAGATTCTAGAGACAGACAGACAGAGACTTGTTTCGCTCCACTGTGAGATAATGGTTCACACTGATTGAAGGTATTACTCTTTATGCCATAGAGCTGGGAGTAGTTATTTTGCACTAACCAAATGTAGTTGTTCCCATTTTCTCTGAAAGGTGCTTCTTGTAGTATTCAGTTGTCCAAACAGACCTAAACATTTCAGTTTGTTCACAGCATATTTTGGATATTTTTATTTTCCTGCCATTAGAAAATGTATTTACTACCTCATCTCTGCCCTCTCTAGCTTCATATTCCCTTGCTAGAACTGAAGTTTCAGTTATAAACAATTACGATCTGATGGATTTTTGTAAGTCGTTTTCTATATTTTTATGTTTTGACCTAGAATAATATATTTCTTTCAAGCTTCTTTGACAGAATATGTCATTTTTGAACTTTACACTTGGATTCTTGGCTCCATCACACTTTGAATTATAGCCTTTCTCCCCCTCTCTTGAATAAATTACTGTTCCCACCTCTTAGAGAACTGCCATACTGTCTCCTTCACTGACCTCTCCTCCTTAATTTATTTGAAAATTTCTTGTTATTTAACTTAACCTCTTGTGCAGTCTTCCTTTCTTCCTCTACAGTGACTTCTCTTTTTACACTCTTAGAACTCCAGTGTATAATCTTCGTAATCTCTTTCTGTACTTGATGTTTTACCTCTTACACGTCTTTACAGTAGGGGTTATATCTCCAGTGTCCCAACCAGATTCCAATTTAAGAAATTAGATTCTGTCTTCCTAAATTCTTTTTGCCCTTTCAGTTGAATATGGTTCTTTTTCATTTCCTGGCCCATTGTGTGCACTGCTAAGTAGCCACTGTGTTTCACCCAAGAATTATCTTGCTTTATCTGTCTGGCTACTGTGCTTGGGTTGAAAGGTAGCCAGGTGCTATTTATTGTTATTTAATATATGGTTCTTAAGATGCTGCCTACTAGTTATGTTTTACTTTTACAGAGAGTACACCTAATTCTCCCTTTGCCCTATCTGACAACCAAATAGTTTTAATTAGGGTGACCATGTGGAAATCCAGGACATCTGGGACACTGTCCCTCCACCCCACCAAGTCAGTGGCATTGCTGCAGGCAGTGGCAGAGGCTGGAGGGAAGAGATGCTGGCACAGTCCAGTGCGGAGGTGAAGATGCCTGGTGCACCATGCCACTCTGCCTCCCCCACAGGTTGCACCCCATACCTCTGCAATTCCAGGACACTTGTTTTAATTTTCACAGACTGGCCAGAACTGTGCTTCAAACTTTGTGACTGTCCTGGGCAAACCATGACATATAACCCTCATTGTAATGGCTCAAAACTCTTTAGTCTATTTAGGTTCTCATCAATGAACCTATGAAAAGTAAATGAACAATCTACCAACTGCTGTCTGAATGTTGGGGAGTAAAGTAGCTGAAGGAAGGGTTTGAGTTTTTGAGGGTTTTTATTTTTTATAGGAGAGAACTTTTCATGTTGCATGATCATTAGGATACATGATAATTTAGGTATTAATGCTAATGGAAGAAGGATCATATTCTGACCTAGCCAAGCACAGGACATCAAAACCAATTCTACTCAAGTTAAGAGTGCATCAGTGTTAGGTAAGAATCAGGCCCACATTCTGTTATTGTCCAGACCCTTGAGAAATGGTGGCTGCTTCTGTACACTGTGAAATAGTTGTTGCATGATAGGCTAAATATCTTTTCTTTAGTAGAAGGTATCTTTGTAGAATTTGTTGCTAAACTGTACAGTATTACAGTTTTTATGTAAATAGGGCTCTGGATGTAACTAATTCCATTGAAGTTACAGGTAAGATTAATTTGGTCCTGAATCTGCATTATGATCAATATATCAGGAGATACCAGGGAATGGCTATTGGGTCTTTGTGTAGATGATTAGATTATAGCAGTGGCTCTCAAAAATGTCATCTCTTAGTTTCCACTCATTTTTGACTACAGGAAAATAATAAAGAAATTCCTCTGTTGCAAAAGTGGAGGAACACCACAACATATCAGAATTTTTTTAATGCTATAAATTCCTGTTTGAATGTCTGGGTTAATCTTTCACACCTAGCAGTGCTAAAATTGTGAGGCACCCTGTGGCACCTTAAAGAGAACCTTGATTGAGAAGCACTGGATTTCACAATCAAGCCTTGATATGCAGTACATGGGGTGATAGTCAAGTCAAAGGAGGTAATTTGGAGCTATTGATCCTCATCTTAAGGTTTTTGGAAACTGGAATGAAGGTCCCCTCTCCATCCCCCCACCTCTTTCTGCCCATCATGGTCTCCCTGCTGTCCTAACCTAACAGGATTAAATTGTTAATGGATAGATCATGGACCTGAGGGAAGGTTTGATGCTAAAATGCTACTTTGAAACAACATGGACTATGCTCCAAAGTCCAATAAAATTAATGGAAACCTTCCACTGATGTGAATGGGTTTAAGATCAGGTCCATTTTCAACAAAAATGTCACAGGACCTGGCCCCAAAATACCCTGAGTTTTGATAATTCAGCATGGGTACATTTTCATGATCCCAAGATCCCAAGCTATCAACTGATCGTGGCTTTTGACATTTACCATTTAATTCTTTCAGCCTGCACTATTTTTCAGCCTTACAAAAATGATTGTTTTAGCTCATGTTAACGTCAGCAGACCCAGGTGCCAAGAGTCTAATGCTGGGACTGGATCACAAAGAGTGTTCAAAAGCATAGTATATAATTAAGTGAAAGCAATAATATATCTGTCATAACCATAGAAACAGACTAGTTAAACTGTAGGCATGGAAGTATTTTTGTGAAATTGATGCAGATCTGTGTGACAGTTAGGGTGTACACTATGTGACTAATTCAAGAAGAGTAATTGAAGACTTACAGAGATGCAAAACAGCATGGGGGAGAACACTTAGTAGCAAGTGAAAATTAAATACACTGTGGGGAAATGCTTGTTTATCCTCCTAAAGAGATTATTCACATATTCAATTCTAGATATAGATCCTTTGCAGTTTCAGGAAATTGGCAGTATCCAACAACAGCACCAAAACGGATGATACAAAGAGGAGGAAAGGCTATGTTAAAGGAGTCATTTACTGTGCTTTCTCCTTCTTTTTCATAAAACAGTGCTAAAAATGGAAAGATTGAGCTTACAAATCAGCATTAAGTAGTAAGAAAACAACCTATTCCTTAAACAATAAACAATGCAGTACTGCTAAATGGTATAGTTAGAAACCTGGTACATTGTGGATATTGCTGTGAGCAGATGGACCATAAGTGTTCTGACTGCCAAGCCTTCCTAAACCCCACAGACTAGACATGGCAGCCTGTCTAGGAGTTAGGGAGTGAGAGGCAGCTTGCTAACTTTCCCCTGACACTATGTTTCCAACCAAGTGATTTTTTTTCTTTGAAAATGAGAGTAGTGAGGATGATCTTGTATTTATGTCACATCTTCTACCAGATGGATACCCAGCCGCTTTACAGGTGTTATGGAATGACAATGCAAATCATGGCCTAAATCCTGACCTGAATGTCACAGCAGTATTCAGCGTGTCCTCTGCTACAGGCATTCTGTCAGTCAGGGCAGGATTCCAAGCAGCAGGTTTGAGCACCACAGCGTGGATGCAGAAGCAGTGTGTATGCCCACCATCTGGTGGCCAGCAAATTGCTTCTGAGGGCAGCATATGCATGAGACCAATGTTTCTCAAGTGTTAGATCATAACACCTATTGGGGGAGGTTTATAAATGTCATTTGGGTGAAGTACTGGAAATCTGATTACAATGCAAAGCAGAATCTTATTCCCTTGCAACATCAAGAGTGCTTTGTAAATCTCTATAATTTATATATGCTTTTCATTGAGATTATTTTTACTCTGTTATAAACATAAGTGTAAGTGCACATGGCTTTTTGACTTCAAGTCAGGCTAGATGATCTGTTCAGGTCTCTCCTGACCCTAGCTACTATGAAACCCTAGCTACTATGAAGTAAGGGTCACCAGCCCAAAGAGTTTGATAAACAGTGCACTAGGCAATTCCAAAGTCAAGACACGCTCCTTTCTGATACATATAGGCATTTTGGGGTTGTGATTCTTAGGCTAATATTCTCTCCTTATCTACTTCTAAGTACAGTGCATTTCCTTGCTGTTTAGTAGGACAGGGGAAGGAAAGAAATTACTTTGATCATCCCCAATATTTTTTTGCCACAGAGCTGAATTTAGTCATGCATTTATATACAAGACTATTCTTAGTACTATTCAAGTATCAGGAAATATAGATTTTAAATGGGGTCAGGTTTGAACTTTAGCGTTGGCTGTTTTGCAACACTTCAGTACTGCAAAAGAGTGACTAGTACACAATTGTTTGACTGTAGCAAATCATGCTTTCTGCAATGAGGCACATACAGGACAAAAGGAACGATCAGTTTATTGACAATCTCTGATTGCTCAAACAACCCCTTGGTCTGCCTTAACTACTTAAGGGACACATCTACTAAAGCTGCCTTTGTTCCATTTCATAGTCCAAATATACTGTGACTAGCCTACAGATTCCATTTCAAGAGATGAATCATTTTAATTGCAAGTTTCCTGCATCCTGCTCAAGTTTGAAGCCTCCTTGTCTTTATTGTTGAAAACTATTTACCTCAGAAGTGTTGAGCCATGGAACTGAGGTTCCAGAAATGTATTTTCACCAAAGGATGGGTCATGCTTCATTTTAAGTTTTCTGCATAACTTTAGCATCCCTATTTTGTGGTCTTTTTCAGACAGTGTGTAACCAATACTGGGGGCTGTGTAGAAAGTGCTGTGGCAATCAAGGTTTCCTAGTACAAGTGTGATGTTCCATGCTTATCCTATTCTGGATCTCAGGAGTAGATCCTATGAAGGGGAATTCCTCCTTTACTCGCCTGCCATAACTCAATGGAGTAAAGAGAATTTGAAGAAAGGAGACCCCAATAATGGGAGGTACTCTTTCCTCAGGAGGGCTCACTTATGTGTGCTCCATGAGGTTCTGCCTCCCAATAGCCCATCCTTGCACCAGCCAAGGTGTTATTTAAAGTGGGTGCATTAACGCTGAGTTGTTTCAACTGTATAGACTGTCAAAGTCAGTTTGGGTACAAATGATTTTAAGTCCCAAGACTTCAGAAATATTTCCAAAAAGTGCTTTCCACAGATCATGGTCTAGTGGTCACTCGGGGTGGACAAAGTCTGTCCCAGTCACTTATTTTTCAGTAACCCTCCCAATGGGTCATTGAAGCCCTCTTTCAAGAGTACCTTGCAAACAAATATAACTCAAAGGATATTTGTCCCTTACCTGGATTAAGATTGATCTCCAGTCATTCTTTAGATTGCTGCTGAATGCTGGCTTGGGTGATCTGACTGGCTTCAAAAGAAAGAAAGGGGAAAAAAGAAATAAAAAAAAGCATCACCCTGCAGCACTCTTCATCTGGCGCCTTTTGGGATTTCACACTCACATGTCTTCTCTCAGTGGCATCGCCTGGGTGTGAGGTGCTCCACTGTGGTCACAACTCCAAGAAGCTGCAAATGTCTAGATAGAGAACCTGTTCGGACTGTCTTCATGGGCTTTTGCCTGTACTGCTGGTGTTCTGCGTTCTCTGCCATACCAGAGCTAGGGTGCTCTCCTTGCTGTTCCAGCTCATGTTAGCTGTCTGGATGCCTGGACATTCAGGAAGCAGAGAGCTTACCTTGCCATCCCTGCTTGGCTGTGCTACCTGAGTCCTCAGACATGCACAAGGGGAAGCAACCTCCCGGCAGCCTCTGTTTGCCTCTGTGGACCAAGATCTCTAAGATGCCGGAGGCAGAGGGCTAGCTTGGTTACTCCCATCTGGCCCTGCTGCACCAGACCTCTAGTGTTCCGGGGTTGGAGAGCTTCTCTTGATGTCTCCGCTTGGCTCCACTGCCCGGGAGCTCTAGTACTCTGGGTACACCTTTTCTACATCACTCCCTGTGCATCTGCCTATGTGCAGGGAGTACATAGTTTTAAAACAGTGCAGCTGTGCCACATGCTGCTCTGTCATTCCAACTCCAGTGGCTGCAGATAAGTAGAGCCAATCACTAGCCCTTCCCAGGTTAATGTCCCCTAGGGGATGAGACCACTTAGTACAGATTCTGCCCCTCTCGTGGGGCACTTGTCCCCATTGCCATGCCACATGGTGACATAGTGCATCCCTCAACAAAAATGGCCATAGATTATAAGGTTTACAGGAAAAACATTATTCTCTCTTTTAATTTCTCTGTTGGCTGTCAAAAGCATTACAGCTGTAAACTGATACAGTCTACAATTGTGAAAATCTAGGGGAAAAAGGCTGCTGCTTAAACAGATTTTGTCTTATACTGACTACACAGCAGTGCAGTATCCAGTTGTTTTAGATGTGGACAAAAAGAGACTAAGGCTGAGAAAGCTGCTCCACTAACAAATTTCTCAGATCACTTACAAAGGCTTTACTGTGGACTATCTCTACATCTTTATCTGAATTATTTATATTACTGTTGTCTGTCTCCCCATAGATGTTATTCAAATTTAGTTCCATGCATTTTACTTTCCACTGTCAATATTTTCCCTCTTTTAGTGATGGAAATTCAGGCTTAGTTCAAATCTTGCTGAGGTAAATGACCACTTTCCCATGGTTTTCAATAGGCTCTGGGTCAAGTCAGTATGGATAAAAATAAATTCAATATTTTAAAATAATCTAAGTCATACATTTTTATTTCAATTTTATTTTTAATGTAAATTAATTCTACCTTAGTAAAAATAAACCCATTTAAAATAAATTGAATAAGATAATTGATGTTAATACCAATATTTAATGTCATTTATTAAAAATATGTTTAAAATATTGTAACAGTGAGCTTTATTACATGCAAATGATATAATAATTTAAAAAATGATATAAGGAAAACATATTTAATTTTTGCTCCATAAATATTTCCCAGTGTTGCATGCTACATTAAGTAAGGGCCAGCTTTTTAAAGCAATTTAGGTGCTTAAACAGGCATATATGCACTGCCTGTAAATATGCAGGACACCTGCTCTGGTGCATTTTAATTAGAACACATTGGAAAAGACTCAATTAATTAGAATGCTCCAGCAGCACCACTGTCATGTATATTCAGTATACCCACATTTCAAAATGGCAGCGGGGGTACTTTAAAGTGCCCTTTCTGCCAGTTTGAAGCATGGGACACTGAATACATGAGATGCTGCAGGCGTTTTAATTAGAGTGGGTCCAGAGGCCTCTCTTCCCTTCCCCCCAGAACACATGAATAAACACCCTTAAATCCACTTTCTAAGCACTGCTGGTATTTTCAGAGCTCTAGCTTGGGCATTGTCTAGTACCGTGTTCTTACAGCCCAGTCATTCAAGGTGCTTAAATTTTGGTTGTTAAACATTTTCAAAGCAACCTACGCCTGCTGCCTCCCCACAGTTAACAACTTGCTCAGAAACCTAGCTTAAGCTTAAGTCTTGTAAGTGTTGAAAGGGGAATTTCAGGGGGGGACTCTCTCACAACTGAAGTGATGTCTTTAGGCAATTTCTGAATAAATCTAAGGTCCTTGGAAGATGTTACACTTCAGATGTGATTAATTGATTAAGCAAGTAACCTGACTACATGTTAATGTAATTAATGGTGCGATATAACAAGACATAAGTCACAGTTACTACACAAAATATATGGAACAACTTTGTGGCTGGCTCACATAACACCTTAAATTGAACTTGTGGCCAGGGTGACTGACTCCTAGCCTTATGGGCTTATTGAGGTCAAGGACTCCAATATGTCTCCAAGGCTTGGAGCTCTGATCAGCCACTGCTTTCAGCCCTGGGGGTGCATTGGAGTCCTTGACTCTGCTGTGCCTCTGGTCTGGGAGTAGCAGTCTCTGGGGTGCAGCTGGAGTCAAGGGCTTTTCTGTGTCCTGGAGGCTAGAATCTCAGAATAATCTGTGCTTCCTGACTCTGAAGCACAGCTGAGGCAAGGGCTCCACTGGGTCCTGAAGGCTGGGCCCAGATCAGCTGTGCTCCCAGATACTGGGGCACAGTGGAGTCAAGGGCTCTGATGTGCCCCCCCAGGGCTGGGAGCAACAGCTGATCTGCACTCCCAGCTGCCAGGGCACATCAGAGCCATAGGTTTGACATGTTCCCTAGGCTGGGCATAGGGATCAGCTGACTGGCTTCCTAATGGTTGGTGTGAGGGGAGCCTGGAATCACGATCCCAGGCTCCTCCTATGCTAGCAATATGGCACAATGGGAATCTGATTCCTCTGCATGACTCATGCAGAAGAGGAAGAATGATTGTTGGGATTGTTCATCAAATCCCATGGCACCTGTAGCTGAATGTCTGCCAGGAGCTTAAGAATGCTACCAATTAACTGTCAGCACTAAGTATTGTAGGCCCTTAATAAGCCAGGTAGATTGAAGTGTAAAATGTGTTTGGATAAAATTGTTTTTAATAGTTAAAAAAACCCCTTAAAATGTGCTGAATATATACATTTAAAGAAGTTTAAAAGAAACAGTAATTTTAATTGCATTCCAGTTTCCATCCGAATTCACTCAAATTCTGAGTAAAAAATCGTCTAATAAATAAGAGCTGTATGGTTCAGCACTGTGTAACATAGCATAAATGTAAAATTACTAATTTAAATAAATGTATTAAGCCAAAACATTGCTCAGAGAATGGGTATAAACATAGCATGTCCTCTGGTTAACAAAAGGCAAAACCAGCTTAGTGTAAAGGCTCTATTTGGTTGCAAACCAACATATTTTAATGGTTAAATGACCCACTAAGAATGAATACTTAGGAAATAAAACCTGGTGACCAAAAAACAAAACAAGATTAAAAATAATCTATTTTAATGACAATTTCCTTCTTGTTGAGATAAATCATGATTAAAATCTGAGATTTAAATACATTTGTCTTGTATCAGTCCACCTTGGTTGAATCCCCAGTTTCTAGGTTCTTTCCTCCTCACAATGCTGCTTGTCTAAGTTGACATGACATAAAATGATTCAAAGATAACTTTATGTGCAATATTCAAAGTACCACAACATCAGAACGTGCAAAGGAGACAAGATTGTTTCTGAGGAAAAGAATGCATGAACTGTAAACAACTAAGACTCTAGAGAGAACTGGCTGCAGGTGGAAGAACAGGTGGCAAAACAAGTGAAGATATATAAATGAGTGCTAGTCTGCCATCCTGCTGCACGCTCACCTAATTCAAGCACACTGTTCCCCCTATTAATTATCACTATTGTATCAAAAATATCAAGTTTCTTTGTTCATTAGGATATAGATATCAAAGAAGAGATTAGTCAGAGATACTTAGGGTGTTATATTTGCTCTTAATGTTCAGGATCAGTGTGATGATGCCAGACTTACATCTACCACTTTTCATCAATACTGGTAAATAATTCTCCAGACATTTATCATTTTAAACCATCACAGTCCAGTGCTTTTTCCAAGGACCAAAATCAATACTGATCTTGGTTTGAATACATTTCTGACAAAATTCTTATTTGTAGATTCACAAGTAGAACTAATGTGCGTTAAAGCTATTCAGCTTGGCATTTCACAGCCTCATTGACATATTAAATATAGGCATTCACCATGACTATTAACCTTACAACTATTAAGCAATAAAAATTCTGCATACATATTTATTAGCTGAGTATTATACTGTAACACAATGTAATGCCAAGTAGAAGGGAAACTTCAGCATGATGAGACATACTATCAAAGCTGGGACTGATAATAACCGTATTTCCTAAACTAAAGTACTTCAGCCATAACTACTAGCTGGTTAAATCCAGTCTCATTCAGTTTTTGGTTCTTTTGGTTTGCTCAGAAGTAAACCAAACACGATCAATTGTTATGGTGGCTTTTCCTAGTTATTAGTCCCTGGAACTATTGTTATACCTAGATTTTCTTTCTCCCTTTCTCTCTTTCTCTCTTCTTTCCTTTTTTCCTTCTTTCTTTCCCTTAATTTTTACCATCACTTTAAGTTTACATCAGTGCTGACTTTTTATATCGCCAAGATCAAATGCTTAAAAAAGCTGGCTAAACATTTCATGGAAAGTATATGTTATACACAATGTTTAAGGTAATTTCTCCCTAGGTCGTCTAGATAGGCACTAACATATTCTAGTAGTAGTGTGGTATAAAAATCCCACTCTGGCTAGGACAAGGTTAATGAGATACTTCTGGTTCATTTAGCTCCATCTGGCTACTTCTGAAAAAGTTATGAGGCTTGGTTTAAAGGGGCACAGGTCAGTTAGGATTAGATTATGAAGGAGGTTTAGCTTCCAGTTTTTTTTTCATGGATGAATTGTTGGTTTCTTGACAGAAATAGAGAAACAATAGATACAACAGCTATTTGATTTGTTTACAAAGGCTTACAAGTAGTGTTGAAGAAGCCTGTTGTAGGAGAGATGCCTTGTCTGAAGGAGTTCATGATTAAACAAAACACCTTTCTCCTTGAAGCTAACTGGGAGCTGCTCAGAAGTAATGTAGATAGGCCATCTCCTGGCTTCCAGTTCTATGCTCATATCAGCTGTGCATGGCTTTCATATTATCACTTTCTGAGTGTTAGTTGTACTTTATTTTTGAGCCCCAACACAGCCTTTGTGGAAGCTTATGATGTGTCAGATGTTGGAGTGGCAAGGTCTCCTCTCCTGGCTGCCACCTGGACCCTACCTCCTGTGGCCTTTCAAGGTACACCGACTCTATTATCCTACCTGCCATACCTTGATGTTACAATTTCATAGGGAAATGGGCCCTATGAGGCAAAGTAGGTTTTGGGGTAGGTCCTTGTCTGAGCTGAGCTCCCTCTACCCACCCCTAACAGCCAGGGCCTATTTTAACCTAGCTGAGTTTTTCTGTCCAAGGTCCACTGTATCAGAACCACAGGATCCCAGGCCTCAGCTTGCCCCTTGTGTGTTCTGGGCCCCTGAGTCCTCCCTGGCTTTACCCCTTATAGGCTCTGGGCTTGCACCCCACCCAGCCTTTGCTGCCAGGTACTCAGTCCTCCAACCAGCATTAGTCCTCTTTCTGAAGTACTTGAGTTTCAGGCCCTGGAAGTGCTCTGTGTTGGGTGCCTTTGTGGCACTCCACTGGCCTCCAGTCCTCCCCTTTCTGCCACACCTAATCCTCCAGTTTAAACATAAGCATCCACTCCCAAAACAACAGGCTCCCCTCCTGGGGTTAATTTCACCCTGTGGTAGCACTACCACAAAGGCTTGAAGCACAGATCCATTATTGCTTAGGGTTCAGGGTTCCTTGCACCTCCCCTTTAGTACAGAGTCCTTCCTTTGTGAGCAGCCCAGATTAACTCTTCCCTGGAGCTTCTAGGGCCAGACTTCCCCTTCTGGGTTGGGCCCTGGTTTTATAAGCCTCTCCCTAAGTCACCTGATCTACTACTTCCACCTCTGGCCTGTGAGTTGTCAGCTGCACCTGGAGACGGCCAGCTGAACCTAGGCTCCCTCTCTCCCTTAGTAATGGGGCAGGGGGCCTATTACAAAGTATGCAAAATTTTGTTATGAAACACCACTCTCACAATTTCAATTATGTTTGTCAACCCAATCCATATTTGTTGAAAGATCTAAGTTGATGAGCCAATGTATAGATGGAAGTAAGGGATTCTCACCAGGATCTAGCAGAATGCTACTCTTAATTTTTTAAGCTCTCTTTTTACAAGAAATAATGGCCACAAGGTAGCAGAGAGCAGATTTAGATTGGACATTAGGAAGAACTTCTTCACAGTTAGAATGGCCAAGGTCTGGAACGGGCTCCCAAGGGAGTTGGTGCTCTCCCCTACCCTGGGGGTCTTCAAGAGGAGGTTAGGTAGGCATCTAGCTGGGGTCATCTAAACCCAGCACTTTTTCCTGCCTATGCAGGGGGTCAGACTCGATGATCTATTGAGGTCCCTTCCGACTCTAACATCTATGAATCTATAATGAACACTCTTCATAGGTTAAAGGACAAACAGAAACAGAGGTAAATCATATGAATACTTCCTCCACAGCTCCTTCAACAGCTCTCCCAGACAGGGTGGCCACCCTTCCCTAACTGGGAACATCAAGTCCCAGTTCTGGGTTGCATGACTCTGGGACAGCAAATGTCCTGGTTTTCCAGTATTGTGCAGGGACCTGGGTTTTCTGTTCATTGTAGAAAAATGCATGAAACAGCAGGTTTCCCTTTGCAGCCTGACAAGAGATCCAGCCTGCAAGGGGCTGTACCAGGAATATAGCCCCAGGCAGCAGTGGAGAGAAGCTCCCCCAGCTGCTTGCAGGTAAGTCTATGGAGGAGCAGATTGAAGCCCCCATGATGAGGGAGTGAGTGGAGCAGGGGCTGGAGGTGCTGCCCAGCCAGGACAGTGCAGCAGGTCTGGTGCAGGGAGTGGGACAGAGCTACAGGTGGCTCATCTGGGGTGGGAGTGGGGGGACCCCTGCTCCTATGTGCACTCCCAAGGAGGGGGGCATAGGCAGGCATGTACCCCCCAGATATGTACATGGGTGGGGGTGGATGCAGGCTGCCTTCTGCAGGCGTGGGGCTCCCCACCCTGCTGCCCTTCCCTGGGATCCACATGCCAGCTGCTCTGGGGGGCATAACTCCATGCTGCTGCCCTGCCATGGTCCCCTACAAGCTCTGTTCTGGCCATGCCATGGGAGAAGGTGGGGAGGGAGCGGAAGTGGTGACTGTTGCCCTTCCTTTCGATTTTGAAAAGCTAGTCACTCTACTCCCACAATTGGATATTACTTAGCTCTAATTCACTTTGCTTGCCCCTAAGAGGATGGTAGAGCACCAATTGTTGATAGGGGCTCTGTGTGGCCTGGCTTCCATGCTGTGTTGACTTGCCCACAGCTTTGAGTGTCAGGAGGCCTTCCTCTCCATCAAAAGAGTCCCTTTTTTCCTGACCCATATAATAGTGACTTGTATTAGGGAAAATCATCAGTTCTGATCTAGCAGTTGAGTTACATCTGCTTATGTAAGTGGCAGGCTCAATCTTCTAAATGATTCTCTCTTCCTACCACATGCACAGAATCTGTCGCTGAGTCATTTGCATGGCTCCTGAAAACAGAGGGGTTAGAGTTAAACTCCCATGCAGTTGTACAAGGCAGTCCATATATCTTAGAGACTGTTGTGGGCTCTCCACTAACCAGGGAAGATGTTGTATTTGTTACTCCTGAGTTATACTTTTTCACCTTTTCTTTGCAACAATAAGAACTGAATTTTTTTTAAACTAAAAATGAATATTTTGGTGTAATCTCTCAACTCCAGGAACTGGGTTACAAACCCGTAGTGCTGATGTCTTAATTCTTTGTTGTTTATGCAGTAAGTAGTTCTCTCTCTTCTTTTTGGCCCTTTATCATCACCTAGTCTCTTTCTAAACTGTTACTCATTTTGACTCCACCTCTCCCTTGACTTACTGTACTGTACTGTACGGCACCATACACAAGTACCCTTCATCTTGTGTACAGTACTGAAAAAAAACTGTTATAATCTACAGACTCCTGGTCTACCGCTAAGCCTTGGAGACCTTCAGACACCAAGCTCCCTATTAATCAAGAGGAGAAGAACAGCAAGAAAGGAAAATCTCACCCCCCCACCCAACTCCCAGAGGAAATTGGTCTTTGAAAGGAGAAGCTAAGATACTGTACCCTTCAGTAAACCAGCAAAGAGAAAGATCAAAATGGAGCAATATAATTATTTCTAACTCCCTTTCTACTTCTAAAAAATATAAGAGCCAAGAAGACCCTCCCAACACTAGTTTGATAGTCTGTTTCCCTATCAGAGTTGCGTGACTAAGTACACAAAAGTCTTAGTAGTAGAAGTGAATGAATAATTCATAGCAAATAGCTTAGTTGATGAATTACTGAAGCCCCTTTTTCTGTTCATGTGGAAAGTTTTCCATCAGATGACAGTTTCCTTCCACTTATCTGTTATTCAAATTTACTCAACCAATTTTTGTGTGTGTCTGCATTTTTCTTTACTATGTTGCTTTAATTCAAATAACTTATTTGCATCAAATGGTCACAAGTATTCCAAATCTAAATTTGACAAATACTTGTAATTGGTCAACTAAATCATATGGTATTGCTTCTTTTTCCCAATTGGTTGAATACCATTCATTATAAGAGGAAAAGAGCTCAAAGAGGAAGGCAATATTGAGCTTTGAATTTCACATAAAGTGACAGCATTTGATTAGAGATTTATAGAAAATTTTAGACCTTTTCCTTTCTGGATCTCACAGGCATTGTGTGAGGTGTCATTCTTATTAAATAAAAGGCTAATGTAAGATTTATTGGCTGCATGTGGAGTTCAAATTTAAATTTCTCTTGTTATATTCATACAAAGTAATTGCTGGTGCATTCATGGCCCTAGTAGCAAAGAGTACAGTCAGACCCTTCTCTGGTATATCTAATTGCTTTCATGTTGAGGCTGCAGAGAGTTTTTGGAAACATACCATCCATCCTGCTGGGTCCAGCAGTATATCATCCTATCTAAAATATATATCTTATGGGGTGCAAAAATTCCATGTGCAGGGATAACAGTATGAAAAAGGAAGCTTGTTGAGAGTTCTAGAAACAACATTTCTTCATCATGAGTATAGTGGGGGCTTTCTTACTCAAGCCTATTGTTTGATTAAATAATAAATCACCTGTAGGAAACAATTCTGTACAGTCCCTTCTTGAAGGTTCAGTTGCCTTAGAGAAGGAACACTGATAGGGTAATGGAGAGCACCCTGGCTCAGGGGCAATGCGTTGAGGATGCACATGGGTGCACGTGCACCCCCTGAGCATGGCGATGCACACTCTGCAAAAATGCGCTGCTGACATTGTCAGTGGCAACTGTGGGTGGTCACCACTCGCCACCCCACCACTAACACCACTGGCCACATCTGCAGGTGGTCCATGATCACCCCTGTCCACTGCTGACACTGCCAGTGGCACCTGCAAATGGTCACCAACCCCTAGTCAGCTCTTGCCACCCCTCCCTGCCAGTACTGGTAGCATCTGCAAGAGCTCTGCATTTACTGCTGCCATGCTCCTGCCTCTGCGCTCGCGCCACCACCAGCACAGCTGTGCCCCCAAGCTGCTGGGGGCACACACCGTTCATGCTTGGGGTGTTATAATATAAACTGGGTGAGTCATCCAGAGTTCAGACCTGGTGATTGGTGCAAGAGAGGAGGCAATGGATGAGGTAGTTGTTGATCAAGGTTTGTTTTTATTGGTTGAAGGTCTGTGCCTCTAGAACAGAGGGTCTCAGACTTTTTCTTATTGGGTACTCCCTTCCAGATTTACCAGCTGCCTTCATAACCCTACCAGCAATTCTTATTATAATGAAAATTAAATCTGCCATTATACAGTTTCTCCCATGTATCCCCAGAGATGTGTTGCATGCCCCCAGGCATATGCATACTGAAGTTTGGGAACCCCTGCTTTAGAAGGAAGGTGACATTGAAGAAGACTTAGGGGCATTTAGAAAAGGTTGTCATGATAGAGCAGATCTTTCTTCTTCTCAAACAAGGAAATGGGTTTAATATGGGTTAAATATGATGCCTCATGGGCTGAAGGAATAATGTGCTGTAAGGTTATTAGATTTGGTTTGGATTTGGATTGTAGGGATCAGTTTAAGGAGGTTAATTTCTCTATTCTCGTGTGTGTGTGTGTGTCAACATCAAGAAGCCCTGTAGGGTGTGAAAACTGCAGAAAAAAAATCAGGACTTTAAACAAGTCATAACAGAAGATGGCTACCAAAATAGATCAGGGGAGAAGATGGATGATGCAGGAAGAGTACCAATGCTAATGTGAGTTGATAGAAGAAATATTGAAATCACATTTTATTTAGAGAATGTTGGTCCATAGAAAAATATTTTAATTGTAAAAAATGCTTAGTGCACAGTTCCTTTCTTTGAATATACTACTACATTGCTCAGCGCGGGAGTCAAAATGTTATGCACTCACAGAACCCTGCTGTTTTCCCACTTCCTGTTTCTTAGGAAACTGGACTTGTATATGGAGAGGCCATTTCTTTTAGCAGAAATGATCCAGTCCTTTCCTGCTGTGCATGCACTGTAACAGGAAAGATGTCTCTGTTATGTACCTAGGATGTATTAATTTAATGAATCTAAATGGGAAGATTGGTATTGCCAGTTCATATGTGGAACACATATAGCTAAGAAAAAGAAAACAATAGAAATGGGACTGGTTAAGGGTGCTGCTTTCAATAACTTATCCACCTATGTCACAGGAAATTATTTGGGATTTTACTTGACTTATCCATTCTGATTTTCCTTAGAAAATGAGTTGTTGCTATAGTAACAGCCACATTACATGGTTCTGTACTTATGATACCTCTGAGATACAGACCAGCATCTCAAAGAAATAAACTACTCAATATGTCATGTAAAAATCCTGTAGTTGTTAGTAAGAGAAATCTAATTTTCAACAAAGTGACAAATTCTTTGAGGTCTCCAGACTATGGCTAATTTGTTCTTCCTTTCTGTATTATAGATGACACTAGTAGGGAAACCTATTAAAATATCTGGTGCCTCCTATTATAGTGTTCTGTTTTCAATTGCTCACAACTTTTTTATCAAACTTTAACTGTTTGTGTTCAGATTGACCGGAGGTCTGATCTCTTATATGGAAAATCTTTTTGGCACACTTCAAACAAAATTGGTTGTCAAAGATGTGACAGGTCTGGGCGTTCCCCAGCCAGGACTTTGTGTATGTGTGCGTTAGCTGGAGGTTATGGCACCTCCTACCCCCCTTTCACCAGGGGATATTGGTCCTGGCTTTTACAGGGCTGCCGTGCCTCCCTACCTTGGCAGAGTGCAGTTTTAGTGGCCAGGACCTGGGGCTTTCTCTTTCCCCATAGTCCCAATCCCATCCCTCCAAGTTCATTCTGGCAAGGGAAGGAGCTCAGTAGTGACATGTTCTTCCCCTGCTGGCTGGTGATACAGTTAATGCCCCCTCCAGCTGAGAGCAGGGCATTAATCAGCTTTTATAAAACTCAAAAAAGGAAATTGGTGCAGATGGAGGGAGGAGGGTGGCACTCAGTCCGTTTGCAGGTGGAGCTTGGGGAACCCCAGCAGCGAGAGGTTCACCTTTAGAAACACCAGCTGCTCCACCAAAGCAGGATCCAAGCGGGTGCAGTGGGGTGTCACAACATTCCCAGCAATGCTGAACACCCTCTTGCTTGGAACACTGGTCAGTGGACAGGACAGGCATTGCCAGGCAACCGTGGCCAGATCCTGCCACATCTGGCTGTGGTTTGGCCAGTAGACTAAAGGGTCATAGTTCAGTGGCTCCACATCCTCAGTGAGATAGGTAGTCACCAAAGCCTTGGAACTACTTGCCTGAGGCTGGGGTCTGGTGTGTTTGGACCCTAGCATTGAAGCCATGCCCTTGGCCCACATTGGCAGTGGCTGGCATGGAAGAGACTGGCTGGTGCTGGTGCTGGCACCAGTGCTGGTGCTGGGAGTGCTGGCATGGGAAAGTGGATCCCCCGCTTCCACATCCCCTTGCCTCTTCACTTTGGCCTCCCTGACTCTGTTCACCAGCATCTGCATCCAGTGATGAAGGGTTTCAGGGTGCAAGTGCACATGCTCCCCTCCACCCTTGGGTCGCACATGCCCGCCATCATATGGACTGTACTGGACTGCAAGGTCTGGACTGCCTTCCTTCAGCTGCCTCACCAGTGTCTGCACGTCTGGTGACAGCGGCCTGCCCCAGCCAGGAACATTGATCCCTTGGAACTTCTCCATTTGGTTCTCCAGTTCCCTCACTAGGGGGATCACCTGGCTGAGGAAGGCATCACCAGCACTAAGGGTCTTGGTGGCCTCGAGGAAGGGCTTGAGGACCACCAAGATCTAGGAAATAGTACCCCACTCAACTCTGTTCAGGGGGCCGCTGATCCCAATCTCCCCAAGCAAGGCCATCTCATGGATGGTCTTCTGTTGTTCCACCAAACTTTGAGCATCAGGTATGTGGAGTTCCACTGAGTCTCCACATCCTGCATGATTCTGTGCTGTGGGATGCTCAGTTCTGCCTGTTTCTCCCACAGCATCTTGCCCCCCTTGATGCTGTAGTGGAACTAGCCTACCACCTTCCTGCATTTGAAATCAGCTGGCTTGTAGCAGTAGTGGTGGTGGTGCCGCCACTGGCAGCCTTGTTCCCCTCCAAGGCACCCCTCACTATTAGGTGCAGCCTGTGTGCCACACAGTGGATGCCCACAAAGATGGCATCATGGACAGCCTTCATCATATTGGCCCCATTGTCAGTGACCATGAACCCGTGGGTGAGCTCAGCCTGCCCAATGAGCCACCCCTGCACCATGCGGTTCATGGCCCCCATGATCTCCCTTGCCATGTGGGACTTATCCAGCACCTCAGCTTGCAGTATAGCCCACCGATGGCCTGGCTGATTGCACCAGTGCCCTGTGAGGGAGACGTAGGTGTGATCACCACCCCAGCTGCTCCAGATTTTGGAGGTGAAGTGCAAGGCTACCTGTGGCCCTGTCTTGCACAGCTCCTCCCTCAAATACTCCCTGCATGCCTCATACAGGGAGGGCACCACCGTCCTGCTAAAAGTGGTATGTGTGGGCACTTTGCAAAATGGGGCCAGAAGTGCCATGAATTGCTTGAACCCTGGTTGCTGAATTAGGGAGAAGGGCTGGCTATCCAGAGCAAGCATCTCACCAATGCTCTGGGTGATCTCGCTCACCTTAGGAATGCACCCCCCCTTTCTGTCCACATTTCCCCCACTGGTCCAGGGTGGCCTGCCTCTGTTTTGTGGGGAAGGTAGCTTTGGAGTGAGTGGGGGACTTCTCTTTCAGCACACTAACACTGGTGCCAGGCTGAGAAGCAAGAAGGGCAAAGGGGTGGTGCCTCCTCAGATTCAGCAGCATTGCCACGGTGGAGAAGTGTCTCAGCCTTGTCTCATGTGACTTCAGCAGTGCTGGTGGACCTGGAATCATCTGCCACCTCAAAATGCTCCCACACTACACAACTCCCCCACTTCTGGGTTGAGGGTGAGGAGCCAGGCTTTTTCCACTCCTCAGCAGGCTGAGGCTCAGCAGCAGGAGGAGCTGCCTCAACTGAGCCACTTGCCTCCACAACCTCAGCCTCCTCTGAGGTGCTGCTTTCCAGAGGAGACTTGAGTCTAGGGGAAACTTGAGGGGTGTGGAGCACAAACTCTGATTCCCTGCCAGTCCCCAGTGCTCAGCATTCCTGGTTCCAGCTCCATCTCCTCCTCTGGCTCATTCTGAGAGCTGAAATCGGGATAGAGGAGACAGTGATTCCACTGCTGGTGCCCACTTCTGGACTGAGGGGAGGTGGTGCAGGTGCAGGGATGTCCAGTACACTGCTCCCACCTCCTGGGTTCCACTGGCAGCTGTGATGTCATGGCTGCTTGGGAATAGAATGTGTCTGTGTTTGGGAGAGGGGGTACTTGTAGCTCTAGCTCTCCCTCTACCCCATCTTCCTCCCCTACCAGAAGACCTGGCATCTGCCTTTCCATCATGCTTCATATTGATCTTTCCTGTTCTGTGAAAGGTCTCTGTGTGTGTGGGAATCCTTCTGTATTGTGCATTTTATTTCTCTGTTGCATGCATGCACTGGTCTCTTCTTTGATTGTTTTCTTCAGTGTTAAGAGTGATGTCAAAATTGTGGGCTGTTTGTCTGTCTGTCTTCTTCTGATTTTTATCTGATTTTTCTCTATGTCTGATTTTTCTCTATATTATCTCTTTCTGTTTCTGTGTGTCTGTGTGTGTGCATGTGTGCAAGCAATCTGTGCCTCCTTGCACAGTGATGGATCACACTAGCAACGAAAACACAGCTTTCTTTTTTCAGTTTCCAAAAAAAAAAAAAGAGCAAATACAAATTCAAACAAATTAATTCAATAGTATTACTAACAGTAATTGAATAGCTAAGCTAAGCTAAGCTAAATCCTACTCAATCTTTTGTAACAAGAAAAAGGAGCAGGCAAGTTCAACTACTACTGAGCCAGAGCAAGCTGCAATCCCTCAGTCTGAGTGTTCCTTTCTCACACAGTTCCTGACAGGGAACAAGCTGGAAAAGGTACAGAATGCCTCCAAACAGAAGCTTTTATGCTGTTTCCAGTCCCACCCCGCAAACGCTGTCATTGGAAAGGCAGCCAGGGAGAAATCCTTCTCACTGGCCACCTACAGATGTCAGTCTTCCCCACTGCTCCCCCTTCCCTCTTCCACTCTCCCTCCCTTCTCCACTCCTTCTCCCTCTTCTAACACTCAGTTAAGCTGTCCAAAGCATCCAAAGCATCTGAAGCACTTTGGACGCTCCAAACTGCTTCAGATGGCTTAACTGAGCCTGTGCTTCAATCCGGACGTGCTGCTTCAGATGCCGAAGCGTCTGAAGTGGCACTGGATCTGAAATGCTATCTGAAGACTTGCACAGTCCTACTAGTTGGCGATGGTCCTGGTTTGAGCAGTTGGGTGGATTAGATGACTTGAAGTCCCTTCCAACCTTAATTTTCTACAATGCTATAATATGATTCTATGAACTCTCCCAGTCTCCACCTGGTCAATTCCTAACTTCTGAATTCTTTAGTATGTAACCTAAATAACATTCTTTTAGTGCAGTGATTTTTATGTTATGAATAAACCAAATTAAAATTTCAGTTCAGAAAGAGGGAAATTTTATGTGCAAATGTTGTCAGGGGTGTATCAAGAATATTGCTGTAATTTGGGTGCCACAGAGGTAGGAGCCTAGCAGGGATTTTAAAACGGTAAAAACAAAAAAGATGGCACCATTCTAACTTTTAATATTGGGATCAGACCACCAACAATCCAAAGGGCAACATAACTCAGTAGTCTATTCAGTCCTTCACATAGGTGGTACTTATCTACAACCTGTTGTCAAGCTGATAAATACCTCAGATATTTAAATGCATGATAGTTCTAAGATTCATAAAATTCCTGTAGTAAAATCCTACTTTTATTTTCCATCTTGCCATGTATCTCAGACTGCATACAGACATAAAGGGAGGTTATTGGGAGGTTAGATCAGGTTAAAAATGGCCACCTGATCTAACTTATTTCACCCAGGTGCAGACCTTGCAGTCGTTAGTGAATCTAAGTACAGACTTGTAGCAGGGAGTTGAGTCTTGGCCAAGCTATGCTTGCCTTCAGTAACAAGCCAGTACCGGAAGTCCAGCAGCAGGGAACCATTGTCATAGGCATGGGCCCTTTAAAGCCAGAATTTTTTAGTTTTGAGGACAGGGGGGAAGTAGAAGCCCAGAAGGTCCCTGAAGTTCTGGGTGTTGGGAGGTAGAAAAACCTCTAAAGTTGAGGACAAGTTTCCCCAGGAAAGGGGAAAACTAACCAGGGAGACTTACTTGGTGTTGGTATGGAGGCATTGGTTAATCACCTGTGAGATAGTTCCCGAGAACCTGCAATGGCCAGGACAGAGTTGTGTTGGTTTTGATGCTGAACATGGAAGTTTGGTAAATTTGCTGACCTGCAAAGGAAGAGAAGAAGGCAGAGGCAGGGGATCTGTGAGTAACAAAAAAGAACCCTGTTATCATTAAGGAGAATTAGCCTCACTAAGGGTAATGAGAGTCCTGCCTTTTAATAGGCCGAAGGGACGGACATGCTATGGGCCATAATTGAATCAATGTCCATGGCCCTCAAAGCTACCACGGCAAACCAGAAGGCACCTCCTGATGCTGGGTTTCCTGTGAGAGAGGGACATTGGCTCCAAAGATGATCAGCTTAAAACACTTTGGGTCAAGCTTTGTGGGGCGGTGTGGGCAGGTGAGAGAGACCTAACTGTAGGTGTTTACTACAGGCCACTGAACCAAGGGGAAGAGCTTGATCTGGAGTTCTCTCAAGAACTGATGGAGGCCGCGTATGCAAGGGTCTTGATTGGCATGGATGACTTCAGTTACCCAAACATAGATTGGGAGGAACACTCGCCTAAGTCAGATTGGTCATGTAGCTTCTTAACTGCAATCGAGGAGCTCTTTCTGACACAGGAAGTGCAAGGACCAACCACAGGTACCACTCTCATAGACTTGGCCTTGGCTAAAGGAAATGATCTGGTGTGTGGCTTGGACATTGAAGGTAGCCTGAGTGACAGTAACCATGAGCTCATCAAGCTCACTGTCCACTGGAAGGTTGACAAATCAACTACCAAGACTGAAGTCCTGGACTTCAAAAATGCTGACTTTAACAGGCTCAGGGCATGAGTAGGGTAGGCAATGTGGGACCAGGAATGGAAGGCAAATGAGGTGCATGAAGAGTGGCCATTCCTCAAGGACATGAGTCTCGAAGCACAAAAGAAAACTGTTCCCATGAAGAGAAAAAGTAGCAGAAGGGCTGGCAAGCCCTCCTAGCTCAATAGGGACATCGTGGTCCTCTTGAAAAAGAAAAGAGGCATATACACAGTGGGAACTAGGGACAGTCATAAAGGCGGGCTGTGAAACAATGGTCTGCACTTGTAGGGAAATTATTAGGCAAGCCAAGGCAGCAACTGACTTTAAGTTAGCCAAAGGAATTAAGGACAGTAAAAAGTCCTTCTTTAGGTATGTAGAAAGCAGAGGGAAAAGCAGTGGAAGCATGGGGCCCCTGCTTAAAACCTTGGGACAGCTGGTAATGGACACCCAGGAAAAAACTGAACTCCTGAATTCCCACTTTGCTTCAGCATTTCAATGGACCAAAGGGAAAGACAAGCAAGATAACGATCACAGGGAGCATGGTGGGAATAATAGCCTTCCAATGTGGATGCTGAGCTGGTGCAAAACCAACTAGAAAAGCTAGACATTTATAAGTCAGCAGGACTGGATGGACTTCACCCCATAGTGCTGATGGAGATGGCTGAGGTCATTCAGAAATCATGGCACACAAGGGAGATCCCTGAGGATTGGAAGAGGGCCAACATTGTTCCCATATTCAAGAAGGGGAAGAGGGAGGACCCAGGCAACTATACGCCAATCAGCCCAACCTTCATCCCAGGGAAAGACCTGGAAAAACTCACTAAAGAATTTATGTGCATTACACTCATTGAAGGTAAGATTTTGAACAGCAGTCAGCATGGCTTTGTTACGGGTAGGCCTTGTCTTACAAATCTCATCTCTTTCTACGAACAGGTCTCTCACCATCTGGATATGGAACAGAAGATTGACATTATACACCCTCCTAGACTTCCAAAAGGCTTTTGATCTAGTATCCCAAAATATCCTTGTGGAGAAATTGGAAGATTGTGGGCTTAATGCTGAATGCTCAACAGTTCAGTGGCTGGAAATCTGGCCGCATGGTAGGACCCAGAGATTTCTCATGAATGGATCTGTGTCATCCTGGTGAGAAGTGACCAGTAGTGTCCCTCAGGGGTCTGTGCTTGGACCAGTGCTTTTCAACATTTTTAGCAATGATTTGGATGTGGGGGTTAAAAGCTCGCTGGCCAAGTTTGCAGATGACACCAAGTTAGGGGGAAGTGTGGTCATGCCAGAAGATAGGCTACAGATACAGGCAGGTCTGGACAGGCTGAAGAGCTGCGCAGACTGGAACCAGATGAAGTTCAGCACTCAGAAGTGTAAGGTGCTCCATCTGGGGGTAAACAATCCCCAACATACCTACAGGCTTGGTGGTGACAATTTGATTTGCACCATAGCTGAAAGGGACCTAGGGGTAGTGATCAACCATCGTATGAACATAAGCCAACATTGCAATGCTGTGGCCATCAGGGCAAACAACATGCTGGCATGCATTAACCATTGCATCTCATGCAAAACTAAGGAAGTGATACTCCCACTGTACTCCATACTAGTGAGACCACAGCTGGAATTCTGCATCCAGTTCTGGGCACCACACTTCAACAAGGACATGGAAAAATTTGAAAAGGTCCAGAGAAGAGCCACTTGTATGATCAGGGACTTGTAAAACAAGCCATACGAGACGAGGCTAAGGGACTTGGGCCTCTCCAGCTTACAGAAGAGAAGGCTGAGAGGAGACTTGGTAGTGGCTTACTACTACATCAAGGGAGTACATCAAGAACTCAGTGAACAGCTGTACACCAAGGCACTCCTGGGGAAGAGCAGGAGCAATGGATACAAACTCCTGGAAGGCTGCTTCAGGCTCAATTCCAGGAAAAACTCCTTCATAGTCAGGATGTTCAGACTGTGGATTAAACTCCCTCCAGTGGTGGTGCGGTCACCTACCATGGAAATCTTCAAAAGGAGACTGGACAGTCACCTCACTGGGGTCACTTGACCCTAGTTGTGATTTCCTGCCTAGTGCAGAGGGACTGGACCTAGTGATCTACAAGATCCCTTCCAGCCCCTTACAATCTATGAATCTATGAACTTATTATTGATATTGGACACGGGGTTCAGAAAAGGAAAACAAGCATTTCTAGAATAAGAACTAAACATCAAGTATGTTATGAAGCAGTAGACAAGCCTCTGCAGTAACTTTGTCTCTCTAGCTAACCTCTAACTGAGGGACCCTCTCTGTTCGTAAGCTGCTTAGTGTTGTAAGTTAGGGAGCATCTCTAAATTACAGTATCTATCATTACATTATTTCATCAACGTATAATCTGGGCCAAACCACGGTCTCAAAACTGGATGTATAAAGGTGTGAGGTCCAGCATATATTTAAGAGCCCCCTGGACTCAAAGATAAGTCACGTGGATCTTTATGCAGGATTTTATTATATAGCAATGTGAGCATTATCATCTGCATTCTCAAGTAACAGAATTTGTACGACCAATTGAATGTATCATGGGACCAGGTGAAAGAGAGTGTGTGTATAGGTGGAGATCATATATATGAATTTCATTATACACGTATACACATATACATTTTACTATTTTTATATATATATATAAAAATATATATATAAAAATGTATATATATATAAAAATAGTAAAACTGACAATTGTCTTCTATGCATAATATAGATTAATACATGTTACTATAACACTGTATACTATACACTGTTCTACGTAATAGTATATCTACAAAAAGATATAAATATTTAACGTCTAGATTGAGCGTATAGTTGTTTAGTTAGCTAATATGGAGCAGCTGTACTTTTTATTGAAATTTTACACATTCCCAGATAAGAAGCTTTAAAAATTATTTGAAGTAAAGGCACAAAATTGTTCACAAATATATGGGCAGTTTCTGTAAGTTTTGTGTGCATGTAAATATGGATTGCCAGCTGGTATGTTTCAAAATAGCTCCGTTGACTTAAAAAATATGCTGCCAATTCACACCAGCTGAGGATCTGGTACAAAAATGGAAATTTGGTGGACAACTGATAGCTGTTGCTACAGGCTTCTAAATAATGGGGGGCACTGTAACAGAAGAAAAAAAGAGGAAGGACAAATTCAATATGTAAGCAATTCTCTGCTCTGTGGAACTGCTTGACTAAGTAAAGATTTTAAAGGGTTACAGGATTACACCTTGTATACATAAACATTTCCAGTGCCTGCTCATTCCTATGCCCACATCAAATGGACTCCAGTGTATAGAGCAGATATATATGACAGGAAGGTCACACCCACTTTAACAGTTCAAAGTATAACTATAAAAATGGTTCCCAGCTGAAGTAATTTAGTATGTATCCAATTTATTGGCACATAACGTGAAAATTATATCACAGTTAGGCATATCCAAAAAGGAACATGTAGCAGTATTCATTCTGTAAAAGGATACACTTTCTGTGAAAGACAAAATCAAGGAAAATCTGATTAACATTTACTAGGGTAAATAGTTTTTGCTCATAGAAGTTGTCCCCAGTGACTGCTCAGAAATAACAACTAGTGTACCCCTTCTGTTGCATAGTCCAGAGAAGCTCAATCTTGACCTGGGGTTTGTAATGATTCCACCTATTGTATAGATCAACATGTAGGCTTAGGATGTAGATCAGTGGTACTACTTGAATGAGCAGAGCTTGCTTGTAGCTAGGGGCCACTGAAGATCAGGTTAAATGTGATTAAAATCAAACTGCTATTACAAAGAGAGAATAACTTGAGAAGGACAGTTTTTTCTAATTCCCTTTTCTTAAGCAGGAAACATCTGGTCACATATTTGGCAAAGATGATGAGCCTTGGAGAATTCTGAGGAGAGACCAGTGTTAACATATCTGTAGTCCAAGGGTGGGCAAAATAAGGCCCATGGGCTAGATTCCATGGGCTATATTTTGTCTTTGTTTGGCCCAGGCATGGTCCAACTGAATCCAAATATGAAGTGAATATTTGCTGCTTTGCACAGGCCTAATGGGTATGAGGTTTGTGGGGTGGGGGCTGTGAGTATGTTGTGTGCGTGTGTGTGTGCATGCGCACACCCAGTGTTGGGTAAAACAGAAGATCGGGCAGCCTGTGCCCTTGAGGCTGTGGCCAGTTTCCATGGAGACCACATGATTATGGAGCCAGGGTTTCTATTGAGACCAGCCTCAGCAATGCAGCAGGGTGCACATCTGGGCAGAGAGCTGCTCCAGGGCTAGGGCTGGGATCCTGCAATGGTGACAGCATCATCCTGAGCTGGGGCAGATCTGTGATCCAGTGCCTCCATGCCCCTACCTGGGGTGTGTGGGCAGCAGATCACAGCTCTTCCTCCAGACCACGCTGTCACCTCCATGAGATTCTGCCCTGGAGCAGCTCCCTGTCCAGTAGCATGCCCTGCCAGTGCCACTTGGGCTTGTCTCCATGGAAACCCTTGCTCTACACTGTCACATTGCCACTGCTCTCAGAGTCTGCATGGAAACTGACTACCGTGACGCTGTCAGGGGCTGCTGGGAAATGGAGTCTACCATGGGCCTGTTGTGGTCCATGGGCCAGACTTTGCCTGCCCCTGATCTAGACCTTAAAGATCTTGAAACTTATTACAAAGAAGGAAAATATTTCTATTCCTCTTTTTAGTTGGGCAAACTGACACACAGAAGTGAAGTAACTTGCTTGAGGTGTTCCAGCAAGCTGGTGTCATTGGCTGTTGGAACCCAATATCTGTAGTTATCCTTTTGGTGCTCTACCCTTTAGACTACATTGTATTGCATATGACAAGAAGAGTACATTCTTTCAATACAATCTTAATTACACTCTAAAACATTCTACAGCAGAAGGGCTGTCACTAGCTCAAGGGATGGCACTAGCCAGCAAGCATTTAGGTTGGAAACTTATTTCATTGTGTGACACCCATAAACACATTTGGGTTCTTTATTGTGTTTTTGGTGTATATTTTTTTTTGATGTGGGCAAGATGGCTCCTGTGTATTGGCCATGTGCTCAGCACATGGCAAGCTAGGGCCCTTATTTGGGGAAAATATGTAAAATTCTCTGGCCTCATTGGCCAGAGGAAGCAGAGGATTCTTCAGTCTGATTGGTTGGGAGAGGAATTGGAGTGTGGTGCTCCCTGACTGGACAAGGCCAGGGTAATATTATGCAAAGGGATATAAGGTGAGCTAGGCTGGTTTGGGAGAGGAGAAGTAGCTAGGGGCCACTGAAGAGTGTAGGAAGAAGAGGCTGAAGATAGCAAAAAGGGAAGCTCAGGTAGAGGGAAGAGAGAGGGAGAATTGTCCCAGTGTTTGGGAATTCCTCTCTCTTCTTTTTCTTCCCCCTTTTTCTTCCTTGGAGGTTTCAAGGGATAAATACTGGGGAAAAGAGTATTGGTTCAATTAGTTTTCTGGCCAGGAGTTAGGCCTGGCAGTTTAAGCAGGGTTGAAACCTAGGAGTTTTTATTCCTGCCTGCTTGGGGCCAGGGTTGAGGTTTGCAACTTTCTGCTACCTGGGGAGCTGTGACCCGAACTACCTGCAGCTCAGGTTTAGAGGGTAGTAGGCCTGGTTTTTCCTCTTGTTTCTTTTGATGGTCCTTGGCTTTAGTCAAGCTGTGTGGTAGGCTCGATGTAGCCATTAATCAACCTGGCTCCTTTTGGAGTTTTTCCTCCAGTTTTGTTTCAGCAGGCCATATAATCCAACCCAGAAGTTTTAGGGTGTGTGCATGCTATCTGGAGCTACAGTCACTTTCCATACACATATAGCCTCTCCATGGAAGCGAAGATTGGCACACTACCATTCCTCCATGAGTAACAAGGGACCCCTTGCACTGCAGAAGGACCCACACTCTCTAACAGCTTTCCCTGGTGCAGTGCAGCCTAAAGACCATATGTCTTGTAGTTAATAGTGTTATAAATTGCATTTGATGTTTCCCTCTGTTTAATAAATCTGTCTTTTGTGATTATACTGCTTGCAATGAGGGGGTTTTTTTTTGTTTATGTGGGACACCCTAGTAATTCATTTAATGTTTCCTAGGTGGTCTGGATAGGGGACAAGGTAAAATATATTTAGAACCAAAACATTAAACCCAGCCCTTGTTGCTGCCAGCTGGTGCCCAGTAGAAGGGTTAAAATTATATGCACTTAAAGGGCATTGTAACAGGGAGTCAGTGACCCCTTTATGGAGGCATCTGAAGAGAAAGCACAATCATTGAGAACCTGTGGCTTGGCGGTACACTGGGATATGGACTCATTAATTGCCAGTTGAGGATTCTCCCTTCCCAGAAGCAAGCCACCAGAAGGTGCTAATTACTCCTTAGAGGCATTGTATGAAGAGGGAAGAAGCTGAGTGAAGAGACCTCCCCCTCCTGGAAGGGGAATCAGAGTGGTGTGTGAGACACCTGAGCGGCAGTCTTTTTCCTTATGTGGAGGCACAGTCAGGGGTGGAGAGCAAGGGAAGAAGTCGTTCCCCCACTCCCGGGACACCATGCAGCAGAATGGCAGGAGCACCGGGAGTGTTGCAGCATGGTGGCGGATTGAAGCCAACAAAGTAAGAGACTTTTCTTTTGGATTAATAAAAAGGGGCATATTGCAGAGGAGACGCCTGAACAATTAACTCACACTGGACAGTTTAACTCCACTTGGGGTAGACAGAGGCCAATATGGCAATAGCCAATGGCTGTAAAGGTGTAGTCCACCAGCAACTAGCTGCATTTAGCCCATGCAGGTGAAAGTGCCCATGGGAGGCCATTTAGGCTATGACAAGACAGAGGCACATTTAAAATAAGAGAGTATTTTAGCCAGGGATTTATAAATTAGTGGAGAGATACTGCAAAGAATGTGCTGAGTGTTACAGGATTTTGAGTTATAAGCCTGTGCAAGTTCCTTTGGTGTCAATGCCCGGGTGGAAGGTCCCCTTGAGAGGATTGCCTTGGATATCACGGGACGTTTTCCTAAGTGCACGGCCAGGTATCAGTATGTCCTGGTTATGATAGATTATGTGACATGGTTCCCCAAAGCCATACCATTACGTAAAGTCACAGCGCCAAAGGTAGCAGGGGAATTGATAACGTGGGTATTGAAGGTAGGAATTCCTCACAAAATTTGGACTGAGCAGGGCAAGACTTTCATGTCTGGAGTACTGAAGGGAGTGCATGAGACACTCAGAATAAAGCAGCTTAAAACATCTGTCTACCATCCCCAGATGGATGGTTTAGTAGAGAGGTTTAATAGAACTTCAAAAGGGCATGCTCCAGGTGTGTATTTAGGGAGACCCATGGAAGTGGGAGTTAATGTTACCCCCATTGCTGTTTGCAGTTAGAGAAGCCGCACAGGCCTCAATGGGGTTTGAGTTTGTCTATGGACATAAGCCATGGGGTTATTAGATATGGTCTGTGAGGGCTGGTCCAAGGGACACCCCAACAGGAGAGAGACCACCCAGTTCATAAGGGATTTCTGAGAGCATTTAGAGAAAGTTTAGGAGGTGGTCCAAGAGAATTTGAGGGTGAGTCAACAAAGGCAAATGTAAAACTATGATACTCGTGCATGGAGAGGAACCTGCATGTAGGGGACTGGGTTCTAGTATTGTTGCCTGATAACAGCCATAAATTACTTTCCCAGTGGCAGGGACTGTTCCAGGTAACTAGGAAGCTGGGACGCGTACATTATGAGGTTCAAAGGACATAGCCAGCGAGGAGGAGGCAGAACTACCACATTAACTTGTTAAAGAAATGGAACAGTAGAGAGGCTTGGTTAATGAAGGAAGATGTAGGAGATTTGAATGAAGTAGGGGACCCCAGAATATCACAGTGGGAGCCAGGAGAACCTGGATAGGGGATGGATTGGCAGTGGGGCAGAAAGAGGAGCTCAGACAACTAATCAGGGAATCCCTTGATGTATTCCAGGCCAGGCCGGGTAAGGCCAGAGATCAGGACTCCCGAAGGGTGCATGGTCAGAGACCATAGGAGGACACTGCCCCAACATTTGTGGGAGTCTGAGAGGCAAGAACTCGCTCAAATTCTTGAGGCAGGAAATAAAGAGGAGTCCCAAAGTCCCTGGCGAAGCCCGCTTACGATAGTTCTGAAAGCAGACAATGCCATATGGGTCTGTGTAGATTTTAGAAAGGTTAAAGAGGTGGTGGCCTTCGATGCCTTTTCCATGCCCCAGATAGAAGAGATGTTGGAAAAGATTGGGCAGGCCAGGTATATATTGACCCTGGATTTAACAAAGCATTTCTGGCAAATACCCACGAAGGAGCAGGATAAAGAAAAGACATCTTTCGGGACCTCTTGGGGCCTTTTTGAGTTTAAACAGATGTTGTTTGGTTTAAACAGGGCGGCTGCTTTGTTCTAATTCTTAATGGATAACATGTTGGCCCCTCATCAGAATTACACTTCGGCATACATTGTCAGCATTATAATATTTTTACAAACCTGGGAGCAACATCATCAACATTTACAGACAGTCTTGCAGGATCTAAGAGAGGCAGGACTGACAGCTAACCCTAAGAAGTGTAGCTTGGGTTAAAGTGAGACCAAGTACCTAGGCTTCCAAGTAGCGCAGGGTCAAATAAAGCCCTTAGCTGATAAAGTGGAAGCCATAAAAGCCTGTCAACTATCCAGGACCTTAAAACAACTTAGATCATTCTTAGGGTTTGCTAACTACTATAGAAGGTTTATCTGACATTTTTCAGAAATGGTGGCCCCAATGACAGGCATGACAAGAAGGAAACCCCAGTTGTTAAATTGGTCAGAAGCTGCTGTGAGGGCCTTTGAGAAGACCAAACAAGCTTTCTGCACTCCACCTATATTATACACCCCCAGGTTCCAGGAACCATTCTTCCTGCAGATGGATGCATCAGGGTGCTCTATGGGGGCCATGCTGTTTCAAAAGTGGCAGGGAGCAGAAAGGCCCATAGCCTATGTGAGCAAGAAACTGACAAAGACGGAGACCAGGTACTCAACTATAGAACGTGAATGTCTGGCTATCAGGAGGGGCTTTGAACTGTTTAGATATTATTTACTAGGTCAAAACTGGGTGTTGATTACGAATCATGCTCCTTTAAGGCAGTTACAAATGGCCAAAATTGATAACTCGTGAATATTGCGATGGGCCCTTACATTACAACCTTTTCATTGGAATTCCATTTTTCAGTTGAATTCCAAGCTGGGACAAAAAATGTGGTAGCTGACTTCCTGTCCACCTCCCCAACCAAAGGGACTGATATATCACAAGAAGTTGGAAGAGAGCTCAGAGATCCTAAATGAGAGGCAGCAATTAAATGATCCAGCTAGGGCATTTATAACAAAATGAGGAGGTATGTAACAGGGTGGCAGTGACCCTGTTATGGAGGCATCTGAAGAGAAGGCATGAGAACTCGCAGCTCGGTGGCATACCGGGATATGGACTTGTTAATTGCCAATTAAGGATTCTCACTTCCCAGTGGCAAGCCACCAGGAAGGGTGCTAAATACTCCCTAGAGACGTTGTATAAAGGAGAGAGAAGCTGAGTGAAGAGACGACCCCCCTACTCCCCAGAAAGGGAATTGAAGTGGTGCGGGAGGCACCCAAGCAGCGAGCAGTTTCTCTAAGTGGAAGCGTAGCCAGGGAGGGAGAGCGAGGTTAGAAGTCATTGCTCCCACTCTCAGGACATTGTGCAGCAGAACAACAGGAGCGCCAGAAGCATTGGAGCATGACGGTGAATTGAAGTAAGAGACTGTTCTTTTGGTTAAATAAAAAGATGTGTTATAGAGGAGACGCCCAACCAATTAACTCACACTGAACAGTTTAACCCGACTTGGGGAGGAGAGAGGCTGATACAGCAATAGCCAATGGCTGTAAAGGTGCAGTCCACCAACAACTAGCTGTGTTTAGCCCGCACAGGTGAAGATGGGCCTGGAGCTGCAGTACAGAAGGGCCAGGGCACACCCTGTTGGACTTAAACAGACAAACTGAGTAGTGTCCTTTCAACCAGACTGTCAGTGCACTGTAGCCAAGGCCGGCCGTAGGTGAGCATTTCACAATCTGTAATAGCCCTCATTAAAACCGGTAAGCCTCCCACCTATTTGGGTGTCTCCCATTTAATTTCCATCACATCATGGCAGGAAAGATAGATGATGGGATGAGGGGAAGCAGGACTTGGGATGCCTGGATTGAGCACAAAATGCAATATCATGTACAGGCATTTACCCAGCTGTGTAAGTGGTGTTTTGTGTGTGTGGGGGGTGGTGTCCTATATTTTACCCTAATACCTAAGTTGTCTATATATCCAGGAAGTTGCCTGCATAGTGTACATTTTTAAAGTTTCTATTGGGAGCAAGGGTCCAGGCTAGAACCCTGAGCCTGCTTTCTTCCAGAGTAGTATCCATATCTGTCACAAACACATTTTATCCTGTTTTTTTTTTTCCTTTTAGCTTCATATCCTTCTTCCTTTCTCTCTTGCCATCTTCCAAAAGAGCACTGGAGAAGGGACTAGATAATGCCTAACCCAGCAAGATACTTGTAAGTGAAACCTGAAGATTCCAAAGCACTTTGGGTGATGGAGGCCTTGAACCTAGGTTTTGTTTCCTGCGTGGGTCCCCAAACTACTCAAATACTGGGGCAAAAACATGGGAAGGTAATTATCCCTACTGTTAGTTCTTGTCTAGCTAAAAGTTTATGATTCACATATCTGCAGGGGGATGTATATATACCTGCCTAACCAGTATGTAGCCTGCTGCACATGCTCAATAATTATGTGCATGCTTGTGTGCCCACATTTCAGGGGACTACAAATGTGAATCATACTGTCCCAGGGATGCCAGGGCTAGGGGGAAACCCCGGCCCAAACCCAGGGGGAGCACCCACTTACCATTCACAGGAGGTGAGGACAGGAGAGGCACGCATGCTGAAAAACCTCCTGCGCAGTTCATCAGCCATGCTTACATTCAGCTAGGGCCAGGTGATGTCAGGAAGAGGTGCCACCTGGCAGGAATAAAGCACGGCCAAGGGCACGGAGGGGCTGCCGGGAGACGCCAGAGCCGGAGGGAAGCCTGCGGCCGGAGGCCAACTCCCATGTAGCATCTCGGCCGCCAAGGAGATGAGCAGCGGCGACGCCGGGAGCAGCCAGGGTGAGGAGAGCCGCAGCCGTGGGGATCCCAGCTGCAGAGCCAGCGCTGGAGCCGGTAGGGAAGTGGAAACAGGAACCACCGGCGAAAGAGCTGGGGGAAGAGCCGGCAGGGCCACCGGCGAGGGAGCCGGGGGAAGAGCTGGCCAGGATGCCGACAAGGCTGCCCACAGAGGCAACGGGGCCTCAGGACGAGTAGTCCTTGGGCCGGTGATAAGAGGCTGAAGGACCCACGATCCAAGGGGGTGTTGGCCGGGGTGTAGGGGAGGCTGAAGCCCTGTGAGTACCCAAAGGTGTCTTGGCACTGGAGGCCACGGAGAGTGGGACCCTGCTGCTGAGGGTCCCAATAGGACAGCAGCTGGTGAGTTCCGGGGAGCAGCCACCGTCCCCCGGACACCCTCTGGGAACCATCCCACGGGAGTGGGGCCGACCCGGTCAGCAGCTCGCGCAATAGCAGCCTGGGAACGCCTTTTCGAACAGAGACAAGCACAACATGGTGCTAGCGGTTGGATGGTGGAGGTCCCTGACCTTGCAACCTATGCCAACATGCAGGCTGTGGCTATTGACCCTGCTGATGTCCTCAGGCAGAACTTGCAAGCATTGACCCAGATCCTGAATTCCCAGGAGCAAATGCTAGACTGACAAAAGGATTGGCTCCAGCACAGTTTGGCCTCCTTCAAGATGCCTAAAATGACTAAGGATGATGACCCAGAGGTGTATAACGAGGCGTATAACGAGGCGTTCGAGTGTCATGCCCTCATGAACAGGCTCGACAGGAGGTATTGGGCCAGCCAGTTGGGAGCCTTAGTAGTTGGCAAGGCCCAGGCCACCTATTGGGCCCTCTCAAGGGATGATGCCCTGGACTATAAGCATGTGAAGGAAGCCATCCTGTACTGATTGGAGATTAACCCTGAGCACTACCGGCGCCAGTTCCAGGCCAAGAAGGGACCCGAGGCGAGACAACCGAGAGTGCTGTTGCAGCTTTTGTGGGACCTGCTAGATAAGTGGGTGAGCCCAGCAGGGCAGGACTGAGAGGCATTGGTGGACTAGATCATTCTGGAGCAGTTCCAGAACGATTTAGAAGAGCGGACGCAATGCTGGATTTGACAACATAACCCGCGGACCTGCAAGGAGGCTCTGAGGCTGGCTGAGGCTTTTACTGCCTCAGAGGCTTACTATCCCAGAGAAAAGAGGAGCCAGGGGCCCTCGATGACAGCTCCGAGAGAGCTGGAGCGCCAGTGTCTGCCCGACCGGGGGGCTACCAGAGAAATCATGCGTTTCCGGTGCGGGCAGAAGGGCCATTTTTCCAGGGAATGCCCAAGCCAGATGGCGGAACGCTGGGTCCTGGATGACTGAACAAGGGCCCCAGCAGAGAGGCCAAGAGTCCAGCAAACTGATGGATTGCAGCTATATGGCCGGTGGGGAGGACGTGGCTTGGAGGCGCCCTGTCGTCAAGGCCAGGGTAGAGGGTTGCCCCGCGTGAGCCACCCTGGATTTGGGGTGTGCTCAGTCCCTAGTCAGGAGAGACTTGGTACCATCGCACAGCCAGCGGATGGCTCCCCCTGTGAGAATAGCTTGCCTCCATGGAGACACCAAGCAGACCCAGTGCCAATAGGTCCACCTACGAGTGATGAAGTATCAGGGAGAACTCCTGGTGGGAGTGGTGCCCTGGTTAGCATGCGAGATGCTCCTAGGATGAGACTGGGTGCCAATATGCAATGTCCTGGATAGGGTGAGGGATGCTGAAGTGGCACGTAGGAAGATCCAGAACCGGGAGGGCTGGTTGGGCGAAACTGAAGGGTCATCCGACGAGACAGATGAGGTGGACCTTAGTGACCGTGAAGCCCAAGGAAGGATCCAGAGATCGGGGTGCTCTGAGAGCAGGCCCAAGTTGCCCGAGGGACCCAATTGTCATTACCCGAGGGGCGGCCCCGCTTTGTGGTAAAAGACCGGCTCCTTTACCACTTGTGGGAGGATAGGGGGGAGGAGACCGAGGGCCTGAAACTAGTAGTGCCCGCCCAATTCTGCCAAGCCATTTGGAGGTTGGTGCATGCGAGCTCCGCAGGGGGGCATTTGGGCCATGACAAGGCCCTCACGAGAGTAAGTAGATGGTTCTTTTGGCCTGGGATGGAGGAGGAAGTGGCCCGCTGGTGTGCAGCCTGCCCCAAATGCCAAAAGATGAGGACCGAACACCCTCCACGAGCACCCCTCCAACCTACGCCCATCGTCAGCACCCCATTCTCAAGGATCGCCTTAGATGTCGTGGGCCCGTTGCCCCGCAGGCCACCAATACAGTCATAGTCATCGTGGATTACACCACCTGGTACCCGGAGGCGATTCCCCTGCGGGCCGTAACAGCCCCACGTATTGCGGAGGAGTTAATAAAATGGATAACCCACCTGGGGATCCTGTAAGAGATACCAACAGACCAAGGAAAGAATTTCATGTCCAGGGTTTTGAAAGGGGTATGCCGGACCCTCCAGGTAAAACAGCTCCACACCTCAGTCTACCACCCCCAAACCAATGGGTTGGTAGAACACCTCAACAGGACAATAAAATGGGCACTGAGTTGGTGTATACAAGGGGACCCCCAGAAATCTCCTCCTCCCGCTAGTACTGTTCAATCTCAGTGATACCCCCCCTAGACTCCACAAAGTTCTCTCCATTTGTGCTGGTGTTGGGACATCACCTGCGGGGTCTCTTACAGGTCTTGAGAGAAGAGCAGGAATGGGGCAAAGGACCCCCCCCAGGAGCCGAAGACATACCAACAGGTGTTCCAGCGGAGGATCCAGTTAGCCCAGGAAAACGTAAGAGGAGCCCAAATCCGGCAAGAAGACCAGTATGACTGCCGGGCCAAAGAGCGAGAGTTCGAGCTGGGATAGAAAGTCCTGGTGCTTCTCCCCACATCTGTGAGCCAGCTCCTGATGCAGTGGCAGGGGCCATTCGAGATCCTCTGACAGGTGGGACCTGTGGATTATGAAGATCACAGGCCTGGACACCTTAGGGAAAAGCAGATTTATCATGTGAACCTCCTACAGGCATGGCAAGAACCCGAAGGATGGGCAGCCTTTCCCGAGACTGATAATGAAGGTCCCCAGGGGTTAGAAGGAGGGACTGAGCTCTCTCTGGGAAGAACCCCAGTTAGAATAGGAGAGGAATTATCAGCTGCTCAGCAACAGGAGGCCTGGAGTTTGATAAACAAGTTCCAGGAAGTGTTCTGTGAGGAACCCGGCTCGGTTCAGGGCTTGTGCCATGCTATAACAACGGCCCCTGGGGCAATAGCGAGAGAAAGGTAGCAGCCCATTCCCCACCACCTCCTAGGGACGATCTGCAAGGAGACTGATTCAATGTTGAGGCTAGGAGTCATTCGGCCTTCTAGAAGTCCCTGGAGGAGCTTGCTGGTGCCAGTGCACAAGCCGGATGGGTCTTTAAGGCTTTGCATAGATTGCAGGCACCTGAATGCAATGGCAGTTTGATGCATTCCCTATACCCCACGTGGTGGAGCTGATAGAAAGAATAGGGGATGCTCGGTATATATTAACACTCGACCTGGTGAAGGGGTATTGGCAGATCCCAGTAGCCAAGTTAGACTGGCTGAAGATGGTGTTCGGGGCACTGTACGAGTGCATTAGAATGCCCTTTGGGTTGCATGGCGCTGTTGCAACATCTAATGGACCAGATCCTGGCACCCCATGCTGAGTATGTGGCAGCGCATATAGACGATATAATCATATACACCCGGGAGCAGCACAAGAGCACCCTACGGTGCATCCTCAAAGAATTGAGGTGGGCCGGCCTGACGGCAAATCCCTGGAAGTGTGCCCTGGCTCAGAAGAAAACAAAGTATTTAGGATTCTTGGTTGGTAGGGGCAAGATTAAACCCTTGGCTGACAAAGTAGAAACCATCCACAACTTCAGGGCGCCTCAAGACTGTCGCCAGCTACAGTCATTTTTAGGGCTAACCAATTATTATAGGCGATTTGTACCACATTTCGCAGAGCTGGCAACGCCCTTATCGGGAGCCCTCAAAGGGTGGAAAATGGGGACAGTCAGATGGATTAAGAAGATGGTGCAAAGTTTTGAAAGGTTAAAAAAAGGTGTTATGCAAGGATGTTATAAATCACACCCCTGACTTCCGAAAACCCTTTATCTTACAGACGGATGCCTCGGAGACAGTGGTGGGTGTCGTCCTCACCCAGGAGGAAGGAGGGAATGAAAGACCCATGGCATACGCAAGCCGCAGGCTACTACCAGCAGAGAAAAGGTATTCAACTACTGAGTGCGAGTGCCTGGCAAGTCGGTGGGCGGTGGACCACTTTAGGTACTACCTGATGGGCCGGGAGTTCACACTAGTGACGGACCATGCCCCACAAAAATGGCCGAGTACAGCCAAAACCGATAAAGCCCGGATTACCCGGTAGGCTTTAGCGCTCCAACCGTATAAATTCCACGTAATACACCGACCTGGAAAAACCAATAAAGTGGCAGACTTCTTGTCCAGGTGTGGAGATGAAGACCAGATCGAGGTACAGGATGGTCAAGTAAAGGGACAACCCGACCCTGCAGGGGTGGACCGGATGGGGAGCAAGGAAGCACTGCAAGGCATCTTAAGTGGGGCAGGGGTTATGTCCCAGGGACGCTGGGGCTAGGGGGAAACTCCGGCTCAAACCCAGGGGGAGCACCCACTTACCCTTCACAGGAGGCGAGAACAGGAGAGGCATACACGCCGAGAAACCTCCTGCACGATTCATCAGCCACACTTACATCCAGCTGGGGCCGGGTGATGTCAGGGAGAGGAGCCACCCAGAGGGAATAATGCACAGCCCTGAAGGCACAGAGGGGCTGCCGGGAGATGCCAGAGCCGGAGGGAAGCCTGTGGCCAGAAGCAGCCTCCCGCAGGGTGTCTTGGCCGCTTAGGACGTGAGCGGCAGCAGCGCCGGGAGCAGCGAGGGTGAGGAGAGCCGCAGCCACGGGGATCCCAGCTGTGGAGCCAGCAGGGAAGCGGGAATGGGAACCACCTGCAAGAGAGCTGGGGGGAAGAACCGGCAGGGCCACTGGCGAGGGAGCCCAAAGAGGCAACAGGGCCTCAGGACGAGCAGCCCATGGGCCAGTGATAAGAGGCTGAAGGACCCATGATCCAAGGTGGCGTTGGCCGGGGTGTAGAGGGAGGCTGGAGCCCCGTGAGTACCCACCAAAGGCATGTTGGCACTGGAGGCCACAGAGAGTGGGACCCCGCTGCTGAGGGTGCCGATAGGACAGTGGCTGGTGAGTTCTGGGGAGCGGCCATAGTCCCCCGGGATGCCCTCTGGGAACATCCCATGAGAGTGGGGCCAACCCAGTCAGCGGCCAGCGCAAAAGGAGCCTGGGAACGCCTTTCCGAACAGAGGCAGGCACACACACTTAACTGCCAAAAAGGCCACTTATATAGCAGCTTTCTTAACCCCAGAGGTGCACAAAGAGGAAAAGAATTCTTTCATTACCATTTAAAACAATAATCAGCCTCCAGTACAGGTGTTTCTGAAGCATAATTTTGAAGATCCCTGTTGGCAAAAATGCAAAAAACAGCATTCATCAAGGTGGTGGAACTAGACTTGCTGGCTTTTAATGGCAACTGCAGATAGAAAAAAAAAATATATAAATCATAGCCAATGACATGTGGGTATAACAGGTATTCACTCTGGGCCGATCTAAACGTGGCCCGCGCACCTGTTCCTGGGGAAACCACCCACCTTCTCATCTGCCATGCCTTGCTGTTAATTGACATTAATTAGTGGGAGGCTGCCCTTGTACTGCCCCGAGGCCAGGGGTGCTATCTGCGGCTCTGTTTCCTTCTCTACACTGCAGCCCATGCCTTGCCAATGGAATAGACGTTATGTCTTAGCCTCATTACAATCTGGCCTTTTTTGTCCTCTCTGGGCCTTCCTTCCTTTGATAATCACCTTATCTGGCACTAGGGCTGTCCCCGGCCCTCTCTCACTATGTTCCCTCTTCTCTGGGGCCTCCTCAGTAATGCTGCTCCCTTTTCTGGGGCTCACCATGCCCACCCTGGGGCTTCTCAGCAATGCCCCCTCTGGGGCTTCTCAACTGCTCCTCTCCAGGGTTCACCACACCTGTACTGGGGCACCTCAGTAACGCTGGCCCTCCCTCTGGGGCTCACCCCACCTGCACTGGGGCTTCTCAACTGCCCCTCTCTGGGGATGGGGTCTATGCACCCCAAATGCTGCACACTCACTGGTGCTGGGGTCCCCACACTACTGTGAGTCCCCTATGAGACCTCCTCTAACCCCTAATAGCCTCACCCAAACCACTGGTCATAAACAACAACATAAACGCAAGCCTCTTGGCTATAACATAAATGGAAGCCACCCAGCCATAACAACAGTCCAGCCTACCAGGGAATACTCCATCCCTCAGCCGAGACAGACACTGCCCCTTCAGTCAGGCTTTCCTTCTTTTCCATAGCAGAGAGCTCCTTCCCTCTTGACTGCTGGCAGGCAACTATCTCTGGCCTCAGCTCCTAGGATTTATAAGGGAGCCAGGCCCTGCCCCTTCTGGTCAGCTGACCTTCTCTAGTTGCCCTGGCAACCCACAGCTGGAATCCTTATTCCCTGCTAGGGAGGAAGCCCAAGCAGTTTCCCCTCTTTGGGAGCAGGGCACCTCAGTGCTCGGTGACAATGGGGCTGCAATCTAGTTGTATGATTTGCCTGCACCTGTCTTTTCAATGTATTATCACATGAAAAAGTTTGGTGAATTATGAGGAAGATATGGTTCCACTTGGCTAGTTCTCTGGTTTGCTTACAGTTAATAAAAAAATCCTAACCAAAAGTAGGATTCTGTTGATTCTTGTAATCTCCTGAAATGCCTGGTATTTTTTTAATGTGCGGTGGCTGAGAACCCTTGAAACAAACAATTGTTTTCTCATCATATTTTATCATTTTTCTGTACTGCACCCTGATCTGTTACTGCCTAAGTGCTGGCAATCATTTAACATGTAGAATAAAAGAGCATTAAAGCCTCATTTGAAATAGGGGGTGACCCTGATATAGGGGATGGGGGTGACACTGAAGAAAAAAAAAAGACCCTAATATATATATATATTTTTTTTTCCACCCCTCCTTTCTCCCCAGAGCCTGCCTGCCTCCCTGAGCTTTGCGGGGACCTGGTGCTTCCCTCTACGGCTTCAGTGCCCCCTGGGACTGCCTGGGCCAGGTGCCTCGTTGTTTCCCTGTATTCCCCTGAATAATCATTACTACCTGTTGCTCTCGTCTTAGTTTGCAGTTTCTTTGGATCCAGGACTGTCTTTTTGATCGTTGTGACATGGTGTG
>JAGPOW010002742.1:45249612-45299098 GCA_030014935.1 Caiman crocodilus
GCATCTGAGGGACCTGAACCTGTTCAGCCTCAGTAAACGGAGGCTGAGGGGGGACCTGGTGGCTGCCTATAAACTGCTGAGGGGAGATCAGCAGGAAATTGGTCAGGCTCTTTTTTCTCAGTCACCACCAGGGGTAACTAGGACCAATGGTCACAAGTTACTGGAGAGCAGGTTTAGGTTGGACGTTAGGAAACACTACTTCACAGTTAGACGTGGAACCGGCTTCCTAGGGAAGTTGTTCTTGCTCGTACCTTGGGCATCTTTAAGAGTAGATTAGATAGGTACTTGGCTGGGGTCCTGTGACCCTGGTATTCGTTCCTGCCATTGGCAGGGGGTCAGACTTGATGGCCTGCTCTAGGCCCCTTCTGACCCTGGATACTATGATACTATGATATGATGATTAATGCTGTTGGGTGCACATCTGCATGTGCGCTTGGGATTGTAGCACATTGAGCCAAGGTGGAGCAGCCCCAGCTGGCAAGGAGCCCCAGGGGTCAGCTTGTCAGCCTACAGCTATTTCCCACAGCTAAACATACTGCAGAGGGTCTGACTGGGGAAAGATGGTGCTTTAGCACACTGAAGCACCTTTGTGCCCCAGCCATCTCCTCCAACATCTACATGTGCTCTGCTGCTGTCAATACAAGTACTATCCTTGTAATTTGGGGGGCAGTATTTACAAGTATTATTCTGCTGTGGAGTAAATTAGTTTACTCCAGCCTAATAGGGGTGCACATGTAGATGCTAAGACATTTACTGCATAGCTAATTAGCCCACTGCTCAGTAAACATCTCTTGTAGATATGCCCTCAGTATACTTTTCTGCTGCTCAAGTGGTACAGTGTAGACAAGACATCCAGAGGACCTGATTATTTTTTGCTCCCTGAGTGATTCGATTAATTTCAGTAAGATAACTTGCTGAGTAAACTGTCAATCAGAATATTTCTCTTATAATTTTCTATTATATGCCATGACATGGTGCACTGTATTATAGAGTCATTGTCAAACAGGTAATAGAACCAGAAAAGGTTATGAAGGTGATGCCTTATTTTTGCATATTATAGGAAATTGTGAACTTAGTTTTGCTGACAAGCTTTTCTTCCCATGAGTACTCCTGTTAGCTTCAATAGGGAGTGAGTGCTCACTTTTGGGAGTATGTAGTTCACAAGCTCAACTTGTGACATTTCTGTTATATTCTGGCATTTTGTAGCTCTGCTAATAACAGTGAGAGCAGTTTCAAAAGCACTCAGAACTAGTTTAAGTTCTCCCATGTAAGCAAGCAGTTAAATTCTGTTTGCTTTCAGTGAGCTCCAGATTATGGCTCAGTGCTTTGTAATATCCATGCCTACCTCCCATAGAACTCTGGTGTTCTAATATCAGGAAAGTAAAGTATTGCTTTTAAACTATAGGATCCCAGATTGTAGATAGGATTAAACTAGGATGTATATTCCATTTCTTTCTGCAGTTAATGGAAGAAATAGTGTTAATTGAAGGCTTCTCCCTTAACAAAATGATATTACACCTGATCTTAACACAAGGGTAAAAACCTATATAGTTTATCTCCTTTAAAATGCCTGGCGTGTCACATGTATTGGCATTCTCACACTTTAAAATGGAGGCAGGAGCACTTTAACTAAAGTTCATTGAACGCCCCTGCTAACATTTATTAGAACAGGGATGCCAATATATTTGATGTAATCTGCTGCAACCGATAACTACGATGCTACAGCAGACTCAGTTAATCAAGTCTGCTCTGATGCACTATAATTACAGCGCGTCAGAGCAGCTTCAGTGTATGTGTATATGTGTCTTTAGGCCAAGTCCAGACGAGTGTAGACATATGGTATGTGGTGCCACAGACCCATCTGTGGCACTACACACTGCACATGCAGGCATTCCCCATGCTGCTACCTTGCAGTACAGGGTTTTTTCTGAGATCCCAGGGTCAGAAAACCCATGCCAAAGAAAAGCGGGGTGGCACATTTGTCAAAACCGGAGCCTGGCCAGCCAGAGCCAAGCTCCAGCTGCTGGTTGGGTTTCCTGCCATGGCTGTAGCCCCGGCAGGCTCCCAGGACCAAGGTAAGGCTTCTGATGCCAGCACAGTTGCTGGTCCCAGCCTCCCCTACCCCACCCAGGATAACCTGCTGTGCAGCAGAATGTGCATGACACTTAGGTTCCCTGGAGCTACCACTGGTCCTCAGGGAAACAAACATCTGAGCCCACCTGGATGTAGCAGCTCCCCACTATAACTCAGAATGCTTTGTAGGAAGTGTCTGAGTTACAATGATTCCCTAGACCAAAAAGAAGTTCACTGTTCGTTCCAGGGGGGAGGGGAATCTAGCTTCTGACTGAGCCTACAACAACCCCTTCTCCCCTGGCAATGACCCCTTCTCCCTGCCAGCCTGCAATGTTTTCAGAATGGGAGGGGGAAAGGGAGCAGAGGGAGCTCATTCTAGGGGTTCCTCAGCTGGCGCTGGAAGGTGGGATGGCTGAAATGGAGCTCCCTGTCTCGGGGAGGGGGACTCCAATACAACCCCCTCTTCCAGCAGGGACTGAAAGACCCACAGACTGAATTCGCTCCACTTCCTTTCCCCACTCCCATTCTGAAAACAGCTTAGTGGCTGCCAGGCAGCTCAGAAGCAAGTTACAGAAGAGGCTAAGGTTTTAAAACATCTTCATCTGAACCCTCATGCAATGATGAGATTCCAATTTTTGCCTGATCAGACATTTTTAAGTGGCCTGCAGCTGTGCACTTGTGTTTGGTGACAGCTGTAGACTGCTTTATGTGGCCAGATTGGGTGAAAATTGTCACTTCTGTCTGTGCCCTAAGGGTTAGATTTGTACTTTCCATAGATAAAAACTTCCTGCTCTGCTACAGACAAGCACAGGATGGAGTTGGCAGAGCCCTTCTTTCCCAAAATGGTAGTGGAGTTGGTGATAAATAAGTACTGTGTTTTTGCAAAGATTACCAATTTCCATCTCAGAGCAAATAATTTATTATGGAAATAATTCTGTTTCTTGAAGACTGTGATCCTTCCTTTGGCACCTAGGACGGGGCACTCTTCATGTGATACTCCTCATGTTGGGTGTAGACCCAGACAACTGGAAAAGAGCAAATAAATACCTATCTTTTAAAAAAAGGAAAGAAGTAGGATCCAGGGAATTGCAGACTGGTAAATCTGACCTGGATGCCCAGAAAGATTATGGAGCATGTCACTAAGTGATCTATTTCTAAGCACATATGAGGTAACAAGGTGATCAAGAGTAGCCAACATAGATTTGTCAAGAGCAAGTCATGCTTGATTAATTTGATTCCATTCTACGACAACGTGACAGGCTTTTTGGATTGAAGGAGAGCAGTGGATATACTTATACTTTAACAAGGTTTTCCATGCTGTTTCCCATGACCTCATTAATAACCTAAGGAAATGAAGTCTAGATAAAAGTCTTGTAAGACAAATACAAAACTGGTTGGACCATAATGTTCAAAGAGTAGTCCCCAATGAATCAATTAGAGAAGGTATTGAATGGGGTGTTCTGCAAGTCTATCCTGAGTCCGGTTTGGTTCAGTATCTTAATTACTGACTTGGGGGATGGAATTGAGTGCATAGTTAGCAAATTTGCAGATGACACCAAGATAAGTTGAATTGCAGACACTGTAGAGGACAGGATAAGGATTCAGAGCAAACCTGATAAACTGGAAAAGTTGTCTAAAATTAACTGAATAAAAGTCAATAAGAACAAGTGCAAAGTTCCACACAAGTTCCACACTTAGGGCAGAATAATTACATACAGAAATACATATTGGGGAATGACTGACTAGGCTGCAATTTTGCAGAAAAAGACCTGAGGTTATAGTGAATCATGAGTCAATAGTGTTCTCTTTGTTGCAAAAGAAGCATACTGGATTGTATTAATCAGCAGCATAACTAGGTTTGGGAAAGTGGAGCACCTGCCCTGGGTGACCGAAGTTGGAAGGGCACCAGAATCACCCTCCACCCCTGCAGAGTCCATGCCCAGGCAGCAAGAGCAGCCCTACAGCTTATCCATACTGTGAACTCCATAACAATCTTTCACTGCTACTTCTGCTTTCAGAACAACAGCCAGGATGGGCAGAGTATTCAGTAGCAGCCCAGCTGCAGACTGTGCCACCTGCCCCTGCTTTTGGTGCCTATGCTCTGCACCCGGCCCATCTCCTCTACTCTTGCATAGTTTGCCCCAGGTACCAACTCTGTTTATTACACCACTGGTGTTAAAAGATATGTTGCTTGTAAGTCAATGGAAGTGATTCTTCCAGTTTATTTAGCATTGTTGAAGCCTCAACTGGAATAACATGCCCAGTCTTGAGGTGCCCCACTTCAAAAAAATACATGGACAAATTAGAAAGAGTAAACTGGAGAGCAAAAAAATGTTATTAGAAGGCTAGGAAACGTGACTTACAAAGATAGGTTGGAAGACCTGGGATTATTTAGTGTGGAGAAGACAAGACTCAGGGGATTTGGTAAGGGTTCAAATACTTGAAGGGTTGTTATAAAGAGGACAACAATAGACTGTTCGTTGTGGCTTCAGGGGACAGGTCAAGAAGTGACAGCCTTAAATTGACACCAGGGAAATGTAGGTTGGTTATCAGAAGGAACTTTCTCACTGTATGAATAAGCATTAGAATTGATTTTTTTATAGAAGTTGTTGAATTTTTATTCTTGAAAGTTTTTAAGAACAGGTTAGATAAACACTTGTTTAAAATGGCTTAGATGGGAATGATCCTGTCTTCAGCAGAAGGTTAGAATAGACCTTCCAGCCCTGTTTATCTGTGATTTTATGTCCCATTTCATGCAAAGAATTAGTTCTTGCTCTAAATATATAAACATGCTTCAGTTCACAAAAAATAAATGTACAGCAGTATTTATTCCTATCATTTGGTCTGTAAGTCAAAATCTACTACATAAATTTTGGACTTCATTTAGAGAGAGGTCCTACCTGTGTATAGGCATACACTGAGAGCAATGTATGTAATATCATAAAAGGAAAAAAGTTCCAGCCTCTTGTTAATAGCAAAAGTTTCAGGAAAAAATTGCATTGAGAATTCACTTGGCTAATTTCATTTTAAGGTGAATTTTCAGGTGTTATGTAAGCATAGATTTTAATGAAGAGCTGATAAATCTTTAGCTTCAGTAATGTTTGCTGAACACATTTAAAATATTCTATTTATTAGGAGAAAACTCTCTTTTTGAATTATTTGTTTGATCTGATAATATAAATATTATTAACAGGTTAAATGATAAAAGTTCAAGCATTTTAAATATTGTTTGCCTTCTATTATTTATGCTTGAGTCCTTTATATTTATCAAGTTGAATTTAATTTATTTTTGTATTTATTTAGACTGTAACACCAAAATGATCAATTTCTAGTTAGTTTTATTCCTTGCTTCTCATGCACTAATACAATGCTACAGTGTTTAGTGCAAAAACAAAAATGCATTTTCATTAAATTTTTTAGAAAATTCATGATTCACTAATATTAAACCTGGCAATTTTGATTTTTGTCAAGACCTACAGCTTGAAACCTGTGAAGATCTCATGTGTGATCCTTATACACTCTTAACAATAATGCATGGCTCATATATTGTACTTTTTATTGATAGATAGCAATGTCTAAAAGTTATATCTGTTTTACAAATGGGAAAACTGAGGCAAAGGAAAGTAAATCAAGTTGATCAGAAGGTCTGTGGTTTAGCGGTGAACTATTATTTCCTGAGTCCTAGGGAGGTTGTACTCGCTGTCCCACACTTCACATTTACACCATGGCATGCCACATCTAGTCTCTTCTACAGAAATACTTCAAACCCAAAAGTATGCCCATGAGGCTGCTCCTGACATCCCCCACAGCTTCTCTGAAGCCTACTTCCAGTTGTGGAATGTAGCTGTGGATGCAGAGGACTTAGGAATGGCACATCTGGAATGTACTATTGGAACAGAATTAGCATGCCCATAGTGAAAAGTCTTTGCCAGAGCATGACCAAAGTGTTAGGATATCAAAAACAAGAACTGTAACTCATGAATGGTACCATTATAAACTGTTTGAGGTAATGACTGTTGTTCTGGCAAACGTATGGGGAAGGAATTCTGGGTTTTGCTAAAGATCCTTCCTTTTCATGAGTACAAGTCAAATCTCCAATTTCTCTTGAGCTCTCTGAGAGCCAAACCAATGAATCCATTTCTTCATAACCAGCTTATGGCTGGTGTGCAAGGGAGAGAGCAGGGAAGAAGGATTTCTGTGTTTTTAAAATCAGGCACTGGTGTCATATCTTTATGTTCATAACAATAATTGGAGCCCATCTTTATAAATACCTCAATAGTATCATAAAAAATTCTAAGGATTTTTTAATGGTTGTTGCTATTGGACTAAGCAGACTGACATCTTTGCTGTACACAAAGCCATGAACCATGTTCAACTGTTTAGTGTTGCACAATAGCAGGGCTATCATAACCTCATATATTTTCTCTGTCCATTTATTCCACCCAAAGGAACACAGCAGACATCACTACATGTTAGCTATCAAGGCAGAATTTGCCTGGATGTATATTTTAATGGTTAGAGGGGGGTTGAGGGTCATGTCCTTATCTTTGCCACTACTCCTAATGGAATCAGTTTAATTTCTGACTTTTATTTCATGGCTTTGTAATATGGGCATAATATAATTTTAGATCTTGTGAGGTGGCATTAATGTCAGTAAAGCATGTTGGAATTCTTGAATAAGAGGCTCTCTGTGTTACAAATGCGAAGTTTCAAAGTGTTGGAAAGCAAGGAAAGTACTTACTGATGAATGCTGGACATCACAATGACATTTTAGAGGAGTCATCTTTCTTAGTCAAAACACCCATAAGCTTAACTAGTAACGTAGAAGGGGGGGTATAGTAATTTATTAGGGATGTTGAATCTGTTTCAAAAAACCTTTTATTTTAAAGTGAAAAAGATGACAGGAGAACAAAAAGGATTTTCTAGCTAGTTCAGGAGTAGACTTACGAGCCTATTCCATTTTATTCCAATGATTAAACGTTGGGAACAGCTCTGAAGTATTACGTATGCTCTGAGTAGCAAAGCATTGAAGCAAAATTACTATTCATTTACTGATTTAAATAAACATAGTTAATAGCCCAAATTTATTGGGGAAAAGATTGTGTTCAAACAGAAAGCCAGAACATACAAGGACACATTTTAAACTACAGGATGCTAAATCAATAGATACAAAGTTTATGTCTAGAAAACTAAACACATCAGCATTATCATTTGCAAAAAGGGATCTCGAGCTTCCTCAGACTGTGGACTAATGTAACAGGATCCTACTTAGGGGTGACTGTGAATCCCCTGAAATTCCCCTTAGCCTTTGTCACCTCTGCTTTCTTTGAGGCTGTCTCCCCTTCAAATTTCATGCCATACCTTGCTGCAATTATATTTTTTTAAAAGAGAGTCTGCCTGGTGCTTCCCAAGCCAGATTTCATGCTAATAAGGTCAGATACCAGGTTCATTGCCCTAGGGGCTAATTACATGGGTTCTTTCATACCCATATCTCACATTTGTCACACATACTAATCAGGTCATAACCACCCCTATGGGTACCTGGCACTCTTACACAAGCCCCATTCTGGGCTGTGGACAATCTGGTTCCTTCAGTCTCCAGTTCTGGTTCACCTGGTCTTCAGGTGTTCTCCTCTTTAGACCTTGGCCCCACTCCTAGGCCAGTTGTGGCTCACAGGCTCTCCAGCCCTGCTAGTCTCCATGCTGTGGCCCTTCTTGGCCTTCAGCACTTCCTGAGCTCTGGCCCTGCTCCTAGGTGAGAAAGACCTAGAGGCACCTTGGCCCTCCATTCTCTCTTGGGCCTTCGATTCCCTCCGTGGGCCAGCTGGGACCTCCTTACTTCCTTTTAAGACTACCAGATGCTCCCCAGCCTACAGGCTGGCTGTTCTGCTGGCCCTAAGGCTGAACTCCCAGCCCTAAGGCTGCATACCCACAGACGGACTTGGTGTGAATCACTCTCTCAGTGGCCTGCTCAGGACCCCCTTCCCTACTAGCTGTCCAGGTAAGATTCCCTCCCTCCCTCAGACCCTGGTTTTATATATATTCCTCAAGCCTAACCCTCTTCTGGTCAGGTATCTTCTCTGATTGATGCCTGAGCTGTTTGTAGAGCTTTCTCTGTTCTTTAAATGATACAACTAGATATTAATAGAAGGATTATCCCCAAGATTTTCCCTCTCATTCTTCCAAGCACAAAATTATTTTCAGTGACACAGTATCCTATTGCAACTGTGTTCATGGACATTATTAGAAAAGCATTTTGATATTTTATCTGTAGGCAAAGAAATATGTCCTTCCTTTTCAAAAAGAAATTGTTTTTAATTTGTTCTTAATTTTAGCTGTCCACATACAGTGTCTGTTTTGTCTTAAGACACTGGTGTCCTGTATCACTGAATCTGCTTCCCCTTCCTCTTGTTCCCTACTGATTATTCAGGAGGGAGCTTTTGTACAGTAGGAGAGAGATTTTCTAAACACATCCATCTTAGCAAAGTCAGTGTGATGCTCTTGAACAGAAGTCAGTTGGGAAATGTGGGTGACTGGTGGCCATGTACGCCTGTGGTATAAGGGAGTAAATACTATTCTAGCAACCAGGCTGGAGAGCATGTAGCAGTTGGGACCCAGGGGGGTGTCCTGCAAGAGCACTCAGTGAGCAGGGGCACGATTTGGTTGACGGAAATGGACTGTCCTGTTGAAAACACTGACTGATTAGGTCCTGGGTGAGTTCTGGCTACTGCTGGCAGAGGGGTGGCAAATCTATCTGTCTCAGGGGCTGAAAGAGGTTGAGGGAAATTTGGATCACTTTTCTCTCAGCCAGGAAAGTGTGTGTCCTGCTGGGAAAAAGGCATATCATGAGCATGCTAGATCCATCCTGGGGCTCCAGAAGTGATGGATTCAGTCTGCACTAAGAGCAGCTCTCAGATATAATGTGGGTGTGTATATCAGCGCAAACTTTAAAACAAAACATTAAGTATCATAATATATATATTATTAGATCCATCCAGGGGCTCCAGAGGTGGTGGATTCAATCCACTTTAAAATCAGGTCTCAGATATACACACATATCTGAGAGCATCTCCTAGCCCAGATTGAATCCACCATATATATATACACAAACATTATATCTGTTCTTCGTTAGTGTAGATTGAATCCACCACCTCTGGAGCCCCTGGATGGATCTAATAATATATATATAATGGTACTTCATGTTTTATTTTAAGGTTTGCACTTATTTTTTGTTATCCGTTTGTTACTGTATTTGTTATTGTAATATTACAGTAGATTTAGATAATTTTCTTCATTATTATTCACCAAGACAAATTTAATACCAAGTACTCCACATTAGGTGTTACTGGTTTATATGTATATAGTGAATCCAAAGGTGTTGTACACTTATTATTGCAAAGTTTACAACCCTCCCAATTGTACACTTTGCAATCAGGTATACAATCTGATTTGCAGATTACTCCTGATAACGGGCAGCTTGTCTCTTTTTCTGGGGTGTTCACTAGTTAGGACCGGTAAAGAGAAAAAATGGAGTTCAGGAAGGACAGAAGTCAGACACAGGAAATTGCCTGATGCTGTTGGCACACTTCCAGTGCTTCAGGTTGGTAGTGCACAGATACATTTGATATACACAGCTGCAAAGGGATGAGCTAGGAGAGAAGAATGTGAAGCAGAGCTTCCAGAGTCAGCCTAGAATTCAGGTTAAGTATAGGAGGTTTAATAGTCTAGATAGTTGGCATGCCTGGGCTTTAGGACAGCTTTTAGGTACATTCTAACTATCTTTATAAGCAAAAACCATAAGAACAACTCCTTATTTGCTATCTGTAAAAGGATTCTGACCTTTCATTGAAGGGACTAGCTGAAATATCTGTAGAAGTTCTCTGAAACAAGAAAAAGAAATTAACACTGAAATATCATTCTCTAGACACAAGTAGCCTGCAGGCTATATTGAAAAGTATTGTGTTATTTTATTGTGCCACTCACAGTAAAAAAAGGAAACTACCCCAGAAACCTTCTTAGTAGTTTGGACTGCATAAAACTGGGTAAGTCTGAAATCAGTCCACATTCAGCTGAACATCACAATTCCCCAGAACTCCACTTTGTTTCCTAAATGTTTTAAAATTCCTACCCAACACCTCCTAATAACTGACCTAAGTGGGAGGGTTTTTTGTTTTGTTTTTTTTTTACTTGATACCCTAATGTTTAGTTAATGGACTGAAAGACTTACCTAGAAGTTATATGCAATGTCTGTGTGTTTTTATAGGTGCAAGGTAGCACTGTGCGAAGCTTCAGAACCCGATTTAATTTAGAGGAGTTCTGGCCTGATTCAGTGGTCAAATCTCCAAATGCAATTGAATCAAGAGACTCATTAAAAGCTCTGAATCGAAGACTCCAAATCAATTTGGAAAAGATTCACAGACTTGGAAAGCAGACATGTAGGAAACAGAAACTGAGAAGAGGGAGGGAGAGGAGGGAGTGGAAAGACTGCTCTGTTACTAACATCTGTAGTTGGCCAGTGACTGTGATCTTTCTGGCAAGCTTTTGGGTTTAAAAACCCTTCATCAGGCTGAGGAAGCATCTGCAGTTGGTGTGTGTGCTCTTCCTGGATAGATGAATAGTAAAGAAACGAAAGGCTGGTATGCATGCAAGAAAGCCAGTCAGTGAAAATGTAAACTGAAGCATCAGGGAGTGAGAGACAGGCTGGGAGGGATGGGGAAAGGGGGATGTAGCAGGTAAAAGTGGAGAGGTACCTAGGGAATCAGATGTCCAGCAGGTTGTAGTGTGTCAGAATTCCAATGTCTATATTGAGTCCATGAGTTTTTGTATTGAGAAGGTTGATGAAGTGAAGTTTATAGGCTCATCTGTGAAACGTGTTTTGTAAATTCAAACAAGCACTGAACCTTGCTAACCACATCACCAGAAGCAAACTTTCTACAGCCCAAAACACTCCAAATGGATCCAGACCATGCCATGACAAGAAATGCAAAACCTGCCAACATATCTTCAGTATCCCCACAATTATTACATCCACCTCATGAGTTGTTGTTTTTTTCTCAGTGGGTGGTTTCTTAGAAGATAGAGAATGAAATGTGTTTACTAACTCAAGTATATTTCTTCTTTTTTAAAAAAAAGTATTAGGGAAAACTGGTGAGGTGTCTGTGGCAAAGAAATAATAGGCTTGCTCATATATGGATACCCAGCAAGGTGTTCAATTTTTTGTTCTCTCTGTGACTAGTTGACAAGTCTTGCTACCTTAGTTAAATGCATGTAAATATTAGAATTTCACATAGACATTCTCAGAGTCAACCAGGAGAAGAGTTGTAGAGTTAAATTTTTCTGGAACCTACTTGTTCATCTCAGTCATGGTTAGGGGTCTTGAGCAGGAGTATGTTCCCAGTGCATAGTTTTACCATCAGAACAAGGGAGAGATAAAAGTTGGCAGTGCTGTTCACACTGTCACTTTGCTATCTTTTTACTAAGGTTTTATTTCTTTTTGTAGATCCTTTAGTCAAATGACTCAGAAATGAAATTATAGCAAGTGCAGTGATGTGGTGCCTGTGGATACAGACAGAAAAACAAGTATACCTTTTAAAGGAAGAGGAAATACTGCTTGCAAATACACATCAGTTGTTCTGAGGTAAGTGGTTCATCTAGTTGTTCCTATGCTACAGTAAGTGAAGTTAAACTTCAGTAACTTAAACATGTCTAATTCAAGGGTAAGTAGCCTCAGGTTAACTTTTGTTTACCACAGAATATCAGTAGGCAGATGAAAGAGGTACAGCATATTCAGCTGAAGTCTAGTAAATGCTCTAATCTTGCTTTTTAAAAACAGTATAACTGCTCTCCTATTTATACCCTGCACAGGGTTGTTACTTCCATAAGCATAGATAATGTGTATTTTATATGGCATCTTTCATACAGTGATGCCTCTTGTGTTCTTCAGAGACATTGAACTTTAGAGAGTTGACTACAATGTTATATAGGCAATTACACAAGTAATAAAGAAGATAGACTAGAGTAATAGAAAATAGTTAATGTGTAAGAGCAGTAAGAAGTATTTCAGCAGAGTAGTTATAAGAACAAGAGGGGGGATGAATGCTTCATCAAGGGAATGGAAAAGGCAGCCTTAAAAGTCAATCAGGAGATTACTTGTATAGGAAGAAGTAGAAAGTAAGATATAACTGAGTAATTCAAAGGGCAATGTATAAGAAAGGGAGAATGATCCATTGGTTAAAGCACATGGTTGTGCAGGTATGGCACAAAATGCCTTTCCCACTACTTGCACGATTGCCCAGAATTAATACTCCAGAGTAGTCTTTGTGCTACTTAGACTAGTTACTCTAGGCCCTCTGCCTAAATGCCACTGTTTAGTCCCCTGTCAGCCAGTTTGGGGATAAATATATAGTTGTTATCAGACTTCGAACTTCTGTTATGCTCTTCTACTACATAGCAAAAAATAGTGTTTTGTAGAAATGTAACAAAGTATTTTGCCTGTAAAAGTGACCTCAGATATGGAGACAAATAGGACAAGGAAAATGGAGAAAAGAAAGAAGCTATCTTTCTGCATTATTTATGAAATTATGGTCAGTGAAGGCCATGGACTGATCAAAGACTCATCCCATTGAAATCAATAGTTTTGGTATTACGTTCTGTGCAACTAACTTTTGGCCTTTTAAGAATAAGAAGTCTGAACCCATGTGTGGTTATATGACTTATTAGTAACTTTAGAAGGATTATCTGTTAAGACACTAGAAATATGGACAAAATGTGAGGCAAAATGTAAATATAATCATGTTACTCAACAAATAAAGACATACCAGCCCTTGTTCATTGAAATGAAGGGGTATTTTTAGTAGCTAACAGCTCATATCCCAGTTGCTGCTGGGCTACAAGTGGTGGGGAAAGTGGTGTTCCATAGACTTTCCCAGAATTACGGGCCCAAATGTAAATGCTTCTCTGTAAGCATCTGAGAAGGTGTATTCTTCTGTTTATAACCTAATGCAAATTGTCTTAACAGTGTCATTCTCAAGGACCACAATTATGATTGCCTAACAACACTTGACCTGCTCTTGTTAGGGTCACTGGTTACATCTTTAATACTCTAAGTATAGCAGCAAAACTGTCAGTATTCAAAATCATGGAGTAGATGTTAAAAGGAATATTCAAGAAATTTCTATTATTTTTTATGAATAGTAACTGTACCTCCATTTACCCCCTCAAAATTGTGCTGTCTGACTACACAAGCTTAAAAAAATGGCTCTTCACAGGGACAGGAAACAAAACAGTTGCCAGAGATAGGACAGTACTGCTTAAGAAGTTTCCATGTTTTGAGGAGTGCACTCAGGAGGTATTGCCAAGGGATCTACAAATTGACTTAACAAGATCTCCAAAGACAAAGTAAGTCCAAAATATAGCTTACAGGGAATGCTTCCTTCTTCCTAACACTGTAAATTAGAACAAGTCTTAAATCCAGGTGTTTGGGTCTTTTTTTTAACCTTGCTATTAAAACTATGGATGTTTGTCCATCTACTTCTGGATACTTAAAGCTATATATGTACAGCAGGGATGGGCAAAATATGGCCTGCAGGCCAGATCTAGCCGACCAAGAGATTTTGGGTGGCCCGTGGCAGGTACTGTGGTCCCACCCAGCCCAGTTGCAGGGGGCAGCCTGGGCCGTGGCATATGTGGCTGATCCCACTGTCCCTGGGCAGGCAATGGGGCTGGGGCAGCATGGCAGCTGGACTCACTTTCTGGCAGCCCAGTGGCTGTGGCTCTTTCCAGGCCAGGGGCCTGGGCCAGAGCCATGATCCATTCTCCATATACTCCTGTGATAGGTGCTGGTTCTGCAGGCAGGAGCTTGAAGGGAAGAGATTGTGACTCTGCCCTGCCCCTTGGCCCTGTACTGTCACAGCCCTGGAATCCCAGCTCTGGCCCTGCCTGCCTGTCTCACTCCTGGATGCTGTTCCCCACCCATCCATGGCCTCATCCCAGCCTCTCAGCTGAGAGTAAAGCCATTTGGGCTAGGGACAGACATTACACATAAACCAGTTTAAGAGGTCAGAAACTGGGTTAAACCTGTAACAGAACAGATGTTCAGTGCACATAAACTAGTCTGAAAATGGCTGAAACTGGTTTGAGTTAAACCTGGTTGAATGCAGGATCAGACTTAACTGATTTGGCTCAAACTCCCAAACCAGAGACCCGAAGCAGCCTGGCATGCTCTCTGGGCTGAGTGAGGCTCTCTGCTCCTGCCCCAGGCCTGGCCCTTCCCCTCTGCTCTCTAGCTGAGCAGGGACTGGGTCTAGCAGTAACACTGGCCAGCATGTCCCTTAAGACAAAGTGGACAGGGAGAGGGTTAATTCTTTCCTCCTTCCCCTCTGCAGCCAGTTTCAGCCTGTCTGCTGGGGAGCTGGAGCTGGCAGACTCTGGCTGCATGGGAGAGAGGAGGGAGAAATTAATCTTTCTCTGGGCTTCTGTCACCTTAACAGGGCCAAGCAGGGTAGGTTGCCCTGTAGGGTGGGGAGGGGAGCTCTGTTCAATGCTGTGGGGAACTCTTCCCCATCTTCTTCCTCCCAGGTTGGGAAGGGAGACTGTGAAGTCCTGGATCTGGACTCTTCTTCCTTTTCCCCTTCCTCACAAACCCTGGGACTAGGAGGGGTACCCTCCTGGCCCCGCTGTAGTGGGGGAGAGGAAGGAGTGGGAAGAGTTCCCTTCTGGGGCTAGGCAGCATTGTGTACCTGGGAGCCCTGGGGCGGGCCTTCTGGGGCCTGGCCATGCCCCACCTCCTCAGCTCAGTTTCCCTGTGGAAGGGAAGGGAGGGCTGCTCCAGCACCCCTGAGCTTCTGGCCTGAGCCACTGCAGGCATGTGCCAAACATCTATCCACTTGTAAACCAGTTCAGCCTCACCAGGTTAGACTAACCTGCAAAGACTGAATCAAGTCAGGCTTGGGCTTTTTGAATGTTTGTCCCTAGCCTTAGGGATTTTTGGTGAGCTGTTGGAGAGGGGCATGCTGACTTGGCATGGCAGGTGGGGATGGTGGCTAACCCAAAGCTCTCTAAGTGGCTCTCAGGCCCAAATAATTGCTCACCCCTGCTATACAGTAATTTTGCCATGGCCAGGAGAAAAACCCTCAAGTATTCTACCTGGCTTCATCAGAGGTGCCTTCTATCTTGAAAGCAGAGTAGCTGTACTTGTATGGTGCTTTGGTTGGCTTATTAGCCCTGATAATTAATAGTAGCAATTGATTCTCCTGCAGCTATGCTGCTTCTGGTTGAGGCCAGTTGCATGGTGCTCTGGAAGTCACACTTTATCTCCGTGATGCAGCTTAAAACTGTTAAAAGAGTGGCATTAGGATAATACTCATGTATACTTTTGTGACATCAGTTCAATTTTCTGCTCTACTACAAATGTCTTGTATGTTCATAGGCAAGCACTTAGTGCCTCATTTTCCCATCTATAAAATGGGAATAATATTCCTTACCAGTCTCCCTGAGTGATAGTAAATATGTTAAAGATTGTGAGTTGTGGGATCCAGCCTCTGGAACACATAGACTTACCACTGAGACTGAGAGAGTAAAATTAAAAAATGTGATTGGGTATTTAAAGAATTGCAATATAAATATTAACTAATGAGATGTACTAGTTCTGTTCAAGTTTCTCTACCAGGGTTGCTGGGTAGCTCTGATCAGAATTTAAAGTTGTTCCTCCTTGGGACAATCAATCCTATACCCTTTCTTGTGCAAGTATTAACTACACTTCCACTCAGTGCTAACAGGGTCCTGGGTGCCAGGACTTTAACTTGCATACTACTGGTGTCTCTGCTACAAATAATTATCCTTCCCATTCTAGTAAAAAGATTCTTTCACATCTAAAGATGTGGATCCCTTATTCTTCTCTTTAAAGTTACACCGATGTCAGATGAATTAGTTCCTAATCAGTTGGTTGATGAGGAACAAGACTGATGTAGAAACATGCCTTCCTGTTTCTCAGGAGCATCCCTGACTCCAGTGAACTAGAGAAGAACTTTTCCCTGGCTCTAAAGTGCCTTGGACACTGCCCAAATGGCTGGGAGTGCTTCATTGCAAATAGATTTGCTCCTCTGTAATTAAATGTGTCATGAAATGAAAACCAGTACAGTTGTAAATGAACTTTAGCAAGCTACATACATTGTAACATTAGGCTAAATGTTCTGAAAGCACACAGAATTCAGTTGGTCTCAGAAGAGTCAAAACCTGGTATATCCAGATATGTTATAGGCCACCTGGTTTGGTTTTGTCTTTATTTTTCCTTCAACTGCCATTTGTATACTCACAGGTAAAGAGATTAAAATACCACTTCAATATAGTGCACTGTCCCATTTTTCTTCGGGACATTAGCAGATATTCTGGTTGGAAAACAAAATTGAGTTATTTTGCATTGTGTTTCTTTCCATAAGGAATGTGGAAGATCTGATTTAGTGTAAAGGCTTGATATCAGGTCTCTTGTACTCCAGCTGACTGGCCAAAATGCAGGATGATATGAGCATATTACGGAATCTGGGTTCAGGCACTTTCCCAGCCAGGAACTTGAGACTGTTTTCCCTGCTGCTAACTTAGTATGTGGTAACCTTGGATGTCTCATTTTGTCTTCCAGTGCCCAAATTTCCTTGTACATAACAAATGGAAATTATGCTGTTTTCCGTCATCAAAGAGATGTAATGAGACTTGATTACAAATGCTTGGTGTTTGACTCTGAGACCTTCAGAACAGGGTTCCAGGCTACCAGAAAAATGGTTAATGAAAGCCTGAGAGTTCAATTAGCCATCAGGTCTGCTCCTGCAGGTGGGTCAGGTAACTGAGGGTGTGTGTAGATGAAACAGGGGCCCTAAATTGAAGTGGTTTCCACCAAATTTAAGCATTTTTTAAATCCATCACTTCAATTAGGGGCCTTTAAGCTCCTGGGTCATGCATACACCCTGCACTTACCTGCCTCTCTGGCAGCAGTGGTGGGGCTGCCAGTGGGTGGAGTGGTGTCTGGGCTGCGGGGGCAGCGTTGGTGCTTCTCCTGCCCACAGGCACCCGGCTTGGATGGTCCCAGGGAGCACTGCAACCTTGGAAGGAGGCACGGGGCCACTTTGCAGCTCAGGCAGTCAGGCACCAAGGGAAAGAAAAAAAAAGATCAGGCTCGCTGCTTATCTTGGGTGGAGCCTGCTTTCCCAGGCTGCTACCAGGCTGCCTGCAGGGCTTCTTACAGAGCCCCTGAGCTGCATGGAGGCCAGTGCTTCGCTTTGTGGCTATAGGGGCAGCAAACAAACTCCTATGAGGAGTTTTAGTTTGCTGTACCCCAAGTCATTTAAGGCTCATTACGCTGCTGAATTTTCTATAGTGGCTGGAATGAAAGTGCAATACGCCGCTGACGATGCAAACACCGACACCATTAAAACAATGCAAAAGCATTGAGCCTACTTCAAAGTGTTGTGCACATATGCCTCTTGTTTTGTCTACACACAGCCTGTGTTATTGGGTATACTTGTTTCCTCCAAGATAATCTCCCACAGGGGTATGTGTGCATGCCTGTTTTCTTCTATGGGGCTTAGCTGAGAGCTAGTATCTGCTGTGACAAGGGGTTAACGTATAGGAAAGGAGTTATGTGGTTATTACCTTGTAATAAATTTGAGAAACCTGAAGATACACCTAGGAGGGAGTAAATATCCAAGGTCTGTGAATGCAATTAAAAAGCTGTGTCAGCAGAGGTGGTGTTTGTTTGGAATTTCCTCTGGGGCTATTGTGAGAAGTCTTTGGTCTCAAAGCTTTGAAAAAAGTGAAATGAAGAGGAATCCCTGTGCTTTTGAGAGACAGCATTGAACAGGATGGTATTAAATTACAGCTTTATGGAAGTTTGGCATATCATGGTATATTGATACCCTGGAATGGAGGACCAAACCTGACCTGCCTGGAGGGCTGAATCATAGAAGAGACTATTGTATGGCCTGGAGGGGCTCCAAATGAGAGCAAAAATCAGAAGTGCTACACACCTCCATGATGGGTGACTTGTTGTGCCCTAGAAGTTCACTGCTTTATCTGAGATAGGCACTGATGGATTTATTTCCAGTCACTTTTCTTGACACTTTAAATGTATTAACACTTCAGAATGAAGGAAACTTTCATTTCACTGACACTGCTGCAGTCTGTGTAGTTTCTTCTTTTCTTATACATGTTAAATGCAAAAAGAAATTTTGCTTGTGGGTGTGTTAGATCAATGACAGTACTGACTTTTGTGCCCACTAGGAATGAATGAATGTAATGAATCTTGGTGGAACAGTTGGCTATAGCTCTTCTGTTTTCTAGTGTTATTCCATATGAGGGCTTATTGTCAAGCACTGAGAACAAAATGCTCAGAAGTAGAGTCCACCAGCATAATTTATAGGGTATACAACAAGCTTCTGCAGTGCATTGACTCTGGTGGAGAGCTGTTTTGGTTCTTTGAAGATGCATCTCTTGTGTTTGTTTCCTCGAGGCATTTGGAAATGACTCTACTTTAGGGGTGTTGGAGAGCAGATGTGCAAGCTATAGCACTCTTTTGCCTAATGCCTCCTCTCCTCATCAATTCTGCTGGTTTGCGTGAGGACAGGAATCTATGCTGTACTCTACTTCTCCACGTGCTCTTTGAGAAGCTTTATACTTGTGAACAGTGCTGTCATCCCTGCCCTGAAATTCAGGTAGTGAAAGGACTTGAGGTGTAATTGGCCCAGATACAGAGACATGAGAGTTGAAGGAACCTGCTGCTTCTGTGTTTCTGTTGTGCAGCTGTTATTGGCTTGCCATGTCGTATCCAATAAAGATTTGAGTAATACTATAAAACACAACACAATTATCCAAGTACTTTCTACTGAACAAAGTCATTTGGCAAGCATTGGCCATATTTTCAGGTGTTTAGCTGTAGCGTTCTATAAATGAACAATTGCAAAATGAATTCACCCCTGAGTGGAGATTGGGCTTCTAGCCGTTTGCCAAGCTCATGGCTTGTAGGAGTTAAAGTAATTTTAAAACTTGAATTTGTAATTAAAAATGCCACCTACGTATTTTTTTAATTCATTAGAACTAATTAAAACTTTACATGTGGTGGTGCTGCATTTTTATGTTGTCATAAAAATCATTAGACCTATACAGAACCACTCAGCCATGCAGTAATATGAAAACACAGCAGCAGTGCATATAAAACTAATATATTACCAATCAATTGGGTGTGGAACTGGGAGATAACATTTCTGAGTGTGTGTGTGTGGTTTTCATTCTCCCCCGCAAGATATTGTTAATAAAAATAAATTCCCATAAATGGAACCTCTAGATGTTAAGATGATTTCTTATATGCATTTACTTAGGGCATAATTTTTGCCAACTTTGCACTGTTCGTGCAGTCTTTCACAAATACCCCCATCCTGCTGCCCTGTTTACATTGTTATCTCTTGATCTGTTGCACTGATCTTCAAAGATTTGTCTTTTCCTTTTGTTTTTAGTCTGCCCAACCTTTGCATTTGAGTCATAAGACCTGGATTCTTGAGACTATACTCCTGTGAGTTCACCATGAAGGCCACAGGAATATTTGAGTGTGTAAAATTCAAAGTGTATTAACAGGACCAGGGCCCTTGGTGTAAGGATGGCTAAGTAAGGTCCTTGGTAAATATCCCTTATCTAGGACCATCAAAAAGTGTGTGCATTAACTATAGTAATTGTATGTTGTGAGTTCAGCAACAACACTCTAGACACTGCTATGTTGAACTAAGATATTTATTATTACAATTCTCTGGAATCATATCCAGGGTGGATCTTAACAGTTGCCCTCAATATATGTACTCAGAACTTATACTTGCTCTGACTTGACCCCGTCCAGTCCTGTGAAGGGAGAGGAACCAAGAATGCCTCTGGCTCCTCATGGCAGAGAACAGGAGTCCCCAGTGCTGCAAAACTGCCACAAGCAAACTGAACCTGCAGTGCTGAACAGCAGGGCTTTGGCCTTAAAGGGACAGTGTAACAAAAATACAATAAGACACAACATCCCTTCCCCTAGACAGAATAGTCAGCCAACCATTTGGGAGGACTCTGCTTCCACTGACGGTGGTAGAAAATGGTTTGTATTGGTAGAAACAGGTAGGCACTTCCCCAATGACTCCATGTCTGTTGGTGGTGGATTGGTACCTGGAGTTTGTTCAGGTGCAGGGTTATCACTAGGAGAATGCCCACACAGCTAGTCCACATGATGTCTCCAAACTTGTACATCATCAGTCTGAACTGTATATGATATAGGCCCTATGGCACTTCGAATTTTAGATTGAACCCACTGTGAGGCTGTTCCGTAGTTCTGAGAAAACACAGTCTCTTGTAGAATGAAAAGCTGTAAGGTACCAGATGCCAATGCGGAGTCCAACTCCGTTTCTTTCATGAAAGCATGTCTCTCACTAGTTCAGAGTTAACATGTTCAAGGCATGTCTTGAAATGACAACCCATAAGAAACTCTGATAGGGTGGACGCTGTTGTATGGCAGGGAATTACGTGTTGAGGAAACAGAAATCTGGACAGTCTGGTAGACCAGTTTCCTACAACAATACTTTTCCGTGCATCTTTTGTAGTCTGCACTATTCATTCAGCTTGCCCATTGGCCCATGGCCTGCAAGGTGCAATGGTAACAGTTCGAGTGAGGTTATGGCTGGCAAAATCTTGGAACTCTGCCAAGGTGAATGCCCTACCATTATAAGAAACAATAGTGTTGGGCACCCCATAAGTTGCAAACAGCTGACAGAGAGCTGTTATAGTGTCAGTTGATGTAAAATTTGAGACAGTAATCACTTCAAGCCATTTGGAATACAAGTCAAAAATAATTAAGGAGTTCTTATCTTGAAAAAGAGCCAGCAAAATCAATGTGAATGCATGGCCAGGGTTCCTTTGTCATTCCCCAAGGGAATACTGGGGCCTTTGCTTGACAATTGCTGCACTCCCTTACAAGCCTTTCTATGTCATTGTCCATACCTGGTCACCATACATAACTTCTAGCCAGCGCTTTCATCCTCACAATGCCTGGGTGTGTTACGTGCAGTGTTGTCAGCATGATTTCATGTCCTGCTTCTGGAATTATGATACACTTTCCCCACAAGAGGCAACCCTTGTGGGTAGACAGATCATGCTGATGTGATGAAAATGGCCTGAATTCCTCATCCAATTTGTCTGCAGGCCAGGTCCTCCACGCTCAGTTGAGGACACTGGCAAGAATAGGGTCTTTTGCAGTCATCCTTGCTGTCTGATCAACCTGAAGCTTCTGGTATGGATTCCAGCATGATCAAGCCACCTAAAACCTGCAAGGGCACAACACTGAATCAATCAAACCAAGGGTGGGCTCCCAAAACTGCACCATCGGAAGCTGGGGGCCATAGAGTATGCCTCCCTGCTTGGCATGCAGCTTTGGCAAAGGCTTGCTCTCCCACCCTGTGCAGGGAGGTTTGTGGAGAAGATACACAGCATCCTGGGATGCTGGGGGACTAAGTTAACTTGAATCTGGAAAGGATATGGAACAGAAGTTCAATAAACTGATTTAACCTAAATCAGTTAGGTATGATGCTATGTCCATCCAGCTCCAGATTTATCTTAAACTGGTTTTGAAAGTGATTTATGTGCACTAAACTTCTGTTGTGTTATCCTGTGTCAGGGGCAGCAAGTGAGACTTAGTGAATAGGCACTTATACCACAGTAGCCAGGAGTGCTTCCTTTAGACTATTTCCTCACCATGTCACAGTTCACAAAAACTGGGAAATCCTTTAGTGCTTATTACCCAGAGTTTTTAGCCCATTTGCTCCTGTTTGGAGGTGCTGTTTCTTGTCAGTAAAGGTGCCTAGAGGATGGAGATTTAAAGCACGTTGTAGCTGGGATGCTATTGCCTTCCCTGGTCGATAATTCTATCTTCTAGCTTACAGAAACTATAAGCAAAAATCAAAAGTTTCATGAAAATATTTGACACCTGAAGAAACCTTTTAGTTTCCATGCAAAAATTGCTGGAGGTTTCATTCCTATGTGTAGAATTCATGCACCAAAATATCACCATAGAATCATAGAAGTAGGGTCAGAAGGGACCTTGTAGATCTTGAAGTCCGATGCCATGCCTGGGCAGGAGGAAAACTGGGCTCAATTGACCCCATATGAAAGGGGTCTCAGCTGCTTGCAGCCACGAAACAAACAAACTGCACTTTACTGGAAGAAGCAGTGCATTAGTTAGATTGGGCTTTGCTGTATCTTTATAGACTGGGTCCTTCTGCAGAGCTTTTTTGGTGCTTTTATCTAATCGCTGATTTAATCAGTTGTTAGATAAAAGTGCCGTAAAAGCCCCACTGAAGTGCCCAATCTATACAGACGCTGCAGTCAGGCTGAACTAATGCACTGCCTCTTCAGGGCATGTGTTGAGCTTTGCACAGGAGCACTCAGAGTTTAAAGTAAAGCATGTTTTTGGGGGCAATGGCTACTTGCTGAATCCCACTGTTTCAGTACTGCACCCAGTGGTACCAAAGTGTCTGTCTTTTAATGAATTGGCCTGATTAGTACTTATAGTCCTGGCATGGAGTGCATGCATTTTTTTTAGGGGACCATTTTTTCATGACTGGAAATAATTTTTGAGTTACTTAGGTTATTTAGCCTGTGGGTCACTTTTTTACACCATGATTCCTTCCAACAGCAGTTCCTTTGAGCACACTTGCAAGTCTATGAATGGAGAAATTCACAACATATGCACAAACTCTTGATCCAACAAATTTTGGGTGGACATCAGTGTTGGATGTGTTGAAACCTGTGGCACATACTAAAAATGGACTGCCTGTTGAAGTGAAATTGCCTCTGAACAATGAAAATAGACATTCAGATGAGCCAATTAAAGCTATTGTAGAGTCATTGGAAGAAAATAGTGATACAGAAGAAGAATACCTAGATTAAGAATTTATGGTGTACGTCATGTCACAGGCTTGACTTCACATTTGAGTTTAAGCATTTTTATTCAATTATATTTACTTAAATGTGTTCTATAATCGTTTGTACCTTTGTGATTAATAATATTAAATGTGACTTTGAAGAAGTAAATGGTAAAACTTTCCACTTGAAACAAGTAATTCTTATTGTGTTGCCAAAAGAGTGGTCAATATTGATGTGTTTTGCATATAAAGGCTTAGAGACATTATTTATAAAAAGACAAAGGAAGTGTGTAGGTTGTTGCAATGTGTATTTAAAGTCATGTAGAAAATTTAAAATCAGCCTCATAGGTACCAAGATATTGACACATATTCATCTAGTTATGAATTTTAAAAGATGGTGGCCAAATGCCAAGATTAGAAAAGTGACCCCCAGACTAAATTTCTTCCTTAACACCTTAGTTATGAATTTCAAAAATAAAAAGGTCCCTCCTAAAAAATGTACGGGCTTTATATATGTGACTTGACTGTTAGGGTGGCAAATAGTTTGTCAATAGAGTACAAACGCTAAAATCTGATAGCACTCCCAGCTACGTTGCTCTTTAGTGCTTGCAGTGGGGAAAATCAGTAAAAATGCTTTGTCTTTGTAAAGTACTAGTAATTTTTTTGCAACTTGGGCATGTGCAACAAAAGATCAGTTGAGCAGAAAGGTCCCATTTTTATATGCTTGCTCTTCCAAGTAGAATCGCACTGAATAGAACACTGAAGGTATGTATCCAAGATGCTTACTTTTCTGGTATAAGTGGTGAGACTAAATTATTTGCATCTTGAGGGGAAATTGAAAAAAAAATAGAATATATTTATTGTTGCAGTGGGATATTTCAGTTAAATTATTTATGGGTTGCTCTACTTTACAAGATACTTTCACTAATTATATTTCCTCTATCATAAGGCCAGTTAGTGTTGGGAAGGCAAAAGAATGCATGAGTCTTTAAAACATCTATGTGAAGGACAGAATGACTTAGTGGTTGATTAGATTATGTGTTCAGCCATGTGTTTGGCTGATGGTCACTACAATCACATGGGGTTGTACCAGAAATCTTTGGATCTGAGGGGAATCAACTCTCTTTACAGATATCAAGGGTTGCCACTTGATACACCATTGCTCTTTGCAGCTTCTTGGCAGTCTTAATATTAATGCTAATGATGGAAAAACAAATTGGGTGGAGTTAACAGTCTCTCTGGATTGGAACAGAACAAATTTAAGAGAGTTATGAAAAGAAGCATGCTTTGTTGCCAGTGCCCAGTACCACATTCATGTGAGATAACAGTGATGTTTCTGTGTTGGGTCTAAATGGATTTTAGAAACAATTGTGAATTTATTGACACCTTAACAGAGGTTCCAATGGCTTCTGTTCAGCTGAGATTCATTAAGCACAGACCAAATGTATATAGAAAATGACTCATTAAATAGTTTGTTTGATTTTTGTATAACAATTGAGAGCAACTGGCTTTCTAACTGATTTGCACATGATGGTTATATGTCTCAAGTAATGAAAAATGATTGAATATAATCATAAATAATTGACATGATGGGCACTGGATTGTGATCTACATCTAATGTTATGCCTGTGGATGGGTTGCTAGTAGTTGGGCTTAGTCCTGAAATCTGGGTCTAAACCCATCAGTGTCCATCAGTTGAGCTAAGACTCAGCTCTCTGATATGAAAGATTAATGACATAACCCAAATGAGGACCTGATTCTGGAGAGAGATGTAGAGCCACACTGCAACTGTGCGGATGGTATGTACTTTTACTGTTTTTTTCTGTACAGTTTTAATTTGCCTATTTTACCTAGTAAAGAATGAAAGTGTGGCCATAAGTAACCCTTTAAGACCTGAATTCTGTCCTGTGGACATGCCAATACAGTTCTTTTTCCTAGTGAGTCATAAAGGCCTACTAGCTAACATGAAAAGCTATCATAGATTCTGTTTGGGGTTTTTTTTTGATAGACTACCAGATAGGTTAACCCCAACTACAGTCTTTTTGCCATTCAGATTCTATTTCCTTGCAACGGCTTAATGGAACAGATGAATTGGAAAGACATCTCTTAGAGCTGCCATAGTCTGGGCCAGGAGACAAACCCCTAGCACCTGAGTATGGAGGCACAAGCCACATCATGCTGTCCAGCACTTGTAGCTATGCCTGGGTGAATTTCACCATAGGTTTGGTGGGCTGTTTCTCCAAGTGCTGGTGAGAAGATTGCTTTGGAAATAGACAATTTTGTGGGACAAAGGCATCCAGCATGGGGCAAGTATTTGACTTTAGACTGAGGTGGTAGCATACTATCCCAGGGTGTATGATGAGTGAGTGTGAAGATCCCCCATGGCCGCACTTGTAATAATTCTTAGGAAACCCCTATTCATAGGAATGTGTACGTTGTGTTAAGTGAACTGAACACAGGTACAAAAATGCTCACCCTGCTACCCTTTCTGAGTAGCAAAGCAGACTTAAAGGGTAAATTTGCAGCTTTGGCTTTTGATCTGAGAGTCTTTATGCAGCCATTTTTGCTTTGAACTAGCAAGAATAGTTCAGCATTTGGTCAAAAGAGCTGCTCTGAAGATTTGGGTGAATATTGGGGCTGCAAGAAATGAGAGACCTTAAAACATAACTGTGTACATTTTCTTGACCTTCCTCCCTTAGCCAATGTATGAATTTGTTTTTCTTCATAATATATTCCTCCTTCATCTGGAATATTCCTGTAACATTGGAAGTCTGTACCATTGGCTCTTTGTTCAACTTCTGCTAGTAGGATTGAATATTTTTTTTCTCTTCTTTTTTTTTTATTCAAAGCATACACCAGCTTCTTAAAGAGTAATGAATAGACTACATCGTGCTTCTCTCCCTGTTCACCCTAGTTTGGCTTTTCTGAATCCCTATACTTACAGCATCAGATTCAAATTTGAAACAGATCAACGGGGAGATTATTAAATAACTAAGCATTTGCATTTGCCTTTGCCATTGAGGCACTTCTTAACCTCTCTCTCTGGCAATTCTGAAACAATTGGTATTTGCTCGAAAATACAGGAAATGGGAGACTATTACTTTTCTGTGGGGTGATAAAATGATTACTCTACTTCAACCCTTGTTAAAGAGCACATGCAAAAAATCACTTACCATATTTTGCTGCCTTTTTGCAAGCCCGTCTTCCAAGTCTGTATGTCTGACCTATACCTGATGCCTTAACCATTTGGCTTAGTCTTATGCAGGAATAGGCAAAATATGGTCCATGGGCTGCATCTGCCCACCAGAAAATTTCATCCAGCCCACAGGTGCCCACAAAATAATTGTACCTCCCTAGCCTTTTTGCCCACAAAGGTGGGAGGTCTCTGTCTCGATATAGATATATAGCTATATATAGATAAACATACCCCCAACATACCCCATTGTGCCTTGCTTCTACCCTCATATGTGAACGGGCGCAGGCCAACCAGCACATAGCTTCCAGGCAAGGCAGCTGCTGCCACTGCTGCAGTCATCAGGAGACCAGTTTGGCTTCCCTGGCATCTCACCTGCTCTGGACACCAGGTAGAGAAGTGGCTGGGGGGAGATACAGTTGGGTAGGAGCATGAAACGCGGGTATGGGGCTGGTGGCAGCATGGAGCCTGTGACCAGGGTGGCTGCAGGAGCATGGAGCTCAGGTGGACAGGGTATGGATGTGAAGGACGGTCAGGGGATGTGGGGACCTCCCACACGCTCCTCCCATGGTTCACAGTCCCTGCTACCAGCAGCAGGCGGGGGTGCTCATGGCCCCTGTGGACTCTGCCGTTGGTGGTGCAAGGCTCTGGCTAGTGCTGCACATAGGGCCAAGAAGTGCAGCTAGGCTGGCCCGCCTCTATTGTGTGGGGTTCCCTGTGGTGCACATGCAGCTCCCTTATTCTCTAGTCACTGGGAGAAGCCCCACAAGATGGAGCCGGCTGCCTTCACAACTGTCTGACACACAGGTCCCTGGACTCTGTGAGGAAACTGGGGCTGGGGCTCCCCTCCACTTCCTGCTGCTTCCAGCAGGGGCTGTGCACCATGGGAGGAGCGTTTGGAGGTCCCCACACCCCTTCATACCAACAAATCCCACATATCCACACTCTGCCCCAACAACCCTCTATATCTACACCCCGCAAATACCCTATTGCCCCAACGCACCTAGCCACACCCTCATACAGCCCCCCACACCTCCCCATACACGCGCCCAACCACGCCCCATCCCCTGACATAATATATAAAAGTAAGACTTTAGTTTGGAGTTATTATGTATTCCAGAATCTATATATACTTTGCAAATACAAACCACAACAAAAATATTTTTTGTAATAAGATTAAAATACGTTATAGTAGATGAGTAACAGGGTGGCTTGTCAGGGCCAGGTCTCAGCCTCAGCCTCAGCCTGCGCACCTGTTTCTGGGCAGTCTGTCCAAACCTTTCCTGCCATGACTTGCTGTCATAATTAATTGGTGGAAAATGTGGGAAACTTACCATTTTTCTACCCTGATGCGCAGGGAGTTTTACATGACTCTGACCTTCCCTTATTGTGTCCCATGGTATCCAAAATATTGCAGTGCCTCACACCACAACTCGTGCTCAAGTATCTCACTGGAACTCTCACTCCCACTGAGCAGAAAGTCATTGTGCTGTCATTGGCAAGCTTATCAATATCATAAACATGGCCTCCGGTATTTGTAGACTTACCTGGGCTTTACTCAAATCAGTTTCTAATGTGATGCCCTTCAGGTTGCTCTCATGTTCCCTACTCAGCACACCCCAGTGCAGCCCGTCAGGTCCTCATATTCAGGCCTTACTCTACACAAAACATGACCAGGACTTTGGGTCATCCTTGCACACCCTCCTGTAGATGGTCCACTCTATACTGCAATCACTATGCCCCACACCGGGGCAACTGGTGTCTTTACCCCCTATGGACTCAGGTGTCTAGAGACATGCCTGGCCTTCACCTCTCCACAAGGGTCTTGCACTCCCTGGGTCTCACATGTCATGGAAATGTATCTGGAGCCCACTTCATACCAGGGCCTAGAACCCCATTGGCTCAGGTGTCATGACAATGTGCCTGGCCCTGACTCTACTACCAGGGTCTTGCACCCCATGGGCTTAAGTGTCCAGAGATGTTCCTGTCCCTGATCCTGGGTAGCACACCAGGGTGCGTTGGCTGGCGTTCTACCTGCCTTTTACTGGTGAGGCAACTGGCCTGGCATTTCTGGGGAGCTTATCTGCCATAAGGCACACCAAGCCATCCTTCCCCAGCAGCGTGCAGTTTCAAGTCATACCCAGGACCAGGAGCCTGCTCCCATTCCCAGTAGCTCCTGCCCTTCACTTCATGGTGTTTCACGAGCAGCAGCTCAGCTGGGTATTGTTGCTCCTTCAGCAGCTGGCAGCAAACTGTATCTTGTAAAGTAGAGCAACCCATAAATAATTTAACTGCTGCTTGAACGGTGTTTGTTTGGACCTAAAATGGCCACCTCATCAGAGCTGACCCGCACCTGCTGGCTTCCTTCTCCAGCCCTTAAAATGGCATGCATCATGAGTGCTGCCACAAGTAGGCACCAAGTGTGCCCTGCTGCAAGGTGTTTGACTTTTAGTATATGATTTGGTTTTTTTCTAGTTCCATGAGGCAACCCTTCCCTCTCAAAAAGTGTATTTCTGGGGGACAAAGGGATGGACTTCTGGTGGCAAAGGTAAGGGGTTCCGGGCAGGACTTCTGGTCCCAAGGTGGTAGCCAGGGGATGGGGCATATGTCAAGGGGTGGGGCTACCCTTGCAGTCCTCAACAGCTCACCAAAACTCACTAAGCGTTCCTCCAGCTGAAATAATTGCCAGCCCCTGGTCTCATGTCAATGAAGACTCTTATTGCTTTTTGCTACTCTGACTCTTTTTCTTGCTTTAATGCTACTGTCCATGTCTACATGTGCAAATAATGTACACAAATAAAATCCAGATCTTATTGCTCCAACTGGGGTCCATGTACTGGGAGGGTGGGGGAGGAACTGACTGAGGCATGAAGGTGCTTCAGTATGGGGCTTTAACCTGGTACCTCAGCTATCCCCTGCCCTGCTGCATGTGGAGCCCAATCAGAGCAACTCTGGGCCGGCCGAGGACCCAGGGCTGTTCTGCAGCAAATTCTATAGCAGCCTGCCAGCCTGGGGCTGCTCCAACCTGTCTGTGTGTGCTGCAGAGCAGGTGCCTGGGGCATGAAGGTGCTCCATTCTGGGGCTAGCTGGCAGGCAGCCCCCATGCTGGAGCCTTTTGTGCCCCTGCCAGCCCCATCACTATCTACACATGTGCTGCATTGCATGAAACAACACTGCCACAGTACTACTTCTGTTTACCCAGACTAGCCTGTGGAGGCATTTATTAGTCTACTGCAGCCTAATAAGGTCTCATGTATAGACAGTTATGTTTTACTGGACAGCTAATTAGTCCTCTCCCCAGCACATCTTGTGTAAATGTACCCACTGAGAAGTAAATGAGTGAAGACATAGCATTTAAAGATCATTCTCATGGCAGCACAGCCTATTATCAGTACACTCTTCTTCTATAGGCAGCTCCAGCAGTAATCTTTTTCTTGCTCTGAAGATAAGAGAAAAGTTCTGACTACATGTCTGCCCATTTGATCCTTAGTCTATCAGGATTGACAGGTACCAGTTGTTGTGGAGCCAGGGGAAAAAGTTATGTTATATATGTTGATCTACCTGGTTAGGACTAGAATAATTTATGAAGTGGATTATGTAAAGGATATAGCCAACAGATGGTACCACTAGTGGTAACAGCTTTCAGTGACTGCTGACCCAAATGGATTTCCAGTGATCTAGCAGTGAAAGGCTGTGTATCCAATTAATAATCTCTTGGGTACTTTATATGCATTGTTACCCATATGAGTAAGCCCTTTTTACTTCCTTGTTTAATAACTGTTCATGGCTTTTTATGTTTTTTAACAGTTGGATAATTGCTTTTGCTGGGAAGGAAGGCACCAGCAGCATTAAGCTCTTGAAGAGTTTCCCCAAAGATACTGCAGTCTGCATATATTCTGGTGCTTGTAAAAATTCAGATCACAACCAGTGTCATCAGCAGTTATTTAATTAGAAGGTGTGCTGCATATTTCTTTCCTGTATGCTTTGCTTTGCTTTATTATGGCTGTAACTTCTTAAAAAATCATAATCTAGTAGCAAAGGATAAAAGCAAAGTTTTCAGAAGTTTAAGGTACATCAACTAATTTTGAGAGGACCGAGATGGGTGGAAAGGCTTAGACAATATGGATGGAGTTGCATCTTTGCCCTTCCAAACAGTAGATGCTGTTGAGGCTTTGCCCTTTCCACAAAGCACTGCTGTTGAAATTAATACTTCTCAGAAAGATACTGCAGCATGGTAACCAGGCATTAGAAAACTGGAGAGAGCTTTGTGCTATCAAACCTTTAACATCAGACTCCCTACTGATAGACAAAGCACAACATGCTTTAAATAATGTATCTACCCCCACCCCTCACAAATCCTGTCAATATCATACTTCTATCCAACCAATATGTTCTCTACTTCTCCTCAATAATAATCAGTTCTCTAAATCCTTCTTAAAATGTGTATGTTCTTCATTTGAAGTACAAATGTACTTCATTTGTAAGTTCTGTGTTGTTCTATCCTAAATCCAAACCTTAGTATCTCTTGACCTGCCATATTTCTCTCTTTCCAGACTTCCTCAAGGTTTTTTCTTGAGTCTTTCTTCTTAGTCCTTTGTGAGCACAGTAGCTGTTCACAGCAGCTGTAGTTGTTTCGGTCTCTATAGCAGCTGGCTGGATGGTGCAGACGGTCCCATCTGCTGTCAGGGGAAAAGGCTCCTCTTTCTTTCTTGAAGGTAATCAGTCCGTCCATTTAGTGTTTGTGAACTGGTTGAAAGGAGTGTGTTGTCTGTTTGATGTATTAAGTCTGTAGGGTAAGCCTGTTCAGGTAAGGTCGTTTGGAGGAGTGAAAGTAAGGCTATAATAGGTGCAGGATTGTTGCTTAGTTGCATCCATTTTTCCTCCTGTTGAACTGTTAGTACTGCTGGTCTGTTGGCAGTCCCTTGAAGCCAAGGATGATGTCTGTCAGACTTGATGGGTCCTCAGGTGACTGAGGAGCCTGATTTTGGATTCACACAGACTTCAGCAATGTGGGCTTGTTGCACAGTGCAGTGGGATTCATGGGGGAGTGGAAAGTCTCCTTCCTGCCACCGTTCTGTCTCGGTATCAAGTTGTTGGGCCTCAAAGTGGCATGTACCTTGGTGGACCAGGTAGCACCATGCTGAACAGTCAGCAGTTTTCTCCTCCCAGCTGTTGGTACTTGAGTTCTACCTTGAGCCTGTCTTTGTACCGTTTTTCTTTGGCTACCCTTTGAGTGTTGGCCAACAGAGAGCTGGGAGAAGAGAATCTGGCAAGGGAGGCAGTTATCAAACATTCCAGATGCAGTGGCCTGTCCATCGGAGTTGATTTCTCAAGAGCAAGGCTTTGATGCTGGTGGATGCAGCTTCATGGAGGATGCTCATGCTGGTCTGGCAGTCTTCCCATTTGGTCCCTAGGATTTGACTCAAGCACTGCCAGTGAAAATTTCCAAGGCTCTTAATGTAGTGTTGGTAGATGGTCCAGGTTTCACTACAGTAGAGGAGGGTGGTCAGCATGACAGCATTATAAACCAGGACCTTTGTCAACTTCCAAAGGTCTCTATTTTTGAAGACACTTTGTCACAGCTTGAAGAAGGTGGCACTGGTGCAGTTGACCCAGTGCTGGACTTCTTCATTGATGGTAGCCCATTGAGTGACGTGGCTGCTGATATGGAAAGTGCTCCACATACTCCAGAGCCTCCCCATCTACAGAGATAGTGCAAGGGATGTTCAGCTGGCCTGGGAAGGGTTGGAGGGAAACCTTCATCTTGGTGACTTTCAGGAACAGGCCAAGTCTGTTATATGAAGTGTTGAAGAGATCTAGTTTCACTTGTATATCCTGTGCAGAGTGAGCCATCACACAAAAATTGTCTTCAAGCTGAAGGTCATGGATGTCCTTGGTGGTGAGTTTCATTTTTGCCTGGAAGCGCCCAGGATTAAAAGCTTCCCATTCAGTTGATACAAAATACTAACACCAGATTTAGATCATCTCAGATGAGGTGGATGATGATAGCCAGGTAGATGGTGAACAAGGTGGGGGTGATCACGCAACCTTGTTTGACCCTGGTCTGGATGTGAAAGGCATCAGTTTCAGATCTTCCACTTAGGATGGTGGCAGTCATATCATCATGCAGGAGTCTCAGCATGGTGACAAACTTCAGTGGGCAGCCAAGGCATTAGTATGGACTATTTTATGCTCCTACCCCAGGGGAATGGGAGCATTGAATGGTGGTTTCCATTCAACAACTTCAGCTGCCAGAGCTCAGTTACAGTCTCTCTGAGACTTTATGAAAATAAGGCTGATCTTACCATTTGTAGAATTAATTTTTATCCTGTCTCCTGTTCTACCACTTTGCTTGTGACTGGTTTGAGAATTGGGGAGGATTGGTAAGATGATTATTTGGGATACACAGCAAAAATAACTACTTGACTCTCATGTATAGGCATCAACTTTTATTTTAGCTGGGACTGGGGGCTAAGATGATGGATATGTGGAAAGTTTTACACATTTCAGGTGGCAGCTCCCTTTCCAAGCAGGGCCAGGGCCACTGGAACCCCAGGTACTCAGCTGCTCTACTTTCATGTAGCATGTCTTATATTCATCTCAATCTCTTGCTGAGTGAGTAGAATGTGACGGCCTTTTTCTTCTATCCTAAGTTTTTATTTATGTCTTCAAGGTTCTCTATGAAGTGTTAAGTTCTAGAAACTTAGTTTGGTTTAAAAACAAAAAGTAAGATTAAGGTACAGAGGATCACAAATAGCTAAGTGGCAGGTTGGGGAATATTTCTAGAGCACCCCAGCGCTCAACTCCTAGTATTCAGGGGTTCTTTGTATTATTAAAAAATCTTCACAACAGTCATTCTTTGGTACCTTGTGTATGTATGAAGGCTTCATCAGATATCACCAGGTGGTAGCTTTTTGTCTTCCTCCATACCTTAGAATGTATAACTTAATTACATTTGCATGCTCAAGACAGATCTCTTTTTCTTTTTTCCTTTAAAATGAATGATTGGGATTTTTTTTCCTTTCTTGAATAACTATGCTGCGCAGCCATACCAGTCAGCCAACACAGGAACGTTTGTTTTTCTTTCTGCAAAATTCTTCATTTGTAAGTTTCTTACTTTCTTCCTTTTTATTTTTTGTCATTTGTATATTGAATTAAATTGTTGAGGGCTTCTTTTCCCTGGGTTTTTATTTTATTTTGTTGTTTTCTTTCCAGTAACTTAAACTAAACTATTTAGAAGAGCCCTTGTTAAAAAAAAAAAAAAAAAAGGGGCTGGGCTGTGAATTACAAGGTACCAAATAGTTACTGCTGTGAAGATTTTTGAATAACAGGAAGAAGGACACTGACTTTTGTTTATTAGGAGTGAAATGGGGAGCCCTTGATTTAAAATGCATACAGTACTTTCTGTATTTGTATTCCTCTGTACTTGCTCCTAAACATTCGTGAAGTACAAATTGTCCCGAATGAGCATATGTTTTGCTTTCTTCAGCACAGCTTCAAAAATCCCCGCAGACCTGCAGACTGCACTGGCAAAGAATCTCCTTCCGATTTCTGCTGAAATATCTTGTAGAAGGGAAGCTCATTTGGAATTTTAAAACAGGGCTTAGTCATGCAATTCAGTTACAAAACAACAGGAAAAGAAAAATCCTTCGTGAAAGCAGAATATTGTTCTTCTTCTATTCCTATCGGCACAGATATTTTTTTTTCTGATGTATCTACTTCAATTTCACATGTTTCTGATTAGGATAGGTTGTCAGCATGGTTAACTGGAAAATGACCTGAAGCTTGAAATTCTAGCTGCATCAAGTTCTTGTATTTTAAAGGTGGCACCTGGCAATTAAACATTCAGGTATTGAAAGCATCTTTTCTCTGACTTTCAGAGAAGAGGATAAATAGTTGTAACATTACCAGTGCTATTGGTTTGTGTGCTGGTGGTGCACTGTGATGGCTTAGACATAATTTTAAGGTGTTATATAGCTTGCCTCTTGGAATCTGTGCACAAGTTTTCCATTGACTTCACTGTACTTTAGATCTGGTACTATTATATGTGCTTAGTTTTAAGCCAATGGAGCTATTCTTTCACTTACAGGGTACATCCACACATTCATTAATATGCTTTAGGTAATGCACATTAAATTTAGTACCTCTATTGTGAGGCACTAGAAAAACGTGAATTAGCCTGTTTTAATGCTCATTAGCTAAAGAGCACGGGGTTTTTCTGTGACACTTTAATGTACATTAAAATAGGCTAATGCACATTAAAGTACATGTGTTGACACACCCACAGATAAGCACATATTTAAGCTTTGCAAGATTAAAGCTTTGAAGAATGACATGAAAACAAATAATGTTCACTTAAAAATACCATTAGATGCTTGTTGGCTTAACTTTATTAGCTCTGCTATACTGATTCAGGAGTGCATCACACCTGGTACCAACAGTAGTCTGGGTCTTATTTTAGTACATGGGTAAGAATGTCTCAAAGAAAGACTTTTATAATGGACATGAAATGCTGTGACTAACTCAACACACACTTGTTCAAGCAGAGGTGTGATGAGCTCCTTAGTCACCTTGGCAGAGGTACGTGGGGTTTCCAGAGGCATACTTGGGGCTCCAAGTGGTCTCCAGGACCCAGGGGGTAAAAGCAGAGGAACTCTGGGGTACCAGCTGCTGCTACTTCAGCTTCACAGAGAGGGGAAGGAGACAAAAGAAGGAGAGCCAGGGCAGTGTTATGGTTCCAGTAGTCAAAGTAGAAGGTGTCTTCCCCAGCCAAGTCAACTCTCTTGGTTGACCCTCACCGGCAATACTAAATGCTATGTTTGGCAAAAAAAGACACTCCTAATTCAGTGTGTGTATGGGGTTGATGCACCCACATCCTCACACCCTCTCCCTCCCCCTCCACCCCAAAAACTGAGCCTCCCTGATCACTGCCTAGCTCTTAAACCCATTCCACAGTGTCAGAGCCTGTAGCTACGTTAATTTTGGCACCCCCATGGCCCTGCTTCTAGCACTCCGCTTTGTACATTGAGCTTTACTTTAAGTGCCCCTGCTGCCATTTTGAAGCACGGGGACACTAATACAGGAGACACTGCAATGTTTTGATTAGAACAGCTCCCAGAGCCGTTCTAACTAAAACACTGCCCCGCTCCACCCCTTGAGCACGTGTAAAAGTGCCCAAAATTTTGGAAGAAAATGTCTAAGTGTTAGAACTTTTGTTGTCAGATCCCGAGACTTTCCTTGTATCTGATATTTTTCTAACAAAAAAGGAAGGGTGTTAGTTCAGCTTGTTTGAGATCGCCTATGTTTGTGTCCCTGTGGTAAATTCTGACTGTTTCCTGCCATATCTTGATTATTTCTCAATGTTATTAGTCAGGAGGTGTTATTCTCTCTTATTTATTTATTTTTTACCAGCAATCTACGTGGGGATTTATGGGGTCTCTGGAAACTCCTTTAGATGATGTCAGTCATGGATTGGCTCACAAACTCATTTGGATTAATCACCTTTTATTTTTATTTGTTGTTTGTTTTTACAGCTATGACCAATCCACAGCTAAACAGGCTGTGGTTATTGAATGCTGTTCAGGTACATCTGCAATTTTTTAGTTCAGGACTCTTTGGCTTACTAGCCTCACCGTCATACAGTATATAAATTGGATTAATTAAGATTAAGCAGTCATACTAAACAATGAAATGACATATATATGCACTGTCTCCTGGAGAGATCTCATCTTTCTATGTCTCTCTACATGCTCCTGTCTGTTTAAGGTCAAGAGAGTAACCATTCCTCAGGCTGTCTGCCCCATGAACACATCTTGAGCCCGACTGACTCTATAATGTCCAAATACAATTTAAAAAAATCAGAAAAACACAAGTTTTGACCTGTCAGTTATTTTCTCGCTGCCACCTCTTTGGAAATCACTCCACTGTTTTTCCCTTTGTTTGAAGTGGACTTTCTCCTCTGTCAACTCTTGAACCAACTAGACCTGGTTTAGTCTTTCCCTTCCATCCAGACTGGTCTTCAAGGTTATCTCTCCTCCAGCAGTCTCCTTTTTTATTTTTTATCCCATCCCAGCTTTCCATTCTCTGTGCTGCCCCACCCTTCTTGGGGTTTGCCAGTCTTAGAGGAGCAGCAGCATCATTCCCCTTCTTTCACTGCTTTTTACTCCCTCCTGCTCTCGTTTTTCGTCGCCGGTGTCCCTCTTTCAGCTGGTGTATCTTCACAGGTGTCTTCACACGTTCTCTGGGGGCAGAGGAGGGCACTTTAATTAGAATGGCTCTAAGAGCTACTTGAATTAAAGCGCCTGCAGTTTCTCAAGTATTCAGTATCCCATGCTTCATAATGGTGCTGGAGTATGTTAACTAAAGCTCATTGATCAAGCTTTAGTTAAAGTGCCCCATCTCCATTTTGAAGTGTGAGGATGCTGAACAAACAAGATGTGGACACTGCTGGATTGCTCTGACTAGCACGCTTCATACACTGTAAATGCAGCGTGTTGGAGCAGCATCCCCACATGTCTACAGGCACCCTAAGTTTCTACCCCTTTTGGTTGTAAAGTTCAGAACTGTGAAATAAATCAATTCTAAAGGCCTAGAAACCAAAGAGAGACTAAAAGAATTCCATATAAGTCACTGGGTCAAAAATTATCTTCTTTTTTTTTAAACTCCAAATATCCTTTTGTGGGGGAATGGGATAACAAGAGCTCGTATCATGATTATCAATGCTGTGGTTGGCAATATCAACTGATTCCATTAAAATTCATAGCTATGAAGTCAAACTTCACCACAAGGAAGTCAGTCCAGTGAAAATGCTGGTAAATAGATCCTTGAGAGAATGATTTAACAATTTTATTTGTACATTTGTAGTTGAACCAATGAAAAGTTCATGTAGTGGTTGAGAAGCATCAATAAAATAATGTTTTCTGTATGTGAAAGTCCTGAACTGCAAAATCATAAACAAATATGAAACTTTGAATATGCCAGTAGTTATGCCAACTCCAACTGAGATATTCACCATACCTTATGCACAATTGGGTGTTCATTTAAAAAACAAAGTGGATAATATTATCCTAAAACATGTAAATGGTAATAATTTTATACAGTGTATAATGTGGAGGAACTGAACTTGTTCTAAGGGAAGGTGTACCCCATGTCTTACAACAGGGCTGACTGTCTCACAGCTGCTCATGCAACCCATGAGGGGTTAACTTGGGGCCACCAGACTGCCACTTCCCCCCATTGCTCTTTTTGTTACTGCTGGGATCTTCACTCTCCTCCCTCTTGCCTCTGCTCCCTGCCAGGACAGCTGGTTCATTGGCAGAGGGTTATGGGGTGTGTAGCCCTGGCCACCCTGATGTTGGATAGCCCTGTCTTGTAGAATAACAGGGCACCTCTTAACAGTTTTCTTGATCTGCCTTCATGTTCCCCTGTAACTAGATGGAAATTGTATTTTACTGATCACTGAGAACTTTCTTATGGCTCTGGATTTTAACCCTGATTTTTTTTAATACAGATATCTTGGGGAAAAATATACATGGTATATATGAGATGACTTCCCCCCCACAAACCCCTTCCCCCGCAAACAAACAGTGTTTAGATTTGAATTTACCTTATTGTTCCTAGAGAGGATTCCTCAGAAACAGGATTATGGCATTTTTGTGGACCAGTGAGAAAAAAGCATTTATTACTGTTGCCCCTGTGATGGACAACATGAAAGCACTTTAGTTCACAATGCATTTGATATGGCCCCTTCCAGAAGCATTATAATCGTTTAGATCCTGGTCAGAATTGATACCATGCAAGTCTCAATTTTTGTCCCAGTGGTCTGCATCCTGTTACAATTTGTCAATAAAGAAAATGAAAAATGGTTTGCAAGATATATTATTATATTATTCATAAAAAGGCTAGAGAATTCACATTCATTTTATGTACTTCAAAAATACGTTTCCTGTGGAACTAGCAGTGTCTAATGATAATCTCTTGGGTTGCAAAAATGCTGCTGTGTTATATTTAGCCAATGATATAGAGCTGTATAAGTGTTAAAATGTGACCAGAAAAATTAGCTGAGTAAAGGAGCTTTCTAATAGCAATTATATGTACATGCATTTTTAACACATCCCATCATTATAGAACTTAGTAACATTCATAGGACTAGAAAACAGTTTCTGTATATAAACTAGATATTGAGTACATGGGTTATATGTCCTTGAACTAAGAAGATAGAGTAATGAGAAGCTATCAGAATTGGCATTCATTTCAGTACATTGCCTTTAATGGGTATGTGAATTTGAATAATGAATTCACATTGAGTGTGGACATACGTTTAACTCTGATCTTTCGGAGAAATCCAATCCCAAAACTGCTAGTATTACTATTACCCAGAGATTCAAAAGTAGGTCAGGTAAGGTAAGCCACACTTTTTGTCACATTAACTACTAAGTGCTTTTTTAACACATTGCAATGAAAAGAGCAGCCTATCTTCAGATTTGCTTAGGGGCACAAGGAGGAAAGGAAACAGAACGCACACTTCTAAATAAAAATCAGTTAACTGTAATAGTTGTGTTGTAGACTATTTGACTGCTGGTACACGTGTCTGTTGCAGTATGCACTTCCTGCCCTGAGTTTCCTTGCAGGCCTAGTTAACCTTTAGAAGAAGTGCAACAGCTAAGTTAGGAAAATTTCTGAAAAAATATTGGTTAATAGATATTTGCTTTTCAGGAACTGTAGAGTTCTTAGCATTCCAGGGTTGTGCTTGAATAGAATGAAAGACAGTAGTAATTTTTAAAGTCAGTCTGGAATTTGTTTTTCCTACTTATAATTGTTAGCTGTCTAATAAGAAGCAGACTTTTTGGTTCCTTTTCCAGTATCTCATTCAATGTGTTTTACATTTTAAAGAACTAATACACTTTTTCTGTCTTACCACTTGTTAGAAAGTTGTTTAGGAAGAGAGGAAAGATCTTTGCTTTGATGTATTGTGAACAGGCTGATGTGAGCTTGAGGGATTAGGGTTTGAGTTACTGGGCCTGCCATCTGGGAGAATAACTTAATTCTGTTTTTTAAGACCTGAAAGACCCTGGGGTCAGTGCAGCTTGACAGAAACATTTACCAGGATTCCAAGGTGAAAGTACCTCTCTGGAGTTCCAGCTTTATTTGTAGGTTGGGTTGGTTTGAAACAAAGTAACAGAGTCCTAATTGTATGTATCAACTCAAAATCAAACTGGAGGCTAGCAAACAATAAGGTTTTGCATGCCACAGTTCTGTTCTTTGGCTTCTAGATGGTAGGAGGCTCTCAAGGGAATTCTTCCTGTCTTCCTTCTGCATTTGTTTTAATGCAATGAGGCCAGCTTTCTTCTCCAGATGAATAGGTTTAGCTATTATGATTCAACCAGACAGCAGGGAGAGAGACTCCCTACTACTCATCACAAGTTTTCCTTTCAGAAACTCATGAAAAACAGTGATTGTCTGCATCACAATTCAGTATAAACCTGTGCCAATACCCTGCTAGTTGTGACTGAATTGATGGGCAGGCAGCATTGGCTCACTAAAATATTACACTGCTTTAACTGAGGTTTTAGCCAGTTGTATACAAATATTTTTCTATCCTAAGTTAATTTTCCAAAAAGAATCCCAGAGAGCCTGGGCATCCCTAAAATGCCCTCTGCCAGTGACTTACAACTTTTGGATAAATAATTCAGTATATTGTTACAGAGGAATAAAATACAATTGAAGCAATTTATAGTATATAGACCAGGGATGGGCAAAATGTGGCCTACCATATTTTCCAGCCCACCATGCCATTCTATCCAGTCCGTGGGACCCCTAAAAAATGTAGAAAATTAATATTTGTCTGATAGAAGGACCCAGGGAAGCCCAGCGGGCTCCAACAACAGTGGTGCCTGCCTGGCCCAGACCCCCAGCCAGGGTTTCTGGGCTGGGAGCATGTGGTTGCCCTGATGTGGGAAGCTCAGGTAAGTGGGGGCAGGGGGACCCTGGGCATGGAAGGAGTGTTTGGGGGGAAGCGGCCCCTCCCCACCCATGTCCAGTGTCCTGTGCTACAGCTGCTTGCAGCCCACATGGGGTGCCTTTGCCTGCTCTGGACAGCCCCACGTGGGCTGCTAGCACCTGCAGCACAGGGCATTGGGCATGGGGCAGGGAGGAGCTGCTCCTCCCCCACACTCAGTTTTTCCCTGGGCTCGTTCCCTGCACGGAGAAAAGTGGCCCCTCGCCCACCCCATGGCTGGTGCCCTGCACTGCAGGTGCTTGCAGCCCATGTGGGCTGTCTAAAGCAGGCACAGGGAGCCCCAGGCAGGCTGCAAGCAGCTGCAGTGCAGGGCGCCAGGCATGGGGCAGGGAGGGGTTGCTTTCTCCCCCTGCTTCCCCCACACCCAGCACCACCTTGTAACCTGGCCCTATTGCTAGGCTGGCAGTAGGGAGTGTTCCAAACTGAGCGCGGGAAAAAGTGGCCCCTCACCCACCCCATGGCCAGTGCCCTGTGCTGCAGCCACCTGCAGACCACATGAGGCTGCCTGTGCCTGCTCCAGACAGCCCTGCATGGGCTGTGAGCACCTGCAGCACGGGGCACTGCCCATGGGGCAGGCTAGGGGCTGCTTTTCCTTGTGCTCAGCACCAGCTTCTTCCCTGCTGGTGAGCAGGGGCTTGGGGATGAGCACTGCCCCCTGCCTGTACCACAGGGCTGGGGGGCACAGGGTGTGAGTGGGTGGGGAGCCAGTGGGAACATGGGCCTGCACAAGTGTCCCGGGGCCAGTATCAGTGGGGCCCAGTATCAGTGGGGCCCAGGGTAGCAGGAGCACAGGGTCCCAGCTGGTAGGAGCTCTGTGGAGCTGGGCCAGCTCCCCCCTCCCTGCTGGTGCAGTCTAGCAGGGCTCCACAGTCCCTTGCTGGCCTGTGCCCTGCTTTGGGCTCTACCGGTGCTGACCCTGGGACACTGGTCCTAAGATGTTGACCAGGGGGTGGGGCACATGTCAAGGGGCGGGGCACCTGTCAAGGGGCAGGGATACCCATGCAGCCCTCAACAGCCTGCCAGAACTGGGTAAGAGGCCCTCTGCACAAAATAATTGCCCGCCCCTGATATAGACTGTTCACGTTACAGAAATAGGATTCCTTGCTTTGGCTTATGAATATATTAAGTTCAACTATGATTTAGTAATGACTAACTGTGGCTAGTTAATAGGCCTGTGTGAATAGGGAAGTATTCGTTTCAGATTTGACTGATTAGGAGGACAGTGATTTGATTTAGAGATTTAGATCTCTGTCCTGAATCAATTCAGCTGAATCAGCTTCAGAAGCTTTGGCGCTGATTTGGAGAGATTCTGTGATTTCATTTGGCCGGGGAGAGGCAGGCACAGCCAGGTGGCTCTTCCAGCTGTGGCTGCCTCTTCCTGGGTGGGGAGAGCCATGGAAGAAGCCCCCATGACTGCCCTGCCCAGCCCCATCCCCTGCCTGGCCCCAGCCTGGTCCCGGCACTTATTAAAAACAACACCCCAAACTCACCGGCTGCAGAAGCAGCAATCAGGGGCCTCCAGGAACTTGTGGCAGAGCCTCCCCACCTGCAGCGCAGAGCAGCTAGGAGGCAGCAGGGATCTCTGCCCCGGTGGGGGGAGCCACAGAGGCTATGCCCTGGTGCCTCTTGCCCAGATGACATGGGGGGGCCATGGGATGTGGGTGTGGCAGCTTTGGGAGTGGGGGATATGCCCCACTGCCACTTGCCTCCTTCTGCATGGAGCAAGCCATTCCGACATCCCACCCCCTACCCCCACCTTGGTTGGGCAAGCAGCAGCAGGGCAGAGCCCCCATTCTCAGTACTGCCACACCTACATCCCCCACCCCTCTGTCCCCCTCCCTGAATAATCCACTCTCCCTCCCCGACTGGGCAGCTTATCCCAGATCCAATCCCTCCCTCCCCCATATCCCTTCCCTCTCCCCTCCTCGAACCCCAACAAATTTAACAGCTGGAGGCAGCTGTCAGCTGCCTGTTTAGTATATGGCCGAATCTCCAAATTGGCCAAATCTTTTCTGAAGCTTTTCTGAATCAATATGGAGGCTTTGAATTGATTTGGAACTTTTACTTGGTCTCCTGATTCGATTTGGATTCAGAGATTTGGTCTCTGAATTGGGCGAAATCTCCTCCGAATTGAATCAGTTACCGAAGCTTTATGCAGTACTATTGGTTAATTCAAAATCTTCTCTATCAAATGGTCTAAAATGGATATTCGTAGCAGTCTCTCTCAAAAAAAGCTGGGTAAGGTATTAAGTGTTTAGGGTGAAGGACAGAATATTACATGTAGTTATAGTGGCTAGGGTCAGAAATTACACACAAACTGGTATAAATGATTGGAAACTGGTTCAAATTTGTAACACAATAGAAGTTTAGTGCACATAAACCACTTCCAGAATGGCTGAAACCGGTTTAAGATAAATCTGCACGGATGTGGTATCAGACAACTGATTTAGGTTATTGAACTTCTGTCCCAAGTCCCCTCTCCCTCCCAGAGTCTATGTAATTCACAGACCCCCAGCATCCCAGGCTGTTTTGCATCTTCCCCACAAACCTCCCCTTGCAGGGTGGGTGGGCTAGACTTGCCCCAAGGTGTCAATTCCAGCTGAACAGGAAGACATACTCTAGTACCCCACAGCTTCTGGCTTGCACCACTACAGGCATGTAGCTGCATTTCTGGACTCAGAAGTGAATGTCTGTTTTCTTTCTTTATCAGTTCAATCTGTGTAGTTTAGACCAACCTGCAAAGATTGAATCACTTCAGTCTTGGGCTTCTTAACTGTCTGTAGTTAGCCCCCATGGGCTGTAATGTAGAGGGACTAGGAGGAGCTGTCTGATCTTTATTACTGCCCCCTGCAGCTTCATATCCCTCTCTCTAATGGTGTATAGGACCAGGGACTCTACCTTCATTTTACATTTAAATACTAGGAAATAACACATCCTTTTAATCACATTTGATATTCCAGTTCTCCCAACCACAGTTCATATTAGAATGAGGCATCAGCATAGCATAAAATGTCATAAAAGTTCTAGAGGAATTTTTAAACTTGCTACAGCAAATAGAGGGGCATATCTTCAACCTGCAAAACAAATCCTGTTCTGAAAACAAGCTAGATAAAAGGTTTGTTATGGTAAGCAGTGAATAACTGAAATAAGGTTCATGTAGATGCTGTCCAGCTGAGGTGGGAGGTACATTTGGCCCCAAACACACAATTATAACAGCAAAGAAAAACAAGTGGGAACTTAGACTGAAGAAACTAATTAACCTACAAACATGGGTTTAGGAACAGCTTACTTGCCTTAATAACCACTATTTTCTAGCATATTGTATTGCTCTCTGGATTAAAGATGAAAAGGGTGATTTATACTTGATAATCTATTATAACAGAAAATTGAAAGAAACTTTTGTTTTCTAGGCAGAGAGCTCTTTTATTTCCATCTCCCCTGTGTGTTGACATGCCTTTCTGAAGGCTAATATAAAAATCATAGATCTATGGATACTGGGGAAGAAGCTGAAGCATTTGCACTGGTGGCACACTACTGGGAGTATAGAAAAAGAAGTAAATTAGATTTCTTTAAGGTCCATATTTCTTCCTAAATGTCATTAATTTCATTGAGAGAGTGGCATTGCCAAGCAAGTACCTGTCTACCATACCTTTGTAGAATCTATTGTACATTTACAGTATTATGAACATTTGTGTATAGGCAAGATGCTATCTCTGAACTCAACTTGATTGGAAGTTGTGCTTAGTCCATGAGGCTGCAAGTCGCAGCTGGGATGGTACCTTGTCTCTTAGAGACACGAGATAGGGAGATGGGTAACAGAGCAGAGTGGATGACAGTAAATGAAAGAAGAAGATAGGAAATAAACTTGTGCTAAATATAGCCTCAAGGGGCTGTAAGATGATTGACACCACTGCAGTGGTTGCATAAAGGTGTTCTATTATCATAAATTGCGATGATGGGAACATTGCAGTGCAATGTCAAAATGTTCCTTTCCAATTATTTTAGACTTTTATGAAAAAGTGGTGTTCGCAGGCTGACTACTGCTGTTTTACAATATAGCCCAGATACCATAAAAAAGCAAATATGGTTGGCAGTGTGTGCTCCTGTAGAGTCTTTTTCAGATAGTAAAGTGTCTCCTTAAATATACTTTGAAGTACAATAGATGGTGGCTTTCTGTTAAAAACAACATAGTCAATGTTGTTTTGACATGTTTAATTGTGGCATCAATTAGTAGAATCAATTAAGAATTGAAGAGAAGTTACTCTATTCAGTATACAGCAAAACAGCTTTCAATGATTAGATCATTCAATGACCTAAAATTAAAATATTGTTCTTTCTGCTTGTACTGATATATTTTTATATCAAGTTATTGTTCAAGGGAACAAAACATCCTGTTTGTCACTCAGACATGGTAGGCACTTTTACATGTGCTCTGGGATAGGGCAGGGGTGGAGATTTTAATTAGAATGACTCTCATGAGCTACTCTAGTTAAAATGCCCACAGCATCTCATGTATTCGGCTTCCCATGTTTCAAAATGGGTTGGGGGCACGTTAACTAAAGCTCATTCTATGAGTTTTAGTTAAAGTGACCATGCTACCATTTTGAAATGTGGAATGCCGAATACATGAGACGCTGCAGCATGCTGGAACGTTCTAATTAAAAACAGTACAGAAGGCTCATTATTCATCCTGCTCAGATGCATTCTAGTTGAAACACATTGGAGCGCATATAAAAGTGCCGTATGTCGCAGAAGAGGGTCCAGCTGCTGCTTTACATGAAGCAAAAAATTCTCTAAGTAAAAGCTGCATTTACACTATACTCTGTTAGTGGGGGAGGTATCAGAACCATGATATTGAACTGATTTGTGCTAACCATAAATTTGCTAGTGGATTATTTTTGTCCAGTCTGTTAGAAACATTATTCTTGGCATAACTTTTGAACAATGAAAACAGATTTTATAAGATTTCCAGTGAATATAGTGGGAAAAGTCTGTTCACAGATTACTTGTGTCCAGTGAAAACAACAACAAAAGGCAGGGAAAGGGGAAAAAAAAAACCCCAAACAATAAAAGAAGTGGGAAGAAGAAACAAAACATACAAAACTTGAGAGTAGTGATGGTGTAATGAGCAGTGGGTGTCTGGGCACCAGTGTTGGGAGCCCACTTTAGAGGATATTTGAGAACTGCAGTTGCCACAGCTAGCCCAGCCCCTACCACCTCTGCTGGTGCTCAGGGTGCAGACCCTAGTTTTGTTATGCCTCTGATTTAGACACACATTATTTAAAAAAAAAAAGGGGGGAGAATTGAGGAAGCAAGAGTCAGTTCTGAAAAGGGGTAGAGAGGGGGGAGAAACAACAGCTCCTGTATAAACAAAAAATATAAATGATAATAGGGAGAGAACTACAAAGAGACAAATATGGAAAGATGTGAACTGGAAAGGAAGCAAAATAATCTATATTTTGGGAGAGGTGAAGCAAAGATATTAAGAAAATTAAATATAGGCTACAGAAAGAGGATACAAACAGAAGAATACTAAATGAATAGAGAATGAAAGGAAAAGGCAAGCAAGGAAAGATGGTTTACTGAACCCTAGAAACTGCACAGGAGTCAAAAGAAAGGTTTTCAAATGTATACAAGGCATTCTGTGGTGTTACAGTCACAGGCCAATGGGTTGAGATTGGGTGAGCAAACATTAAGGTACCTACACTTAGAATATACATAACAGATTAAACAGTGACTCAGTGATAAAACCCTTCAGGGACAAATAGCAAGATAACAAATAGGAAATATTAACAACGTGATGCAATGCACTAAAGAAACCTTTAGCCCTCCCTTAACTCCAAGGGGCTCTCAAACCAGTTTTTATTCTAAAAGAACACTCAATTACTGTGTAGCCAGGTGCCGCATTTGCCCTGCTGCTGTGGCTGGCAGTCAGCCCTGCTGCAGCTCCTAGGTATCACCATGCATCTCATTGGCTGCTGCTTTCATTTCTCTCTTTCTCGCAAGCTGTTTCTTTTTGTGCAATCCTGACTCCCTCTCCTCTTCCTTCCTCTTTCACTAGCAGCCTGCTGGGAATAGTAGTTCCTGCCAAATTATTATAGCCCATTACAATGGAAAGAGACAGATGAGACAGAGGTGAAAGATAGTTGTGGTGGGGCAGATCCTCTAGTTGGTATCAGTTAGCAAATCTTTAACTTCTGTCGGCCTTTAACAGTTAACATAAACAGAGGGCTTGTTCCAGGATCCTGTGTCAAAGCTACACAATGCAGTCAAAAGTATAGCTGTAACCTATGTAGACATATCTAAACTAGCTTTCAAGTAGCTAGTCTGGGATTTGTTAGCAGTTTAGCAACATGGATTAACTACAGTTACTTCCCTAGTGTCCTAGAGATTTTTCAGCTCTTAATGAGTTTAATGCTGCTGCAGTTATGTTGTTAGCAATGCCCAAACTTGGATAAAAGTAATGTGGATGTGTCTACAGAATATGCCATTACACCTTTTAACCAACATATTAATCTACTTCAGTTTGCTGGGAGCTTCTTGAATTGATATACTAAGTTAAAAGGGCTGTTTTTTTCAAAACTTAATTTGTGTTTCAAATTATCATGAGAGATGCCTAAAGAAGATATTCAAGTGCTGGAGTGCCACACTTGCATTTTAATTGACTTGCCAGCTTGCCTTGGACATCTGAATGTCTAAATAAAGTATGGAAGTCAAGCATCCCATTAAACATGCCCATGCTTTATAGGCAATGACAGTACTAACTTAAGAACTCTCAAGTGACAAGTAGACCATTCACTTTGTCCATTTCAGAAGCTGCAATTAATGTTAGGTTGTTGTGAACAGGGACTGGCTATAAATGAGGTCCGGGGAACAGAAAAAGAGCCTGTGCTGAGAGAACGCCGTTTCCAGAGTAGCTGTTCCTTCAAGATACAGGGGCCCGGACGGGCATGTGTGAAGAGAGAGGACAGAGCGAAGGTTCAGTAAAAGAGAAATCATGGGAAACAGATTGAGATGGGGAAATCCTTGGGACCGGTTCTGCCTGAAAGAGAGGACATATCTGGAGAAGAGAATCTGGAATCCCTATAGAACTAAGGTAATTCTTGAATCTCTCAGAGAAGTAGCGGAATGAAAACTGAAACCATAAGAAAGTTGCTGAGCATACTCATCAGTTCACAAAGGGCAAGTTCATTCTTATCCTGTTCCATTTTACTTGCTTTTGTTAAATTTAATTGGGGCTGATGGTGCTCTGGGGGTGTGTTGGGGAGAGGAAGAGTCCGAGTCCAGGCTGTTCTCACACCCACACAAGAAAGAAATGGGGCAGATGGAAGAACTCATTAAGATAATATCTCCCCATGAAATGAAACAAAGGAAGAAAGAAAAACACTGAAAGCAGTACTCCTGTTCAAGAAAAGAAAATATAAAACATTCTGAAATGGACTTTGCCTTGTTGTATAAATGTTGTTCTGGTGTTGAATAAATGCAATGAAGTGGGGATTTTTTGAAGTAAAAACAAAAGCATGTAAAATAGTTTGGAAGAGTCACAAGCTGTATGGATGTTAATGGATAGGGGCTGTAGGAAGAAAAAAAATTAATAAGAAAGAATTGATCAACTGTACATGAATTGGATTCAATTGGATTAAAAAAATCTTGGGTGTTGTCTGAGGGAGTTAGAAGAGAGGGGATAACTCTAATAAAAATCTAATCACTGTCGGTGTCCTAATGCATCAGTAATACCTCCCAACTGATAACACAAAATTAGAATTAAAATCAAGACATGGCAGGAGAGAGTTGGAAATAACACGGAAGTACACACATCTGGCAATTAGGGAGATACAAGCAAAATTTAAACCGTTGACTATCAAGGGAAAACCCCCCAGTTTATTCAAAGGTTTGTATTCAAAGGTTTTTTGTTAAGGATCTTCTCAAATATCATAACAAATGAAAAAAAGAGGGTCAGAAGCTTTTGGGGACTTTCCAGCTCCTGCTAGGTATCTATCCACAAAAATGTAGTGAATGCAATTTATCTAGACTGCACTTTTGGTCTGAAACGCTGGATAAACAGGAAACTTGTTTCAAGAGCATGTTTTGTTCAAGGACAGAAAGACCCAAAAGCTGATAGTTTAAAGTATTTTATCTCTTTTGTAAAGGTCTAAGTGTGTTCTTCCTAAGTGTGAATTTACTTTTACACCTAAGGGACCCCTACAAAACCCAAATCAATAAAAAATGACATTTTTATCTGAGTATTGTTCAGGCCCTGTACCTTTGTTTAAACTTCAAAAGTTCTAAACAAATACAAGTATTAAAGATTGCAAAATGTTAAAAGCTTCATTGTTATGTAAAACGTTACACAGAACAAACTTACACTGTAAAACAAGTTTAATTGGTCTTGCAAATGTCAAATACTATGTTCTATATTGTTCACCACCAGCTAGTGACCTCTATTTACTGTCTATGTATATAAAAGTACAGGACACTTTTGTGCAGACATGGAAAATTTATATTACTGTTGGCTTAAGTGCATATTTCAGGATTTATGAAATATGCAAGAATGACAGCACTGAATACATAATTGCACCAAACAAAAGCCACTAGGCTCTACTTCAGGGTATTCTATGTCCTATCTCCATTTTACCATTCGTCTTTCATTTTCTACTGAGTTGTCAGCTTGGGCATTTGGTTGGCTATAAAGCCAGCTTCTGTCACCTGCCTGTTAAAAGTAATGTTTCTTTATGCTGCTAAGAAGCTCCATTTTATAAATGGAAAAAGACTGAGAGACCAGGAGGGAAGTGACATCCAAGTTATGTAGCAAAGCCATTTTAGAACCAGTCGTTGAACCTACATCTCTTAATTTCCTGTCGGACACTGTCTCTATCAATCTACACTGCCTGTAAAGTTTTCAAAAGAACTGTTAAGGGACATGATGAGGGGCCCCCCAGTAACAATTCACAGTGTTTGGCCTTCTAATTAAGCCTGCATTACATGGGCATGTTCCAGAAGCATGCTGCTTCCCAAAGAGTTTCTAATATAGGGTGTAGACAGAAGTTACGTTTGTTGTGTGAGCAACCCCTTGAAATCACTCTACAGCCATGCCCTGACAAAAGGGAACAGCTGCAGAGTGCTTTAAAAGTGCCCAATCCTGGGACAAATTAACCCTCATTTAATGAACAGAGCTGTGGTGCACCATCCCAAACCTGCCCCCAGTGCTGTCTTCAGGTTGGGAGGTGGGGGTAGAAAGGAGGAGAGGGAACTCTTTCTGGGGTTTTCCCAGTCTGCATTGGA
>JAGPOW010002742.1:45304428-45333364 GCA_030014935.1 Caiman crocodilus
CCCTCATCCAAGTCGCTGATGAAGATATTGAACAGTGCGGGCCCGAGGACCGAGCCCTGCGGAACCCCACTGCCCACGTCCTTCCAGGTCGAGAAGGACGACCTTCACGAAGTCTGTGATAACATTTGGTGGGCTGGTGTCTATCTATGATCCAAATGGGAGATTTGTCTTGGTCTGTGTCTAGGAATACAAATGCAAAGAACTCATAGAAGAGCTCAGCTTTTTTCCCCCTCTCTGACACCAATTGCCCTAGTTTGTCCTGTAGGGGTCCTATGCACCTTCCTTTTGTTTCCTATATATCTGAAGAAGGACTTCTGTTGTCCTTAATTTTTGTTGCCAGACAAAGTTCTAATCCTGCTTTAGCCTTCCTAGCTGATTCCCTGCAAGTGTGAGCCAGGAAGGTATACTCCTTCTTGGTAGCTGCCCCCTGTTTCCACAGCTTGTATACCTCTTTTTTTTTTTGCCCGTAGGTTTTCCTGGACTTCTCTGTTCAGTCAAGAGGGCTTCTTGGCCCCTTTGCTCCCTTCTACATACAATGGAATTGTCTTCTGTGCCCATAGGATCACTTCCTTGAGAAACAACCACCCTTCCTGGACCCCCATTTCACCAATGCTCTTGAGCTTTAACATCTCACTAACTAATCACTAACCCCACCCATTTTCTCCCCATGCTATCCTGTCTGTACAACCTGTAACCCTGAATGTCTACTATCCAATCAGGAATAGGATCCAGCCAGGCTTCAGTTAGTCCAATCAGGTCAAAGTTGTTGCTTGCAAGCAGAAGTACAAGTTTGTGTGACTGCGCAAGGCTGGCAGGCTCCGGGCGGCTGCAGAGGCCTTGGGTCGATCTGCCCCACCAGGTAGAGCGCCGGGCGCTGGAAAGCAGGGCCTACTCAGGTGAGGTTGGGCCTGGGGGAGGGTTGGCGCGAGAAGGAAAGGCTCCCAGGATGTGGTAAAGACAACTGAAACTTTATTCACGGCAGCGGTGGTCCAAACTTATGTACAGGGCAGCGAACCGCTGATACAGGTGACAACCAATGTGAGGGAAATGACAGACGGTAAGTATACGTGGTCTCTTGCAGCAACTGCAACCAGCTGTTGTCATGTGACAGCGCTTGGTTCCAATCTCCCTAGACCCTCTAGGGACCCAACGGTATTGAGCTACAGAGATGGTCACAGCACTGCGGTATCTGTGTGAGTTGGGAATGAATCCTTCCTCACACAGAGGTGTAGGCGCCCTGACTTCCCTCTCTCTCTCGAGAGGACCAAGAGCAACCCAAAAGCACTCTGCACTCCACCACTAACTCCTGACAACCCACTCTCCAGACGACCCACCCCGCCTTGCAGCAAGCAGACCCTCTTATAAACTTTTTAACCAATCAGATTGCTGCATAAGAGGATGGTTCTGGAACCTGCTCGGGGGTTCTGTCAGTCACAGCTATCTGGGTCACGGCTATCTGTTAGTCACTACTATCTAGGTCAGACGCTCACCCCCCTATTATCCAAAAGCTTTGGTTGGTGATCTCCGCTACCGCTTTCCTCATCGCCTTGGTCAGGTCACTTAACATGCAGGAAACATTACAAAACAACTTGGTTTAACAAAATGCAAACAGTACAACATTGTGCATTATAAACCTTATTAAGACAACATCATCTAAATCCTGGCAATCTGGGAGGGGTCACAATTTTAAACTATTTTATGACAGTTTGCATATACATCTTATAGAAGACTAATTATTCATAGACTGGTAGGGATATGCTACACCCTATGATAATGGATGACATGCTTTTGCTGTTGACTGGCATTTACATAGGCATTTCTGTTATGGTTTTGTAACATCTATTTTTAGATCTGGAAAATTACTTTTAAAACTGCCTTTGAAATATTTTTAGCTAACAGTTAAACCATTTCATAGGTGACCAAATGCTGTGTGTATCTATCTTTTACTGATTTTCACAGAAACTCTCTCTGTAATTTACATATGTAACATTTCTCTGCAGTTCACAGCTTCAGCATGACATCTGCACTTGTGCACATATTTTCATCTGCTCTCCAAAGGTAAATTTATTTTGCTAGGAAACCCCCCCCGCCTTTTTTGAAGCCCAGATATCTTATGTTCTGTACTTCCAGCTCCTGTAGCTTAAACTCTATCTACTTGCTTTGAGCCAAAGCCACCAAATTAGTGCTGCTTGATGTGCAATCATGGCCAAACTAAACTTTAAATACTAACTTCCTAAGTCTGACATGCATTGAGCATCACTGAGCTTAGGTCCATTTATGGGATATGCTTTTCTGAAAGGGTTTCAGGGTGGACATGACCTTGATGTCTCTTGTAAAGTCCTTGATGCTAGAATTCTGTTATTAGGGCATCTCTACTTTCATTAAAAATGGAAACAAATTTACAGGGAATAACTGCAGGATGTGGCACAAGCACATAATTAATTTAAAAGACCATTATAGGAATAAAAAACATGCATTTTTTTCCAAAATATTGAGATTTTAAACCAGCCCTGTGACTCTTAGAAATTTGGCTTGTGTTTGTGGGATTTGGGGGGGTTTGTTTTTTGTTTTTTTTAAGATCTGGGGTGGTCAATATGTGGGCCTGTTTTCACTGCCTCTGGGTTGTGCTTTGCAGTGTCATACTGAAGCATGGCATGCTTGCTCCAGTTCCTTTGTACCCCAAATTTATGTAATGTAGCCATTTTAGAGAAAAGCAGAGTATGTCTTAGTCAGCATTCACAAGATGGCAGACTTACTGACAAATGGCCAGGACCATTTGCCCTAAGACAGGAAAGCCCGAGAAAAAAGCAGCTGTCTTTTGGCTTTACAGCTCAGGGAGCCAGGAAGCAAGTGACCAGGCTTTGTTGACATGTCCAAAATGATGCTCCTGAGCAAGGATCCAAGGCAGTGTAGACCTGTCCTCTATGTCATTCATTCTCCACAAGACAATCAAAGCTTCATGAATCCCTTCAGCCTAAGCTGCTGTCCTTAAAGAGTCTAAAAATCCTTCCACCTCACTCTTTTTGTTTGTTAAATCATTCACTGTCATTCAGACAGCTGAGTGCATTTTTATGCACCATATGTGAAACCATATTGTAGCAAGTAGGGCTGCGTGTGTGGTATAGCATCATCCACAATCAGCTGGTTGCAGGACTTGTTTGTTAGGTTGGATAGATGTCTTGCTTGAGTCCAAAATGTTTACGGATTCAGAGCTGGCCAAGTCGTTTTGGCCTTCTGTCTTTCTCCATCTGGCTGAATATAAACTCTGACCAGCACTTACATTTATGAGTTCTGGTTTGGCTCTGGTCCTGGCTGAAGAAAGTAGAGTAGTGTTGCATTAGAGATAGCTTCTCCCCTGCTTGGAGCACATGCTGAGCTGCTCTGAAACTTTAAACATAGTATTAATTCATCTTCATCATAGTAAAGTAGGGCTGAATGGGACCTTACAAGGTCACCTAGTTAAGCCCCTTGCTCAAGAAAGGAGCATCCCTAACTAAACCAGCCCAGAGAAGAGTCTGTCTAACCTGCTTTTGAAAACTTTCAAGGATGGAGATGCCACACTTTCTCTAGGCAGCCTGTGCCAGTGGTTGACCACCCCCATAGTCAGAAAGTTCCTCCAAATCTCCAACCTAAATTTCCTCCACTACAACTTGAGGTCATTGTTCCTATTTTAGTCCTCTACTGCCACACAGAAAAAAACATCTCCATCCTCTCTATAACTGTGCTTTAGGTATTTGAAGACTGTTATTAGATTCCCCTACCCCTCCCAAGTATTCTCTTCTGAATAGACCAGAAAATTGTTTTTCTTGATTTGCAAGTAACACTCCTGTTTATCCAGCACAGTATGTTATTGGCTTTTTTTTGCAACAAGTGCACACTGTGAGCTCATATTTAGCTTATGGGCCTACTGTAATCCCCATGTCCTTCTCTGCAGTATTACAGTCTAGCCAGTCATTTGTGCAGGCAGTTATTCTGTCACCACTGCAGGACTTTGCATTTATCCTTCCTGAATGTCACCTGATTGATTGCAGATCATTTCTGCAGTCTATTTAGGTCATTCTGGACTCTAGCCCTACCTTCTGGAGCAGACTCCTCACAGTGTTGATAGTGCCCACATAGATGAGTAGCATGGAATAGTAGTTAGAAAGCCAGAGAAGTCTTCAATTTTCTATGACATCTTAGATGCTGGCTTCTTTGAGGCAGCAGACCTCTAGAGCCATCAGGTTAGGCTGGCAGATGAATGTCTCCATGCCTTGAAGGAAACTGTTGCCAGCCACCTGTTGCTTGCTTTCTGTAGCAGTGGTTTCAATCCTCCCTCCTCTAGGGGTACATGACTTGAACTCCCTTGCCACTGGAGTGGGCTCCTGCTCGTCTGATGTGCTCTTCTGATGACTTCTTTCTTGTTCTCCAGTTGAACAGCAGGGCTGTGCAAAATATTGCCAAGTGTTTCATTTCAAAGCTGTATTGCAGTGTTTTGAGCTTGAAACAACAAACTTGAAATGAAACAAAAAGCATCGAAAGAACTTTGAAATGAAATGAGGGAACTCGAAGCAGCCTGGTGCTGGGAGACAGGGGAGAGCCAGGGCTGTGGTCCAAGCAGCTCCACAGCCCCTTGTAGCTCAGCCAGGTGGGGAACGTAGCCCTGGCTCTTCCTGCCTTCTGCCACCAGGCTGCACTCCATGGGGCTGGTGGAACTGATCGGAGCACAGCACTTGCTCTGCCTGCCTCCCACTGCTGGGCTGTGCTGATCAGCTCCACCAACCCCATGGAGCTCAGCCCGATGATGGGATGTGGAGCGCAATGGTGGTTCTATCCACCTCCTGCCACCGAGCTGTGCTCTGTGGGGCTGACGGAGCTGACTGGAGTGCCTTGCCAGCTATGCTCACCTCCTGCTGCCAGGCTGTGCTCTGTGGAGCTGGCAGTGTCGATCAGAGTGCAACCCAGCAGTGTGAGGCGGACAGAGCCGGCACTGCACTCTGCCTCCCACTGCCAGCCTGAGCTCCATGGGGCTGTCAGAGCCGGTTGCAGCACAGCCTGGTGGCAGGAGGTGGACAGAGCCAGTACTGAGCTCCATCTCCTGCCACCGGGCTGAGTTCCATGGGCTGGCAGAACCATTTGCAGGACAGCCTGGCAGCGGGAGGTGGCAGAGCTGGCACTGTGCTCCCATCAGCTCTGTCGGCCCCACGGAGCACAGCCCGGTGGTGAGAGGTGGAGCTCAGCACTGGCTCTCTTCACCTCCCGCCACCAGGCTGCGCTCCAGTCAGCTCCACCAGCCCCATGGAGCTCAGCCCAGTGGTGGGAAGTGGAGCACAGTGCTGGCTCTGCCTGCCTCCTGCCGCGAGGCTGTGCTCTGATTGCAGTGCAGGCTTTGCACACCTCCCACTGCTAGCCTGCATTCCATGGTGAATGCCTGGCTGGTGAAAATTAAACTGATTGGAGTGCAGCACTGGCTCTGTCTGCCTCTCATCACTGGGCTGAGATTCGTGGGATTGGCAGAGTCGATCAGAGCACAGCACTGGCTCTGCCCGCTTTCCACCACTGGGCTGTGCTTTGATGATCTCCACCAGACTCATGGATCTCAGCCTGGTGGCGGGAGATAGAGTGCAGCCAGCTCTATTTACCTCCCACCATCAGACTGCACTCCTATTGGCTCTGCCAGCCCCATGGAACACAACACCTCTTCTGCTTGCCTCCCGTTGGCTGAGCTCCACGGGGCTGGCAAAGCTGATTGGAGTGCAGCCCATCAGCGAAAAGCTGAGTGCGGGGCTGCACTCTACCTCCTGCTGCTGGGCTGAGCTCCATGGAGCCTGGCACTGGGCACAGGCTGTGTCCAGTGCTGCTCCCGGGTGACAACGGCTGCCTTCTGTCATCTGGTGCAGATCCGGAGGCTTCACCCCCAGGAGGAGTCTGGCACAGCCCCACAGACCTCCCAGGGCTATGGGCCTCTCGATTTGTACCCAGATGACAGAAGGCTACCACTGCTGCCTGAGGCCAATGACAGCATCTGTCTCCCCCAGTGCTGGGTGCAGGGTGTGCCCAGCACCACTCCCAGGCAGCAGTGGCAACCTCCTATTATCTGGTGCAGATCTGGGGGCGTACACCCCCAGAAAGAGTTCTGCACAGCCTGGCAGCTGTCCCAGGGTGCAAGCCCCCAGAGCTGTGTGCCAGATGAGGGAAAGCAGCTGCTTCTGCCTGGGACAGGTGGCAGCAGCAGTTTTCTCCAGTGCTGGGTGCAGCCTGTGCCCAGCGCCGGTCCCAAGTGACAGGGCAGCCTTCTGCCATCCGGGGTGCAGATCCACGGGCTCACACCTCCAGGAGGGCTGCTGGGCTGTGCTGGACTCCTCCTGGGAGTGCAAGCCCCTAGGTCTGTGCACAGGATGAGGGGAGGCTGTTGCTGCTGCCTGGGACAAGCGGCAGCAGCAATTTTCTCCAGTGTTGGGCACAGCCTGCACCCAGTGCCGGTCCCAGGTGATAGGGCAGCCTCCTTTTATCTGAGGTGAAGATTCTTGGGTCTGCACCCCTGGGAGGAGTCTGGCACAGCCCCACAGCCCTCCCATGATTGTGGGCCCCCACCAGATCTGCACCCGAATGACAGGAGGCAGCCGCTGCTGCCTGTCGCAAGCAGCAGCATCTGTCTTCTCCGGCACTGGGTGCAGGTTGCGCCCAGTGCCGGTCCCGAGTGGCAGCCTCCTGTCATCTGGCACAGATCCGGGGCCCACACCCCCAGGAGGAGTCCGGTACTGCCCCAGTGCCCTCCCAGGGGTGCAAGCCCCCGGATCTGCATGCTGGATGACAGGAGACTGCCAGTAAATTTTGATTTCCAAGAAATTCAAGGTTTCAAGGGGTGCAGTTTCTGAGAAACTTCTTGAAACCTATCTCCTTGAAACTTGGCAGGCATCATGCCCTCGGAAGGGGCTACCATCCTTGCAATTTGCATCTGAATCAGGCAACAAATGACAACATTTTAGGCATTTTCATGATTCCCCATTATAGCCTATGGGCAAAACATTGAAATGAGTTGAAACAGCAAAACAGTTTCGATGAAACAAAGTGGGACAGGGCTTTGAAATGAAATGACAAAATGAAACACTGTCCCTTTGAAATGGTAAACCAGACATCAAAACAAAACAATGGTGTTTTGCAGAGCCCTATTGGACAGCTGCAAGTCCAGGAGAGGAGGGTTATCTCTTGCCAGAAACGACAGGCTGCCAGCTTCCATCTTCCAAGGGAACCTGAATTTTCTGCCTCTTCTGGGGAAGGCCTCGATGATCAGTTGCATTCCTGGAAAGAGCCCACACAGGTACAGGCAGAAGAAATGCTGTCAGTAGAAAGTATTTGTTATTATGATGTTTTCCAGCCAACCTGTTGATTTTACTGCTAGCTCCTCATTTCTCTTCTGCCAATACATTCTGGAAAAATAATCATCTTCCTCTTTCACCTGTTTCCTTTCAGCAAGCTAACATTGAAGGGAGGGTGAGAAGGAAAGTATCCAGATTAAACTCCCCACTCCCATCTCATCTGCTTGCTAGCCTGTTACCTGGTCCTGTGCTGCTCACTCTTTTCTCTCACTGATTTTTGGCAAACCTAGCTTTTCTGCTTCAGCAAGTCCCACTTCCTTGCTCACACTACAGACTCAGTCACCCACAATCAAGTCTGGAGAACAGCTTTCCAGCTAGACCACCAACCTTCAACCAGGCAGGCCTTCCTAGTCATAAGCATTCAAAAACGCTTTCCCCAGGGATCTGCAGCTTCCTCAACTACTCTGAAGGAGGATGACCACTCAAACATCCCTGTTTTAGTGATACCAGTGCCTACTGGTATTACTTGATGCTGAGATCTATGCTTTCTCCTCCACTTTCTGTGCATGTACATAAGTGCACCTTACTGTGATGAATCCATTTTCCTTTACATTGCAACTTTCCCTTTTAGATTTTAACTATAGCTTTTTTCTTTTGTTTTTTATAAAAATTACATTTACTATAAAAATAACTACAGACGCAGTTTTAGGCATGGGTTATGTTTTCCCCATCCATGCTTTTGTAGGTGTTTTTAACTATTTTGGCACCATGAAGTCTTCAATGCATATTGCTAGTATCTGTAATAATGAAGCTGTGATACAGTTATGAACATGTAGGATGGATTGAATGTACTCCATTAGCAGGCGATGCAAATCCAGTCACAGATTACTATGTTTTTGTAAATAATTTAAGATGGACTGCATGCAAATTTCAGAACAAACTGTTTCCAAGATAGATGAGTTGTCTCCAGATCATAGTACTCAACAAGTACAACTAAATTGGCCATTGGGCAGATAACCAAAGGGTTGAAGTAGAAGAATCATCAGTTCAAGTCATACAGCTGCTCAGCCAAATGGCCATCACAGGATATGAAGCGAATTATAAGACGAACTATTGTGAGCATGTTAATCGCTGCTGTTTCTGGGCTTCTAATGGAAGTATTGCAACGATCAGTTACACAACAGGATCAAGTGTGATTCCTGTTATTGCCCTACCACTGCTATTTCTGAGCATACACTTCAGCCTGAATCTTAAATTTTTGTGGACTAAAATTTTAACTGAGTAGTTGGATGCATAATAATGTAGAGTGTGAATGATTCTACTAAGAAAAGAATAGAACAAGGGGTGTGTATGTGGAGGGGAACAGAGCCTCCCTACCACATGGGCCTGGCCCAGCCCCCCCAAGCCAATAAGCTGTGGGAGTGGGTACACACCAGGGGGCTCTGTTCTGCTATCCCCCTACCAGGCCAGGAAGGGAGAAGATATCATTTTTGTCTCCTCTCTGTGACACCACAGAGGCAAGGTGAGGCTTGGCCAGTGTTTGCCTAGAGCAGACAAGCACTAGTTTAGGTAAGCATACTGTCCTGGGAAGGGCCCCTGGGAAGCTTGGGGAATGTGGCCTACCTTCACTCATAATATGGTGTGGTTATGGATGTTCGATAAAGCACTCTAACCTGAAGTGCTTTAGTATGATATCACATTCATCCAGGGTTAACTTGTAGTGGGATCTGCCATTTTTAAAGTGCCCCATGTGCAGTGAACATCTGTTCTACTGCAGCTGTAGAGCACTTTCTGTGCACTTATTGCATGATATGTCTAACGTCTACCTTCAGTGTGTCTGAGTTAATAATAGTTTTAACTTATGCCATAGCCCAATGATTGTCAACTGGGGGTGCACATACCCCTAGGAATACTTAAAAAGGATATAGGGGGTACACAGAATGAATGAGAAAAAAATACTGTTTAACAGAGGTGCCCCAAAACATCAGTCCCCATATCAGATCAGTATCGATTTAAGGCAAACTGTGTGCATCGGCAATTGGCTATTTTTGGCTGATGTAGCCAATAAATTCCCTGTGCATGCATGCAGCTGCAGCGCAGCATGCAGGCAGTCAGGAGCTCAGCATGGCAATGTGAAGAGCAGCTGGGTTCATCTGATAACTCTATTAAGAGGGAAGAGGTGTGGGGGGTGCAGATTGGGGCCCCAGCAGTGAGGGAGAGAGTGGGGCTGGGGCAGGGGCAGGCCCTGCACAGCTGGGGTGGGGTGTGGGATGGAGCTGTGTCTTGTTTGGGGGGAGATGGAGAGGGGGCCGGCTCCCGCATGCACCCCAGGAAGGAATGGGGGGCATGTGCCCCAAATCTGCACGTGGAGCAAGAGTGGGTTGCTGCTGTGGGCTGGAGTTGGGGCAGCACCGAACTGTTTCCAGTGGAGGGGGCTGTGCTGGGACTATGCTTGGGGTGGGCTGTGGTGGCACTGGGATGGGGACTACAGGGTGACTACAGTAAATTATGAAATGGCTGCAGCACCCGCCAAGGCTCCCCTTCCAGTGCTGCTGCCACCCACCCCAAGCATAGCCCAGCCCAGCTCAGCATCCTGCTGAGAAGAACCCAGCACCACCCTGGCTCCAGCCCGCAGTGGCAGCCCACCCTGCCCTGCACACAGATTTGAGGGCACATGCCCTTCATGCCCTTCCAGAGTATGTGCAGTGGCGGGACCCAACCCCTGGATGAACTGCTCACAGCTCTGTCCTGCACTCTGCTCCAGCTGTGCAGCCCCTGCCCCAGCCTCAGCCCTCCCTCACCGCTGAGCCCTCAATCTGTCCCCCCACCATGCTCCCTCCTGTTAATGGTAACATTAAAAACAAGACAAAAAATATAAAGGGATACATGAGCTGAAACTTTCAGACAGAAGGGGTACACATATTAAAAACGGTTGAAAACCCCTGCCATAGCCTATGCCAAGTCAGTACAATCCAAGCTCTAGTGTATGTAGTTTTCTTGTAATTCTAGATGCCATGCTTGTCTTGTTCTGGTTGGAAGAAATTGCATTTCCTGGTTATTACACTTTTTAAAATGTTTTATTTTACTAGTCTTTCTTTCCAAAGCAGAGGGTAGTCATGCAGTTTATAAGGTAAGATTCTGATCTGATTTCCTTAGGTTCAAGTCTTCACACTGGTTAAAAGACTTGAGATTTATGCTGCTGGAAAACAGGCTAGAAACTGGCTCATAGATTTTAATGGTTAATAGTCTTTGGTTTATGTCTACAACCCCTGCAGTGATGCCTTTAGGCATGCTGCACTGCTCTGGACAGACTGCTTGCTAAACTGGTAGCAGTGTAGCTAAAGCTAGGCTAATTAGTTTAGGAGACAGGCTAATTAACAGTGTCAGTTAGCAGTGTTAATTAGTCTGCCCCAAGTTTTGCAGAAAGATAGCTTTACTGCTTTTGATTTTTAGGAGGCAGCCTACCTGGAGCAGTAGAGCTTGCTTGAGCATGTCACTGCCTGTGACAATACATTTACCACGTAGGTATAGCATTTGCTGCTTACCATCCTCTGCAAACTTGATTCTGCAAAAGACTATGCCTTTGGTTCTGCTAATGATTGTGCATTTATGCTACAACAGTGCAAAAACATTTAAGCAGTTGGTAGCAAGATAAGTAGTGTTGCTACTTATATGCATAACATGAAGCAGGTATGCCCTTTGCCCTTGCAGGATACAAGAAATTAAAAGGAAGTTTTATTTTCAGTTAACTCTTCCTCTTAAAAAGTATTGGACTGGATGTTCAGAAAGCTAGAGAGAACTACCAAGTGAGATCTGCAGACTTTTCTGCATTGTATGAAATATATGATTGGTAACTCTGCTGTGTAATTAGCAATACAAAGTTGCATTGAGAAACTTAGAGACATGGATACGGTATACATATGAGGACTGTGGAATCCCTACTACTTGGAAATAAAAACTTCTTGCTGAGATCTTACACTAATGAGGTGAATTGATTTGCTCTACAACTGTATGCTAATAGATTCATTTACACCTATCTCTGTGTGTGAAACATCATTATATGGGGAAGGCAAGGTTTGTGCAGGCAGTCTCATTCATATTAAAGGTGATTTATTTCCAAATCTCTATTGTACAAGCATTGCCTGTTGGCTCTTATCCCATGAGTATAAGGTAATTCACGGCAAGTTTAATTATAGGCCTCCACTAGTTACTTTTAAACACTCAATGGCATGAATTATATAAATGTTTTTAAAGTTCATTTTAATTGATTTCCATATTTTACAACACAATCATTGTGGAGTGTAACAAAATATTTTACAAGGTATGTTTTTGTTTAAAAAAAATAAAACCAAAGAATAAGACGTACAAAATTAGATCTCAACATGGTCTGGAAAATTCATCCAAGGAGATGGATAAATATCTGAGTGGTTAGCCAATCTAAACTCAAGTCCCACAACCAAGATGGTATCAGTACTCAAGCTAGGTCAGGGGTGGGCAATTATTTTGGGTGGAGGGCCTCTTACCCACTTTTGGCAGGATGTCAAGGGCTGCATGGATAGTCCCACCCCTTGACAGGTGCCCTGCTCCCTGGTCACCATCTTGGGACCAATATCCCAATGTCTTGGGACCAGTGTTCCAGGGCCAGCACCAGTGGGGCCCAAAGTGGGGCAAAGTCTAGCAGGGGTCTGTGAAGCCAGGCTGGGCTGTACCAGTAGGGAGATGGGGGAGCTGGCCTGGCTCCATAGAGCCCCTGCTGGCTGGGACCCTGTACTCCTGCTGCCCTGCTCTGGGCCCCACCAGCACTGGCCCCAGGACACCAGTGCAGGTTCCATGTTCCCACTGGCTCCCATGCCCACTCGCACTCAGTGCCCTCCAGGCCCATGGTACTGGTGGAGGGCAGCACACAACCCTGACCCCCTGTTCACCAGCAGAGAGGAAGCTGGTGCTGAGTGCGGGGAAAAATGGCCCATGGCCGCCCTGTGGTCGGCGCTTCCTGTTGCAGGTGCTTGCAGCCCACTCAGGGCTGTCTTTAGCAGGCACACACAGGTTGTAAGTGGCTACAGCATGGGGTGTTGGCCATAGGATGAGCAAGGGGATGCTTTTCCCTGCACTCAGCACCAGCTTGTAACCCGGCCCTGCTTCCAGCATCGGCTCCAAGCCGGCTCCGGGCTCACCTATCAGCAGAAGCAGCTGTGGCCCCCCTGTTTGCCACACCAGACAGTGTCAGTTGCTGCTGCCTGCCCAGAGCTTGTGCACTGGGCAGCCCAGAGGCAACAGTGGCAAATGCTGCCTGGTGCAGCAAGTGGGGGAGCCGCAGCTGCTATTGCCACACACAGCCCTAATGGATGAGGGTGGAGCCAGTGTGGGGCCAGGTTACAAGGTGGCGCTTGTGGGGCAGGGGGAAGTGGCAGCCTGCCTGGGGCTGCCTGTGCCTGCTCTGGACAGCCCCACATGGACTGCAAGCAGCTGCAGTGCAGTGCATTGGCCACAAGGCAGGGGAGGGGCCACTTTCCTCTGCACCAGGAAGGATCCCAGGTAAAAGCTGAGCACAGAGAAAAGTGGCTCCTACCCTGCCCCAGGGCTGGTCTTTCCTGCTGCAGCTGCTTGCAGCCTGTGGGGCTGTCCAGAGCAGGCACAGGCAGCCCCATGGAGGCTGTGAGCCACTGCAGTGTCGGGGGCTGGCCCCAGGACAGGCGAGGGGCCACTTTCCCCCCTGCCCATGCTCAGCTTTTCCCTGGGCCACTCTTCCCTGGACTCCTTCCCTGCCCTTCCCCCTTACCTCAGGTTCCAGCGCCTCCAGGCCAGAAGCCCCTCCTGGGGCTCCGGCTGGAGGGCAGGGCCAGGTGGGCCCTGCTGTTGTGGGAGCCTGCTGGGCTCCCCCTGGGTCCTATTGCCATTGGTTCCTGTCATTTTTGACAGGAACCAAGGACAGAAAATATTAATTTTCTATATTTTTTAGGGGCCCTGAGGGCCAGATAGAAGGGCCTTGTGGGCCGAATTCGGCCTGCGGGCCATATTTTGCCCACCCCTGAGCTAGATAGTGTGATAAATAAAAGGTGACCAAACGCCAGTATGTCTAAATAAAAGGTGAGCAAACAGTAGACATGAGAGCAAGTTATGCTTACGGTGTGGGGGAAGTAGCGGGCGCAGCCTAATAGCCGCACGATCAGTGCATGCAGCAGGATCCCCAGCTCGTACAATCTGCTCAGCGCACCAAAAAGGTCTTAATTGTATTGGCTATTGGGGCAGTATAAAAAGAAAAGCCCGCAAAAAAGAAGGCACGACCCACACAACATCGGAGAGGCCTGATCACCCTTACCGGAGGTCCTGCGTCCATGGTATCCCTTTCTCCCCAGATGCCCCCATCACGGCAGAATACATCATTCAAATGTGCGAAGAGCTCTCGAGTTCCCTGTAAGTTTGGTTTTGCAGTTGTTGTAAAGGGAACGGCCGGTGCCAAAGTGTGAATAGAGCATTTATGTGCTACCCAGTGCAACTTTTACAGAAGCTTCCTACACTGTGTAGATCGACAGCGCGAGTCCATGTACTTCAGTAGTGTGAGTAAAGCATTTATTTGTTACATTGTCTTTTCCGATTTTTCTTGAATGGGAAGTAGAGGAAAAAGGAGATCAATACTCCATAACCCTTTCGTCCCCAGCCTGTTCAGATCTAGGGGTTAATCATCCCCCACCCCCATTTTCCCTACCACAGATAGTACAGAGCTTTTTTCAGAAATGTCCACATAATATGCAATCATGTTAGATCACAATGTAGTTACGTTAAAAAAATAAAGGAAACTGAGTAACCCCATTTGAACAAGATACCAAAAGAAATTGTGGGTTCGCAAATTAATACTGGATGCCTCTCTAAAATGTATGATTTGCTGAATACTAGTTATTGGGCTACACATTGGGGTAACAGGGTGAAATCTAAAGACCTGTGCTGCAAAGGTTAGTTTAGATAACCTACAAGACCCTTGGTCTCGAGTTGTGAAGCTATTACCCCACCACTCACGGTCTACTTGACCAAAAATAATTTCCTGAAGATGACTATTGAGCCTCACAAAAAACTGGCTGCTAGTTTTCAGCTCATAGGGAAAAGAGCCTTCTTATCCACATCATTCACCAGGTCAGAACAGTAGAAATTAACTGCCAGAATTTTTGTTGGCTTTGCAGTAAGCAATTCAGTATTGAAGATGGAATTTGCCCAACATACCTCAGCTGAAAGGAGGCAACAAAAGCAGAACAGAAAGAGCAGGCATGTTTTAAATAGGCAGGTAATACACAGTTTTGCACACAGAATAGCATCCTATGTAGCAGCAGAAGCAGAGGCAATGTATTTGCCTGAAGCACTACTAATTACTGTACCCTGAATGATTCACACAGACAGTTGCAGAGCTGAGACTGATCCATAAAATAAAATATTATTGCATACTTCACCAACCTATCCTGGGAGCCGCAGTTTTTCTCTCTGCTTGGTTGTGAATTACAAACTGAGATAATTCCACTGCACAACACACTGTTAAAAACACTGTAACTTTAAAATGAGAGGGAATTCCCCTCAGCCATTCAGCTGACTGCCTGAGTTCGGAATAATCCTTGTTAGATTAGGCTGACTCTAGTGTGCAGTTATTACTGTCCAAAACCTCTGACTTCTTAAAATCCAATCACTGAATTTGACTAAATGCTTTTGTGTAAGTTTACAGCCAATTGATCTTGCTGGCTGTGTTTTAATAGGCTCTAAATGTATCACCCTTTATTTTAATCACATGTCCTGTTGCTCTTGTGGAATGGGGAAGAAAGTTGAAAAGACCATGGTCAGGTTTCACCACACCGTTTATTCCTTTGTTTATACATTTATTTATTTTGCAAGCATCTTATAATTCTGAATCTTAAAAGTAGCTTTACAAAATGAGTGATACATCTTTTTAAGCATCCTTGTTGGAAACTTGTATCTCTGCCTGTAAGAATGATAGAAGCATGACTGGCACAGCAGAGTGTATAAGGATGTGATAGACGAAGCTATTGCATGCCTCAGTATATTACTAATGTGTTCAAGAGGAGTTAAAGTGAATTTACTAAACTCTGATTCTGTCCTTTGATCTTGTTAGGACAGAAGCATTGTTGGGGTCCTGTTAACCATAGGCGCATGTGTTGAGCAGTAGGTTTATGCAAATTGTGCAGAGGCCCATTTTAAACAGAGCATAAAGTAGCTAAATACCCAACACACAGAATGTCAGTAAGCATTTCTTTACAAATCTCTGGATCAGGTTGACCGCTTAATAAATAAAATAAAATAAAATAAAGTTGTATAAGGGCAAATTCTTAAGGGGGGCAAGAAAGACAACTGTGACTTACTGTAACCTGTAATTTATCACATACCATTTTATATATGGACTTGTCTGGAGTGTAGTTACAGAGTCAGGGAAGGTTGATCACATACTTGTACTGATGTACTTGGGACAAATTGTACCACTACATTGTTGCCAAGAAAATCACTAGGTGCCATGGAGATTGCATTGCTCTGTCCCACAGAGGTGGGGATGGTATTAATGGGTTCCCAGAGAGATCTGCACTCCATGTTCCCAAACGTCACAAAACCAATGGAATGTAGCAGCTGTTTAACACAGCAGGGTAACACAGCGCTCAACAGTAGGAGATGCTTAATGAAGGACAGTGCCTCGGTTGGCATTCCAACCAAAATGACTCCCTAAGCTTAACCTTTTTCTTGCCAAAGTCATGGAAAAAAACAATGCATTTTGTGACTCATTTGCAATTTGAGTTTAAAACATTTTCTAGTTACCTTCTAGAAAATGAGTTGATTGCACTGCATGGCATGTAGAATATATTGCTTTTATTTCTTACTGTTTAATTGTATTAGTGCATAAGCTGTCTAGTGAAATGGATTATATCAGCGCACCAGTAAAGAGTCTTAAAAAGCCAGAATAGAAATTGCATATGCCATGGTGCAGGTCTTAATCGGAATAAGGCTGTCTACATAACGTGCAAGTGTGGGATAACAAAGCCTGAGATAATTGTGTAAAATTGTATGCTTAAACTTCAGTTGTACTAGGTTTAAACTCTTGGATTTCAGTCATAAATTATTAAATATTGGTAACCTATTATGCTGGTTGGTTGTCCTGTATTTTAGTGCTGACTGAAAACCAAGACTGGAATTTTATGTAAGCGTATAAGTCATTTAGGTACGTGAGTCTGAAAGTCAAAGAGGACTCTTTCCAAACTCCCACCAATGTGTGCAAATCTTCTTAGTTTCACAGGGGGAAAAAATATATGTAATCTTGTGAGTGATTAACTTATCATTATTAATAAATGGAAAAGTTGAATGACTTGGGTTATATTTTCTCATTGGTATCTTTTTTTTGTTTCTTGTCTACTCCATTATTTAGCCCTTTCCTTTTTGAAACTTTATTTATTGGTCTTGCTGTTGCCCCTCTGACAGCCAAATTATTTGGTATTGTAAAAATCTAAAATTTTAGAAAGAAAAATTGACTTTTTCATTCTTCCTGCCTTCACCCCCTTTTTTTTCTTTCCTAACCAGGCTCCATGCTGGCTAGACCTTAGAGCTGGTAAAACACTAAAAAAAAAAAAAGGCTTTTGGAATGAAGTGTAGGCAGTAAATAATTGGAAGCCATAACAGCATTCTTGGCATCTGCTTGGCAATTCTATATAATCAGATGCCTTTTTAGTTAGCGGTTTGTTAAATCACTGGCTTATAGATTTTTAAGTGTTTCGCTCTGTCTCTGCAGCTTCAAGGCTCATTCTTATTGTCCTGGAATTGAAATTGATGATCTGGAAAGGTTCCCCACCCCCCTTTCTTTTTCTTTTTTTTTAAATTGCATGTTTTAACTTTTTACTTTTAAAAAAAGGTGGAGGGAAAAAGAGTTAACATTATGAGCAGGATTTCCATTTTGCTGTGAGAAGGACATCAAAGCAGAAGAATTAGTTGATTACATTGCAGCCAGGATCCCTGTAATATACAGGGTTTGAAGAGACATATGTGAGTATTCAGGTATGTGTTAAGTACCAGTCTGACACAGTAATTCCTAAATGTGTATGTTCCTGGCCAAGGCATTGTCCATTTGCAGAGAGTTTGGTTTTAAATGATCACCTGGACTAGGGGCATACCAAAAGATTTCCTGTAAGTCACCCAATAGCTGTTAGATAATTTTCCAGCCGTCTGAGGTCTGATTTGGTCTGGTGATCAAATAATTTTTATGTTGCCTACTAGAACAGAACAAAGTAGTTTTTGTAAATAGGTTGTTTAGCAAACCGGATTATCCTTTCCATTTGTGATTTTGGGGGGTTTTGGTGTGTTTGTTTTTGTTTTGCTTTGTTTGTTTTAGAAGTGACCCTGATTTCTGTGAACTTTTATTACCTGTAAGGGTTTGAGTGATGGTTTAGACAAGTGGATGTTCAGCTTTTTGGATCACCCAGGAAAGAATTATTCTAATTAGTTATTTTTTTCATGTGATTATTTCTAACATACTAGGACTTAGCTGTAGACTAGAACCCCATTATACCAAGTAGTCCAGAATAAAAAATACTGTTCCTTCCTCAAGGAGTTTACCATTTAAATATGTGTGATTATAGTCACTTGTGATACTTCTATATTCATTTTTAAATGTGCAATTTGAAAATGGGTGTAATGGAGGAAAAAAGGAGTAAGAATTTATGCCCCAGAGAAGCACCTTGGATCTAAGTACATAGGAGCAAGTAGGTAGAGCATACCTACTTATACATCTTTCAGAATAGATAAATAAGAGAATGGATAGAGAGAGGTAAGGAGCTGGTAGATCTTTTATTTATTGGTCAGAAGTCCACAACTTCCCCAAGGACTGAAAAAAAAGTCAGGGAAATAACAGTCTTTCAGCAAGGTGTCCCCAGTGCTTATGTGCAATCAGAAGACATGATTGCAGCATGTTTATATCATACTGGATCAGCTTTAATCTAGCTAACTTTCGGAGCAAGAATGAGGAAAATATGGTAGCACAAGTTTTGCTCCAAGTCAGCAATCCTCAGACTGTAGCTTCTGAGCTGCAGTTAGCTCTACTCACTGAGGAAATGTTCTCACACGTTGCTAGGGTTTGGGGTATTTGATTCTGCTTTGTTTTAATATCTGCATTGGGTTTGTTTTCCTTACAGTCATGAATAATGTAATCTAGGTACCATGTCTGACAGGAAGTTAGTACACGTACTGCTCTTTCCAGTGAGGTACCGGACTGCTTTCTGGATATATTGCTGTAGCATTTGTTTACCACTGAATGTTCATGTGACTCCTGAGCTAGCAAGGACTGAGCCCTACTAGCATGGCTTATATAAATATGCTGGAGACTTTTGGTATTTATTTGATCAGCAAGTCCACATGCACACATATGCAAATCTTTTGGGCTCAGGTAGCTAATACAGGCAAGTCCCATTTAGCGCTCTTAATTGGTTCTGGATGGAATGAAAAGTCCAGGAAGAGCACACACCAACTGCTGAAACTTCCTTAGCCTGATGAAGGGTTTTTGAACATGAAAGCTTGCTTAGTAATTATTCTCCAATCATTTGGGTTGGTCTAATAAAAGATATCAAATTCACCCAAGGAACCTTGTCTGCCTGTACGCACAGATGCACTTTTACTTTCTGCTCTTCTGGCTTCCTTCAACACTCAGAATCAGAGCTGTCAGGGTTAGTGTTAGTTTCAAGGGATTTTGAACTGCTCAGCTGAGGATTTTTTTGAGGGCTGGCTGCAGGGGTTGAAGCAGGAGTTGTGCACTTCCTGAAGAAGGAATCCATTGATAGCTGCACTTTGGGCTTCTTCTTTTCATCGTAAAGCAGCCTGTAACAATTGACTTCATTGTTAACTCCTCTTGCAACTGCAGAATGTGCTGCATGTCAGGGTCATTTTCATCATAGTAGGAAAGAAAAGCTTCAAGATGTTTGAAAGCTTCAGCCATGCCTTTGCTGGTTAAGGCCCTTGCTGGTTAAACATCTTCCACAGCATCTTCCTCCTCTTCATGGCTTCTCTGTTGCTTTATGTGAATGAGGTCCTCATAGTTCATTCCTCCCTGTTGGAATCAATCAACTCCTGAATGTCCTCAGGTTCAAGTTCATCAAATCCAATTTTCCTTCTAAGATCAATGATATTGTCCTGAATTGTCATCACTGGTTCCTCAAAGTCTTGGGTATCCTGGACACAGTCTGCCCAAAGCTTTCGTCAGACACCATTCATTGTTTTGAAGGCAACTTCATCCCAGGCACTTGAAAAGTTATCTGATGCCTTGTGAATCTTATAGCCCTTCCAAAATTCTTTTAGGGTTGTAGTACCCTCTTCTTCTGTAGCTCTGATTGCCTGGGTGAATGTTTTCCTTATGCAATAAGCCTTTTAGACAGCAATGGCACCCTGGTTCATCAAATGTTTGATGGAGGTGGTATTTGGGTGTAGGAAAACGACTTTTATATTATCACTGAGGTCATCAAGTGTGGTAGGATGCCCTGGTGCATTGTCTAAAATGAGAAGTGCCTTGTGGGACAGATTGCTCTCAGCACAGTATTTCTCAACTGCAGGACAAAAATAATCCTGAACCAACTCTGAAAGACTGACATTGTCACTCAGACCTTCTTGTTAGACTTCCAAATGACTGGCAGACTGCTTTTAAGATACCCCTTGAGAGCCCTGGGGTTTTCTGAGTAGTATACATGCAGTGGTTTCAATTTAAAATCCCCTGCAGCATTACTACCAAGCGATAAAGTAAGTCAATTCTTGGTCTTCTTGAAACCTGGCATTGACTTTTCCTCCCTGGAAATGTAGGTCCTAGAAGGCATCTTCTTTCAGAAGAGGCCTGTCTCATCCACGTTGAAGGCTTGTTGAGGTGTATTACCCCCCTCCTCCATAATTTCCACAAGTTATTTCTATAACTAGAAGCTGCATGGGTGTTAGCACTAGCAGCCTCCCCTGAACAGAAACCTTACGCAAGTTGCTGCACCTCTTAAATCTTTTGAACCACCCCTTACTCACATAACAAGGCACAGAAACAGACCCCTTGGGCAATTTTTTTGTAAATCATCATACAGACTCTTAGCCTTCTTCTGAATAAGCAGCATACTCAAGGGCATATGGCATTGAGTTGTACCCTCATTCCACACACTTAACAGCCTCTGCATTTCTAACATAATTGGAACCCTACTCCTACAGAGTTTCAAAGTTTTCAAAAGAGTTACAATTCAACCACGTTCTTTTATTGTGTCTTTATTTTTCAATATGGTCCTAACAGTTGACTCAGCCAAATTCAATGCTCTACAGGCCTCATTCTGGCATTCCTCTGCTTCAATTCGCTTTAGGACATCCGATTTAAGCTCCAGCATTATGATTTTGCACTATTGTTTTCTCAGCATTTGCCCTCTCAGAGTCAGTTGCATGTTTCTGACTCATGATGCAAGTCAAAAAACTAATCAAGACAGAGACACAAGCACAGAAGAACACGAAAGAGCACAGAGCATAAAAGCTTTTCATGATGCAAGTTGGTGATGCGGCTGCGTGCCACCAGTGCCCCCTGCCCAATACCCATGAATATTATAGCGAAACTCTTGAACACTAAATGAAACCAGGTATCAAAGTGAAATGAGCACTATAGTGAAATAGCACTAAGTGAAACAGCTTTAAGCAGGGGTTGCTTGTATACCACATTTTGCTTAGGGTTAGGCTAGAAAACGCAATCTTTCCCACAGATGTACATTGTATTTCTATGCTTAGGCAGCTTGTGTCTGCAGGTAAAGAAGTATGGTACCAAGAACAGCCACGCAATTGTTTGCATAAAAAACTGGTGTTGTATGAAATTTGTGAATAATTTATAAAGAGGGAATATCCAAATTATTGTGCACAAATGCTGTCACCATTTTGTTATTTAACCAGCTCAGTCTGTTGCCAGTCCCCATGTTGGTAAACGTCATCAATGTAGGTTCTCTTCGCATGTGCTCTTTTGATTCTCTCCCCTCCCCCCAGGTAGAGGAATTGTGCCTCTTATTTTATTATATTTTTTTTATATTATAGAGCTTTTATTAGGTACAGCTGATTATTGTAGGTTCCTTTGGGGGGATGGGGAAGGGGAAATGGTGTATTCCACTTAGAATAACAACTTTTAATGTGATTAGTTCCAACATTTTCGCTAAGTTGCTTTGAATTCCTTCTTTACTCTAGTTTACCAGTGCTAATAAAAAAACACCTAACTGCACCTTATCTTCTTTGGCTTCTTTCAGTAAAGCAATTTTTAAAACAAACTAAATTTCAGGCAACAAAAGTGTCGATCAAACATTGACCAGTGACTATTATATTACTTCATAGTGGCAGGTATTATGCTGGAGCTGGAGTCCTCTTTCTCATTGTCTGGCTAGTCAGTGTCATTGTACAGTAATTCCATAATTCAATGTCATTAGAAGGGTAGTTGGTAGGTTATAGCTGGGACTGCCAGAACAAATACTATGGGATAGATTCACCCTTCTTGTAATTCCACTTATTATTGCTGAAGAGACAGCACTCTAGGCTCACCCATGGAGGCTCATAACAAGTTGCTAACCAGCTGCAAATTGGTTAGCTTTGCAGAGGCCAGGCTCTGAACTGTCACAGAGTCCTTGATTTGTCCTTGACACTTTAAAGATTGACAATTATTCTTGTTGAGGCTCTTTGTATTAGAGCTTTGGTTATTTATATCTCAGCCATATCTTTGCTCAGCAGAAGGGTTTTCATTTCTGAAAGCTCCAAAGCTTTGATCATTTAGCAAGTTAGAAGGGGTGGTACCTCAAATAGTTGTATTGATGTAAGACCGTCCCTGGAAGTAATATCAGCATGAGTTTTAGGGACAGGCCAAAACATGACAGTCCCTTAATGGTGAGAGCTGCTCTTGCTCTTGTTCTGTAATAAGATGTTGGAACTTTCCTAAAAGCATTGTGGAGTATTGATGGTAGGTTTATTGGTATCTATGGTATAATCCTTGTGTTTTCCTTCTTTAAATCACTGGGATTCATCAGTGCTCCAAAGCTGAGCTGATAGTTGTTTGGAATGAGATGACAGTAGCCAGTAGCATAACGGGGGGGCGGGTGGCAGGGAACGGGGAAAGAACAGGCTGGTGGCCAGAGAACTGACCCCACATGCCAATTTTGTGGGGAGGACAAAAGCAGATGTTGCCAACTGCACCAACACAGGAAGAGCTGGCTCTGCCCTTGTTACTGTACAGCTACCTCTGGCATGGATGTGCATACTATGCCTCTGGCAGTAACAGACAAAACACATGGGAGTAGAGAGGCTGTGTGGAGCTAGGGACAGACATTACACATAGACGAGTTAAAGGAATCAAAAACTGATTTAACAGATGTTCAATAACAGAACAGGTGTTCAGTACACATAAACTGGTTTGAAAATGGCTGAAACCAGGTTGAGATAAACCTGGTTGAATATAGTATCAGACTTAACTGATTTGGGTAAAACTGGTTTATGCAGTGTCTGTCCCAGACCCTTTGCTGGTTTGAGCTCAACCAGACACCCCAGCATCGCAGCATGCTCTTGGGCTTGGTGGGGCTCTCTGCTCCACAGCAGGGCTGGCCCCTCCCCTCTGCTCCCTGGCTGGAGCTCTGGCAGACACTTGCCATCACAGCAGGGTCTGCCTGGCTTTCCCGTGCCCCCTTCTTCCCCACCCCCATCCCACTTACTGCTTAAGCAGAGATCCATTCCTCCTCTTTCCCACAGCACAGACTGTAGGCAGCATGTGGTATGCTAGCTAATGCTGTGTAAGGTAGATGGGATAATATCTGCTTAGGGCTTTTCGGAGCTAATCAACAGCTCCTCTGGTAATATCCCTGCATTCCTTCCTTTGGAAAATCTTTTTTAAAAGAGTTTCAACTAATGAGTAGGGCTTTGTTTTCTGATGGGGTGCTAAATGCTGATAACAGAGCTAATAAATGTTCTGTTGTCAAGGAAGGAGGGGGACACCCCTCGCTAATCACAGTATCCTGCCAGGGCATGGCCACACTCCTCTCAGCTCAGCCTTGTGGAAGGGCAGGGGGTTCTAGTGCCACCTGGCTTCTAACCTGAGCCACTGCAGGCATGTCCCTGACTTTCTGGAATGGAACAAGAATGTTGATCCAGCTCCAAATAGGATCAATCTTTGCAGGTTAGACTAACCTGCAAACACTGAATCAATTCATGCTCAGGCTTTTTTTAATGTCTGTTCCTAGCCTGTAGAGCCCCTGTTTAACTGTTTAGGGATTTGGCTCATATCCTGATCCTCTCTATTACAGGTGTGTGGGCCTTTCACATGAAGATAACTGAAATTAGTGAGTAACCCAAGGCTTGTTTCAGGCTGTCAGAAGTACATTAACCTTTAGAGAAACCTAAAATGGATTCCAGTTTGGGAGTTCTCTTAGTCCTGCCCATTTATACAATAGGGTTAGGTAAAGAAATTCCACATAAACTGGTATAATTGATCAGAAACTGGTCTAAGCCTGTAACAGAACAGAAATTTAGTGCACATAGACTGGTTTAAAAGTGTCAAAACTTGGTTTAAGATGGACCTGGATGGATGCAATATCAGATTGAATCAGTTTAGGTTAGACCAGTTTATCGCACTTGTGTTCCAGATCCCATCTCGACTCAAGTTAGGTCACATTCCCCCAATATTGCAATCATCATTTGAAGCTCCGACTACCCTTCCTCACTGGGCTGTTGGGCTAGCCTCCACCCATGTTCATCTGCTTCACTTGAGCTGGGCCGGTCTCATCACCAGGCTGTCATAGGGCTGAAGCAGCAAAGCCTGTGCTCCATGACCCTGCATGCTGTCTGTGTCTATCAGCTGGGCAGGGCAGCAGGTGGGGTAGAGGTTGGGGAATGGAGCCTCCTACACAGTCCAGCCTCCCAGAAAGTTGCTGCTTCTGAGTGGCAGGGGGAAAGTGGAGACCCTTGCACCCCTATCCCATCCAGAACCACTGGGGAAGGATATGTTGTGGAGGCTTTCTCCTCTACCCCACTGGCTAACCCAGCATGGCTTCATTCCACAGGCAGCTGGTGGGACAGGGCTGGGGAGAGATCTGTAGGGACTCCCCCTGCTGTCAGCTGCCAGGAGAGGAGGTGGGGGGGTGTATGCCCAGGGGCCAATCAAAGATGGCCTGCCTATTGGCTACATTGAGCTGCCTTTGGCAGTTTCTAGCATGCTGGGAAGTGTGCAGGACGTATGCATCCCTGTGCCTGCTTGCGCCCCACACCTCCCATCAGTGGGAGATCTTATGTTCTGTTCATTCTTGATCCATTCTTCATGGCTTGGAGAAACCTAGGAAGGTTTCGTAGATTTCACCTGAGGCTGTTTGACTGTCTATAGTTAGTCTAGCAGCCCAATTACCTCTTCAGATCATTTACCTCATTCTAGCAGTGTAAGGTGTTCATAAAACTGACTGCTGTGCTTCTAATACAAAATATTTGTGAGGATTGTAAAGCTGGTATAGCTCTATGCTGCTTCCTTCACAACACTGTAGGAAAGGATGCATGACCACGGTGCTTCTGAACTGGCTATTTCTGGTTCTTGGAATAACTCCTGGGGCTACATCTAGCATCCTGAGGCTACTTTTAAATTATGCAAGAGGCTGAATTGGGGAGAATGGGCCAAACTTTTTGGCCAGTGTGCAATAAAAGAATGCCCTGTGCCTCTTCTTAAGTGGTACCCTGATCCTTTCCTCCCTGCCCGATCTCTGGCTCTACTCTGTCTTGTATGCCAAACTAAGTACCTGTACATGATACTTATGGCACAAGTGCCATGGGTTGGGCACCTCATCATGACAGAATAAAGATGAAACAAAGGCGCTTTTGCTTTCCAACAACTTTGCACCAAGTTCAGCTCACTTGGCCTGATAACTACTATTGAAATGGAGGGTAAAATTCCTATTTACTTCTGCTGAAGCAGTTAGAGCAATGACAACTATCTATAGGGTATGGTGTCAAGTTTTTCAACAGAAGTTCAAATGTGAAGCTATAAGTTAGTTGCTTGTATCTTTAAATGAAAAATGAAGCCCTCCACTGAACCCTGTGGGTATTCTCTATTTACCACATAGATGTTACTAGAAAACAAACAGACATAGGTTTTAGAGGTTAAAACACTTTTTTAGGGTTCTGCCTATACTTTTGATTTGTAAAACAGGAGTGTGATATTTTAGTTAAGATTTATGACCTAAAACAGAGTGTATTACTTAACTCAAAACGTGTGACTTTTTATTTTTCTGGACAGTATGAGACTTAGTGGGGTTGGAAGTAAGTGCTTGTGGTTCAGGACTTAATCTTCTTCTACCTGGGTTTCAAGGAAGCAACACTTTCTGGTAAGAATGCCACATGTAAGAGGGAACAGAGAATTTCAAACAAATATAAATTAGCTTCTGCCTGAATCTACTCATGGTTCTATAATTGTTAGGGTATCACCACATGGCAGTGTTGAATACTGTCTTATAAGCATCAGGTGAGTACGTGGGGGCTTGAGGGCCCTGGCCCCACTTAGGAAGAGGGCAGTTGGGGCCCAAACCTGGTGAAAATGATGTAATATTTCTATATTATTTTATGTTGTAAAAGATGGGTTCACTTATGTTGAGCATGCTGGATGTAAGGTGATATTCTTAGGAATGATGACTGAGGTCTTGTGCTATTACCAAAGATCTGGGCTTTCCATTCACTGCAGAAAAACATGGATTTTCTCCTTTAAAGGAGAAAAACATGGGAAACCACAGGTTTCCCATTGCAGGCTGGCAGAGTTCCAGCCTGTAAGGGGCTTTTTGGGTCTGGGAGGAGTGGGGAGAGTGATCAAAGGCAAAGGGCATCATGTGCATGTATGCACACAAGTGCATGTGGCAGCCAAGCAATGGTGGAGAGCAGCTTCCTCGAGGTAAATCTATGCAAGTGGGGGGGTGAAGGCAGACACAGGCAATGTGTTGGGTAACAGGGGGCACAGACAACACACAGGGCAGAGGGGGCATAGGAGACATAGTGGGTAGGTAGGGGGTGGGTCACAGGCAATGTGTTGGAGAGGGGTAGTGGGCCCAAGGAAATGTAGTGGGGGGCATGTGCCCCCAAGGTTTCTGAGCCAACAGTGGGGTGCAGGGCTGAAGCCATGGTCACCAAAGTGAGGCATGGTGATGCAGAGTTGTGTCTCTGCTACTGCTGAGCATGCAGGGGGAGCCTCACTTTGGCAGACCTGGTGATGTGATGCTTCCTTTTGTGTCAGGTCCTGCTTGGAGCTGGTCCAGCTTGGCTGCAGCCCTGCACCCCACTGTGGGCACAGAAATCTTGGGGCAGGGCACTCTCCACTCCCTGCCACATCATCTCTGCCCCTCTGTCATAGGGCACCTCAGTGCTCTGCTCCTAGAGAGGGGAAACTGCCAGGGAAAGAGCCCTGGTAGGGAATAAGGAGCACAGCTGTGGGTTGCCAGGGGCAACCAGGAAGTCAACTGACCAGAAGGGGCAGGGCGTGGCCCTCATAAGGCCCAGGGGCTGAGGCCAGGCTAACAGTTCCCTGCTAGCAGCCAGAGGCTCCTGGAGTTAAGATGTGAGAATCGCAGGTACTCCTCAAGCAGAGTAAGGGATGGCAGCTCGAAGATGTCCGAGCAATGTTATTATTGTCAGGCAGCTTATGTTTAAGTTGTAGCCAAGAGGCTTGAGTTTGTGTTTGGCTTTGTTGTTACACTGGTGGTTTGGGTGAGCCTATTAGGGGTTGGAGGAGGCCTCATAGGGGACCCACAGCAGTGTGGGGACCCCAGCGCCAGTAAGGGCGCAATGTGCGGGGTGCATAGACCCCAGCCGCAGAGAGGGGGCACTACTGAGACGCTCCAGTGCAGGCATGGTGAGCTCCAGAGAGGTGGTACAACTGAGAAGCCCAGTGTGGGTGTGGTGATCCTCTGAGGAAGGTTATAGTACTGCACTAAACCCTGGAGAAGGGCATAGCATATGGTAAAACCCAGAGAGAGGGGGTAGTGGTATGCTGAGCCCTGGAGAAAGGGGGTAGCAGTGTGGTGGGCCTGAGAAACAGGTGGCTTGACTGAGAAGTCCCAGAGTGGGGGAGTCCCAGAGCCTGTTGAGTTGCCGGCTCCCACAGGCAACATGGGCCCAACTGCAGTTACTACCCCTGCTCTTCTCAAGACAAAACGTAAGGTGTTTGTTGTGGGAGACTCCCTCCTGAGGGGGACTGAGGGGCAATCTGCCACCCTGATGCTTTAGCCCAGGAAGTCTGCTGCTTCCCGGGGGCCCGCATCCGGGACATTGCAGAGAGGATCCCAAAGCTCCTCAAACCCACAGATCACTATCCCATGCTCCTTATTCATGTGGGCACCAATGACACGGCTCGGAGTGCTTCCAGCCAGGTTATGAGGCGCTACAGGGATTTGGAAGTGGGGCTAAAGGATCTGGGGGCACAGGTGGTGTTCTCATCAATCCTCCCAGTCTCAGGCTTTAGGCTGAGGAGGGAGAGGAGGATCCACGTGGTCAACCAAAGACTGAAGCACTGGTGTCATTGGGAAGGCTTTGGCTTTCATGACCACAGCCTGCTCTTTGGCGAGAGAGGCAGTGAGCTGCTGGGAAGAGATGGCCTCCACCTCTCTCCCCTAGGAAGGCTCTTTTTGGCCAGACTAGCTGACCTGCTCCACTGGTCCTTAAACAAACCCTCTGGGGGACAGGGTGACTACTGCCACTGCTGGCCTGCTGAGCAATCCTTGCAAAGCCAGCTGGTCAAGGCACTTAAGGGAGTCCGCCTCTGCCCCAGCCCTGGTAAAATCTGTGAGCAAGGAAGGAGCCCCCCAGGGAATACTTGCCTGCCTGTACACAAATGCCAGGAGCTTGGGGAATAAGCAGGAGGAGCTCATCCTCCTGCTCAGTGCAATTACGATGTCATAGGGATAACAGAGACCTGGTGGAACTCCACTCATGACCGAACCACGGGTATAGATGGCTATACCCTGTACAGGAGGGATCATGTAGATAAAAAGGGTGGGGGTGTAGCTCTCTATGTTAAGGAAAGCTACACGTCCCTGCAAGCCGATATTGGTGACCAAGGTAGATGACTGGAGACCCTCTGGGTTAAAATCCATGGGGAACACAGCACAGGGGACACAACAGTGGGAGTCTACTACAGACCTCCCACCCGAAGTCCTGAGCTTGACCAGGAGTTTGCCCAGGAACTGGCTGAGGCAGCATGCTCCAGGACCATGGTTGTCATGGGTGACTTCAATTACCCAGACATCTCGTACGAGGATTGCTTAGCAAAATCTGAGTGGTCGCAAAGCTTCCTCTCGTGCGTGGATGATCTCTACCTGACTCAAGAAGTCTATGGGCCAACGAGAAGCAAAGCGCTGCTCAACCTGGTACTGGATCCTGGGGATGACTTAGTCGGTGACCTAGTGATCAACGGGAAGCTGGGTGACAGCGACCAGGAGCTGATCACCTTCACTATCTGCCAAAAAGCTGGCAAGTCAGTCAGCAACGCGGAAGTCCTTGACTTCAGGAAAGCCAACTTTAACAAGCTCAGGAGGCTTGTCAGTGAGGCCCTAAGGGACCGTGACCACAGGGAGAGGGGAGTTCAAGAAGAGTGGTTGCTCCTCAAGGGAGCAATCCTCAATGCACAA
>JAGPOW010002742.1:45333464-45344065 GCA_030014935.1 Caiman crocodilus
GCCTTAGTGAGGCTGCAGCTGGAGTACTGTGTCCAGTTTTGGGCTCCACAATTCAAAAAGGATGTGGAGAAGCTTGAGAGAGTCCAGAGAAGAGCCACATGTATGATCAGAGGTCAGGGAAGCAGACCCTACGATGACAGGCTGAGAGCCCTGGGGCTCTTTAGCCTGGAAAAGCACAGGCCCAGGGGTGATCTGATGGCCACCTATAAGTTTATCAGGGGTGACCACCAGTATCTGGGGGAACGTTTGTTCACCAGAGCATCCCAAGGGATGATGACTAGGTTGAGTGGTCATAAGCTACTACAAGACCATTTCAGGCTGGACATAAGGAAGAATTTCTTTACTGTCTGAGCTCCCAAGGTCTGGAACAGCCTGCCACCGGAGGTGGTTCAAGTGCCTACACTGAACACTTTTAAGAGCAAACTGGATGCTTATCTTGCTGGGATCCTATGACCCCAGCTGACTTTCTGCCCTTTGGGCAGGTGGCTGGACTCGATGATCTTCCGAGGTCCCTTCCAGCCCTAATGTTTATGAAATCTATGAGCGGGCACAGAAGTCCCCAGGAGAGGGGCGCTGTTACAGAGAAGTCCCCAGGAGAGGGGCAGCATTAGAGAGAGAGCCCCAAGAGAGGGGCGGTATTCTTAAGAAGGCCCAGAGTGGGCACGGAGCACCCCGGAGAGAGAGTGGCGGTACCAAGAAGGCCCAGAGGGGGCATAGAGAGCCCCAGGAGGGAGCAGTAGTACAGAGAAGGCCCAAGAGCCGGGTGGTAGTACAGAGAAGGCCTGGAGAGAGGGCGACAGTATAGCGAGGGCCTGGAGAGAGGGGTGCGAGAGTAGACCAAGAGACTGAACAATGTCTAGTCCAATTGCGAGACTTGGGGCATGGTATAGGGGGTGGTTAGAGCCACGCATAGCCCATAAGGCTACCCGTTCCCACCCACCCCCCGCCTCTCCACACACTCGCCCTGTTCCTCCCACACTGGGGGGCTGGGGGTGGGGGGCAGCAGTTCAGAACTGAGGGGCATCACCTGGGTTGGGGGGCACTATGGGTTGGGAAAGAGGGGTACCAGCCCCCTCAGCAAAAATAAAATTCAGTGCCAATGCTTACAAACTTCTATTGGTGTATAAGATGCTCCCTGACCCCAGTCCCCCTGCCGCAGAAGAAATTGCTGTGATGTTTGTTTTGTAATACGTTTTCTTTCTGTGGTTAGTAGCAAGGGCATTTTGCTTTCGTCTTTCTAACTAGGGTCAGTTCCACTGGTGACACGTAGGGGGTGCACATGCACCCTCTAAGTGTGGCAGTGCACCCCTAGCAAAAAGGCACTGCCAACACTGCTGGTGGTGCCTGTGGGTGGTTGCCATTCAACACCCTGCCTCCCCCACCACCAACACCGCTGGCAGCATCTGGGGTTGGTCCGCGGCTGCTGGCGTCTGAGGGTGGTTGCCAGCTGCTGGTCAGCACTTGCTACCCCCTGCACTCCCAACATTTCCACGGCTGCCTGAGGGAGTTCACCTCTCGCTGCCACCATGCTCTTGCTGCTGACAGCGCTGTGACTGCCTACTGGAGCTTGCTATTTCCCCCCAGCATCCGGGGTCATGCAGCGTTCATGGTAAGTTCTAAGACAGACTTGCTCCCTGAGCAAGACATTGGTGTTGTGTCTGAGATTCTTGAAAGCAGTGTTTGTCTACATGCTGTTGGTTCCAGAATTGATTTAATGAAAATAAAGTGTATGAAGAATGTACCTAGAATGCATCATTAATTTTCCTCTTAACAGAAAGCTAAACTGCAAGGCCCAGCATCTGCTTTCTCTTGGTAGGGAGAATCCTAGAGCAAAATCCTAGGAAGAAAATCTGAATGCCAGAGTGCACCTGAAGTATTTCTAGCTGTAAAATAAGCAAGCTTAGGTCTTTAACACTATCCAAGTGATTTGAGTGTCCAGTTCACATGAATACAAACGGGAATTGAGCACCTCCAGCAGTCAAATCCACAATAAGTCTATTGAAGTTAGTGGGTTTTTACTTTAGATTAGGAAAAAATGTGGCTAGTTCTCTGTGTAGGTATCTTATTCTAATATACTCATATATTTGTCTACATATACAGTATTGGTGTATACTTTGAATACTTCCATGTGTATCTGTGTTACTTATCTATAATGTATACATTTCCCCATCTCTCTGAGAGCATTATGTATTTAGAGCTGTACACACACCAAAATCCATTTTATTGAACCATCTGTGAATAACAAATGCAGTATGAGCCACTTCTACTGCATATCCAATCTACTAATTATCTATGAAAAATTTGGATGGGTAGTTTGCTGTCCAAATTGTTACCATGCACCAGAACATAATGACCTATAATAAAAATATTTGGAAAACATTTAAAGAATCAGATACTTAAAAGGATCTTCAGGTACTTGATCTTTAGCAAAACAAAAAGATGACTTGAAACAAGGAAATTTGCTCATGTAAGTGATGCACAAGAAAGAACATAAAAAGGTGAGGAGGACATAAGACAGCAGTATGGTTTTTGAGACGGAGAGAGATGTTGACACCATTCTCTGCAGAGCCTTTCAAAGTCCAATTACTTAATAGTGATAGGTGAACATCAGTGTTTCATTTTACTAAACAAAATTTAGGATGCTTGCCAAAATAAAATAAAATATTTTGTAATTGTTTGACTGCACTGGAAACTGTGTAGTATTTTTTTATTGCAAGATCTTATCTTATACTCATTCTAGTCAGTTCAGATACTTTTTGGAACCACAGCATTTCTTGCTGTCTTCCAAAAGTATTCAGGATAATAAGAAATACTTGAACAATAAAGAAACATTGGAAACAATTGCTGTGGATGATCGGTGTTGGTTGGGTATTTCAACAGGCCTGACGTGACCTGTGTTAAATCATGTTTAGATTCAGGTTTGGTTTGTATTTTGGTAAAACTGAGACATTAAAAAAACAAAAACCAAAACTCTGAAAATTCTTTTCACCATTATAAACCACCCCTATATGTTTATATTCTAACTGTTGCAGTCGAATTGTATTAACACATGCAAGAAAAATCTTAAGCTTGCATACTCAAATATTTTATATACTGGAAAATGTACTGAAAAACTGTCTTCTTCTAGGTCTTTGATGGGAGAGGTTGGAAGTGCTCATTTAGTCAGATCAGCAAAAGCACCATATCATTTGGGGTACCAATTGCAACTAATCTTCATTAAAATCTTTTTTGACAGTCCTTTCTGCCAGTTTAAATTGTATTTACACCAGCCAATAAAGTTGTACCAGAGATTGAGCCTAAATGACCCAGCCAATAAAGCTGTACTTTTAAGTATAGGATGAGCCTAAATGAACCTGCTTATAAATCAAGTTACTGTTGTGTTAATAAATGGCACTTTTGTCCTGTTTTGATTCTAGAACACTATGGAGAGAATTGCTACTTTTTACAAATATTCTGCAAAAAGCAAAAATTGTTAAATTATTTTTTTTTAAATGACTTGAGGCTAATAGTTTGAAATGGGTTTTCATTTGTTATAGGTAAACAAGATTAAGTCAGAGCTCAGTTTTTGCAAGATTAAAGGTAATAAGTAACTGCATTTTTTAATTTGTATACCTTGTGCTGTTTTCTAGAAGTGACCATATTTCAGTAATAGTTCACAAAGTTGCAACACATATCTTGATTCCATTCAGTTAATATACATTTGTGGTTATGTTTTTTTTTGTGTGTGTGTTTTTAATATTAAAAATCTTCCCAAATGGGTGACTTCAAAGCCAAATAACTTTCATGATTACAAAAGTGATAGAAAAATAGGCAATATTGCTATGTTCTTCAGTCCTTTATCAACCATGTCAGAGGGCGTTAGGAAGTATGCATCTACTCAAACTGACCCTGGCTGTGGTAGGAACACAAGGAACTATGGTTGACATACTATTCAGTGAGCAAGGAGGCAGGAATGGCACAAGAAGTACAAGTTCTAACTCTGCCCTCCTACTGGCCAGCCAAATTAGCTGGCTGGGTGTATGAAGCAAGTGTGTTGTCCTGCCAAAAGAGTAAGAAATGTTATCTTCCACATAAGCAGGTGCAGAGGAGGGAAGGAATTATGACTTCCCTCCCTGAGTTACAGTTTGCTTACAACCACGTTCCACCGATTACACAGGGCTAATTACAAAAGGCGGTCTAGCCCTAGATTAGCATTAAATCCTGAAGAGGTTCAGTGGAATTTCTATCAGTGCAATATGAGTTTTGCATCAGTACCAAGATTTATAGCTGTCTATAATTCCACTCAAAACAATGGGGCTGTAAATGGGCAGTTCCTGTGAGGAGCAGGCTGTCAGCCACTACTATCCACCCTTTACCAAAAGATGCAAAAACAGAAATAATCATAACAGTAGCATTGTCTCATGTTTTGTTTTTGCTTGTTACATGCACCCATCTGACCCCAGCGCTTTTTCCTGCCCAGGGCAGGGGGTTGGACTTGATGATCTGCTAAGGTCCCTTCTGACCCAAACATCTATGCATCGAAAATCATTGATTAAGGTCAAGGCTTAATATCACTTTGCCACATTTCTGGGGATATCCAAATTGTCTGTTGTATCTACTGATGAGTAAAGAAGAAATAGCTAATTAAAATATGTATCAATTAAAAAAAAAAAATCACATGGCTCTTGCAAGACGGAAATGGTCTGCACTCCTATAAGCATTGTCTTTGAAATGGACCTTTAAGGAACATGCCTGTTTCACTGAGATTTATAATTTAATGTTTGTAAAAAGGCCCATTTATTTGTGGTCTGAATATCCTTTGAATTATTTTGAAAATCTTGTTTAAAATGATTTAAAAAACAATTCCTTGCAGCAAGTCTCTGTTCTGTGTACTCCAGTCACCACTGTGCATGAGAACTTCAGATGAGGCTCACAGGAAATGGAGTCTAGTGCAGTAGATTGGATTAGAAAAGGGTCGTTTGCGTTTCACAGTCCAAACGCACATGGTAGAACTACTACACAATTACCAGAAAGGGCACATTTTCCTATCACTTAAATTGCATGCAATTTATTGATGTAAAAATGTTTACATATGTAGCTAATTGAAAAAGTTCTTAGTGCAACAGTTTCCCATAACAAGATGTCATATTGGTGAAACTGAATATTTGGTAATTGAATGGAAACATTATGTTCAAATTATAAATGTATAAATCATGACTGAATTCTTACAATAAATATATAGTGAGGCATGTTATATCTTCAGATGAGATTCAAAACAAAATGAATCAGATCCACACCACTGGAATGTATTCATGGTTCAACTCTGCTTCTTAGGGTTTTCATTTTGTGGAAATTTCAATATATCAGCCTTTTATTCTGGTTCCCTCAAATACCTGAATATTATCTTGAATAGAAATTTTCCCAACCAGCTCTAGATTAGACAATTGGACCCTTGAGGTATTGGTTTCATTTTAAGCGCCTAATATTTTATTGTTAGTAATATCAGACAAATAATTTGAAAGAATACATAAAACCAGATTTAAAGATTTCCTTCAGTTGTTTGGATTATTCTGGTGGCACAGAGCTGAGCTAAATTGATTTTTATGCTTGCTTTTTGTATTCAGGGTGTGGTGTTGACAAATAGCTCAAACATATTTGTGAATCTAGCCTGATGAGCTCACTTTCCCAGTGCAATGTATAGACTTAATGCAGTGGTGGGGCTGAACACCGTGAATTTACCTGTTACTGTGCAATGTTGCTGCATATAGGATTTTTATTGTGAATTTCATGATGCATTTGATATGTTTTGATGGAAACTGCAGCTACAAAATAAGGTAAATATGAGAATCACAGCTTTCTAGATGTTAGAGATATACGAAGAGAAATTTGAAAATATCATCTGAGAGCATGCTAAAGATGAATTCAAGTCTTGTGATGTTAAGACCCTAGCTGACTCACGAATGGAGGGAATTAGCAACATTGTCTAGGTGAATCAGTATAATTGAAGCCTGGATGCTGCAATGACTTTACTGCCTCTGTTTGAAACCCAGTTGATTCTTAGTGGTGATTCTTAGTGGGACTCTGGATGTGAGGACCTTGCTTTTGGTAAAATTGTGGCTCTTTGTTTTTGGTTTATTTTATCCAATTGCGCGAGTGAAAATTTCCTCAAGGGTTTGTGCATATGTGTGTACAGATACATGTGTGCACCATTTTCTTCATGGAAGAGTGTTAAATGCTTTTAGCATTTGCCCCACCAAATGCTAAAAGTGCTAAGTGTTTTGCTGTTCAGATACAGAGCGGTTTTCCATTTGCAAATCTAGGCCTCTCTGCATGTCTGACACTGAGTGGAAGCCTGGGGCTGATTTTTTTTCTGTTTTCTGAGAGCCTCTTTCTGGGGGTGGAGAATTTGTTTGCTGCAGCTGAAGTCTCTGGTGAACAGATCATTTCAGTGCTGCTTAAGAGCCTCTGTTTACTGAGAGATGGAAAACTAAGATTGGCATAAGAATGTGAATTCTTTTCCCCAAAGCAAATCTAAAATACATCCAGCCGAGTAGGGTAGGGGAGAATCCTGTGTATTCCTTTTAGCCATTTTGGAGCAGTAGATTATGCTTCCCTGACACATTTTGTGCTGTTCATGCAAAGGAGTAGTTTGAATTTTTTGTTTTGTGTTGTACAATTCTTTGATTATTTCATTTGTAACAGTAAATAGTTTGCTCTTGGGATGAATGCATGCAACAAACCTGCTGGGTGTTTTGGTGGTCGCTGCACAGCCCTGCCTCTGTACTTCTGTCTTCATGTGGAACAATGAATCTGTGTAAGCAATACGGTTCAGTTGTAGTGAGATGATTCACCTATAAGTAAACACAGAGAAGCTGCAGAAAGCTTTCAGGGAAAGGTGCAGCCTTATAAATATTTTAAATTGTACTCTGAGCAGGGAAGTGTGACATATGTTTTACATTTCAGCGCCTGCCACGGTACCATTATTTTAGAACCTGTCGCCTTTTGTAGGCTATGCAGTCATAGACAAATGCCACCACTTCAAAACCAATAGCTAAGCTCCCCCTTTTCATACCCCTTCCTTTCAGTTGTAGCTGACAGTTTCAAAATGTATATTTCCCACTCCCACACCTTTCTAAGTGATCTGACCTAAAAAAGACTGCAGTATACAGCTGAGGCTTAAAATGCAAGTTTCAATGTGTTTGCATTTTATAAACCCACCTTGCTGGGGCCATCATAAAAGGGAAGACAAAATTATGCTATCTATCACTTGAATTCTTTACTGTATCAGATTAAAAGCAATTTTTTTCTGGCTCTGAAAATAAGGGATAAAATGTGGCTCGAGTTGCAGCTAAAAATGCATGTACTTGCTAGCCAAACCACAATATGATTGCCCCACCTGGAATACTTGCTTAAGCATGCCACTCATCATAAAGCTTAGCTTATTTGCAGTGCTTGACAAAGGAGGAGATCAGTATTATTAACACCATTTTACAGGTGGACACATTGAAAACTGTGGTGGTGCAACTTTGGGTGCTTGCTACTTTAAGGGTTTGAGCAGGCTGTGAGGCAGCCTGCAGGTGACTGCAGAGCCAATCAGATGGTCACATGACAGCCAGGAGGCCACCTGATTGGAGCAGGGCTGAGCAGCCTGAGAATAACAGCAAGCCTTGAGGAGTAGGCAGAACCTCTGCAGCAACTGCTGGCTCGAGGTAATGGTGCTCAGCCAGAGCTCATCTGTTCCCAGGAACATTATGGAGGTCGGGGTAGTGAGATGTTGTGAGTTCAGCAACAACACTGTACATTGCTGTGTTGAGCTAACAGCTATTTATTATTACAATTCTCTGGAATCATATCCAGGGTGGATCTTAACAGTTGCATCAGTATAGATATGCAGATCTTATACCTGCTCTGCCTCTGACTTGACTTGACCCAGTCCAGTCCTGTGGAGGGACAGGAACCAAGAATGTGTCTAGCTTCTCATGGCACAGAACAGGAGTCCCCAGTGCTGCAAAACTGCCACAAGCAAACTGAGCCTGTAGTGCTGAACAGCAGGGCTTTGGCCTTAAAGGGACAGTACAAGGAAAACACAGTAAGACACAACAGGTAGAAGCTATGGGGATGGAGGAGGTTCCTAGGGACCCAGGGTGGGGTCCCAAGCCCTGAGGAAATGGCTGTGGCCCTAAGGAGAGCTAGGCCAGCCTGGTGAAGGAGCTTAGAGAGTGTGGACCTGCTGGAAGACTAGGCAAGCCCCTGACTACAACTGGTGGTGTAGCCAGGGGCTCAGATGAGCCCAGTGGAGTAAAGGGATGCCAGACGTAAGATCTCTGAGGCTTTAGGCAAGTCTGGGAAAGTTGATGCAGGGGGCCCTCTTGGGCCCCACCACAAAGCCAGACTAGGAAGGTCAGCTGCTGCTACAGTGATGCCAGGGAATCTTGATTGGTCAAAGCAAGGGGGAAGGGCTGAAAGGCTGAAGGGCAAGTAAACCCACTGGAATTTGTAATTGCACAAATGCTGAAACTGGCTAGCATCCTAGAGAAGAGTAGTTAGTTGTATTTGCCTTCTGCCTGATGTCAGGCTGAGTAAATTTGGACCTTAGGGTGCTTAAGAAAGTTACATTTTTTTGCACAATTGGATCCTTTGAAGTGCTTTACAGCCATGATGTAACACGTGTATGGCTGCAGAGCACTTTTAAAATTAGTGCTCTCATCAAATGAAGTATTGGATGAAGGTTTTCTAAAGCAGAGCACCTTGGGGAACCCAGCTGACTTATCTGGGGGGGGTACCACAAAGTTGGGGCTCTATTTCACCCTCCTCCCCCCACAGCTCTGGCCAGGCCAAGCTCAGCCAGAATTTGCCTGCTGCTCCCTCTTCCTCCCCTTCCCTTCCTCACTGACATCCCCAGAAAGGGGAGAGGGGCATTGCAGGGCTGGGGAGAGGGAGGCTTTGCAGCCTCCTTAGAGGTAGGTGGAACACCTCTCAGTGGCCAGGGCTGGTGCAACAAGGCTCAACCCCCTCCCCGCCCCCCAACCCAACAGGTGAATATCTGTTTGGGCAGGGTGTGCAGGAGGGATCTACCACTCGCTTACACACTTTCTATAAAGTGCCATGAGTTGGAGTGAAGCCCCTAAATTTCTGTAGGTACCTTTAGTTTAACTAAATCAGAGATGCATAAGCTTTCATAAGTAGCAGCTTGCTCTATCAGGTTCTAAGAAGGGATTACAAGAAACAGCTTCTAAATAAGCTGAGAATGAAGAGTAAATAAGAATGGCTTGTGTTTGAAAGCTTATTTAACATTAACTCTATCCCAACTCTGCAGCTGGTCCAATAAAATCTATCATGTAATGAAATCCTTGCCTTGTGGGTGTAAAAGGTAGGGAAGTGGTGGTGGGGGACTGGGAGAGGCAAGCTGGAAAAGGCTAGAGGCAAAAGAAAAGCAAAGCAGTTACACTGTGAAGGGGCATAGAGGTTATAAAAAAATAATCTAGGTAATGCCAGCCTAATCCAGTTTAGCATCCTAGTCATGTGTTTAAAGAATTATTTCCTAATGGCTCTTCCCATTCAAATTCCATGAAGGCTGCTATATCTTACCTTCTTATGATGAATTTTTTGTACCTTTTGTGTAAACACTCCCTGATGTGCTGGGACCCTAGGTAAATAGCACACCGTATGCCTTGAGCTGTGATCTTTATCACTATCACTTTGTGGATTCTAAGGCCTTGCATGGTTTCAAATGTGCTAATTTTTAGGGTGACTATATGGGACAAAGTGAAATCCAGGATGCTGTCTGCCCTTCCTCCCTCCCCTTGCTGCTGCAGGCTTCAGGGAGTTCATGGCCTGTTAATGACCAATTGTTCTTTACTTCACAGCCTTTAACAATCACATGTGAAGTAACAATTAGTGTTGCTTCCTATTTCACAGCTTCTGCCACTCTGTCTCTGCACCCCATGCCCAGGATGCTCATTTTAATTTTCACTGGCTGGCTGGGATTGGCCTCCAAAATCTGGGACTGTTCTGGCCAAACTGAGATGTGTGATTACCCTACTTATTTTGGAACCTGTCTCCCATTGCTACTACTACTTTGCATTTCACTGTGGATGAGGCTTTCACTCTTATTGTCTTGATTTTTTTTTTTTTGGTTAGCATCCTGTTGTTCGCCTGTTTCTCTTAAACCTCTTTTATACCATTCAGATTCTGGTGGTGCCACAGGTGCTTTGCTCCAGCTATTATGATGGGCTCCCTCCTTAGTTTGTCATTCTCTTAACTGTTTCTGTGTCCTGCACCAGATTCACAGGACCCTCTCACATTCATCTTCATGATTCTTCAGCTTGTAGCCCAGTACAAGGACTAGTTATGAAAGTACAACTCATCAGTGCTCTCCTCCCTTGCTCTTTCTTGCATATGTTCTCATCCCCCACTTTCTCCCCCTTCCTGTGCCTGGTTTTCTCACCATTCTAGGCAGCAGCATATTGCAGTTGTTCTCTCAAGGTCTCATAGACTTCTGATACAAAATAATTAGATGCCCATATCATAGTATCATAGTATCATGAGTCGGAAGGGACCTGGGCAGATCATCTAGTCCGACCCCCTGCCTTGGCAGGAAAGAGCACCGGGGTCAGATGACC
>JAGPOW010002742.1:45344165-45378158 GCA_030014935.1 Caiman crocodilus
TGGCAGGATGGAAGAGAAGACCGCCTGGGCGCCCATCTCCCTCAGCACGTCCCCCAGAACACGGTAATCCTCCATCAGGCGATCAGGGGCGCTCCTGGCTGCAATATATTTATATATATTTATCAACTCCATTCACATGTTCTGCTCTGGTTATTTCCTTAATGGTTTTAATTGCTCAGGATATAGCTGTACTCTTTTGGAAATCAACAGATATTCAGTGGAGAACATCAATTGTATTCAACTCCAGGTTGTGTCCATTCTGTCTGAGTTCTGTTCCTGACCTCATGTTCCTGAATTTCATTACCCTACTGTCCAAATACCTGAGAATCTTTTATTTGGTTCAGTTTATAGCAAACTTCTGTGGAGATGGACCAGCTGGATGGCTTAAATAGTTTAATAAGCCAGAACCCCTCCCCCTACTTTTTTTCCTGGCACTGTAAATGGTGAATCTTTTTGCTGTAGAGAAATCCAGTAGTATATCCTCCATTGTTAGTAATGGGTTGTGACTTTTTCAATGATCTGTTTAGTTGTTAGGTTCTCTTACTAGCCCAGGTTTTTTTACCAGAAGCTTTTTTTTCACCACTACTAGGCTGTTGACCTACTTTGTGCTTATTTGAACAAGTGTAATGATGCCTCTCTTCTGCCAGACTGCCCATTCTTTTTTTCTGTGCTTTCCCAGAGCTAATGGAACTCAGAGGTCTATTACTAATCTCAGTTTCCCTGTCCTTGACATATGCCCTTTATATTCTTTTGGAACATAGTCCCATGATGAATGCTCTCCTCATCTCTTAAATTGAGGATATTCCTGAGCTCAGCAGTGGAGGCATACTTATAGGTAAAATATTATAATATCCTAGAGGCAACATTTCACTTCAGGGCCAGCAAAAAAACCTAAAACCACCACATGATGTGGATACAGGCAAAGACTGCCCCCTTTTCCCCACTTCACTCCCCATTTCTGCTGCTGAAGCTACCTGGCCTTTGTCAAAGCATGGCTTGTTAAATGTTGCCAACTGCTGTCTTTTGAGCACGTTAATCACATACTCTTCCTAGCTCTGAGTCTCATCAGCAGGGATCCTGGTTTTCTCTAATTTAAAAATTGCAAATTCTCTGGTTAAAAACCCAAAATCTGTGATAAAAATTAAAGGTCCCCTCCAGCCTCTCCCAGTTCTGCTGGTGCCCTGCACTCCCACATAGTCTCAACAGCCCTCCTGATGCCTCTTGCAACAGCCCCCCTGACCAGACCCACAGACACTGACACCCACTCCAGCAGATAAGTGTGTGTCGGTGGAAGGGACGGGGCCAAGTGGGGGGAAAGTGAAGGTGCTGGGGGGGGCAGATCAAGAAGGGAGGAGTGTTCCCCTGTGCCCACTCCCAAGAGCAGGACTAGGGGGGTGAGGGCAGAGGTGCCACTCTGTGGGCTATGCACATGCTAGCCAGCCTGACAGGAGGTTCACACATGGAGGTCACCACTGCAACGCTGCCACTGAACCCTGTGCTACCATCCCACAGCCACGTGAATGGTTTTATGGGCAAGTAGCGCAGGGTGTGGCAGCAGCAGTGCAGTGGCAACCACCGTGTGTGGGTCACATATGTGCTGCCCGGCCGAGGGGTGAAATGGGGGGCTTGCCTGCAGTGGTATGCCCCACAACCAGCTGCATGTGGCAGTGTGGGGTGGTGGTGGCTGCTTGCAGGGTGGGGGGGGCTTTGTGGGCAAGTGCTGCCACTGTGGAGCCATGCCCCTCGCCCCTGAATCCTAGAGGTAAGTGGGGCTTGGAGGCTGTGGAGCATGGCTGGGAAATATGGCTGGGGGCTGAGAGAGCGGAGGGGTGCTGCTAGCCCCAGGTGGCACATCATAGCTGGGAGCAGGGCCAAAGGGTGAGGGCAGGGGTACTTCAAGGGACTTTGCGGGCAAGTGATATGGGGTGCAGTGTGGTGGTGCCTGTCATGTGCAGGCTGCACACATGCTGCCCAGGGGAGGGGGAGAGGGAGGCTGGCATGCAGTTACAGCATAGCTCCGTGGCTGCTGCTGCAGCCACGGTGAGGGATTTTGGGGAGGGGGGGGGGCTTGAGCTAGCATGCAGCAGCCACTGCCACTTACTTGGAGGGCTATGATGGTGGTGATGGCCATCCTGGCCCTCCAAGTAAGTGGCAGTGGCTGCTGCATGCTAGCCCAAGTCCCTACGCTCCCCCCTTCCCCATCCCTCACTGCGGCTGCAGAGTTGGCCATGGAGCTGTGCTCCAGCTGCATGCCAGCCTCCACCTCCCCCTCCCCTGGACAGGCACCTGGGTGGCATGTATGTGACCTGCACATGGCTGGCACCACCACACTGCACCCTGCATTGCTTGCCCGCAAACCCCGCCCCAGCAAAGGGGCACCCCTGCCCTCACCCCCAGCCCTATTCGCAGCTGCGATGTGCTGCCTACGGCTGGCAGCACCCCCTCAGCCCCCAACCATCTTCCGCAGCCCTGCCCCAAACCCCACTTACCTCCATGCTCCAGGGTCAAAGGACAAGTGTGAGCGTGAGCCTGGCCTTGACTGTCTCGGAGGCTCAGGCCCCGCTCTCCCTGCTGTCCTTCCCACTCCAGCCAGGGCTGGGGGTTTCCTGCCCTTTTTGCAAATTGGCTCTTGCAGGCTGGAACTGTGTGAGCTTGCAAGAGCTCTCTGCAAAAGTGGGGAATCTGTGGATTTCTCTGCTAAGAAGAGAAATACTCATTTTGTCCAATAAAACTGGGAATCTGTAGTTTTCTCCATTTTTTTTTTTCCCATGGGAAATGGAAAACCTCGATGGATCCCTGTTCATCAGCCTTGATACCGTCACAGTGTTTCACATGCATGTGCTGAAGATGAACAGAACTTTAAAACTCTGTTTTTACCTCCAAGTCTTAAGTAGTTTTTACATGTAGAAGCCCAAAATAAGTTTTATGAGAGAATATGCTGTAGGAAAAGATCCTTTTATGACTAAATTAGCAAGGTTTAGGGAATCAATATTACACTCACTAGAGATTCCCAAAGTATTTCTGAATGAATCATTCTCTTTTATCTCTAATGTCCCTATCATACACATATCCATCAACCAGTTAGGGGTTAGCTGTTGACTTAATATTTTTTGTTTTATACCATTAAATTATGGAAGGATTTTGCAGAAATGTGGATGATGTACATGGAAAGCTTTGTTTAAAATTTCAATGGCATTCTATAACGCTTCTTGTAAAAACGAAACTATTCCACATGTTCAACAGGCTGATTAGGAATACAAAAATGTAGGGAACTATGAATAAATAATCCATAATAACAAAAGATATGTTGATTTAAAAGGCACAACTGAAAATAATTAGTAAGATCTTGGTTTCAAACGTTACCCAATAACCAGGGATTTTTCTAGCCGCAAGCTACAGAGTTACAAATTTTGGACACTGATATATTGACAAAACAAACAAACACAGGTTGAAAAGCAGGAGTACTCCTGGGTCTGATAGAAATCTCAACTAGCTGCTTGCTTTTTTGTTTTGGTTTTTTGCTTTTTTTTTTTTTTAATTATCTAGTTAACAAAATCTGAGCACCAAATTCTACCATAGTTAGGATGCATCTGGCAATTTTTATTTATTTATTTATTTTTTGGAAACTGTTAACTTTAAGCATTTTTATCTTTGGAAATCCTTAAAATGTGTTTGTTGGAGGGAAAAATTGAGAAACTTTTGTTGAATTTCAATTAATAATTAACCTGATATTAGAGTGTGAAATGTCAGTGGTGGTTATGTAGAAGGTTCATTGTGTCCTATTTCAGAAGCTAAGCCATTGGCTAGTGAGCAGAGAAAACTATTGAGATTATTTTATTAAATATGATGCCCACTATGTTCAAACTCAACAGATTTGACTCTGAAATCAGAGTTTATAGAACTTGTTTACATGTCTTAAAAAACAATGCAAGTTCACAGGTTCTCTTGTGACTCATTTAAAAATGTCAGATTTGAGCCAAAAGCAGATGCTGAAATTTCATCATAAAGCCATATATCTGTGCAGAGACTTTAATGAGAATGAGCCTGGTAATATTAGCCAAAAAGAAAAATGGTCAAGGAGCATATAAATAATAAAAAGAACATGTAACATGTTTAGAAGTGTCTAAAGGGATGTCTGGCTCGTTCACTCTGAGTCAAGGAAACCTGAGAGGGGGGACCTTGATGGTGAGGAAGCACTTAAATTGGTTTTGATCCTTGATCAACTTGAAATCCATTGCACAGCCATCTACTTTGCCTGATTGCTGGTCTTTGGTGAGGCTGACTAGGAGCAACTGTGCATGGGGCTTAATTTGTTGTCAATGACTTGAGGTTGAGAGGGAGCCTACTGAGAGAGAGACTAAATGATGTTGAGCTTGTAAGTCCCATTCTACCCAACCTCTTGATGGATCCCTTTGCAGGCAGTCACTGATCAGACTCTTGGACTTGATTGGAAGCAGTATCTGACCCAAAGAAATTAACAGACTTTTGATGTAAACAGATACAGCTGAAACAATTAAGGGAATCCAAGTTGTGGGTTGACATCCTGGACTCACAGCAGTCAAGAATACACCATTTCACTTGTAGTCATTTAGGCTAGGTACAGACAGTCAAAAGCCTGAGGCTGAATTGATTCAGTCTTTGCAGGTTAGTCTAAGATGTATAGACTAAATGGAAACAGTGAACAGAAATGTACCTTTGATTTGGGAAATACAGCCACATGCCTGCAGTGGCTCAGGCCAGAAGCCAGAGGGTGGTAAAGCACAGCTCTCTGGCTGTGTGTTCACTTCCTCTTCCTGTTGCCCCTGAGGTCTCTGGGATTTGCAGTCTAGAATTATAGCAGTAGGACTCTGCAGGGTTGCTCATCATGTCCTCTTTCTGCTTCCAGGTGTGCTGTAGTCCACAGTTGCAGTCAGCAGTAAGTTTGGGCCTGGGAAGGGGTGTTTATTTAACCCCTGTACCTGGTCCCAAACCCAAGCTATGGTTTACCTGGAAAGGTGGGGGCAGTCCTCTCCCAGGAGACTGGGCTGTATCCCCACCTGGGTTTTCTCCCTACCACTCCCTTGTCAGCCAGCCCTTACTGCTAGGCAGCAGAAGGGCAGGGGGGAACCTGCTTTCTGGAGCAGACGGCACAGCCCAGCTCAGCCCTGTCAATGGCTGCTCTGCCTGGCCCCAGATCTCATCTCTTTGGAAAAAAAGAAAAAGCTCCCACTCACCGAGTGCTGCCTGGCTGGGGGGCTACAATCGCCACTGCCCCACGCTATGTGGGTGGGGCTCTGCCACGAGCCTCCAGAAGCCCCAACTGCTGCTGCAGCAGCCAGTGAGTGCGGGGCTTTAAAAAAAAAACCCAAAAAACAGTCGGCAGCTGAGGTGTGCGGGACAGCCATGGAGGGTGGGGGGCTGGGACACCAGGTGGGGATCAGGAGGCTCATGGCAGAGTCCCCCATGTGGCATGGGGCAGTGGGGGACAGCAGGGATTGCCCCCTCCACCTGGCAGCACCAAAATGAATGGGGGCTTTTTTTAAAGAGTCAGGAGGTCAGGCCAGGCGGGGCAGCCATGGGGGGTGCTGGGTGAGCAGGCAGGGGATGGAGCCTGGCTGGGGTCCCCCTCCTCCATCCCCCCCTGCCTCCTACTTACCAGCATAGAGTCTGGGTCCAGCTCCCTGAGGCAGCAAGTGGGGAGTGCCCGAATCTCTGAAGCTCTCTGAATCTTCTTCCAAATTGATTTGGAGAGCTTTGAATCAGTTGTGACATTTGCATTGGTCTCCTGATTCCATTTGGATTTGGCCATTGAATCAGCCGAATCTCCTTGGAATCAAATCAGCACTCGAAGCTTCTCGCAGCCATAGAGCTTATTGAGACACGTCAGATAGATGGTGGAGGACCGAGAGTTGCCTGTCGTGTTCATCACGAGGTAAAGGCTATTGCAGCCTCAAAACCAGGTAGTTAGAGCACTGACCTCCTACTGTCAGAATCCATCTAAGAAGCTGATCTTATGAGAAATCTCCCCTAGACAAGGTACCTATGTGGCCTTTTTCAGATGGCAGCTTTTAGCTGCGCTCCAGCCCACAAGCCAGCACTGCTCTGACACTTGGTTACTCAGTTACAGTGGAGCTGGCTCCTCTGGTCCTGGGAGTGAAAGTAAAGGAAAACTCACTGACTGTCAATGCTGCTTTCCCCTTAGCAGTGGCGGACCTACATTTTTGGGGCCCTGAAGCTTGAACTGTTATGGGGGCCCCTTCGCAACCAGCAGCGAGGTCTGGGTGACCACTGTTATCTTCTTCAGTGGGGTTGTTCCATGACAGATCACCACAAATTTTTAAAAATTTAACCACTACATCTCAGATTTTGATTTAAAATTGCTGTACTGGATTATCTCACATGTCAAAGTCACTGGTGTGAATAATAATTTCCTATGCCTTATAGTTTTCAAGTTACAGGGGGATGAAAATTAGGGAAATGTTATATGCATGATGCATCATAGCCTACATGATACTTTAATAACCTTCTAATTTTTATTTTAACTATCATTTTGTATTGAATTACACTATATTATTAATATTATTATTTTTTAAAAACCCCTTCTCATACAGTAGACCCAAAATTTTTAAGCAATGTCGACTAAAGTCGCTTCTGGGGCCCCTCCAGGATTAGGGGCCCTGAAGCTTAAGCTTCATTAGTTTCATAGTAGATCCGCCCCTGCCCCTTGGCCTCCTGCCTGAAGAGTGAATTTCAAAGTCTTCAGTATAAGGTGGAGTTTTGGGAAGCTGGATCCAATGACAAGGTCAGCAAACTAAGCCAGGCTGCATCAGGGACAACAACATATCACCAGCAGTTTCTCTCCTTTTCTTGTTGGAGGGGGAGGACAATAGTTTCATACTCTACATTGAAATACCTTGGTTCCCAAAGAGGTACCCAAATTGCTGAGTGTCTGGCATGAGTCAGAAAGGGTTAGAGGCCAGCTCTGAATCGGGAGTCTTCCAGCTTGACAGAGGGTCTGTGCCCAACCTTACAAGGTGCAAGTTCTCTCATTGTCTGGAGGGAAAATGAGGAGGGCACAAGACACTAAAAGAACCTCCCTTTCAGACAGCTCCTCCTTGGGATGCCAGATATCCAACAGAAGAATATGAGCAGTGTAATGTGGTTGTGGACAGGTGCCAACAAGAGGCCATCCTTCACATGACTGTGCTGATGTAGGGTCTTCATTTTTAACCCTTCCTCTGAGGACCCACATCTCCCTCAAGGGTCCACTTTTACCATGACCTGGAGAGGCTTCCCTTTCCTGAGCACATAGCTTGCTTGAAAGTACAACTCTCTGAGGACTCCAGTGAGCTCCCTCCCCAGGACATTGGTCTTCAGACTTTACAGTTTGCAGAGGACAAGGACATTTCAAGTGACTGTGACAGTGAGACAGACTTTCTGGCCATGCACCCAGCAGGAGGAACACTGCCTCCAGCCACCATGCTAAGGGAGAAAAAAGGACAAATGAAACTACTAAATAAGAGAGAAATGCCAGTAGCACATGTGTAGGATGTGTTGCCTTCGGTGGGAGTTTGTGCACTGCCTTTGACCTCCCATTCACAAGGAGGGAAGGACAGCAGGGTACCAATGGAGGCCTTTTAATACTTACCTCCTTCCGAGGAGTGGGAGATCCAAAGGGCAGATCAAATTATGTGGGAGCTGGTTAACTCCATGCAAAGCCTTTCATCCCATACCACTGTACCTCATGTTTTTTATGAGTAGAGACCGCAACAACAAGGCTCTGAATGAGACTAGTAATCCAGAGTATTGTTTCACAACAGTCCCAAGGCAGCACCAACACCCGTCTCCAGAGGTTTGTGTGAAGTGAACCAAGAATGTTAATCCAGTTTCTCTAGAGGGGAATCATAGCCCCAGACACCAAATCAGACTTCCTTTCTTCTTTAAAACTGAGGAGAGTGTGCGAGCTAAGAGGAAATCGCAAATGGAAAAGATCCCATTTCTTTAAAGAAGGAATTAAGATTATGGCCTAGTTTTCAGAGGGACTGAGCACCTGCAGCAGGAGTGAAAGGGTGATGTCCATTTCTGAAGTTCAAGCCAGAAGCATGCAATAATCGAGGGAAACTCAGCTGCACATGCTGTATTACTGACCTACTATTAACAGGAACTCTTTTAGAAGACTGTTTATACTCAGTACCCTTAAGATGCCTCACAGCCAGCCTTAATAGCATGGCAAAATTTGGCATACTTTCCTTGATATGGAACTGAGATATAGTACACCTAAGATCACAGACCTTGCTGTTGCTAAGTTCAGAGAAAAGTGCTTATGCAAGTAGCCCTGTGCTGAGGGGGTGTCAGCCTCTCACTGTGTTTTGATGGAAGCAGAGAGCCAGATTCTGTATCCACATAAAAATATAACGGATCCACTATCTTGTACAATTCCTTCAATTACATATTTATTTTACTTGTCCTGCATGTCCTCCAGTACACAGGCACATGCTGAACTTAATCGCACCTATTCATTTAGCAGTATATGCAACCATTTGAGTATCATTGGGAAATGCTCCCTATCCCTCCATGAATCCTAGAAAAAGCAAGAGCGAATCATCTGCAGTGAGAGTTTGACAATGAGAGGTCTCAGTTCAGTTCTCTGCATCAGCACATGTCTTCTAGACTTGTCTCTTACTCTCACTTTGCCTCTCCATCCTCATCTGCTAATTCATAGTCAGTCTGACAGGGGTTGTGTATGAGTTAAATAACTAATGTTTAGGGGATATGGCAGCAACGTGGGAGGGAAACAGGAGCACCTTTATATACAGATTTTCTACCTCATGAGACATTTGCATCAGATTCCCACTGGGCCAAATTTTAAAGTCCTGAATCATCGCCTTCTCAAGTAGATTTAATGGCAACTGTCCACTCCACACCTACCACTGGGGGCACTGGATGGAGGAGACAGATGGGGCTCCACGTAGGCGGGTCCAGAGCCCATGTGGGTACGATGCATTTGGCAGGCTAGATGGACAAGATGGTTGCAACCCAGTCCTATAACATCCGAGGGCTTCAACAAGCCTTTTTGGACAACAAGATATAAAAACAAAGGAGGCCAAGCAACTAGCAAGTGAAAGGAAGCTTCTCCTGTTTCCTACCTGTTTTTATTTCTTATATATGTATAAGCATGTATTATTATTATTATTACCTATAATAAGTAAAAGTATGTATTATTTCTTATATATGTATTCTTATACATATTCAACCATGAGCAGATTTAAATACTCAGTCAGGGATGGAAGGTATAGTGCACCTGGAGAAGGCCAGAAACTTCTAGGTGATCTGAGGGACTAAGGCATTCTACATCAAAACAAATTTAGCTTCATCTGGGGATGCTTATATCTGGAGTCTTATGCAGACCTGTGAAAGCTTATATGATATACAGCCCCTTATTGGTCAGCATTCGTCTATGAGGTAGGACATGGTCACCTAGTTGTCATAGTGGTCCTTACACCACAAAGGTTGTTGGCTCACCTCTTTCCTGGGTCTTGGACATAGCGGCTTGAGTGGCTCCAGATGCCTTCGCAATAGGAGCTGCTCAGTGCATGACAGAAGGAAAGCTTATTTAAGCCAACTTTGAACAACAGAAGTCATCAACCTGAAACTACCTGACAGAGGTAAAATCCTCATGATGTTCTCCATGTCTAATCCCTAGTCCAACACCCATCCTTGGAAGCACAAGGAATAGGTGGAATAACTAAAATCAGCTTTTCTAGAGCCAGATTTTCAGTTGTGCAAACCAGTGTTACTTGGTGGCCTGGACTGTAGCTTGGGTGATTGATACCAGGTCAGGATCAAGTCTTTAGCCTCTGAACACTGACATGCCTCCAAACATTGGAGACTGTGTTAGATGTTCTGGGAAAGGCCTCTTTCTATCCTTGAGGTATTTCTGACCTTGTCCCCCTTGCAGCCAGGTGGGTGGTGTAAGGTGTCTCTTTATACATTATCTAAGCTTAAGCACTAGGGCAGTCTATAGATGTGCTGGTTTATGTTCTAATTAGAATATGTTGGAGCACACACAATGAATCAAGTCTACTCCACATTCTAATTAAAATGCTCTGGCATTGACTTGCTGCCATGTGTAATAAGCCCCCCTTCCTCCACATTTTAAAATGGCTGTGGGGGTGCTTTAACTAAAGCTAATTTAATAAAGTTTAGTTAAAGTCCTCCAATGGCCATTTTAAAATGTAGGGTGCTTAATACATGTAATGGCAAGCTTTTTTAATTAGTGGCTGCTGAGGAACCACTCTAATTTAAACAGCCCCTCCTCAACCCTGGTATAGGGAACCTAGCTTTAAAAAAACATTGACCCTAAACTGTCATTCTGGGTGTGTGCTCCCAATTTCCAACTAATTGTCAAGGAGAAAAGAATTGTTATTGTCTGCATGATTTTCCCTTATTTTCCTAAAAACAAATGTCTCCGTAATCTCCCCTTCCAACTGGCTGGGCTATTTTGTAAGCAAATCTTCCAGTATAAGATACCAGGAGAAAGGGAAAGACACGTTGTCTTCTCCGTGACTGGTCGACTCTCACTCCTTTGGCTGGTACAGCTGTGGCCATTGTGCACAGGGCTGCTGATTATAGATTTTTAGCATCTGATGTTGGCCGACACCAGAGCATCATCTCCATCCTGACAAAGAAGGGCTTTTTGGCACAACTAAACTGCGCTAAGGAAAGTTTCTCTTTGGAAGTACCAGCAGCCTCAGCCCTGGTGAGTGGCCTGAAAGCTCTCTCATCGTTGCTGTACTAGGAAACCTTTGTTTTGTAACCAGGCCATGGGGTTTGACTTCACCGACTGCTACTGGTGATGAATGAGACCAATGTGATTGGTCTTTCATCAGTCCCACAGGATACCCATGCCCATTACGGGACAGGGAGGCCTGGGTGAGGAAGGTTTCCTGCCTTCCATCAATGCTGACCTTGTGAAGGAACACCTTGAGAGGCTGGATACATTCAAGTCAGCCGGTCCTGACAATCTACACCCCAGGGTACTCAAGCAGCTGGCCAGCATCATAGTCCAGCCCTTGGCACAGATCTTCAAGATCTCCTGGCGCTCTGGTGAAGTGCCCAAAGATTGAAAGAAGGCCAATGTGGTGCCTATCTTCAAAAAAAGGAAGACAAACTACAGGCCCATCAGCCTGACCTCTATCCTGGGCAAGGTCTTGGAAAAGATTATCAAGGAGGCCATCCTTAACCGACTAGCTGACAGCAATATCCTGAGGGATACCCAGCATGGGTTTGTTGTGGGTAGATCTGGCTTGAACAATCTCATTTCCTTCTACAACCAGGTGACCTGTCACCTGGACAAGGGAGAGGAGATTGATGTCATATATCTTGACTTCAAAGAGCCTTCGATCTGATATTCTATGATCACCTCTTGGCAAAACAGGCCAACTGTGGCCTCGGGTCCACCATGATCTGCTGGCTGGAAAACTGGCTTTGTGGTCGGACCCAGAGGGTGATGGTTGATGGAAGTCAGTCATCATGGTGCCCTGTGACCAGTGGAGTCCCCCAAGGCTCTGTCTTTGGACCTGTATTTTTCAACATCTTCATTTATGATGTGGACATTGGAGTCAGAAGTGGACTGGCCAAGTTTGCTGATGATACCAAGCTCTAAAGTAAAGCACCTGAGGACAGGAGGGCAATCCAGGCTGATCTTGACAGGTTCTGGAAATGGGCAGATGAGAACCTGATGGAGGAATAGGCTGCAATTGGACCTAGACAGGTTACAGGGGTGGACAGATGAGAACAGGATGGGTTTCAACACTGACAAGTGCAAGGTGCTGCACCTGGGGAGAGAGAACCAGCAGCTTACCTACAGGCTGGGGAGCTCTCTTGTCAGTGCAGAGGCAGAAAAGGATCTTGGAGTTGTCATTGATGCCAAAATGAACATGGGATGACAGTGTGGGTATGCGGTCAGGAAGGCCAACCGTACCTTGTCATGAATTCACATATACGTCTCAAGCAGGTCCAAGGAGGTGATCCTCCCCCTCTATGCGGCACTGGACAGGCCACAGTTGGAGTACTGCATCCAGTTCTGGGTGCCGCACTTCAGGAGACATGTGGACAGCATTGAGAGGGTTCAGAGGAGGGCCACTTGCATGATCAGGGGACAGCAGGGCAGGCCCTACGAGGAGAGGCTGAGGGACCTGAACCTGTTCAGCTTCCACAAGAGAAGGCTAAGGGGAGATCTAGTGGCCTGTTACAAACTAGTCAGAGGGGACCAGCAGGTATTGGGAGAGTTCCTTTTCCCCCAAGCACTACCAGGAGTGACTAAAAATAATGGTCACATGCTGACAGAGTAGATTCAGACTAGACATCAGGAGGCACTACTTCACAATCAGGGCGGCTAGGATCTGGAACCAACTTCCAAGAGAAGTGGGAAGTGGTGCTGGCTCCTAGCCTGGGGGTCTTTAAGAGGAGGCTAGATGAACACCGTGCTGGGGTCGTTTGACCCCACTGCTCTTTCCTGTCATGCAAGGGGGTTGGATTTGATGATCTGTCAAGGTCCCTTCCAACCCTACAAACTATGAAACTATGAAATGTGATGCTGCAGCTAGTAAAGCGAGCAAAATACTGACTTGCATCTATAGATGCTTCTCAGGTAAATCCTGGGACAGCATTCTCCCATTGTACTCAGCCTTGGTGAGGCTGCAGCTGGAGTACTGCATCCAGTTTTGAGCTCCACAAGTCAAAAAGGTTGTGGAGAAGCTTGAGAGAGTCCAGAGAAGAGCCACGTGCATGATCAGAGATCAGGAAAACAGACCTTATGATTACAGGCTGAGAACTATAAGGCTTTTTAGCCTGCAAGAGTTCAGGCTCGTGTTCGATGGCCACCTGTCAGTTTAGCAGGGGTATTCACCAGGATCTGGGGGAATGATCATTCACCAGAGCGCCCCAAGGGATGACAAGGTCGAACCGTTATAAACTTCAGCAAGACCATTCCAGGCTGGCCATAAGGAAGAATTTCTTCACTGTCTGAGCCCCCAAAGTCTGGAATAGCCTGCCATCAGAGGTGGTTTAAGCACCCACAATACAGCATTGAAGCAAAGGCCAAGGGCTCTCTTGGTCTAGGATGGGGTTGGGGCACAGTGATGTCATCTGCCAATGCCATTAGGCACAAGCCTGGCATTTCCTATGCAAATGCACTAGGACATTGACTCTTACCAAGTCATCCCAAATGATCTGCAGCTGACTTGAAATTCTATGGGCTTTGCCAGGCTGTGGAATGTGTGTGCACCACCAGGCACAAAAGGTAGGGAGTGGCAACTACCTGTCCATTGGCAGAGGCTTTCTAAGGAGACTGCTGGTCACTGCCTCTATATGGAATCCAGCATGAACAGAGATCACTTCCAGCAGGAAGCCTCTCACAGACCTTTCCTGGACGTTCAGCATCCAGATAAAAATTGTGCCCAGAATGTCTGGACCTAGAGGGAAGAAAACAAGAACAAGGGTTCCTTTTTCATTCAGCCAGCACAATCCAAACCAATCCCTCCTGCAGTTTAGCAATTTGCTGCCATCTTAGAAATTTTTTGCTTTAAGGAACCAAAGTCCAGACACTGCTGCCTCTGGCTGATCCTAAGAAGTGAGCATGTCCCTATGCCCCTACCTGGGGTGAAAGTGGACACTATGACATGTGCAGACACCAACCAGCCTACACACCCTCAGCCATTCCCCCGCCCATGTGCACATATCTACAATTTAATTGTTGCCTGGGACCTATTTCTGCCTGACATTAACCCACGTGCTCACACAATCACCCCAACAAATATCAATATCTGGGGGTGGTTTTAATAAGCTATTTTTAGCCTCTTGCCCATATGGATGCTCAGCTCAGAACCAACAAGCACCACCAACTTCAGAACCCTTGTAAGAATCCCTGGGACTATGAGCAAGATGACTGTAACTGTAATTTTTTTCAGGTGAGCCCAGCTCTTCTGGAACTGCACACTGGAGTTCACACGTCTCATTTCTAACTACACCTCCCCATTATGCACACAGCCAGGCCTGCCGGGCAGTAGGTCCAGCTGCCCATAGCCAGTCCTATCCAGAACAGAGAGAGGGCAGAGGCTGCAGTATCTCTGGCATCCATTCTTTCCTGCATCCTGTTCCCAACCCCATGCAGAGGAGCAGGATGGAAGGAGCATTTCACATAGCCTCTACCAAGGCTGGGAAATGCCTGGGGACACAGAACTATCTCTACCTCTTGCCTTGCTGTGGACCCTCTGCATGGTGTGGCACTGAAGGAAGCATGCATCCATTCCTCATGCCTAAGCATGTAGTTCCAGTCCAGCCACAGCTGGGTACCTCAGACTCCTTGTTGCCCTTTCATGCTGTACTTGCCCCAGAGTCTATGTTTCCAAAACTTCCAGGGCTGAAAGCTCTCATCGATAACCTGGGTCACTGAATCCCCATCTTGCCTTCCTGTGCTCTCTCTCTCTTGGAGGCAGCTGAATTGCTCTTCCCCACCTCTGGCTAGTAAGGGGAAATGGAACTTGCTTCATCTCAGGGATCAACAGTAAGTTTGCTGTTCACTGCACATGAAAGCAGTGTTCGAAAAGCATAAAGCAAATTCAGAAAGCCTCCTCAGCTTCAATTTTACCTCATCGAGAAGGGCATCTCCATGCTCTCTAAGGCTTGTAATAAACCAATGTCCTGCTGCTATGGCACATGTGAAGCTGGCAGACAGCATGCCATCTCTTATGCTCCCCACAAAGGCAAGGGCCTGGTAGTTTAGAAAGTATTTCCTGGAAGAGTCAGCTGATCCTGAAGCTGTAGCAGCAGATGGCCAGTTATGTCTGCTCCTCCCCAGAGAAGGTGCGTACTTTTGGCAATGGCTGAGTTTCTACAGCTGTTTCATGGTGCTATAGCAGGAAGGATGCAGAGAGCTTCTCTTCAGAGTTTGTGCTTTTCCTTTCTATTTTCTTTAGGCATTGTCTTTGGTTCTCTGCTCTCTTCACTGACCCAAAGGGAGCTGCTCAGAGGGGCAGCTAAAGGCAGAGAAAGAGCCATTTCCCTGCAGAGAGTGGGGCCAGTTATTGGGTGCATGGGTGCTGGGGCTGGACTCTCTTGGTCCTTCCTAGGGATGGGTGTGTTTCTGGACTCTTCTTGTCCTGACTGCTGCTGTGTTCCCAGATCTGAGATGCTCTTGAGTTTCCCACTGGGGAGAGGGATCTGAAAATTATAAGCCACCTCCAAGATCTGGCTCAGACTCTGCAACAGAAGGTGACAGTCAAAGGGAGGGCTAGAGAGGAGAACCATGGAGTGAGCAAGAGCAGAAGATTAGTGAGTTAGAAAAAACACCTCACTGTTTTACTGCTTTGGTGCTGGAAGTTTCCATGCCTGCAATGCTGACCACACCACACTGTGTTGTTTCAGCCCCTGTCTAGCACCCTAAATACACCCTACCTGGATTACCACTCTGGAGATTTATATTCCTTCCAAAAGATGTCAGGAGGAGAGTGGGTGGCACAGCCCACAGGTGTCATAGGCTCAAAAGGTGACTGCAGAGTCAGAACCAGTCAGCATCTGCCCATACAGCCCCAGGGACACAGGACAAGGGAACACAGAGCTGAAGTGGGATTCTCCCCTCAGATAAACCTGTGCTGCCTCAGGGAGCTGCCCAGGTGCAAACAAACACAGAGCACAGCCTGTCTCACCCAGGAGAGACACATCAGACAGGCAGTGGGGTAGTAGCCATCCACTTCCCTGCTAACCCATAGCAGGAAACCCCAAATCTCTGTGTTTTTAACTGCCAGGCCCTGACCATAATCCCTGCACTCCATAAGAGGCAATCTTCAATCCTCCCTACCCCATGGAGCTTTGAGAGGCCATACCCAGAGGGAGCAGAGTGAAACTTAGCTGGCAGGAGCAGTCCAGTAGTTCATTTTTTTTGTCTCTCCTTATCAGACTTTCAGAAAATGGAAGTGGCAGTCCCAACACAGCCATGTGAGTTTAGCCCCCAAGGGTATGCAAGGCCAATCCATTAAGGAGTCTTGAACTGCACCAGGAAAGTCCCAAGAGAGCTACAGAGTTCTTAGGGCAAGTCGTACATGCACACACGTGTGCCAGTGCGCACACCCACGCCAGTGCACACACCCACACATACAGACAAGGGCTAATGATAGTTTCCCAGGCAAAGTCTCACCATGGTGACATGAAGATTGTTGAGCCCTCCCTCATACTGCTGCAGGAGACAGGGGAGCCCCTCAAAAACAGTATCATGATGCCTCTCATGGTGGAGAAAGAGGCCCATTGCAGGCCCCAGCACCTTGATCGCATCCTGCTGCAGCTGCAGAAAAGGAAGGCAGGACTGAGTCTCTCTGACAGACTTCCTGGGAGGTTGCTCTGGATCAGGAAAAGGTACAGCTTTTCTCCTCAGGTCAACAGCATCCTTGATGCATCATTGGACCAGCCCTGTCTACATGGTTCCCACCTATAGCAGCTGGGAGAGGCTGTGGGATATGTCCTTGGGGCTGGCTCATGGATATCTCCCTGCTGTGCTGATGTGCCCAGATTCACATGCAGACAGAGCGAATTCCTCCTTGCTGCCATCCCCCTGGGCACCACAGGAGTCATGCCCAGAAGGAGATGCCCCCTATCAGTAATCAGCTGCCCAACAGCTCGGGAATGGGGTCTTATACCTGATCTGGAATTTCATGTTGGCACCCATTTTCCCCAGAGCCTAGAGGCAGCTCCAGCCTTTTTGATGTTTCTTGGGAAATACTCTGCAAGAGTCATGGAAGGCCCAATCCTGCTCACTACTCAGAGCCTCCAGCCAGCTCAGGGAGGGAGAGCTCTCCACTCATTGTTGGATCGGGCCCAGGAAGTACAGTGGAGGCTCTGCTTACCAGCGTGGGACACTCCAGTGGGGCCCAGGCTCTGTATTAGGTTATGGGTGCCTAACGGGAGCACCTGCAGGAGGGGCTGGCACTCACCTCCACACAGCACCTACTTCATCTCCACCAACCTCAGCACAAAATGATATTTGCTGAGCGTCAGCACAAAGCAGGGCTCAGACCTCAGTGCTGCAGGAGGCGAATACATCATGACGAGGAACAATGGTCATAAACTGATGGAGAATAGGTTTAGGCTGGAGATCAGAAGGCAATATTTTACAGTTAGGGTGGCCAAAATCTGGAACCAACTTCCCAGGGAAGTGGTCCTCGTCCCTACCTTGGGTATATTCAAGAGGAGGTTGGACAATCACCTGTCTGAGGTCTTGTGAACCCAGCATTCATTCCTGCCTGTTGCAGGATGTCAGGCTAGATGATCTGTTCAGGTCCCTCCTGACCCTAGCTACTATGAAACATGCAGTTAGAGACATTCCTGTCTACCTTAATCCCTCACTTTCATGCTGGGTGATCAGCACAAAGGGGCTTTGAAGATGTCAGAGAAACCCCACAGTGACCTCCCCTATCTAGGGCAAATCTCCATCTATTGCCCCTCTCATGCCCAGATGCAGGGGAGGAGATGGGAGTGGAGGATCCTGAGCACCTGATCTCCACTCCTTGTCCTGAAGGCCCTTCCGGCTGTTACAGAAGTTAGTGCTGGCACCTTAGAGCCAGAAGGCCGACTCTTCAGGCCCCAAATCCAGCTCAGTTGTGATAGCCCCATTGGACAGAGTAGTATTTATCCCCTCCTTCCACAATCTCTGATCAGAGCCTTGAAGCAAGGGAGACAATGCTGTACCATAGTCTGAGGCCAGGTCGCCCAGTGTAATCAAGAAGAAAACTGGAGAGAGCTCCATGATGCCCATGTGACTCTGTAGCTTGTACATCACCCAATTGTAAAAGGTGCTGGCAAGTGCCACAAGGGTTTTTCCTGAAGTCAGTTGCAGTTCATCATTTTCTTGCTAGAACAAGAAAAGAGAACTGGAGCAGATACCCAATGCACAGTTTATATACTGGTAACTCAGGCTGGGGATCAAGTTGCGTCCTCTGAAAGGGAGGGAGAAGGATGCACTAGCCTCAGCTTCTCCAATGGCCCAGCCTTTGGCAACTTCCTTAAGTCCATTGCATCCTTGGGTAACCCTTGGCTCCAAGCAAACTGTCTCCCCCACCACCTAGCAGCCATAATAGCTCTAATAACTCTAATAGCTGTTCCTGAATTCACTAAATCCCCCTAATAATTCCTTGCATGAGATCCCTCACTCATAAATGCCAACTGAAACACTTGGATGAACAATATTTCATCTCTGGTTGGCCGACAAACTGCATAATTCACTTGTGCTATAGGACAGCTTCAGCAACTTCTTGGACAATGGACCAGGCAACTTCTTGGACAATGCTGTCCCCAGAAAAGCATCTATGCACTCTGGTCTTTCTTAGCAGAGGAGCTTCCCCACGTCTCAGAGGCACTAAACACTGGGCTGGATTGTGTCCATGCACTCCAGAAACATCTGTAGGACATCTGTCTTGAGCAAGGCTGCAGCCTCTAACCAGGGTCCATGTAGGAGACACAATTTAGGCTCAAGCTACATTGGACCAAACAAAGTAGGCATAGACTAAGGCTTTTTAGGAGAAACTGGGCAGAGCTCACTCACCTGGATCTCCCTCATGTCTTTGGAGGCCAAGTGGATGATCCTCCTGACAAGACTCCTATCCAGGCCCTTTGTGTCCCCCTGCAAGACTTTCTCTAAGCTGGAGTAAATGGATACTCTCGTCTCCCAAGAACACACCACGAACAAGAACAATGGGTTTCCTTTGGACCAGTGCCAGATCATCCAGGACTGTGATGTTAGGCATTAGGTATCCAGGGATTGTTCTACAGCCACTCTAAGGGGAAACTTGCTCCCTGGACAGGAACGCAACCCAGGGTGTCTTGGGTTTGTACTTTCATGCAGATGTTCACAGCGGGCACTGACAAGGGAGGAGTGTCAGGCACCATGAGGCACAGAATGTAACAGAATGGCAGGAGGCACAGAAATACGATCAGAAGTCAAATACATCACAGGCATTGTCACCCCAGTGTGCTGCAGAGGTGGGAGTGACCGACACGTTTCCTTAAGAGGGGGTTTACTGGGGGAGTAACAGGAGCTGCTTAAAACCCTTGGCTGTGACATACTTGGAGGAAGGTGCTAAAGAAGCTTACAGCATTATCCACAGTGTGATGGCTTGTTTGAATGTGGCTGATACCATATCTACTGTCCATGGGGGAAGGGGAGATGAGGCCCATGTGAGCATGCCCTGATATCACAGTGACATCACAATATAACAAGGGTATGTAATACTGTAACCTTTAATAGGAAAGAAGGAATGGGAAAGACACAGCAGATGGACAAGGACCAGTTTGAGTTGAGGTCCCACCCTGCACAGCCTTGAAAGGAAATGCTTAGAGCAACCATGTGATACAGAGCCATTGCCCTACCTTCTCCTGTTAGTGTCTCTCTAGCAAAAGGCTCACAGTAATGTCAGGTTCCACATCTGCCTAGCCAAACCCTGGGCCAAGATTGCCCTGAGCTTGATCCATCAGGTATCTCTCCGCAAAGACATCACTGGTAGAAAAACCTGCAATGGAAGAAAAGGTTTCTATTGATTTCCATGTGAGAAATGTAATAGACATTAGGGCTGGAAGGGACTTCAGAAGATCATCGAATCCAGCCCCCTGCCCAAGGGGCAGGAAGTCAGCTGGGGTCATAGGATCCCAGCAAGATAAGCATCCAAATTTTCTTGAAGGCATTCAACAAGCAAGATTCAACATCCGTCTGGCAAAGATAGGCATTCAGCTGAGGACACCGCACCCCTTGGACCTGTAGCAGTAAGTGACAACCCAGGCCCAATGTCGATTCCTGCTTGAGGTAGGATACCAGGGTGTGGGACAGGCTTTTCTCCCTGCTCTCCTGTCCCCCTGGTCACCCCTGCTCTTCTGTCAGCAGCAGGAACACAGCAGCTTCATGCCACGTAGCTGACTGACTCCATGAAACTTTGGAACTAGAAACTGTTGTAACTGAGATGCTTATTCTGCTTTGTAGCTCTGTGTTCAGGCTGCTCGTTCCCTGCATGTCCCAGGCAGAAGTGCAGGGATGTGACTGGGAAGGGAGCCAAGTGCTAAGGGAGCTGCTGCCAGAGCTGTTTTGTGCTCTTCTGGATGTGAGGAAGAGATCTTTAGACTTGGAAATATAGATTTCTAGGTGTTTTCCCCAGGTTGACTCTGGTCTTCTCTATCTGTTCAGGCAATATGTAGATCTTTGGAGATGCACACCAGCATTCACTCCAGCCCAGTGCTGAGGGAGCTGCTCCCAGAGATCCTCTGTGCTCTTCTGGAGCAAGTTGGCAGTATCTGCCAATGCCCAGAGGGAGCATATGGAGGAGGCAGCTGGAGCAGGGGCAGGTGCGAGCAGTGTGCAGCCCTGGCAGGTAAGAAGTAGGCTGTGACTGCTTTCACAGGTTTGGCCTCACTTCAAGCTAGCTGCCTGCAGGGTGTTCTTGTCCTTGCCAAGGGCTGTGCTGAGCAGTCTTGGTCCTGGTAGCTAAAAGAAGGTGGGGGTTGTCAGAGAAGGGCAGAATTTTAAATACTAAGGCTGGGAGGACCTATTTGTTCCTCCAATCTGAGCTCCTCTGGGACAGGACAGGCAGTTTCATCCCAGGGGCTTCACAATCTCCATTAGTGACCAGTTCATGCTGGACTCCAAGTGCTTGGGACCTGGGCATGTGACTTCTGCATGTTCCCATGCTCTACATGTGACCTTTGTCCTTGTAGGGAGAGAAATTTGGCTGCCCAATACTTTCCATAGTACATTTGGCTTGAGAGAGCTTCCATGCATCCCTTCTTGCTTCCGGTACTGATTTGTGCAAGGCCCTGCCCTCCCTGTCCCTGTTGGGATTGCAAGATGTGGACAGAATAGCAACATTGGTCTGATCTGAGCTGCCTGTCTTGTGCAGAAAGTATCTGAGTAATGGACTTCCTGAGTGACAGGGAGTTTTGGTTCTGCTCTGGCCACTGCATCATTATAGTCTGTAAATCTGGACCTTCTCTCTCTTCAGGCTTTCTATGGAGACCCTGGCCTGTGCCATACCGAAGGGCCTTGGGGAGGGAGTAGCTGCAGTCCTCTGTCGAGAGGGAGCTTGGCTACTCCTTGAAAGCCCCCAGACTCACCATGAGGGAATGTGCCAGCTGGCTAGGTAAAAAAGGCAGGCTGGATTGCATCTGTGCTATAGGCACTGGGACAAATGCTGAAGGGGTAACTTTCTTTGTAGAACCTGCAGGGTTGTGTGGGGCTGAAGACATGGAGTTTGTGCTCCAAGAGCTGAGAGTTGCCTCCTCAGAGCAACTGAGTGTTGGCAGTGCCCTGCCAGTCCCAGAACTAGTGGTTTTCTCAAGCAGGGCTCTGCTCCTATGGAGCATTATCACACCTGAATTCATAGAGCAGGTCCTGCAGTGGTTCCAGAACTAAAAGCTGCCCGTTACTGGTGTGACCTTCATCAGCTAGGTAAGGCCCCATAGAGAATGAGCAATCTGATGAAAAGGCAGCTGTTTGCTGTGCTCTTTCCCGGGGAGTACCCTGGTCCCCTTCCTAGGAAGGAGGATCACTGGAGACAGTTGAGAAGTTTATTTTCTGTCCTTGCCCCTGCATTGCCACTTCTGCCATATGAGGAGAGGCAGACAAGGATTCCTTACTAACTTGCCCCTTACTGAGACTTTGTCCTAGCCAGAAGCTTTAAGCTTGGTCCTAACTAATGCATCTTCTGTATCCACCCAGCATCCCAGGAAGACACTGCTCTAAAGGAAGCAATGTCCCAATCTACTCACATCAGCATCATCTTTCCCATTTAGACTAAGCCTCTGTCTTCATGATTTGCCTGTCTCTAAGCAGACAAGCCACCCTATGTCCAACAGGAGAGCATCGCTTGCTGAGGCTCTTCCTTGTGGTGTTCTGTAGGATTCTGCTCTGGTACGGGTTACTTTTTTGCTGCAGGGCTGGACTGTTGGGAGTGACGGTGCTGGATCTCATGGACACATTGATTTCTTTTAGCTTATATGTGACCCCATAATCGAAGAGCATAAGCTCCTGAAGCCAGTGCTCATTTTTTCAACAATGAGCCAGGGACTCTAATAATCTGGTTCAGCAGATGGCAGCCACAGAACTGGACAATATAGTTTATGGTGACCCTGACCAGGTGAGGTTGAAATCCCTCTGCACTCTCAAGAACGCAGCTTGACTGTAGAGACCAACAATAAGACAGGGCCAAAAGGGTGCACAAGAACCTAAAGTATATCCAGTTTTGCTGCCTCAACCCTTGTGGTGTTTCTGGAGGCAGTTGGGTGTGACAAGTGTAATTTTGGTGCAGAAGTGGGTGCCTTGTGTCTCACAGACATATGGGAATGTAGCCAGGGGGGCTTGGTCAGATAAAGTCCCAAATACTCTGTGAATGGGAAAGCCCAGAGGTGAGGAGCGTAGTCACTTATCATTGTGTCATGTCTTCTGTTTGTACAGCTGAAAAAACACCAGAATGCCATCCTAGAGACCTTGTTCTAGGCTTCATGCGGAGGGCATGCATGCACTGGCCAATGTCTTGAATTATCTAGGGATAGATGCAAGGCCCCTGGTTTTTCAGGAGGAAAAGCAAGTGAAGAGAACAGGATGACAGATGGACCCTTATAGACAAGAAGGGACTCTGAGGAGACTGGGCGAGCCTGCAGCTGGGGTCTTGGGGCTCTGTAGGGTTCTGGGGCTGTTCTCTGCCATGTTGATTCTTCTGAGTTGGAAGCAGAGCTGGGCAGAGACAAGTGAGCACAGGGGCTGGGGGATGTGGTTTTGCTGGGATTGAGAATTGGACCCCCTAGTGACTGCACATGCAGGGAATGAGGTTGCTGCTGCTCCCCCAGCTCCCAAACTGCGCACCTGGAGCAAGAACTGTCAGAGCCCATTTCCCTGGCAGACCATCTGGAAGGTTAGAAACCAAAGGTTCCTGTCAGGAGCTGTGCAAGGCCCATGAGGGAAAGTTTTAGTTGTGACCACACTGAGGTTTCCCAGCCACAGGGTGATGATGATAGTCACTCGATGGCTTTCACCCTATTTAGTGCCCTGGCAGGCTGCACAAAGAGAAGACGGCAAGCCTATTATACGATCCAATTGAAGCAGAGCTTGGCAACACTCCTGTTTCACCTGGAGAACCCCAACCCACAGGTGGCCAAGGTAAGAACCAGTAACACTGATTTCCTCAGCCCCACCAGGTCTCCTTAGTCCAGCCCCGGGGATGCTCTGCCATTCCTGCATCCTCTGGTGACCATCCCCTTCTCACTGAGGTGGCTTCATCCAGTCACCTCCTTGAGCTTGGGGCTGCCTCCCAGGTCTGGGGGCCCCCAGTGCAATCAGGAAACCTCCCTGTACGGCTTTACTGAGGCGAAGATGGGTGCTGCCTGCAGGTGCCATATGAAAGGCAGGAGAAATCCTCCCTTTGCTCACAGCCACTCCTTTGTGCCTAGTGCTAGTCACCTTCTGGCCAGGCACTCCTGTTCCTGGCCTGTGTGCAGTCCTGGGTCAAGAGGCAACTCTTGGCCTCAGCTCAGCAGTCAGCAGGGAATACAGACATGGTGTAACTGTGTTTTTCAGGAGTGCAGAGCAAACTTGGGCCTCTGCTGCCATTACCTGGGCTTAAGGAGGATGCAGGCAGCTCTGACCTTCCATGTCCAGGGGTCAGAATGTGTGAAACGAGCAGCTGCTGAGAGACCTCTGCCGGTACTTGGTGAGTTTGTGAGTGGCGGGAGGTTACTGAGGGTATGGCTGATTGTAGGATGGTGGGAGGGAATTGGAGCCCAATGTAAATAACTTCAAGGGTTGGGTCTAGGACCATGAGGTATGGAACAGGTCAAAATTGCTCCTTCCAATCCCTTGGTGCTCCCATTTCCTCCTGATCAGTATCAGCATGTAGAGTGAGAGCACTTCTTACAAGAGGGAGCTCACATGTCCTTGGTTCCCTCCAGGCCAAAGACAAGTCTGCCATCCTGGAGGATCTCTGTCAGGCAACCAAGAGGCTTTACATGAGCCCATGGCCAGAGATCCGGATGGCAGCCATCAAATTTATGGGTAAGAGGAGATGCTTAGTCTCTCTTTATTCTCCCCTCCTGCCCCCCGTGCCCCTAAGAGGAATGGTAAAGCGGTTGCTGAGCAGGATCAGGCTGTTAATAAGCCTGTGCCTCAGGTTCCCCAGAAAGGATTTTGAAAGGATGATGCTCCCAGTGTTGCAAGGCTGGGGTTGAGAGGGATTCAGCCAGACAGTACAGCTGGGGGTCATGGCAGACAAGCCCTGTGCTGTGATTCAGCAGTCCTGAGTGATGGAGAAGTGTCTGGGACATGGTCACCCAGCACAGCTCATGAATGCTCTGCACCACATCATGAGGAAGGCAGATGGGAAGGAGCAGGGGCCTACTGGACCACTGAGTGCAAGGAACTGGTTCTGGGTGAAGCCCTGTCAAGGAAGTCCCTGTACTACCTTATTGAGCCCATCTTGAAACTTCTTGAGCTTCCTTTCTTCCTGGGAAGGAGGCTGTGTCCCCTGCATGTCCACCTGCTGTTGGACTTCCTGCCACCCCAGCTTGTCAGGGAAGACTGGATCCCTCCTCTGCCTGCCACTGTGCTGAGGGTGCAGAGAGGCTCCCAGCACCCTTTACACCTCCAGTCCAGCCCAGGGAGAGAGGCAAGTTTCTGTGGTTTAGCAGAGACATTGGGAGCAGCCCATGTGTAGACTGCCCTTTTCTTCCTGGCTCTTAGCCTTTACTCAAACCATGAGCTCCAACAGTGCACATGGTGACCACAACCAACCTGTGATGGCAAACACAGCACAGGGGAGCTAAAGATCTGCCTCTGGGCTGAATTCTCCTTGTGCCCTGACCATGGGAAGCTGATCTGTTCTCCCTGTTGTGTGTTTAGGCATCATTATGGAGTATGCTACCCCAGGGAGTGCTGAATGGATAGATCTTGCTCACCTAGTGAGCTGTAACTTAGAAATCCAGCCCCTGCACTTCCCTTTCTGGTGAGAAGGGCAAGAAAATGTTGTCAGTGGAAGCTTTTGAGCATCTCAACTTTCCTCCATGGACAGCAAAGCTGCCCAGTGCCCAGCAGAACTAGCATCTCCCCTCAGCTGGGAACACAGGAAGCTCCCAAAGGAGGAGCCACAGCCATGTCTATGTGGGAGAATTTATGTAGTTTGGGACCCAGAGAGACCACAAGTCTGTGGTTGTTTGAGACACTAGTGATGAGATGATGGAAGCAACACTGCATCCATTGTGCACTGCTTACCCGCACATCATGCCTGAGCCCTGTTCCCCAGGGATTACCTTGCTCTGGTGCTGCCAGCATGTGTGACCAGCGTTCAACTGAGATGGAAGTGTCTATTCATTAATGTCTCCCTCTCTCCTTCCTGCTCTGTGAACTCTGGAAAAGGACACATCTCAAGAGGTCCAAGATGTGGCCACTTGGGTCACAGAGACCATTTCTAAAAGCCCTGGGAGCAGAACATTGCAAGAGGAGGAAAACCATGGGTATACCCTGCCCCATATCATTTCATTACTTTTGTTTTGGGTGCCCGAGGCCCCGCTCCATATAAGAGCGAGCTCCCATGTGTGTATGTATTTGATAATAAATTATGTTCTGCATTCTTCTGGCTGTTGTTGCTTCTCTCCTCCTTGAACACAGCATAGAGAAAGGAGTGTGAAGCCTTGTAGCTTTGGCAGTGTGTGTATGCTTGGTTTGGGCTTTATGGTCAGGTTTGGGTATTTTGCATTTTGGTGGGGTTGTGTGGGCAGTGATCTGGGCACTGCTGCTGAGGGCATAGGTGTTACCACATGTTAACTGGGAGGTGGGGATTTAGCTAGTCAGACAGGCTAGTCCAGGTGTTTGGGGAGTTTAGGGGGAGGAAAGATTGGGTTAAAAATGGCCACCTGATTTTAGCTTAGTTCAGCCAGGTGTGGACCTTACAATTAGATTGACCTAACTACAGATCTAATTGTGAACTGTACAGAAGTTTAGGAAATTTAGATTGGTCTAAAAATGGCCAACCTGATTAAAGATAATCCTGCTTCCAAGGTGGTCTAACTTAGATCAGGCCTGACAAGACCGATCTAACTGAACTTCTGTACAGTTCCTAGCACAGCCCTGGGGTTTGGAAAGCCCAGTTACTGGCCCCAGCCTTGGGGCTGCTCTTTTCCTAATCCCCATCTCCCAACACCAGGTTATTTTTAGCCCCCTAAAGCCTACCCCCCATGCTACCACTTGTGGACCATCCAGTCACCCTAGACTGCCAAACCCTAGACAGCAGTAGTGGGGCATAGAACCCAGCCTGCAGCAAAAGCCCGCCTCAGCCCTGAAGACAGGTCTGGGGGGCATATGCCCCCTGGGCCTCTCCCAAGGTGTGCACAGTGGCAAGAGCGTGCCCCCCCCACATTCCTGGACAAGCCTCCTAGGCTCTGAGCATCCCACAACCTACCCTGGGGCCCCATTCACCCCAGCCCCTGCCCCTGCCAGTGTCCCCAGACAATAAGCATTGGCATCTTTGTTCTCTTTGAAAGGTGTTTTGAAACACGGGTAGGGCAGACATGAGCAATCACAAGTTTAGGTGGGCAGGAAATGGGATTTCTGTCTTACAAATAAAAAACACATCTAAAAATGCTTCCTCTTCTGCATCAGGATAAAACCTGAGAATATGTAGTATGGTAGTCCTTCCTGTCACTGCAGACTGGGAGATCCTGAATCTAGCTGTACCCTAGCCACAGATTTCCCTGGTTTGAATATATTCTCTGAAGCTGGTGCCTCTAGACAGGCTCCCTGACTCTGCTCCACACTTAGAGACAGACTCTGGGGTGGGATGCTATGTAGTTACACATTGGAGGACAGCCTTTTAGCCTTAAAATCTATTAATGGCAAAATCTGCAGAACACAGGATTTCTTGGCCTTCCCCCCTTTGGTGCCAACTTCTAAGTGGTGTCCCATGTGAAAGCTGTTGTTTTAAATGCCACTTGCTCCGTTATGAAGATTTAATCTAAAAAAATCAGCTAAAATTCAGTATCTTCCATGTGTCAGGTATCCAGATTCTTACATTATTGGTCTAGAGGAAAAAGCAATCAGAACTTGTGGTAGAGGTGATATCTTTTATTAGACTAACCAGACTTCTGCAAAAAAAAATTAATTGCAAGCTTTATCAAATTGCAAGCTTTATTGATGATATCTAATTTTAGACAATTTTTAAAATGAAATATTCATAATTTACAAGGAAGAAGCAAGTTTGACCACCTGAAACCTGAGATCCTCCTATCACACACCTTCAACTCTCCTATGAAATATAACTTTCATTTGTACCCCAGGAGAACTTTTACAATCTTTTCTCCCTTGCCTGAAGAAGGGTGTTTGTGCCTGAAAGCTTGAAAAATAAGGATTTTTTTTTTGCAAAAATCTAGTTGGTCTAATAAAAGATACCACCTCTACCACAAGTCCTGATTGCTTTTTCTTCTATACCAGGGGTGTCCAACCTTTTTTAATGTGGGGCCAGATCATGAACTTTTTATCACCCAGTGGGCCAGCAGGACCGGGTGCTTTTGCTACCTGTCCAGTCCAGCCACAGCCTGGGGACACATGGGTCAAGGGTGCCGCCTGACCCCACCGTGTGCTCCATGCCACCTGGACAGCCTTAAGGATGCTCCCACACCTGGGCTCAGCAGCCAGGGGGACATGTGGGGACTTTACAGAGAAATTCAGGATGTGCAGGGACACCCCCCTGCTCCCTCTCCCCTGGAACAGCCTGAGCCCAAGCCCAAGTGGTAGGGGTCCCCCACAACTCACCACCCCCAGCGCGATGTCTGCTGGTGCGGGGGGATGCAGGGAGGCGGAAGCGGCGCCGGCTTCCCACCCTGACAGCCATGGCAGCAGCATGTCCTTCAGGCCCAGCTGCAGCATCTCTCCGAGCCAGCATCTGCGCCTCCTGCACCTGCCCATCCACTACACCGCAACCTGCTCCAGCCCACACAGCCGGTGGGGACCGGCATGCAAATGGGGAAGGGAAGGGCAGGGCTGGGAATGGAAACTCTGCAGTGTGGGAGAGGGGAGGAGCTGGCAGGCAAATGAGGAAGGGAGGGGTGGAGTGAGGAAGGAACACCATGAAATGAGAGGGGAAGGGGAGGAACCGCACCATGTCGGCAACATCAAACTGATGCTTTGCATGTGGGAACCTTGTCCCTTCCCCAGCCCTTCAGCAGCCACTAGGAAGCTGCTGAGGGGCTGGGGGAGGGACAAGGGGTGGGAACAAAAGTAAACAGAATTTACTTTCATTTCCCGTCGCAGCACTGAGAGCCACAGGAAATGGCTTGGCAGGCTGCATGGCGGCTTGTGGGCCATATGTTGGACGATCCTGCTCTAGACCAATACAACTACAACCTGGGTACCTGACAGTGTGAATTAGGCACACTCTTATAGAACCGCACTCCTCACATCTCTGCATTGTTAGACAACTAAATAGTTTTAAACAAAAATGGCTTTGTCTACTTCAAGAGATACCTATTGTGAAAAGGCAGGCACAGGGGCAGAAACAAGCAAAGCCTTAGATGGTATTCTCAAAGCCTTTCAGATGATGACAGAATTACTGAGAACTAATGCAATCACCTTCATCCATGTACTAACAAGGGTCAGGACCAGTGACAAGCAGCTGTCAACATAGGATGGTAACTAGAATTCTGAGGGGAAGGAAGATGGAAACAATTTTTGCAGACTTTAGCCAGGGAATACTTTAAAGGTGCTATCTGATGAGACATGTTGTGCTGATGAATAGATGGGTCTTGTTTAATGAACCTGATGACACAGTGAGATAAGAAAGATGCAGAAGAGTTTCAGGGGCACTGCCTGGCCATGGGCCACAGCTTGCATCTTACTCGTGGTTGTCATGTGAGGCCACAGATGACAGGAACAGGGCAAGTATAGTGCTCATCTTTAAGAAAGAGAAGAAGGAAGACCTGGGGAATTACTGACCAGTCAGTTGGACCTTGATAACAGGAAAGATCATATAGCAGGTGCTCAAAGAACCTATTTCTAAGCATGTGGAAGAGAACAAGCTGGTCAGCAAAATTGCTGTGCAAAGTGGCTAGTATTTGCTTCAGATTCTGCTGATTCAGGGGACAGTGATTTGATTTGGTGATTCAAATCACTGTCCCAAATCAATTTGGCTGAATCTGATTCAGAGATTCGGCCGCTGCTGAAGTGGCCCCATCCCCTGCCTGCTTTCCCAGCCTCATCAATGGCTGCCTGGCACTGCCCCAACTCCTGGCTCTTTGAAAAAAAGAAAAGGCTCAGCACTCACCAGGTGCTGCCAGGCTGGGGTGGGGGGGACTGGAAAGAAGGGTGCAATCCCCACTGCCCGCCACTACCCTGTGCTGTGGAGGAGGGCTCTGCCATGAGCCTCCAGAAGCCCCAGTGACTGCTGCAGCAGCAGGTGAGTGCAGAGCTTTTTTATTTTTTCTTAAGAGCCACTAACTGGGTTGGGCAGGACAGCCATGGGGGAGGGACTGGGGCAGTGGGCAGGTGTCAGGAGGCTCATGCCAGAGCCCCCCCCCCCACACACAGCATGAGGCAGTGGGAGGCAGCAGGGATCACCCCCCTGCCTGGCAGCAGCCAGTGAGTAGGGGCTTTTTTTTATGGAGCTGGGAGCTGGGGCCGGGTGGGGCAGCCATGGGGCAGGGGCTGGGGGACCAGGCAGAGGATGGGGCCTGATGGGGGTCCCACCATGGTCCCCTCCCTCCTCCTCCAGCCCTATCCCTCCTCCACCCTCCACTTACCAGCATGGAGTCAAGCTCCAGCTCCCTGCGGCAGCAAGTGGAAACTGCCCAAATCTCCGAAGCTCTCTGAATCTTTTCTAAATCAATTAGGAGAGCTTTGAATCGATTCGTACCTTTTAATTGGTCTCCTGATTCGATTCGGGTTTGGAGATTCAGCTGCCAAATAGGGTTGAATTTCCTCCAAATCAAATTAGCACCCAAAGTTTCGCACAGCCCTACTGGATATGCCTCCATGCATAGGTCAAATCCTGGTTCAATTATGTATACGCAAATTGGCAGAATCTCCTCTGAAGTGAGTAGATTCATTCTAAGATCAGAATGCTCTATTCCAGAACATAACTGGCTGACACTTTAGCCCTGACTGTATCAATGTCTCATAACAACTGTATACATCTATTTAACGGCTAAAGCTAGTCCTTTATTATTGAACCCAACATAGTGAAGCTGTAAGCAGAGCTGTGTAAAACAGAATGAAAAGTAAGAATGTGTTGTCACCATATACTTTTCAACCATTTGGCAAAGAGCACCTTGTTGTTTTCTTCAGTAAAAGATTTGTCTGAAACATACATTTTTATTGCTACAGTTTCTCTATGAAAAATACAGCAGTGTTAGTGGAAGACTGTGGAAAAACTCATCCATTTTGCAAGAGATCCAATTAAAATTTCTTCTTCATTTCATTCACACAAACCTCTGAATCAAACTAAAACTAGGGATTTGACCTGCAAGTCAAATCTTCTATAGCTGGGTTATTCAAAAGTTGTGAAAATGCAGAGCAAGCACTATAATCACAAACAACTACTGATGATGTACATTATTTTAGCATGTGGATTCACAAACAAGATTCAACAAAGTAGGTTAGGGAACGAACTTAAAGTATGTTGCAGGCTATCTTGAAACCATTCTAAATCTGTTTTCAAGTTAGATTGGTTTCAGAGCAGTCTCATGTTAAGGCTTAATGACATCTCAGATGTGCACAATTTTGACTTGCTGCTAGGAGTCTAGCAAGCAGGGATGCGGCTAGGAGTCAGAATGCCTGGGCAATATGCCTGCTCTGCATAGGTGAAGTGGAAAAGGGGGTGATTTCAACATAGAGCCAGAAGGTGGAGAAGCAGGGAGGCAATGGACTATGACTTCCCTCCACAGGCATCCTTGGTCTCCCTAAAATCCTTCATGGTAACACAAAGCATTTTTATGTAAAGGTTATTTAGAGCATATTTATTTGAAGTGAAATAAAATAAATAAAAAAGGAGAAACATATGCAAGTCTTAATGAACTTTGGATGGTGGGAGAGGATTAGGCCCCCTGGCTCAGCCCAGCCAGCTGTCCCCACAATAGCCTACTCCAGTGCAATCTTCTCTGGGGGCAGGGGAGAGGGGCTGGGATCAGGTTACAGGGGTCTTGCAGGCTGGGATGGGGAAACTGAGGCACAGGCATCCATCAGTATTGGAGAAGGATAAGGGTTGGTGGAGCTGCTTGCCTGCCTTTACCCCACTTTCCAGTGGCTCTCCTTTTGTTCAGGCAGCTTTGGGGGGGTGGGGAGGGAGGAATGGGAACCCATGGCTTTCCTCCCCAGCTGCCCATGCTCCCTGGCTGGCCTGAGTAGGAGAGGGGTGGGCTGATCTGAGGAACCCTGACTGTCAGGAAAAAGTTAGCTTTTCATGTTCCTTCTCCCATTGGGGTAACCCGCTTCTGGGGCTGGGGCTCTGTGCTCCCTTAGTCAGCCAGAGTACTGAGGTGGGGTGGCTGCTAGAATGGGATTACCATGGCAGGAGCATTCTTTCCCCCCTGCTTTCCTGCAGGTCCATGAGCCAGTAACTGAGAAGGGCAGAGTCCCAGTTGCCTGTAAGGGGTTAACATGGTGGAAAGCACTTAATATATTGGGAGTGTGGAGCTGTGGGAAGGTGAGTAGCATGTTCCTACCACATGATTCCCCTCCTGGTGCCTGCTGCTCTGCATTCTGGCTGTCTTGAGCACAGAGCTCTGGCCACTGGGAAGGAGTTAACGTGGCAGGACCATGCTTTTTTTCCTCCCCACAGGCCCATGCTCCCAGGCGTGGTACTAGTGGCAGAGGCATCACTTGGCAAGAGGATGGAGCCTAGAAAGCGTGTTTCCTGAGGTTCTATGCTCCCCCAGCACGGTGGCTCACTACTGGTAGCATTTCTGCCCCCGCCCCTCAACTTCTGACAGGACAGAAGTGGAGGACCTGGGGAGAGAAACCACTGTCTCCCTGTTTCCATGCTCTCTCTGCCTGCCAAAATCCCTTTGTGGAGGGCTTGGCATTCTGCCCAGAACCAGGCTCAGAGAAACTCGATTTGGGTTGAAGGAATATTTCCACCAATCAGATGAGGGCTGGGGAGAGTGGCCCTGCCCTTCACAAAGGATGTGGGGAGAGTCAAGAGCTCTCAGACTTGACTGAAGATTGCACTTTGTGGGCTTCAGAGAGGAGCCTCCAAAGAGAATAAAAAGAACTGTATGCCCAGCACGTGGCAGATGCAGCAAGGGACTCAAGAGCAGCAGCGATTAGAAGAGCTGGGGAGAGGTACCTGGTGGGTGAGCCAGCACCCAGAAGAGCCCTTGAAGCCACCACCTGGAGACCCTGTGGCAGGAGTGTCCATGGTGCACAGAAGTGGTGCGTGGAGCATTGACCCTGGAGGGGACGCTGCTTGGGTCCATCCATGGTGCACAAGAGCAGTGCACGGAGCCTCAGTCCTGAGTGTCACAGCAGGCAGTTAGGGCCTGTAACTCCAGCAGGGGCAGGGCAGCTGGGGCCAGTAGCCAGCCCACCCCTGTTAAAAGAGCCCTTTAGTCCCAAGCAAGAGGGCCTGGGAGAGAGAGAGAGAAAACCCCGGCATAAGGCTAAGAATCAGCCAAGCTCAGGTAGTGTAGCTCAGCTGGGTGGCAGAGCTCGTGGGGCACAGGGCCATGGGGAAGACCCTGACATGAGGCCAGGGAAGTGGAGAACGCAGAGTAGCTCAACTTGGGTGCACAGAGCGTGGCATCAAGCTAACACAGAGAGCCAGAGGCATAGAGAACAGGGCCCTAGAGGAAATCTCAACCCCAGAGATGTGCCTCAGGCAATCCAGAGAGGGAGTATGAGTAACATGGGGAAGCGGTTCCCCACAAGGGAGGGAAGGCTTCTTGGGCAGGGGAAGAGCTTGGGCCTCCAAGTTCTCCTGGTTGGGGCAGGGGGGAAAGCAGGCTAAGCTGGGGTCCCTATACAGGGACCTACTCCCAGGCCCCTTATGGAACTGTGACTTGTGTTTACTTCCTGGGTTGATTGATGCCTTACTTGTTGATGCCAATTCCTGTATGATATGTTACATACACCTCATAAATGGTTATTAATTGATGTTGACTGTGATATGTTGATGTTGCTGATGATGGGGTTGTTATTACAAACATATATTCATTATTGAGATTTATCTAAGGGTTATTTTTCTATATTTACAGCTTATGTATTTACCTGTGTATTGTATAATACCTTATCTGTATGTGTGTCCCCTGGAGTGCAGTCCCCTTTAGAGGGCCCCCTCCACCCTTTGTGGGGGGGTCTATCCTACTCTTCCACTGCCATACTCAGTTTATAAATTCCTTTGAACTCCTAGTTATCCATTTCTTAGTTCACTTACCTGTGCTCACCTTTGTCCAGGATCCACCTCTACATCAGTACCAGGAGGTGACTAGGAGTTTAGGTTGTAGCTATGTTGGTCTAAGGATACAGGCAGACAAGGTTCCTTGGGTGAATTTGATATCTTTTATTAGACCAACCCAAATGGTAGGAAAATATTTATTAAGCAAGCTTTCGGGTTCAAAAACCCTTCTCCAGGCTAAGGAAGCTTCAGCAGTTGGTATATGCTCTTCCTGGATGGAATGAAAAGTAAAGAAGTCAGGGGCTGGGCTGGGCTGGGCAGTCAGTTGCCAGGCAGATTATAATGCATCAAAAATTCAATGTCTATGTTTAGTCCCTGATCTCTCGTATCCAGCGGGCTGATGAAATGGAGCTCATAGGCTCTTCTCTGGGAAGTGCTGTGTAAGTTTCCCTTGAGGATCAGGACCTGAGATCCCAGGTATTCTCTTCAGTACAGATGCAGCGGTATCTGAGGGCTTGGATGTATATCACAGCTTTTTTGGTGTGTTTCGGGTGATTGCTGGTTCTGTGCAGATATGTATGTTGGTCTGTGGGTTTCTTGTATACTGTGGTCTGTATTT
>JAGPOW010002742.1:45378258-45392696 GCA_030014935.1 Caiman crocodilus
GAGAGGGCTTGTCCAGGTTCACTTAGAAGACCGCATGGCTAATGGCTGCTGCCTCATGGCTAATGGCTGACCTTCTTCTTCCTCGGGACCTTATATACCGTTCCTGACCTCAGCAGCCCGATCCAATCGAAACTGCCAACCCTGGTCACAAGCTGACCCATATCCCAAGCATCCTTGGTCACCTGAGCTGAGCGCGGGTCCAGGGCCGGGTCGCTTCCCCGCCCGGGAGACTACAGCATCCCCTCCCAGGCCCTGGCCTTTGTCATGCAGACAGGGCTGAGATCCGTGCCCTGCGGGATTCACCAGCAGCCTCTCAGGCTGACACAGGGAGAGATTTCTGGAGAGGGGCACCCATGGTGGCATTTCTGCCACAGCACCCTCCCCTGCCCCATGCAGATCTGGAGGGTACACACCCCCCCGTGGTCTCCTGGGACACATGCAATGGCGGGAGCTGCCATCCCATCCCCGTGCCCCCAGGAGAACAATGATGACTCAGGGCAGGGCAGGCACAAGGGCCCCAGGGGCTCTGATCCCTCTGGCCCAGCAGCACAGCCGAGGCTGGCTCTGCTCTGGCCCCCTGGGCAGTGCAGGGCTGCGGCCAGTGTGGGGATGCAGCTGGGGCCAGTGTGGAGCTGGGGGGGCAGCAGATTCATTGGCATGGGGGGGTGCCAGTGCTGGACAACAACCCTGGGGGCGGGGGAAGGGCTGGCCGCACAGGCACACTGGATCCTAGTCCCAATCCTGGGCCCAGCTCGGCTCTGCTCCCTCTCTGTCCCAGCCCCACTCCCTACCCCATCCCATGGCCCTTTCCCCTCCCTGCACAGACTTTCCTGGCGGGGGGGGGGGTGCACATGTGTATATACACACACATGCTCAGCCTCTCACCTCAATTTTTTTTCTCCCTTCGCCTATGGATCTCACTCCAAGCAGTCAGTTTAAATCTTGCCTTTTAGCCAGGGTGAACCACAGGCTTCTTCAGGTTCAAACCAGCACTTTAGGCTTCACCAGAAGCCTCAGATTCCCAAAGACCACCCTGAGCTCCTAAAATCAGAGCAAGAAGGCAATATACCATACTGAAGTACAGAGATCCCAAAGGGAACCCACACTGGCACACATCATTCATCCTACTGTCTCACTAGTCCTCCAATAAAGCACTTCCTCTCGCCTTGATCCCTGTATAATCTGAAGGCAACAGAGACTGGATACAACCTAGATAATGCCTGTAGGAGTCAGTTGAAAATCTACTGCTTCTACAGTCTTGGGCTCTATTACTGTAACAAGATCCCAGGGTCATCATCTGGGACTGCTCAGACTGATGACGGTTTCCTCTAGAGACAGGAGGCATTTGGAAAAATGGAGAGCCCTCCCCTAGGATGTCAGGTTGATTGCTGCCTCCACAAAGAAGCAGTGGCCTGGTTTCTTCTCTCACTTGATTTTACACGCGTTACTCTTTTCTGCCGACTGAGTTTTAAACTCTTCCCTTCCCCAAATTCCAAGTCATTGTAGAAGATGCATGCCGCTGTCCTGTTAATTTCCTATTTCCTTTTGGCTAACATGTGGTACTTGAAAGTAGTAGGCAAGCTATTATGAAAAGACCCCCTGTACTTGAGCAGAGCCCCACTGAAGTCAATGGCACAAGCATTTAGAATGGTTATATTAAAGGTGTAAAATAAAGAGGGAAACTAGAACAAAGAAAGGTAGATAGGGGTGTCCAAGGTGTGAGTCCAAGAAATAATTTTTGTTCATTTAGAAAGGGAAGAGAGAAATATTAGGGCCACGTGCTGATAAGTACCAGACAAAGAATGTGGGGTTTCCTAGGTAGCAGGAAAGAAGAAACCTGTAATTACACCTAGTCTAGAGAAGAGAAGGTAAGGGAGTGAAATACTCGTAACTGTCCTCCACACCAAATATAGCTTTAGTTTTCAATGTCTGTGTGGTAGGGACGTTTTAAAAAATTGCTTACAATAAACTATACTGCTTATGCTGCAGGTACAGCTAAAATCCACCAGATGTCATATATGCATCAGTTCAGAGTCCAATGTGCAGGAACCAAAGTACTTAAAAGAAAAGTAAGATGTATTTATTATGCATCTCCTGTAGCACAGAAGAGGGTATTTCCTTGCAGTACCTGTTGTAAGAAAAATATGTTAGTATCTTGAAAGAGATGGTGAGTTAATGTTGCTAATTTCAATGCCTGATTACTATATCTCTGGGAAATGCTTATGCCCTGCTACTTTTCCCAGTGTGTGCAGCACACACTGGGAAAAGGAACCTTTCACACTGTATTAAAACACTGAATACGTGCTCTGATGATCCTGCTATACTGTTGTCCTTTTAGAAATACAGAAGCAGCAGGGCCCTGCTGGCCCCTGATCATGAGAGTGACCCTCCTCTGGACCTGCTCCAAGTTGTCCACATCCCTCCTGAAGTACAGCACACAGAACTGGATGGAATACTCCAACTGTGGCTTGACCAATGCCACAGAGAGGGGGAGGATCGGATCACCCCCTTGGACCTGCTTGAGATGCATCTGTGGATGCATGACAAGGTATGGTTGGCCTTCCTGACTGCGTCCCCACACTGCCGGCCCACATTCATGTTGGCATCAGTAATGATTCCAAGATCCTTCTCTGCCTGTGCCCTGGTGAGAAGAGAGTTCCCCAGCCTGCAGGTATGCCATGTCTCAGGACAGAGGAAAAATCAAGGTAAAAAATATAGGCTGTGTTTATTTTTGTTATTTTTTTTCATAGATTCATAGATGTTAGAGCCTGGCATGGACCTTACAAAATCATTGGGTCCAGCCCCGCTGCACTTGGGCAGGAAAGACTGCTTTATTTTGGGTTTGTATAAAAATACATATGTTGGAAGTGAAATTCATCTGACTGAGCAGAGCAGCTCAGTGTTACTATGTTTGCACTTGCCCAGCAAGCCAGCCCAATTGAGGGCACCTCTACACACCTGGGAAACCTGCTGCCTTGATATTCTGAGGGATATTCTAAGTCCTCCATCTCCTGTCTCTCCTCCCCGGGCACTATTTGTTGTTGGTGGCTGCAGCTCCCATGCTGAGTGGGTCTGGATCCTGCCCATCCCTCTGAGCAAAGTTAAAGCTTCACTAAACTACCTACGGTCATGGGGCAGGCAATAGGCCAAGTGGCTGATGGTGAGATGTTGCACTTTTACTTATATTTCCAGGTCAAAGGAACTTGTTGCCATTCTGTTCCACTAAAGGAAATAAGGACAACTGACACTACGAAATAAGAGAGAAATGCCAGTAGCACATGTGTAGGATGTACTGCTTTTGGTGGAATTTCGTCTGCTGCCTTTAACCCCCAGTTCACAAGGAGGGGAGGACAGCAGAATACTAATGGAGGCCTTTAATGCTGACCTCCTTCCGAGGACTGGGAGATCCAAAGGGCAGATCAGCTGATATGGGAGCTGGTTAACTGCATGCAAGGCCTTTCATCCTTCCATATCACTGTACCTTATGTCCTTTATGACTAGAGACAGCAACAGCAAGGCTCTGATTGAGATTGGCACTCTGGAGTGTTGTTTCACACCAGTCCCAAGGCAGGACTGACACCTGTCCCCAGAGGTCTGTGTGAAGTGAACCAAGAATTTTAATCCAGGTCCTGTAGAGGGGAATCCTAGACCTGCAGCAGGGGTGAAAGGGTGATGTCCGTTTCTGAAGTTCAAGTCAGAAGCATTTAATAATCGAGGGAAACTGCTGCACGTGCTGTATGCCTGACCTGCTGCTAGCAGGCACTATTTTAGAAGACCGATGTTTGCGCTGGGCACCCTGTAAGATGTCACACAGCCAGCCTTAATAGCATGGCAAACTTCAGCATAACTTCCCTGATATGGAACTGAGACCTAGCACACCTAAGATCACAGGCCTTGCTATTGCTAAGTTCAGAGAAAAGTGCTCATGCAGGTAGCTCTGTGCAGGGGGGGTGTCAGGCTCTCACTGTGTTTTGAAGGAACCAAAGGGCCTGATTAAGCCAGATGCTGCATTCACGTAAAAAATATAACAGCTTCACTATCCTGTACAGTTTCTCCAATCAGTCCTTTATTTGACGTGTCCTGCAGGTCCTCCAGTGTACACAGGCACATGCTGCACTTAATCACTGCTATTCATTTAGCAGTACATGCAACCATTCTAGTATCATTGGGAAAAGCTCCCTTCCCTTCCATGAATTACCGGCATCACGAAAAGCAAGAGCAAACCCTCTGCAGTGAGAGTTTGACACATCAGAGGTCTTTGAAAAGGGACTCAAAAGGTCTCAGTTCACTTCCTTGCACCAGCACATGTCTTCTAGACCTGCCACTTACTCTCTCTTTGCCTCGCTATCTTTGTCTGCTAATTGAGAATGGTGATCCTTGGAAATCTGACAGGGGCTGTGTGTGAGTTAGATAACTAATGTTTCGAGGACATGGCAGCGACATGGGAGGGAAACAAGAGCACCTTTATATACAAATTTTGTACCTCTTGAGACTTGGAGTGAGATTCCCACTGGGCCAAGTTTTAAAGTCCCGAATCATCGACTTCTCAAGTAGATTTCATGGCAGCGTCCACCCCGCGGGTGGGTGCGAGCACTGGGGGTGCGAGGTGGTGGGTGAGGCCTCCATGTAGACAGGCCCAGGACCCATGTGGGCAGGGTGCATTTGGCAGGCTGGATGGACAAGATGATTGCAACCCAGTCCTGTAACAGTTGAGGGCCTTTTTGGACAACAAGATGCAGAAAGAAAGGAGGCCAAGAACTAGTAAGTGAGAGGAAGCTTTTCCTGGTTCCTCCATGGGCAGATTTAAATACTCGATCAGTGTTGGAAGGTGCAGCTCACCTGGAGAGGACAGGAAACTCCAAGGTGATCTGGGGGACTAGGATATTCTACATCCAAACAAATTTACCCTCCTCTGGGGATACTTGTCTGGAGCCTTATGCAGCCCTGTGAAAGCTTCCGTGATACACAGGCCCTCATTGGTCAGCAGCCAGCTATGAGGTAGGACATGGTCCCCTAGTTGTCATAGTGGTGCTTACATCACAGAGGCTGTTGCCTCACCTCTTTCCTGGGTCCTGGACCTGGAGCCTTGAGTGCCTCCGGACGCCTTTGCGATAGGAGCTGCTCAGCGCGTGAGAGAAGGAAAGCTTGTTTAAGCCGTGTTTGAACAATGGAAGTCCTCGATCTGAGACAGCCCAGCAGAGGTAAGATCCCCACTATGTTCTCCATGCCTAATCTCTAGTCCCACACCCCTTCTTGGAAGCACAAGGAATGGGTAGATTATCTAAAATCAGCTTTGCTAGAGCTAGACTTTGAGTTGTGCAAACCACTGTTACTTGGTGGTCTGGACTGTAGCTTGGGTAATCAATACCAGGTCAGGATTCAGCCTTCAGCCTCTGAACACTGACATGCCTCCAATCATTGGAGGAGACTGTGTTAGATGTTCTGGGAAAGGCCTCCTTCCATCCCCGAGGTATTTCTGACCCTGTCCCCCGTGCAGCCAGGTGGGTGGTGTGAGATGTCTCTGTATGCATTACCTAAGATGAAACACGACGGCAGCCTAGAGACGTGCTGGTTCTAATTCGAACCAGTTGGAGCAGGCTCTGTTATTCGAGTCTGCTCCACTTTCTAATTGAAACGCTCCAGCCTTGCCTCACTGTGTGTTAACTCCCCCCGACCCCCCTACCACATTTTAAAATAGCTGTGGGGGTACTTTAATTAAAGCTCATTGAATAAGTTTTAGTTAAAGTGCTCCAGTGGCCATGTTAAAATATGAGGCGCTTAATACATGTGACGGTAAGCCATTTTAATGAGAGTGGCTGTTGGGGAACCACTCTAATTTAAACAGCCCCTCCCCACACCTGGTATCTGGAGAGGCAAGCTAGCTTGCAAAAACTTGGGCCCTAAGCCATCATTTTGGGGGTGTGATCCCAATTCTCCAACTGATTGTCAAGGAGAAAAAAATAGTTACTGTCTGCACGATTTTCTTTACTTTCCTGAAAACAAATGTCACGGTAATCTCCCTTCCAGCTGACTGGGCCATTTTGCAAGCAAATCTGGTAGCATAAGAGAGCGGGAGAAAGGGGAAGATGCATATTCTTCTCCCTGACCAGGTCCACTCTTGCCTCTTCGGCTGGTACAGCTGTGGCCATTGCGCATGGGACTGATGATTATAGATTTTTAGCTTCTGATGCTGGCCGACACCAAAGCGTTATCTCCATCCTACTGACAAAGAGGGGCTCTTGGCAGAAGTAACTGCGTGAAGGAAAGTGCCTCGTTAGCACTCCAGGCCACCCTTGTGGGCTGAGGCAGCCGTATAGGCAAACCAGCTTGCAAAAACTTTGGTCCTAATCCATCGTTTTGGGGGTGTGATCCCAATTCTCCAACTGATTGTCAAGGAGAAAAGAATTGTTATTGTCCGCACAATTTCCCAGCTGCTTTAGCCCTGAATGCTGGGCTGGAGAGCTCTCTTGTTGCTGTACTAGGAAGCCTTTCCTTTGTAGCCAGGCCACAGGGTCTGGCTCCAGCAGAGCTGCTAGTGGGTGGTGATGAACGAGAACAATGGAAATCAACAGAATCCTTTTCCTGCATTTCAGGTTTTTCCACCATTGATGCCTCTGCAGGGAGATGCCAGGTGGACCAAGCTCAGGGCAATCTTGGCCCAGGGTTTGGCCGGGCAGATGTGGACCTTGACATTACCGTAAGCCTTCTGCTGGAGAGACTCCAACAGGAGAAGGTAGGGCGACGGCTGCTCTAAGCATTTCCTTCCAGGCTGTGCAGGGTGGGACCCCAACTCAACCTGGTCCCTGTCCATCTGCCGTGTCTTTTCCATTCCTCCTCTCCTATTAAAGGTCACAATACAACATGCCCTTGTTATATTGTGACGTCACTATGATATCAGGGCATGATCACAGGGGCGTCATCTCACCCGTCCCAGTGGATGATAGATATGGTATAAGCCACATTCAAACAAGCCCTCACCCTACAGATAATGCTGTGAGCCTCTTTAGTGTCTTCCTCCAAGCATCCTACAGCACTGAGATATGAAATCTAGTTTCCCAGCAGCCTTGTGAGACTGGAAAGCCTCAGCCCAGGACGTGGAGTGACTTGCCCACTGTCCCCCAGCAAGTCAGGAAAAGAATGGGGAATACAGCCAAGGACGCTGAGCATCTGTCTAGAGACCCTGGGCAACACACTTTCCCTGCCTGACTTGTTGCCATCCAAGTATGACTCGGCTGGCTTAACGCAACCTGGATCACAAATATTTCAACTCCCGTCTTCATTCAGTGACAGAAGCTATCACAGAATGGTTTTTTGGCAGCATTTTGCCCTTCAAACTCCTGCTAAATTTGCTGCTCAGGATCACGCGGCAGCTCCTTGTCGCTCTCCTGGTGTCCCCCTCTCTGAAATAAATGGAAGTCACTCCCACCTCCCCAGCGCACTGGGGTGACAGTGCCTGTGATGCATCTGACTGCTTTTCTGATCACATTTCTGTGTCTCCCGCCAGGCTGTTACATTGTGCCCTCACAGTGCCTGACACTCCTCCCTTGTCAGTGCCAGCTGTGAACATCTGCATGAGAGGACAAATGCAAGACACCCTGGGCTGTGTTCCTGTCCAGGCGCAAGGTCCCCCTTAGTGTGGCTGTAGAACAATCCCTGGGTAGCTAATGTCCAACATCATCGTCCTGGATGATCTGGCACTGGTCGCAAAGGACACCCATTGTTCTCTTTCTCGGTGTGTTCCCAGGAGACAAGAGTAAGCATTTACTCCAGCCTGCAGGAAGTCTTGCAGGGGGACATAAAGAGCCTGGATAGGAGCCTTGTCAGGAGGATCATCCACTTGGCCTCCAAAGACATGAGGGAAACCCAGGTGAGTGAGCTCTGCCCAGTTTCTCCTCACAAGACCTTACTTTATGCGTAGTTTGTTTGGTCCAATGTAGCTTGAGCTATGGTGTATCTCCTGCATGGACCCTGGTTAGAGGCTGCAGGCTTGCTCAAGACAGATCTCCTCCAGATGTTTCTGGAGAGCAGGGACACGATGCAGCCCAGCGTTGAGCTCCTCTGGGCAGCTCGTCTGCTGAGAAAGACCAGAGTGCACGGGTGCTTTGCTGGGGACAGCCTTGTCCAAGCAGCTTCCTGGTGCATGCTGAAGCTGTGTCCTCCAGCCCAGGTGAATTCTGCAGTTGGTCAGCCAACCAGAGCGGAAACGTTGTTCAGTCAAGTGTTTCAGTTGGCACTTATGAGTGAGGGATCTCATGCAAGGAATTCTTAGGGGGATGTAGTGAATTCAGGCACAGCTATTACAGTGTGTGGCTGGTAGGTGGTGGGGAAGACAGTTTGCTTGGAGCCACGGATGAAACGATGGGCCACTGGAGAAGCTGAGGCTAGTGCATTGTTTTCCCTCCCTTTCAGAGGAGGCAGCTTTAACCCCAGCCTGACTTACTGCTAGATAAACTGTGTGTCGGGTGTGTGCTCAAGTTTTCTTTTTTTATTCTAGCAAGAAAACGAGGAACTGCAGTTGACTGCAGGAAAAACCCTTGTGGCACTTGCCGGCACCTTTTACAATTGGGTGATGTATGAGCTGCAGTGTCACATGGGCATCATGGAGCTCCCTCCAATCTTCTTCTTGATTACACTGGGCGACGTGGTCTCAGCCTATGGTACAGCATTGCTTCCCTTGCTTCCGGGCTCTCATCAGGGTGCAATCTCAATCAGGGATTGTGGAGGGAGGGGATAAATACCACTCTGTCCAATGGGGACATCAAAACTGAGCTGGATTTGGGGCCTGAAGAGTCTAGCTCCTGGCTCCTAAGCACCAGCACTAACTTCTGTAACAGCTGGAAGAGACTTCAGGACAGGAAGGAGTGGAGATCGGGTGGGCAGGACCATCCACTCCCTCCTTCTGCCCTGCATCTGGGCATGGGAGGGCAGCAGACAGCAGACTGCCCTACGTAGGGGTGGTCAGTGTGGGGTTCATGTGACATCTTCAAAGCCCCTTTGTGCTGTTCACCCTGACAGGGAGGGATGAAGGTGGACAGGAATGTCTCTAACTGCACAATGTATCCTCCTCCTGCAGCACTGAGGTCTGAGCCCTTCCTTGTGCTGACGCTCAGCAAATTGCGCTTTGTGCTGAGGCTGGTGGAGACCGACCAGATGAAGCGGGCGCTGTGTGGAGGTGAGTGCCAGCTGCTCCTGCAGGTGCCCCCACTGGACACCCAGGGCCTAACACAGAGCCCGGCCCTACTGGAGTGTCCCACACTGGTAAGCGGGGCCTCCGCTGCACTTCCTGGGCCTGATCCAACCAGGAGTGGAGAACCGTCCCTCCCTGGGCTGGCTGGAGGCTCTGAGCAGTGAGCAGGATTGGGCCCTTCATGACGCTTGCAGAGTATTTCCCAGGAGCCATCACTGAGGCTGGAGCTGTCCCTAGGCCCTGGGGCAGAGGGTGCAGATTGAATCCCAGTTGTAGCCTCTGGTACATGCTCCACCGGCCCCAAATTCTCCATCTGCCCTGAGCAGCACAGAGGCTGTGGGGACACTGCCATGACCACCAGGCCTGCAGGGCCTGCAGCACCTCGCGCCGACGTTCCTGGGCAAACGTCTTGTCTTTTCTCCCCCCTCTGCAGTTGTGGAAGGCTTTGCCCGGGCTGCCAACCTGAAATTCCACCTCAGGGACGAGAGCCCGTTCCCCAGCTGTCGGGCAGCCGACTACGTTTTCCACGTGCTCCCTTTCTTTAATGTCATGAGCAGCAGCTGGCTGACAAGTGAGGACCTGGAGGTGAGGGCTGCTGTCTTTCTAGCTCTGTAGCACAGCTGTCACGTGTCACTATTTCTGCATGTCTGTGTAGTCCTGGCAGGGAAGAGCCAGTCTCTGGGGCTCATATCACGTACCACAGGCAGTGTGCAGTTGTGTGCGCTAATGGGTGCCAGTGAGCGCTGGGAAAGGGGGAAGCGCCTTCCGGGCATGACTCCTTCTGTGCCCAGGGGGATGGCATCAAGGAGGAGTTTGCTCTCTCTGCATATGAATCTGGGCACATCAGCACACTGGGGAGCCAGCCCTAGGGCTATATCCCACAGCCCCTCGCAGCTGCCGTAGGTGAGACCCATGCAGACCGGGCTGGTTCAATGATGGACCAAGGACACTGCTGACCCGAGGAGAAAAGCTGTGCCTCTTCCTGACCCAGAGCAACCTCCTGGAAAGTCTGTTGGACGACTCAGTCCTGCCTTTCTTTTCTGCAGCTGCAGCAGGCTGCAGTCAAGGCTCTGGGACCCGCAATGGGCCTCCTTCTCCACCACGAGAGGCATCGCAATACTGCTTTTGAGAGGCTCCCCTGTCTCCTGCAGCAATACGAGGGAGGGGTCAACAATCTTCACGTCACCACGGTGAGATGCTGCCCGGCATTGGCTCTTGTCTGTATGCGTGGGTGTACGCACTGGCACATGTGTGTGCATGTCTGACTTGCCCTAGGAACTCCATAGGTCTCTTGGGGCTTTCCTGGTGCAATTCAAGACCCCTTAATGGATCGGCCTTGCCTACCCTTGAGGGCTAAACTCACAGCAGCCGAATCTGTAGATCACAGCCATGTTGGGAATGCCTGGCTATGATTTCCCTTTCCTGGGAAGTCTGATAAGGGGAGACAAAAGAAATGAACTAGCAGACCGCTCCTTCCAGCTGAGTTTCACTCTGCTCCCTGTGGGCGTGGCAGGGATTATGGTCAGGGCCTGGCAATTTAAAACAAGGAGATTTGGGGCTCCCTGCTATGGTTTATAGAGGTGGAGCATGTTATACAGTGGTTATGCCTGTGGAGCGTGTTTCTCCTGCGTTCTGTCTTTGTTTGCACGTGGGCAGCCCGCTGAGGCAGCGCAGGTTTACCCCAGGGGAGAATCCCACTTCAGCTCTGTGCTCCCTTGCCCTGTGTCGCTGGGGCTGTGTGGGCAGATGCCGGCTGGTCCTGCCCCTGCGGTCAGTTTTGGGGCCTACGACACCTGTGGCTGGGAGACCCACTCTCCTGCTGGCATCCTTTGGAAGGAACCTGAATCTCCAGAGAGTGGTAATCCAGGCAGGTTGTACTCAGGGTACTGGGCAGGGGCTCAAACAGCACAGTGAGGCATGGTCAGAGTTGCGGATGTCGAAACTTCCAGCTCCAAAGCAATAAAGTGCTAATCATGGGGCAGTGAGGTCTCTTTTCTCACTCGCTGATTTTCTGCTCTTGCTTAGTCCACAGTTCTCCTCTCTAACTCTCCCTTTGACTTTCACCGTCTGTTGCAGAGTCTGAGCCAGATCTTGGAGGTAGCCTATGATTTTGAGGTCCCTCTACCCGACGGGAAACTCAAGAGCATCTGCTTTGCCCTGCACACCCAGGTAAGGGGAGGTTGATGGTTGATCCTGTACCGCTCATGCCAGTGCCTAGCAGGTCCAGAACAATCAACCCTGTGGTGCGAGTCCAACTAAGAGCAGCCATGTTGCTGAAGGGACTTGGAAATCAGGGTCCCTTCTTGCTTATGGTCTGGACCTTCGAGTTCTTGGCTCTTGCTGTGAAAGCAGTGACATCTCCTGGGAGTCAAAAGGACTCTAGACAGTGGGAGTTCAGGATCCATTCCACACTTGCATCTGCACCCAGCTGGGACTGTGGAGAATCCCTTGCCTTCTTCCCACAGGTGTGTGATATCGCACAGCTGCCAGGATCAGAGAACCAGGTCAAGGTGTTCTACTGTCTCCGCCTGCTTGGTGAGGAGAGGGGGCTCCGAGTGACACGGGGGTTTCCTTTGAACCTCCCTGCACTGGGCCAAACCCTGGCCAGGGGAATGAGAACGAGGAGTGCTGAGGTCACTGAGGTGTGCTCTTCTCCCCTGCAGCCTGTCTCTCCCCAGACCCATTTATTTCCCTTGTGGGCTCGTGGCTCAAGACCGACAAGGAGGGAAGCCGCGTGGCGTCTCTCTCAATCTTTAGTGGCATCATTGCTGCTGACTGTAAGTATGACCAGAGCAAACGTGCTGACCGCCGCCTCGGCTGACCCTTCAGGAACTGAGGGAGGATGGTCCAGGCTGAATTACCTGTCCTGCTCTAGCTGCGCTCAAGAGCCCCGGCTGCGTAGAGCTAGAGCCAGACCTCCGTCCTGTGCTGCTCAGTCCCACAAGGCCAGTAGCACCCTGCGTCCTGCTGGATGACACAGGAATGCTGGGGCCAAATCCTGCTTGGACACCTTTCCTGGCAGCACTCTCAAGTGGATATGTTAAACGAGCCCTTTGCTATGGCCCAAGAGACTTTCCCAGTTTCCCAAGTAGAGACAGGAGGTTGTGCAGGTTGCCACAAGCAGGTCTTTTGCAATCCAGGTGCCTCTTGCTGTGCATTGCTCCCAGAACACAGCAACATTGTGCCCTCCTTCTCCTTCTTGCAGTGCCAGAGATGAGCCAGAAAAAATGTGCAGTAGTCAAGGCCATGAGGTGCACACTTGGTGATCAGAGCACTGAGGTGAGGTGCTTTGTGAGTAGTGGCTATGCTGGGGATGGCACATGGACCTGACACAAGATCCCCCCCCCGAGATTCTTGGTTCTCTTGTAGAGAAAACCTTTTTTGCCTATCAGCATCTTGAGGGAAGGCAGGGCAGAGAGTCTGCCCCTCTGCTTCCAGAGCTGGGGAGAGTCAGGACTTGGGGAAGTGTTATCAGATTGCCAGTGGGGAGGGGATCTGCTTTCCTTCTAATGCCAATATGGGACTACTGAGTAGCAAAGACACGCTGTTCTCTTGCCTCTTTATAAACCCTAGAAATAAAATTGGAGGCCTGGGGACCCTTCTCCTTCCCTAGGTTTGAGGGAGGGTTTGCACCATGGCCGGTCCCCGCCACCATTAGGCCATAAGGGCCGTCCTGACCCCAGTCTGTCCTGTCCTCCCCCCCAGGTGAAGAAGGCTGTCCTTCATTTCATCAGGACACTGTTCAGTGTGCAGGGCCTGGATGACTGGGCCTGGGACTTAGTGGCCTATATTTTCAAGCAGTCCAGCTTGTCTGGCAGCCAAATGGTAAGAGCAATCAAGGGATGACTGGGCCTGGGACTTAGTGGCCTATATTTTCAAGCAGTCCAGCTTGTCTGGCAGCCAAATGGTAAGAGCAATCAAGGCTGGAGACTTGGTGCTGTCTGTTGTAACAGGCTGAAGCCTGCCATGGTCTTGAGCCGGAGAGTGGGGTGGCCCAGGGCTGCCGGGTTGAGTCATGAGAACCAGGATCAGACCATTTCCACTGGTGCAAGGGAGCTCTTGGGATGTCAGTGCAGCTTGTCTGGATTTTCGCCAGGGTGTCGGCGAGACCAGACTTTGATCTGAACTATGTACATCTTCTGATGAGGCTGAGATTTGCCCCATCGGGCACTGAGGAGTGAAAACCCTGACCATACAGTCTGTCAGGGAAACTTCCTTGAGAAGAGCAATGGTCTCTGGTAGAAATAGGCTCCCGAGGACACGTCTTGGTGCCCAGGACATAGGTTGGCCCATTGACAGAATCACAGTGACGAGACAATTGAGCTGGCTGGGCCCTGGAGCAGACGCAGCAGAGCGGGTGTGTGATGCCTGCACATTTGTGTCCGCTGAGCTGAATCTGAAGGGTTCTCTTGGAAGGATGAGGGAGGTGAATACTTGGCAGGTGTCAAGACATAACCCACTCCCAGGCCCCAGGAACACTTTGTGTCCAACAAGTCGTTTCAGTGTTGGAGGTCTTTCTGAACTGGGAACCTGCCCCATCAGCTTGGTTTTTCTGTTTTCATCTCCGCTCCAGTGAGTTGTGCTTTGAGCAGAACATAAAATCAGCGGTAACCGCAGCGTTCAAGCTGGCTGCAAGGGAGATGGAGAGTGAGCGTCCAGTCAGTGCCTTTTGACTTGCTCACGAGCGTTCTCTCGGTCTGTTGTGCAGAAGTCCAAAAACCGTTGCAGTCAGGATGGTGAGGAGGAGCAGAGCATCCGAGCCACCTGTGTGGAGATCCTGGAAAACCTGGATGTCTCAATCAGTGGCTTGAGCCAAGTAGGTGATCAGTTAGTTGCTGCCCTTGCATTTCTCGTCATCCCCTGTACCTCTCCACCGGCCAATTCTCTGCATTGGCAGGGAAATGGAGCTAGACCATGGCCAGTGCTGGCCGTGAGTTATGGAGCAAGGTGCCACCATTTACGGAATGACGTACGACACCCCAGCTGGAAGGGATGCCTGTGCTGAGCTGGTCTCCTCATTCTCTCTCCTCGCTCGGCTCAGTTTTCTCCGAAACTGAGACTTGTTTGGCCAGTGTTAGAACAGGGTTTCAGAGATCAGCTATTCATGAGAGACAGCCATGAGATCAGGGGTGGGGGAAGGACCCTCAAGTGAGTGGGTCATTGGTGAAGAAGAGGAGACTGTCCTTGAGCACTGGATGAAGAGAGCTGGGTGCAGGGGTACAAGTAGCTGAGTCCAAGCTGCCTGGCTCTT